>OX104127.1:3468730-4686230 GCA_944470555.2 Heterobilharzia americana | reverse complement strand
TCATCATCATTTGTCCCGCGGGTTCCTAGTGGAATATAGGGCTTCACCAGCAAGTCGCCATTTCACTCTCCTTTATGCAATCATTTCAACCTGCCTCCACCACTGCCCATAAACTATCATTTCTTCATCACATAACCTCCTGCATGTTACCCTCCAACGCCCAACTCGTCCTTTCCAACTTGGGTTCCACTTGAGGGCCTGGCCAAGTGCGCTATGCCCCAAACGGTCTTCTCAGTCTATCTCCAATCCAATCCATCTCCACTTCCTTCTTCTGCATATTTGTTGGGCGATAGGTTGTTGGTTGGGTGGTTGCCGGCTGGAGTTCTTCCTTGCTTATTCCATATTATACTGGCCATCTCGTCTTTAGTATCTAGAGCAGGCGGCAGTTGTTAATGAATGTCTGTAGTTTGTTGAAAATGCTTTTCATAAAGCGCCAAGTTTCTGAACCGTCACATAAAAGCACTGAATCACTTGACATTAGTGTTAAAAATCCTTATCCTGTTCACGCTTTATGCTGAGTGCAGCGCAGTCAATCGCCACACTGATTCCAAGTTAAAGAACACCTGTCCTGCCGCCTTTCCGACTCTGGCTTTGACATCCTTATGTGTCACCACCTGTGGTTCAGACCGCGCTGCCTAGGTAGGTGAAAGAGGCTACTTCCTTTAAATTTCTCCCGTTGATAGTGAATGGCGCTTGTTGTTGGTGTTGTTGCTTATTAGGTAACTCTATCAACTCTATCTTCTCTACATTCACCTGAAGGAAGTCTCGTCTTCTATGGCTCACCTCTTCGACAAACTTGTTAGTTTTCGCCTGTAGATCTTCTAGTGTGTGCGACAAGACATTAGACATAAATCATCATTGGCGAAATCCAAATCTTCTTCTGGGGTCTTTTCATTGATCTAGTCAGCAAAAACCATCTTCCAGCTGGCTCAGTCCACCACAATCAGGAAGATGATCGGTGATGGTTGTAGGCAACATTGTCTTACTCCAAGCTTCACTTCGAAGGCATTACTGAACTTCCCATTGTGAATCGCTGGGCATGAAGCCTCATTATGTCGCACATAGCTGTTGAATGAGGTTGATAGAAGTTTGTGGTACTAAAACCGCAATGCTGAAACAGCTGTCAAATTACTTCTCGGTCGACACTGTCGAAGCGTTTTTCAAAACTTATGAAGTTGAGGTAGATAGTTGACTGCCATTCCATACTCCAACCTATGATGATGCGTAGCGTATCGTTGCAATTCGATCCACACACAATTCGCTTATCTTGAAGCCAGAGAGCTTGGTCCTATCGTAATTTTGAATTCAGAGCATTTTTCAGTCTTTCCAGAACAATGCGGTTTGATATTTTGCTTGGGGAGGAAAGGAGCATGATTCCTCGCCAGTTCTTATAGACTCGGGTCTCCCTTCTTCGGGAGTTTGGCAAGGTAGCTCTTCTCCCAATCAATAGACAGGTACATTTCCTTCCTTCCTTCCTTCTATCCAAACCTTCTGCAGTAGTGGTGTGAGCATGTCTGCTGTTGTCCTTGCGTCTGTCGTCAGTGCTTCTAAAGGAATTCCATCTGGTCGTGCTGCTTCCCGGATTTCAGCAGCTTTATGGCGTTCGTGAATTCACTTCTGTTTTTGTCTGAATGTTTGTGTTCACTAGTAATTCTGTGACTGGGCTGCTGGTGGTATTTCTGGACGAGTTGCAGTTGGTGGTGGGGGTGGGGGTCGATTCAGCATCCGGATTTTCAACACTAATGTCAAGTCAGTGCTTCTATATGGTTCAGAGACTTGGTGCATTACGAAAGGGATTTCCGAAAAACTACACACATTCATCAACAACTACCTACGATGGCTCGTTTCTGAAGATCAGATGGCCAGAAATAATAAGCAACATGGAAATCTGGCAATTAACCAACCAAGAACCTATCACCTGACAAATATGCAGTTGAAGGAAGTGGAGATAGATTGGGCATACACTGAGAAGACCACTGGGGACATCACGCTACAGGCCACGCACTCGAGTGGAACGTCAGATGGATGGAGGCGACGAGTTGGGCGTCCGAGTTGAGTGTGACATGGAAGAGAGCTTGTGGGCAGTCATGAAGCCAGGTTCAAAAGTTTGCAGAGAATAGAGTGCACGTCATACAAGAGAACAAAAGCGACTTGAATAGGTCGGTAAATATATATCCACGACCACAATACTAGGTGAGGCCGGTCCAGGTATGCAAAGAATCATCACCTCGAGATTGTAGAGATGATTTGTAGCTTAAGATGAGGATGATAACTACTTTTTGTTTTGATCTCATTAAACGGAGGCAAATGAAGTCATAATCGCTGCTCATATTGAAGTCTTTCAACACTATGACTATATAATCGTATTCATTCAAGTATTTTTATTGAAACAAGCCTAATTAAATTGATATCATGCTTTGAAATGGTGGAGAATATTTTTAGCTTAGGTGGATGATCTTGGTTGTATTGTCTTCTCTGAACTAAGATGTTTAGTCGTGAAGCTTTCATCGTCATTCTAGACGACATCTTCATCACTAACTTTAGTATGGAGTGAGCTGTTAATATCTCTCCGTGAGTGATTCATTACCTTACCCTGACAAACTGGTTTGTGACTGGTTATTTCCTTTGATTGTTGTGTCATTGACTGCACTGATTTTCCTGTTGGTTATTCGTCAGCCCAACCCTGACCTTTCTGTCGTTTATCATTTTTATCATTCGTTGATAAATTGTGTCTATGTCTATACATCTATTGATTGCTGACTGCATTGTCGAAATTCAATTCATGTCCATAATTATCCACGTGCATTGAGATAAGTGATGAATTGTCGTGTGACGTATAATAGCCAATTGATGTTTTGGTGAACGAAGAAGAAGAGAGCGATCACTTTCTTCAATGTAGTGTTGACTACACCTATTGCAGTTGATTTTATAAATGATGGTCTGTTTGTCTGTCTTCTTTGGTTGTTACATCCTTTGGTCTGTACAATAGGGTTTGGAGGGAATTTGATGATTTATAACCTACATCAATTCTATGTGGTCTCAGTAATCTTACTGTGATTTCTGATGATGAGTTTGTTGACTTCCGTCGATGGCTTTTTAGTTGATGTTGTACGCGTTTGGCATATTCTGATAAAATTTCGTCGGTAACCATTCTTCTTTAGAATAGACATCAAGTGATTTCCTTCCTTTCTACGTGAAGTTGTTGTACTGCAGTATGTTCTTGCTCTTCTGAATAGAGTCGGCACGCAACTAATTTTGTGCGTTGTCGGTTTGTTGCTACTGTAGTTGAGGGGGTATTTGATCAGTATGTGTTGGCTTCTTGTATACTTGGGTTGCCAGGTTTCTGGTATTTGTCCTACTGACTAAAACATCCAGGGATGGTAGTTGGTTGTTTGACTCCTTCTCTATTGTGAATTTCATGTGGCTGAAAAAGTTGTTGGTCAAACTGTGAGTATCTTCTGCATAATGAATTCACAGGTAGAATGATGGCTTTCAGTCTGTGCATTACTGCTTCTGCAATCAGTCCGGATATCAGTGACCCCATTGGAGTTCATTCCATATGTTTGTATATCTTGGCGTTGAACTTGAAGTATGTTGTCTGGAATAGGTCGATGAGTTCCATTCGACTTAAATATACTTCACTTTGTCTTCGAAATACTGAGAAAAAGAATGATATGCGAATCATCCAAACGGAGACTCAATCTCTGGTTTCAATGTTTTATCAAATTTTAGATGACGGTTAAGCTGTTGACACTTTGTTCCCCTCACATTTTTTTATATGACGCTGATATTATACTGGTCTGGTAACAACTTCTGAAATAAACTACATTATAAATAAATTCTCCTTCATCTTCAACTATGTATTCCATTGTTCACGTTTTCTGAAACTGATGGGTCACCAACTTTTGGAGCACTAAGAAATATGAATGTATTTGCATGTTTCATAGAAAGTATTTAGTTAGATTAAGTTAGTTGGTTGGAGGCAATTGGCAGGAAGCTCTGGACCTAGGTCTCATGCCTACTGGCATTCATCAGCAAGGTGTATCTGCAACCTCGACGGAACTGATGCCCCGCCTGAGATTCGGACCCGCGTCACCCAGTGTTGTAGTCAGCGACTTCACCACTGAGCTATTCGGGCCGCGATTGACCCTCTGTAGGACTGGCTTACATATTTTGATTGGTCACGGGAGTGCAACCAACTTCATATTGTCTAGTCCTGAGTGCAGACCGAATCCTATCGACCATACCTGCAATGTGGCAACCAAACTAGGAAGCTCAGCATCACGGTGCACATTTGTAGATGTTGGTTCGAATCCGATCGTGGTCTGAATTTTCATTTCACCTTCAACCATTACCTGGTCTGCCAAACTACGGCTATCTCAGATAGTCAAGATGATGCTCACTATCTGTAATACGGCTACATTTTGGTTGAGATGAGAATTCCGACGCTACTGGACCCCTGGATCTTAATCCAATGATCTGCAGTTTCCTACTTACATCGCCTCGTGATACTACCCTACCATCGTCCAACTTCATCGGTGTTTATTTGTCCCTACATTCGACATCGTTGACCTTATGGCTTCTCTTTTGAACTTCAAGAAATCTATGCTGAAGTATGCCAGTGAAGAGGAATGAACGGCTTGAAGATTTGGACATGATGAATGGTTTCACTTTTGAAATTCATCACAAACTAACATTGTTTGAAGAAGCATTGTAAGTCTGGGAGCACTGAACAGGTGTTTTGTCCTAGTTTGGGGCTACTCAGTAGGGCACACTAACGATCTCAACACAAACTGAACTCAGGACCTTCAGGTCCACGTGTTATACGTGGTGTCAAGAAGTTTGATGCACTCCATCCAGTGTTATAGGTTGTGCTTCCCATTGCCTTAGGCATTTGAATACATAAGCAGAGAAGTTGTACTTCACAAGATAACGTGATACTCTCGTTACCTTTATAAGTAGTCACACAGATTTTGGTTTCTGTTTCCAGATGTGAATTTAGTCTTTCAAAGTTTTCAATCATGCAAGAGTAAACTTGGTCTTTCATTATTTGATTTATCAAGTTTCAGTAAGTCGTGACCAGTGGGGTAAACTGAGTGGACGTCAGTAAAAGTACTCAACAATGAAATTGGGTGATGGTCACGCTATGTTGTGACCTGGAGGAAACCTGGATGTCCTGGGTCTGATACCTATACAAGTTGTGAGTGTGCACTGCTGAGGAGTACCATACTGGGGCGAAACAACTGCCCAACACTCCTAGGTCGGCAGTGTTTACCCAACTGATATCAGTCCATGATGAATGACAACTTGGAAATAAAAAATCCCCATAAACCTACAAACTGGATTAAAAATCCATTGAAAATACTCGACCAGGGAGACGTTTACCAGTGAAGACGTATATGTGTAAGAAGGAGTTGAATGTTTCCACTGGAAATGCTTAACATGGGCGTAAATGGATATGAAGAGATTTCTAAGTTGATTACATAGCTAGATTATTCTAGGAAGTACCGAAATGAACCAAGTTCACTTTATTTACGCGTGAAACTAGCGGCTAACACTGAATATCTCTATATTTGAAACGTATAGGATAGATATGAAAACAGCCTTTAAAGTACTACATAAAAGTGATCAGAGCCGAGTGCTTTAATTTATTGAAGCTCTTGCCATCCGTAAACTTAAACCCCCTTTATGTAAACATTATGATGCAATTTCAATTTTGTTTCCCACCATTAATTCCATAGATTAAAGACAGAATGAGTGAGTCAGTAAGTAACTGATGAAAAGATGCTGCGATCAAAAGAAAAGGGAAGATTATGCACATACACATGTAAAAACTAAACACAGTTACCACCGTGAAAGAAAGTTGGTCAAGATCTGCTTTTAAGTACATGTGTCAAGTTGAAAATGTTTGATGGCAAATACTTCCACTAACCATTGTAAACTTAGCCTTCTGAGTTCGTTGATTAGCCTGAAGGATTGAGAAGCATCCAGTTGATGTCACATCTCCATCACATCCCTCATCATTGTTCTCATCAACACCTCGCTACTCTCCATACACACACACGCACACACAGAGAATTTCTTGAATATGTTCATGAAATCGAATAGACACCCTTCTTTCAGTCTGGCCTATTTACTTGCTTCGACAAATACATGTGAATCGTTATACACAGTTGAAGGTGACATGAGATCGATATTTGTCTACTTCCAACTGTGTTATTCAGCATAATGTATTGTAAACTGAGATGAATCTGACAGTGTGGGAATCTCCTTCTCACTTCAGCATTTATTCTTCTATCAATTCTTTCAGATGTCTCATCACTCTTCAATGCTATATGAAGGCGAACAGCCTTCTTCTCACCAGTTGGATGCTCAGCTCTCTTAATGAATTCTTCTGCATGCTTCATGATGAATTTCTTGTGATATTCATTGTCCGTAAGAGTCTTCTTATTGACATCGAATTCCTCTTTTTGAGCATAGTGTTCTTGTTGTAGTGTAGAGTGTTGTGACTGGCCGATGCTTGTAGGTGTAGAGGAGTGAGAGTGTTGTAGTGAAGGTGTTGATGAATTCATGTATCTTACCTGTGAATAATTTTCTCAACTTTACCATAACATCTACGTATTATACTGAGAAAGAGACTACCATTAGCGTTTCTTTATCCTAGTGACTGTCTATAATTTTTTCTGCTATATATATTAAGTCATTCTATGTTTCATTACATCATCTCTGCATTACTTACTTTTCCACTCTTTATCATACACTCTGATGGTTTTTCAATTCTTTCATATAATTACGTAACCTGACAGCTTTTCCTTCAAACTTCTGTCTCTTTGTTATTACCCCGTTTCCACAACTGTGGAATTTTCTGTGTCATCAAATACAAATTGTCATTACTTCTGGCTAAGATTTGTGAGTATCATTCTTGTATTTCCTTGACTCAATCACTATCCTAATGTTAATCCTGGATTTCAAATCTCTATTGGTTTCTAAATATTTAAGGTATGTTATGACACTATTACAACCTCTCTTGGTTAACTAGTTCACTAGTTACTAGCCGGTCATGAGCTCGGGTGAAGAGGGAAGGTTGGGCATAGAGCTGGCAACCCTACCCCGTAAAACAAATCTAACCGCTAAAGAAACTTCAAAGCACAAACAAAATATAAAAAATGAAAACAAACTTATTCATCGCTGCAATCGGAGAGGCGAAATGACGCCGGTTGGTGAAAGCCTTCGGGAAGACAATTGGCCGATGTGTCTTATCTCTCTCGATGAAAGTGAAAGTAAAAGTGGGGATATGAAATGTCTGCACAATGTTAGAACCCAGCAAGGCAGCTCAGATTGCAAACGAGATGAAGAGGTATCACATTGAAGTGCTTGGGATTTGCGAAAGCAGATTGAATGGGAGTGGACTCTCCAAACTCTCAACTGCAGAATCAATAATCTACTCCGATATTGTCACCCAGACGACAACCACGAGCACACTGAGTGTTGGAGTGGCTATCATGATGTCCCCCAACAGCATCGAAGACTCTCATGCAGTGGGAACCAATCTCCTACACTATCAGGATCATGACAGCGAGGTTCAACTCAAAAGGAAGGAGGGTCACAATCATTCAGTGATACACTATGCACCTACAAATAATGCAGAGCAAGAGAAGAAGGAGGAATTCTACAGACAACTGCAATCAACACTGAACAAGACCACACCAAGTTGGCGACATCAAAATTCTAATGGGTGGGGTGACATGAATGCCAAACTGGGAGGGAACAACACAGAAAGAGAACAAACCATGGGTCGAGAAGTGCTCGATGAGGTGATGAACGAGAATGGAGAATTGTTTACAGAATTCTGTGCATTCAACGCTTTGGCGATTGCAGTGAGGCAGTGTGTTCAAGCACAAGGATATCTACAAGGTAGTGACATGGATTTCACCAGGACACACTAAAAATCAAATCGACTTTATCTCAATGTGAAGAAAGTGGAGACGCAGCTTACTTGACACAAGGTGAAGAAGAGGAGCAGATGTAGGTTCACACCACTCACTATCTAGTGCAAGGAACCTAACTTCAAAATCAAGTTGAAAGTCTTCAATTCAAGGAAGCTGGTGATAGACCACAGTTCAAGTACAAAACTCGGAAACTGAAGGATGAAACTACAAAGGAGATCTTCACGTCAGTCAGCCATCAAGACAAAATGGGAGATATCGAGGAACATCGCTGAAGAAACTTGTGTAGATGAACACTAAAAGTCTTTGAAAGAGATGAGGAAGGAAACCTGCACAACCGTATTAGGAAGGAAGAAGAAAGAAGATAGGACAGGGAATAGATCTCGACGGACACATGGAAGCTGATAGAGCAGTGAGAGGAGGATGGTGAAGCAGAAGATAAACCAGTGCAAAGATGAACAACGACAAGAAGGGGAACTGAGTACAATGTATAAAACTCCGGACAAAGAAGTAAAGAAGAGTGCACGGAAAGACAAAAGACACTTCTAAGAAACACTGGCAAGTGAAGCAGAGCAGGCTGCAGGTATGAGAGACAGAGACCTGACAACATTGTATCAAATAACCAGGTTGCTATCTGGGCGAGGAGAGATCAACGCAGATGAAACCAATAAAAGTTGATGATGGAAATTTAATTACGAAAGAAGAAAAACAAAGAAAACAATGGGTTGACCACTTCAAGAAGCTCTTGAATCGATCACCACCACCACCACCTGCACTTCGTCCAGAAGTACCACATACAGCCCAGCCACAGAACTACAAGTGAACATAAAGCCTTCAACAGAAGTGGAAGTCTTGAGCACCATAAAGCTACTGAAATGAGGGAAAGCAGCAGGATCAGATGGGATCCCGCCAGAAGCACAGAGAACAGACGCAGAGACAACAGCGGACATGTTCAAACCACACCACTATTGCAAAAGGTGTGGAAGGAAGAGAAGGTACCTGTCTATTGATTGGAAGAAGGGTTACCTTGTCAAACTGCCGAAGAAAGGAGACCTCAGTGCTTGCAAGAACTGGAGCGGAATCACTCTCCTGTCCACCCAGAGCAAGCAAAATATTAAGCCGCATCATCCTGGAGAGGCTTAAAGATGCACTGGATTCAAAACTGCGACCATAACAGGCAGGCTTCAGGAAGTACAAATCATGTGCCGACCAAATTGCAACGCTTCGCATCATCATAGAACAGAGTATAGGATGGCAGTCAACTCTCTACCCTAACTTTATCGACTTTGAGAAGGCTTTGACAGCGTCGACCGAGAGGTAATTTGGAAAATCCTTCATTACTACGGAATACGGCAGACTTTTATCCGCCTCATTCAACAACTATATGAAGACGCCACATGACAAGTAATTCACAATGGGAAGCTCAGTGATGCCTCACAAGTGAAGTAAAGACAGGAGTAAGACAAGGCTGCCCAACATCATCCATGATATTCCTGATTGTCGTAGACTGGATCATGCAACAGACAACTGTGAGGAGCTGTGAGTAGAGGAGGATACGCTGGCTCGACCGGAGAAAACATCCTAGAAGATTTGGATTTCAACGATGATTCATATCTAAAATCTTGTGGCACAAACTTGAAGATCTACAGGTGAAAACTAACAAGTTGACAGGAGAGGCAGACCAGCGAAGTCAGAACTTCAAGTGAATATAGAGAAGACGGTGGTGATCAAGATACCCAACCAACAACAACAACAAGCTCCAATCACCATCAAAGGGAGAAACCCCAAGCAAGTAACCTCCTTCACCTATCTAGGCAGCATCGTCTCAACTACAGACGGCACAGGCACACACGAGGATGTCAAAATCAGCCACGATCGGAAAATCAGCAAGACAGGCCAGCGTTCATTAACCTGAAACCAGTGTAGAGATCTACTCCACTGCAATGCACTCAGCATAGAGCGTGAACAACATCTGGATTTTCAACACTAATTCAGTGAAGGAAGTCAGTGCTTCCATGTGATGGTTGAGAGATTTGGAGCGTAACGAAAGGGATTTCCAACAAACTGGAGATATTCATCAACAAGTGCCACCTACGCTGTCTGGTTACTGAAGATCAGATGAGATGGCCAGAATAATAAGAACAAGCAACAAGGAACTGTGGCTGGCTGGCTGTCAACGAATCAACCAAGAGTCTATCACCCAACAAATATGGAGTGTTAGGAAGTGGAGATGGATTGGATTGGGATACACTGAGAAGACTGATTGGGGACATCACGTATGAGGCCAGTTGCGCGAGTGGGACCCGAATGGGAAACGACGAGCTGGGTGTCCGATTTGAGTGTGATATGGAGGAGATCATGTGAGGAGGAAATGAGAGCTTGTAGGTCATCGTGGAGCGAGGTCCAAAAGACTATAATGAAGAGAGTGCAATGGAGACGTGCTACTGAATTGGTATGTTGCATTAGGAACCCAAGGGAGAAATAATAATAATAACGACACTATTACTACTATTACTTCATTTCAATTATAGTCTGTTTTCAGCTGATGAGTGGCCATGAAATGAATTGATCTCACATTATTCGACAAATGTCTTTGTTCTTGTTTTACTGAAATTTGTCAAGTGGATGAAATATGTGAAACAAACTAAATGTAGGTTGTAATTTTCCCTGATGACCAAGATTATAACATTAATTGCCCAAATTAATTCTCAAAAAAACAGAGTCGATTTTTCGCGGTGTATATTAATGTCTTCAACCATATATATAGCAAGCGAATACTTAGGAGAAGCTGAAGACTTGGTGATATACGATAAACGACTGTAAAACTCTTGCTTGTGTCCATCTTACAACCGGTATCTATCACATGGGCAAGTATTGATCTTTGTATTGTTTCTATTTGTCACTCACTCAGCTATGTTGAATGGTATTCAGATATTTTACTGCGTCTTGAACAAATATTTGTCTTCAAGTCAACCAAATATGCCCCACTGGTTGTGATATCTCATTTGTAACTTCGGGAATCACCACTCGAAGCTAGTAACAAGTGGGTACTAGATGAATTGAATTTGAAGGAAGGGCTTGGAGTTGTGGGGATCTATTGATTTCAAACTCCGAAAACTGAATTATTCTAGCGCTAAATTATGACTAACTTCGCGAGGTTATTCCTGAAGTTCCAATGAGAAGTCATTATCAGTGGGACAAACTTGGTGGAGAGGAGGACAAATACTCAACGGTGAAACTGGGTGATGGTTGCACTATGTTGTGAACTGACAGAAATTGGAAATACGGACTACTGGATTCTAACCCTGTGGCTCAATGCTAACGCGCTGGCCAGAGAGCATGTAAGTCCTGGGTTTGATCCCCGGGCGGGGGGTCATGGGTGCGCACTGCTAAGGTGTCCCATACCAGGACGAAACATCGGTTCTGTGCTCCAAGATTTCCAATGTTTATATAACTGGTGTCAGTTCACAATGAGTACCAACTTGAAATCAATCAATAAATCCCCACAAACCTCAAATGGAATTAACTTAGTCCTCGTTCGAAACTCCTTCTAGAGATGATTCTTCTGTGAAGGTGTCTAATTATACGTCTTATGTAACGAGCTCTATTAGAGTAATTCAACTGTTAAAGGCATATAAAACAGGCAGAATGAGTAAATCTGCCTTGATGTCTTGCACCAATAACTTGATGACTACCAAAGATAAGAGATTACTTGTCAACACTGAACTTTTAGTCAAATGGTCTTCTCAAACGTTGTGTTACACTCTCACAAATGATATCACCTTTGAATTCAATTTTCAAGAAACACAGGATTCTCAGAGATTGTAATCGTCTGTGGTCTAACTTTCATTCCATTCATTAGCTTGGTCACAAAGTTGGTACAGGATATCTATTCTTACTAAGCAGATTACGTATAATGTCATCAACGCGAATAAATATTGCACAATGAATCAAGTAGGTAATCAGGTTACGCTCACATCCATTTTTCATATTCCATAGATCACGTAGCCTTCTGAACTCGGGCAAATGTTTAGATTTTAGTGCATTGGCTAAGACTAACAGTAACTGATGTCGGTACTGAGAATAACAATACCTATCATACATCTCTTGTTTACATAATCATATGCGTAAAGTTTTCGAAATCATTACTCCTCTGTACAGCTGAAGAAGTAGGCTATCTAACTTCAGTGAACAATGTTCTAGCACAAATGAACAATGATGAATTTGCTTACAGTGAATTCGAAACAAAACATTTATGCGAAAAGGAATAGTGGACACGTGATTTCATAAGATAAGTGTAATATATAATCTCTAGTCAAATTATCATTAAATTATTCATTATGTAGCTGATAAGAAACTAGAGAGGAAACTACTCTTTCAGTTGACAAGTGTACACAGAATGTGTTTACTAGGTCAAAGAGTAAACAAAGATAACAAAGAATAAAAACATTCAACTTAGAAACTGTCAACTGATTAAAAGAATGAATAATGAATGTATCATGAGAACTGAATTGAAGATTAGAAGATATTGGTGTACTATGTGAACAGAAGTTTTAATCAAGAGGAATAGTTTTACTAATGACATTGAAGAAATTAGCAAACTTGCATGATGACTTAGCCTGTTGTTTAGTATCAAGAGATATTTTTCGCTTCACTGATAAACTTCAAAACGCTTTCTAGATCATGTGGGATACCATTTATGTGTGAACATGTTCACGGCGTTACTTCCAGTCGATTTGATTATCAACTAGTTATGGATGTTGACAAGTAGTGAAATCCAGGAGGATCGTTTCCTCCAATTTGACATCTGTCAGCAGGATGTACTTGCCATCCAGTTAGCGATATTATTTCCACAAAACTTCGAACACCGGAATAATCATTTTGAACACGAGAACGTCATTGACTGAGCCACCGAATCGTGATAACTACATTTAGTGAGAATAACACCGCTTATTAAGAGGTAGATACATCTAACTGACGACTTTCAAAGAGAACGAAACGCCTGTCTTGAATTCCACTGCTAACTCACTGTCCGTCATTTTCATCAACTTTGAAAGTGCCATACATCAGTTATGACTGATCAATTCGGTTCAGTTCACGATAGAGATTCCCAAGATATTACATCAAAATATTATTTTAAGAAAAGGCTTATAGGGATGCAAAACATGGTAAATAAGGTGAAGCAATCACTGAAGTCTATGGCAGATATTATTGTTATTTCAGCAGAAAATAAAGTGCTGTGAGTTAGTTACATTGAACAAGCAGGATAAGGATAATGGAATCGCCAACTGACTATCGAAATTTTCAATCATTGTGATAGCTCTCTAAATGAATATCCTTTACAATGCATAGGAAGCAATCAAAAGAACAACTGTCCTACTTATAGTTATGTGCCTTATTGTTACGCACAGATTTAAACACAAAGAGAAGATTGAACATTCTTTCTCTTATCACTACCAACTGCACCACAAAATGCTTGTTATTTAAGATGTGACCTCAGTGAATAGAATTCCACAAGGTTTTTCTCAGAGAAACTTGTTTCAACCATCACTTTGTTTCATTAATACTAATCTGCCAAACTACAGCTATCCCATATGGTCACAGTAGTGATCGATATGAGGCTAAGCTGCTCTAATTCACCATGAGTTGGATTCATTTGAGAGAATTCGGTTGTGCGACTGATGTGAACAGGATGAGTGGACTGTTCCGTAAAGCAAATTTACATGTCAGTTAGGCAAAGCACTTGACAATAGAAGTGAAAACCCGATCAACAGCTCTGCTTCTTAAATCAGTTCTGAGCTAAGCATTTTACCATGAATATTTCATCACCACCTAGATGACTAATGTATTTTAAAGGTGAAGAGGAGCGGGCATTATTTTTAAGTGTTTTGAATGGCTCATTGGTCATGTCTCTGGCTGTATCACTAAATGACATCGGTTCTATTCTCACATGGAGACATCAGTTCCAACGAGGTTGCAGATTCGCCTTTGCTGACCAATCTGTCGATTGTCTCCAGTCTATTAACACAGACTTTAAATTATTACGAAAAGATGAAGCGAAATAGGAACTATCATACATTTAGTTCCTCCGAGTACTATGAACAAAGCAACGAAGGGCTTCTGCAGTATTTCATCAGCTGGAAACAATCTACAATTGAAATGAAGTATTAGTAGTAATAATAGTATAACATACTTTGAATATGTGGAAATCAATGAAGATTCTAAATCCATGATTAACAATTAGGCAGCGGGTAAGTTAAGGAAATACAAGATTATTCATCACAAATCTTAATCGAAATAAACGACAATTTATATCTCATAAGAGAGAGGATTCTGGAGCTATGGTGTAGGGGAATAGGGAAACAGAGAAGCAGGAGTGTAAAACAAAGTGTTATTAAAGAGCTAATAGGTAAAGTAATAACATGAGAAAACTGGAAAACCGTTAAGTGATTAAAAAAACAGTAAATAATTATTAAAGAGATGATGCAATGAAAAAAGTAAGACTTTATGCACACGTATGCCAAAAGTTACGTATAGTTATTAGGGTAAAGAAAGAATAATTACAATCTGTTTTTGAGTACATGTGTTAAGTTGAAAATATTTGATGGCAAATACTTCCACTAACCATTGTAAACTTGGCCTTCTGAGTTCGTTGATTAGCCTGAAGGATTGAGAAGCATCCAGTTGATGTCCCATCTCCATCACATCCCTCATCATTGCTCTCATCAACACCTTCCTACTCTCCATACACACACACACGCGCACACACACACATAATTCTTTGAATATGTTCATGAAATCGAATAGACACCCTTCTTTCAGTCTGGCCTATGTACTTGCTTCAACAAATACATGTAGATCGTTACACACAGTTGAAGGTGACATGAGATCGGTATTTGTCTACTTCCAACTGTGTTATTCAGCATAATGTATTGTAAACTGAGATGAATCTGACAGTGTGGGAATCTCCTTCTCACTTCAGCTTTTATTCTTCTAACAATTCTTTCAGATGTCTCATCACTCTTCAATGTTATATGAAGGCGAACAGCCTTCTTCTCACCAGTTGGATGCTTAGCTCTCTGAATGAATTCTCCTACATGCTTCATGATGAATTTCTTGTGATATTCATTGTCCGTAAGAGTCTTCTTATTGACATCGAATTCCTCCTTCTGAGCATAGTGTTCTTGTTGTAGTGTAGAGTGTTGTGACTAGCCGATGCTTGTAGGTGTAGAGGAGTGAGAGTGTTGTAGTGAAGGTGTTGATGAATCCATGTATCTTATTTGTGAATAATTTTCTCAACTTTACCATAACATCTACGTATTATACTTAGATACATATATATATATATATATATATATATATATATATATATATATATATATATATATATAATGAATATTATGTCATTATTGCTAGTAATACTTCATTTTAATTGTAGGCTATTTGCAGCTAATGAAAGGATATGAAAGGGATTGAGCTTATTATATTATGCAAATTTCCTTGTTCTTGGTTTGTTCAGAATAAGAGTTAATCAAATATTCCGATGATTATCTGCTCTAGAGGAAAAACAGTTTCATGAAATATAATAGCCAAGTCTGATGTTATTTCTCTTCAAGACTTATTCATAGGAAAACGCGTTATTATAAAGTATAATTTATCAAACAGAAATATCTCATATTAAACTAGAAAATCGGAAATTATATTTTCATGAATTCTGTGACCTCATAAATGTTAATTAACAATAATAATAATTGAAATCAGTAGATGCTTAGCTCCGAAATAAAATCATTTCATGCAAATGAGAAGTCATTTACTCTCTAACTGACTATTATAATGTACAATGTAATATATAACTTTAACATAGGCGGTATACAGATGTCTGTGCAGGTTAGAGTCAAATCGAACCACTGCCATTTCCCTATTTCTTTCTTGTCTTGAGATGAATTTACCGAAGTTTTAATAAGAAGTTATGGTCTGTGAGATCAGACATCGATGAAATTAGATGACGGTCGTGTTATATAGCATATTGAAAGAAGTCGGAAAATGTGTACCATTGAACTAGAACACAGTAATTCAACTTAGGAGTATATACATAAAGTCTTGGTTGTATTGTGGTCTATGAGCTGGTTTATTTAATCGTGAAGCTTTCATCGTCCTTCTAGACGACATCATCAGCACTAACTTCAGTACGAAGTGCTGATGATGTCATCTAGAAGGACGATGAAGGCTTCTCGATTTAACAACCTAGCTCAGAGAACACAATACCACCAAGACCATTCACCTGAGCTACAAATATTCCCCACTATTTTAAAATATGAATAAAGTCTCCTGTCCGTGTTCCTGGTCTTACCTGATAACTGACACATAGAGAGCTTTAAATGTACCGGATGCTAGTCAGCTGATAGATACGTCGCAAATAGGACGAAACGCGCATTCTAGATTCTTGTGCTGGCCAAAACCAAGCAGATTATCCTAATAAATGTTCAGGTAATATCGAAACACTCGTAAAGGAGCCCGTGTACCAATAGAAATCGAATAATCCAATCCATTAAAACAACAGAGAATTACAAGTATATCAACAAATAGTTATTCAATCCTACAGTGTAATAAAACAGGCCTATACTTATAGATTGAAGCAAGCAAATAACTGACAATATACTAAAATTAAACATAAATAACCTGACCATTTTACGAATTTCATCGCATTATCATCTAATTGAACGTATGAGTTTGGTCATTTTACAAATTTCAGAAATGTTAGGAATTCTTTTTAAGGTTCATTATATTAACTTAAATCTTATAACTATTATTTATTATTTGTCCCTTGGGTTCTTAATGCAATATACCACTTCAGTAGCACGTATCCAACTCCCTCTGTTCTCTGAAATCATTTCAACCTGCCTCCACGACAGCCAACAAGCTCTCATTTCTTCCTCGCATGATCTCCTCCATATCACACTCAACTCAGATGCCAAACTCCTCGCTTCCATCCATGTTCCACTCCAGCAACTGGCCTCACGCGTCGTGTCCCCAATCGGTCTTCTCAGTGTATCCCCAATCCAATCCAATCCATCTCCACTTCCTAACACTCCATATTTGTTGGGTGATAGGCTCTTGGTTGCTTCGTTGACAGCCAGCCAGCCAGCCAGCCAGCCAGCCAGCCAGCCAGCCAGCCAGCCAGTCAGCCAGCCAGCCAGCCAGCCTGCCACAGTTCCTTGTTGCTGATTCTTATTATTCTGGCCATCTCATCTGATCTTCAGTAACCAGACAGCGTAGGTGGCACTTGTTGATGAATATATGCAGTCTGTTGGAAATCCCTTTCGTTACGCTCCAAATCTCTCAACCATCACATGGAAGCACTGACTTCCTTCACTGAATTAGTGTTGAAAATCCAGATGTTGTTCAGGCTTTATGCTGAGTGGAGTGGAGTGCAGTGCAGTGCAGTGGAGTGGAGTAGATCTCCACACTGGTTTCAGGTTAATGAACGCTGGCCTGTCTTGCTGTTTTTCCGATCGTGGCTGACTTTGACGTCGTCATCTGTGCCTGTGCCGTCTGTAGTTGAGACGATGCTGCCTAGATAGGTGATGGAGGTTACTTGCTTGGGGTTTCTCGCGTTGGTGGTGATTGGAGTTTGTTGTTGTTGTTGGTGGTGGTGGTGTTGTTCTTTGGGTCAACACCGTCTTCTCCATATTCACTTGAAGTCCTGACTTCGCTGGCCTGCCTCTCCTGTCAACTTGTTAGTTTTCACCTGTAGATCTTCAAGTTTGTGTCACAAGATTTCAGATATGAATCATCGGTGAAATGCAAATCTTCTAGGATGTTTTCTCCTGTCCAGTCAGCGTATCCTTCTCTTCTCACAGCTCCTCACAGTTGTCTGTTGCATGATCCAGTCTACGACAATCAGGAGTATCATGGATGATGTTAGGCAGCCTTGTCTTACTCCTGTCTTTACTTCACTTGTGAGGCATCACTGAGCTTCCCATTGTGGATTACTTGTCATGTGGCATATTCATATAATTGTTGAATGAGGCTGATAAAGGTTTTTTAAAATCTTAGTGAACTGCATTTAACCTGTGAATTCTACAACACAATTGGAACAAGTTAATGCAGTCTACTTAAGGAATCAAAGTATTAAAAATGTTGAAAAATACAAGGGAAACTTGAAAAGTCGAACGAAAATAAAAAAGCTAAACAGTAAAATGTTCTCGAAGAAACTTTTTATTCTAGAATGTACAATGAACTTAATCATTCAAGTTGAAATGGAGATCATTTAAAACAAAAAATGACGATTGTATGATCTTGAATAATAAACTTTTATCCTTCTCTGTAACAATCGAAATATTCCATTTTTTAGACTGGTCAGTTATCACAGTGGAAACAATAAATCCTTTGGAGTATGTTAACTTTGATATAAGAGTAAAACTTGGGTACTGTGGTGGATTGTAATTTCATTTTAGCCTGTTTATTAGAAATATCACACAGTGACGGGACAGTAGCATTTACTGGATAACGTTTCGGACACAATTTACTGTCCATATTTATATCAGGCAACTCCATAACTTCGAGACAGACTTTATCTATTCCTGATTCTCTCTCCTTCTTTGTGATGACAAGGGTAGTAGAATTTTCCATATATCCAGGACAGGTGCAGAATCATTTCGAATGCATGTGTTTGGTGTTGATTCGATAGACAAAGATTCGGTTATCAATCTCTCCCTCCATCCAACTAAGTTAGTTTCCAACACTGTCACCCTATCCTACCCTACTGTATGATTGTGCGTTATCACATGCAGAGCTACAGTCGGGGTTTTCTCTAGATTTCTTATCTTATAAGGATCTACTAATCCTTGATTTAGCTAAGTTCTTTTGCTCTGTTATTCTAATCGACCCTGGTCGACTGCACTGACCTATGTACTTGACCTTGCAATCATTGCAAGGAATTTGGTAAACCAAATTATTTTGCTTAATTGAATCGATAGGATCTTTTAACCTACAAAGCTTGTTTCTAAGCAAGTTTGTTGGTTTGAATGCCACTTTTATCCCAGCCAGCCTTATTGAGAATTCTTCGTAATGTTTCTTAGATGCCTTCCTTGTATGGTAAGTAACACAGTAGAGGCTTTGAATTCTTTCTTAACCCTGTCACAGTTATTACCATTAGTAGTGGAGTTATTATTAATAACACTTGTATTACTACTACTACCACTGATAATATTCCCCTTTCGATTTCTCATGAATTTATTGATACATTTTGGTGGGTAATTATTGAGACGTAAGGGTATTCTTGGCGTGTCTAATTTCTTGTCGCAGATTTTCCTATCTACTAGTAAGCTTTTTCGCTGTATCACTTACGCATCTAACTAGGCCTGCTTTAACTGAAATGGAGTGTGAGGATTCGAAGTTTTATTAGCGATTCGAATGAGTAGGTTTCCTATAGACACTAGTCTCTAGATCTCCTTATTGTGTTCGTTTAATCTTGCCATGCAACATTGCTAGCTCAACTTCATCACTTTCTACATCACAGGTAGATTGGATTGGATTCACTACTGAATTTATATGTGTGCCAAGAACCTATTGATGTGTTCCGATTTCAGTACTGTAAACGTATCATCTATATATCGGAACTATATCTTTGGAGTAGGACTTTGAGTACATGTAAGTTAGTAGTTTCATAAATCTGATTTAAAAGTTATATTGACAGAAGTTGGAAATTGTGAACCACTAGAAACTGACCCACTGGCTGAATGGTTAACGCGTTCGCCTTGAAATCTGAGTTCGATCCTTAACTGGGTCGTGGGTGCGTATTGTTAGGACGAAACAGCTGTCCATTGCTCCCAGATTTTCGATGGTCCTCCAACTGATGTAAATCCATGATGAGTATTACTTCTAAAAGATAGGTGTTTAATGAAATAATAATGGAATATTTGTTTCATTCTGCACCATAGTTATTTTTAAAGCATCAATAATGATTCTGTTTGACAATGTATAATAAAGAATAACGAATAACAGTATTTTTGAGGGAGTTGTGGAGATTTGGAAACATTTCAAGTTGTTATTTTATCCTAGACTGACATCAGTCGGAGAAATAAAGGAAACCTGGGAGCACAGAACATCTGTTTCGTTCTAGTATGGGACTCCTCAGAAGTGCGCACCCACGACCCCTCCAGGGATCGTGAGCTAACAGAAGTTGGAAATATGGACCATTGGGTTCTGACGCAGTGGCTCAGTGGTAACGTACTGGCCACGGGCTCGACCCCTGGTGGGGTCGTGGGTGAGCACTGCTGAGGAGTCCCATAGTAGGACGAAACGGCTGTCCAATGCTCCCACGTTTCGCTTATTTCTCCAACTGATGCCAGTCTACGATGAATGACAACTTGAAATATTTCCAAATCTCCACAACTCCGTCAGAAGTTAGCTTTAGTTGAGATTGGTTAAGTCATGCAAAAAGAAAGAGAAAAGGAGAGGAGAAAGAACAGCACCCTGAGGCACATTGGCTTCGCTAAGCAGCGAAGTAGAGCATTTTCCTCTGTGTAAAATATACTGTCTTTCTCTCAGAAAAATATGAATCAAGCCAGTTTACAACCTAGGACTGAATGTAAGCAGTGACAAGCTTGTTTAATAGGACAAGTCTGGGGTTAGATTCAAAGGCAGATCTAACATATTTAGCACTTTTGTCCAGACTGGCAGTAATATTATGATGTAAAACAGTTGTAACATCTAAGATGCTCTTTCTGGGTTTGAAGGTAAATTGATCTGAATCTCTGAAAGATTCCAAAGGAGGTTCAAGCAAATTAAGCAACAATTTTTTCCATCATTTTAAGAATTGTAAGGTTATTGCGATCAGTTAGAATTTGACTTTTGCCCTAGAACCTAACGACATAGGTACTGTGACTATTTCAGTTTCCTTTCTGCCATTTCTGGCAAAGAACTAATTGAATAGGTTTATGAGAGGATGGCATAGAATATCAGCGCATTCCGTGAAAAGAATACCTGGCATGCCATCTGATTCGGGGCAATGCGAAGGTTATGGTGATTTTAGGCAGTCAAACACCTCCGTTTCATTGGATTTGGAAAAACTACATTCTTTTATGTGTGAAGAACTAGATAAGATAACATTATAAGGTTTATGTATGAATGACTTATTTAATGTATACACCCCGTTGCAGATTTCATCTCTGAGTTTCCACCTTCCAGTAAGACCATTATAAAGTTTTCATATGCTAGACGAGTGTTTACTTGACTGTAACCTCTGATAAAGAGTAACATTTGGTGCTGATTATTACTCATCAACTGAAGTGAGCTTACATCATAATGATTTCTTGTATTTCTGATGTGGTCACTATCAAATAGAAGCATCTGATTGTGGTGAATTCGTAAGCGAATAATATTCGTGTAATACGCTTCAACCTTATCTAACCAACAACACTAGCAAGCTCCAATCACCACCAACGGGAGAAACCCCAAGCAAGTAGTCACTTTCACCTGTCTAGGCAGCATCGTCTCAACTACAGACGGCACAGGCACAGATGACGACGTCAAAATCAGCCACGATCGGAAAATCAGCAAGACAGGCCAGCGTTCATTAACCTGAAACCAGTGTGGAGATCTACTCCACTCCACTCCACTCAGCATAAAGCCTGAACAACATCTGGATTTTCAACACTAATTCAGTGAAGGAAATCAGTGCTTCCATGTGATGATTGAGAGATTTGGAGCGTAACGAAAGGGATTTCCAACAGACTGCATATATTCATCAACAAGTGCCACCTACGCTGTCTGGTTACTGAAGATCAGATGAGATGGCCAGAATAATAAGAATCAGCAACAAGGAACTGTGGCAGGCTGGCAGGCTGGCTGGCTGGCTGGCTGAGTGGCTGGCTGTCAACGAAGCAACCAGGAACCTATCACCCAACAAATATGGAGTGTTAGGAAGTGGAGATGGATTGGATTGGATTGGGGATACAGTGATATGGCCGACTGGGGACATCACGCATCAGGCCAGTTGCGCGAGTGGGACCCGGATGGGAAACGACGAGTTTGGCATCTGAGTTGAGTGTGATATAGAGGAGATCATGTGAGGAGGATGTGAAAGCTTATGGGTGGTCGTGGAGCGAGGTTCTAAAGACTATAATGAAGAGAGTGAAATGGAGACGTGCTACTGAAGTGGTATGTTGCATTAGGAACCCAAGGGACAAATAATAATAATAATTAACGTCTTCCTCATCAATGACTCAACCCTAATATACGGAGAATTTTGAAAACAAAATAATTAGATACCAGTCTAATGGTAATGAGAGTTTGATAGATAGGTTGTCTTTCGTAAAAAATTAAAGTAGTAATAAGAGTGTTTACAGGATAAAGAAATTTGTCAATGACATCATACAAATATGAGTTACACATAAATTAACTTTCATTACCATACAATTAATTTCGATAATGCAATTGAAAGACGTTGATTATCTGAACAATATTTGGTGTATTCGCACTATACATTTCGAACAGTCTGATCACACAGTCTGATCACTTGTCAAGTTAATTTTATCTATGAAAACTGGAAGTAGAGAAGGGATAAATATGACATAAAGGAATTCAATAATAAGAAAGATAATGAAAGGAAAAAAAGGATGATAAGATTTGAAGGCAGTCTTGGTAATAAGATAAAACAAACATTACTAGCAGTCAGACCTCGTAGCTCAGTTGGTAGGGCACCCGATCGGTGACCCAGTGGTCGCTAGTTCGAATCCGGCCACAGTCCACATTCCCATCTCACCTTCACTCATCACCCAGTACAAATATCAGTCTGCCAAACTACGGCTATCTTAGATAGTCGAATCATAAATGTTATCAAGGTAGGTTTAGCGTAAGGATAAACTGTTTTCGCACACACATTGAGGAGGGTGGGGGACAGGTAAATGTGTTTATGGCTAGCTCCCCAACAAACTGAAGTATGCGCCCCACTCTGACAGTTTCTACACAACATTGTAAAGACTGTTTTAATATCAATCCTTCGATCTTTATCAATGATATATTTTGTAATGGATGCGGATGATGATTGTCTGCCATCTGCGTTTATCGATGTTTTTGAATCCAGCTGTTTTTGTAGCCATTTTGGTACATGCTCCCCCACCCTCAAGCGCATAGCATGATTAATACTCCCTATGTATATTTGTCCAGATACATACGCACGTAAATTTATAAACGCAGTGGGATGCGACGCGATCATTTATACAACGTTGATGTCTATGTCACAACAGATGTTTGGTCTGTATTGATTGATCACTGGAGTGCAACCACTTTCATGTTGTCTAGTCGTGAGTGCAGACTGAATTCTAGCAATCATATTTGCAATGTGGCAACCAAGCTAGGAAGCTCAGCATCGCAGTGCACATTAGTAAATGTTGGTTGGTTCGAGGCAATCGGCAAGAAGCCCTGGACCTAGATTTCATGCTTTTGGGCACTCGTAAGCAAGGTGTATCTGCAACCAACTAACATCTACAGATGTTCGATCTTTTCAACTGCGTTAAGCTTATCTACGTAACACGTTTGCCTTAACAGTAGACCTTAACCTTATTTTTCCTATTATGGTATTAGATACTACTCTGTATGGTAACGAGATGTAAAGGCATTTTTTCGAAACAGAGGACAGATTAGGTTTCATTCTTGACTGATTTTTACACCAGCTTAAGAACTTCAGTCGATATCCATTGTCCACTAATGTTTCCGTTAGTATTTTGATATTACCATCTATTGAATCTTCCGTACAAAAAGGCTGGATGCTTTTAAATAGGGAAGTTACCAAACCTTGCTTGTATTGGATTGAACAGAAGCTATGGAAACTTAAGTACTGACCTGTCCAAGTGAGTTTCCTGTGAATCGACTATTTTACTGAACCATCATTTCTATGACTTTGAAGTATATCCAAGAACGGCAAACGGTCTTCTTTCTCTTCTTCACATACTAAGCTTATGTTATTTCATACGATGTTGGGTCTTTCTAACAAACAGATCATATCGTCATACTGGTCATACATCACCATTATGACGTTGTCAATAACTTTTATAGAGACTAACTTTACTGATGAGATAGCCGGTCAAGCCTTCAGTGTGTGACATATAAATATCAGCTAGTAGTGGTCCCATGGGACTTCCCATGGCCACACCATCTTTTCTCGAAAAATATTCACCTTCAAATGTGAAATGAACTTTATCAATAAACAATAATAACAGCTCACTCAAAGACGTTGAGGGGATAGGGAAAGAAGGATTACTGGAAGATATATGGTCATAAAGAATGTCAATGGTTTTAATTAGGGAAACATTAGTAAATAAGGAGTTGACATCAAAGTAATACAACATCTTATCTTTGATATTAATATCAATAAGATAATCAACAAGTTCAAAGGTATATTTTAAAGAAAGCATTAATCGTGATATACACTTGAGGGTGGGGGAGCATGTACCAAAATGGCTACAAAAACAGCTGGATTCAAAAACATCGATAAACGCAGATGGCAGACAATCATCATCCGCATCCATTACAAAATATATCATTGATAAAGATCGAAGGATTGATATTAAAACAGTCTTTACAATGTTGTGTAGAAACTGTCAGAGTGGGGCGCATACTTCAGTTTGTTGGGGAGCTAGCCGAAAACACATTTGCCTGTCCCCCACCCTCCTCAATGTGTGTGCGAAAACAGTTTATCCTTACGCTAAACCTACCTTGATAACATTTATGATTCGACTATCTAAGATAGCCGTAGTTTGGCAGACTGATATTTGTACTGGGTGATGAGTGAAGGTGAGATGGGAATGTGGACTGTGGCCGGATTCGAACTAGCGACCACTGGGTCACCGATCGGGTGCCCTACCAACTGAGCTACGAGGTCTGACTGCTAGTAATGTTTGTTTTATCTTATTACCAAGACTGCCTTCAAATCTTATCATCCTTTTTTTCCTTTCATTATCTTTCTCATTATCGAATTCCTTTATGTCATATTTATCCCTTCCCTACTTCCAGTTTTCATAGATAAAATTAACTTGACAAGTGATCAGACTGTGTGATCAGACTGTTCGAAATGTATGGTGCAGATGCATCATATATTATTCTCATGATCAACGTCTTCTAATTACAGTATCAAAATTCATAAAAGGGTTTGTCTCTATGCTAACTTTAATTTTTCGTTAAATTTGATTACATACTATTTTCGAGAAATAGCAGAATCTTGAACAATTTATGGCTTTTTAAGTGAAAGAATACTACTGAGCCAAACGACAATACCCTGAATATCTATGCATCTTTTATATACCATTAATGAGAATGACAATATAATATAGTGGATTAATCTTCTTCTGAAGAAAGAAGTAACTGTGATTCTTTATCACAGTAGCTGTTGGAAAATAGAACTTTACTATGACGAGACACACTACAGTTATCATAAAACTTATCCAACTAATTATTATTATTATTATTTGTTCCTTGGGTTCCTAGTCGAACATATGGCTTCAATAGGACGTCGCCACTTCACATTCTTCTCTGTAGTCTTTTGAACCTCGCTCCACGACTACCCATAAGCTTGCACATCTTCCTAACATGATCCCCTCCATGTAACCCTCAACTCAGATGCCCAACTAGTCTATCCTGTTTGAATTCCACTCGAGTGCCTGGCCCTGGTGCGTGATGTCCCCAATCGGTCTTCTCGGTGTATGCCTAATCCATCTCCACTTCCTTCCAGTGCATATTTGTTGGGTGATAGGTTCTTGGTTGGTTCGTTCCCAGAGTTCCTTGTTGGTTATTTTTCTGTAGCATTCTGATCTGTAGTATCGAGCGTAGGCGGCAGCAGTTGATGAATATCTGTAGGTTGTAGCAAATGCTTTTCATGACGCGCCAAGTTTCTGAACTGTATAGAAGCACTGACTTGACTGGATTACTGTTGAAAATCCCTACCTTGTTCATACTTTATGCTGAGTGCAGTGCAGTAGATCTCCACACTGATTTCAGATTAATACAAAAAGGCCTGTCTTTCTGTCCTTCAGATCCTGCCTTTGACGTCCTCGTCTGTGCCGCCTGTAGTTGAAACGATGCTGCCTAGTTGGATAGGTGAAAGAAACAACTTTCTTTAGGTTTCTGCCGTTAATGCTGATTGGTGCTTGTTGTTGCTGTTGTTGGTTGGGTATCTTCACCAACTACGTTTTTTCAACATTCACTCGAAGTCCCATCCTCGCTGCCTCTTCTTTCAACTTGTTGAATTTTCCTGTAGATCTTCGAGTTTGTGTGATATTAGACACAAATCATTGACAAAATCAAAATCATCTTCTGGGATCTTTTCATCGGTCCAGCAAGCGTATGCCCATCTTCCTACAGCTCCACCTATTTTTCTGTTTCATGATCCATTCCATTGGACACAATCAGGAAGATCATCGGTGATGGTTGTAGGCAATGTTGTCTTACACTTGTCTTCACTTCAAACCCATCATTGAGCTTTATATTGTGAATTACTTGACATGTAGCCTCATCATGTGGCATATAGCTGTTGAATGAAGGTGATAAAGATTTGTGGCACTCTGTAGTGTTGAAACAGTTTCCAAATAACTTCTCAGTCGATGTTGTCGAAAGCCTTTTCAAAATAGATGAATTTGAGGTAGAGAGTTGACTGCCATTGTATACTCTATTCAATGATGATGAGTAGCGCAGCGTTGCAATTTGATCCGCACATGATTTGTTTTTCCTGAAGCCAGCGAACCAGCCTGTTCCGGTGGTAGTTTTGAATCCAGTGCATTTTTGAGTCTGTCCGAAATGATGCTGCTGCGTGATTCCTCACCAGTTATTGGAAACACTAAGGTCCTCCTTCTTTGAGAGATTGACAAGGTGGCCCTTCTTTTAATCGATTGTCAGGTACCTTTCCTTCCTTCCTTCTAAAACTTCTGCAGTAGTAGTGTGAGCATGTCCGCTGTTGTCTCTGCGTCTGTTTTCAGGGCTTCTGGTGGAATTCCATCTGCTGCTTTCATGTGTTTTAGAAGTTTTATTGTGTTCAGGACTTCTGCTTTTGCCGGAGGACTTGTGTTCACTGACAGTTCTGCGACTGAGCTGCTAGTGGTATTTCTAGACGAGTTGCAGTTAGCGGTGGTGGTGGTCGATTCAAGAGTTTTTGAAGTGGCCAACCCATCGTTCCCCATGTTCTCCTCTTTGGTAACTAGGTTTCCTTCACTATCTTTCATCGGTCTCATCTGTGCTGTATTGATCTCTTCCCAGATAGTAACCTGGTTATTTGACATGGTGTTGTCACTTCTCTATCTCTCCTACCTGCATCCTGTTCTGCTTCACTTGTCAGTGTGTCGTAGAAGTGTCCTTCGTCTTTTCATACACTCCTTTTCACTTTCTTGTCTAATGTAGTGTTTACATGTTGCGTTCAGTTCCTCTTCTGTTTGTTCATCCCTGCACTGCACTACACTGGTTAATCTTCTGCCCCACCATCTTCCTCTCCCTCTTCTGTCAGCTTCCATGTTTCCGTCGAGATCCATTCCTTGCCTTGTCCTGCCTCTTCTTTCTTTTTAATACAGTTATGCATGTTTCTTTCCACATCCCTTACAAAGAGTTCCAGTATTGTTTCACTCAGGTTCCTTCAGGGATGTTACCTAATGCCTCCCATTTTGCCCTGATGACTGACGTGAAAATGTCGTTTGTACTTTCATCCTTCACTTTCTGTTCTGGGTGGTTAACTTGAACTGTAGTCTATCATCGCCAACTTCTGTGAAGGCTTTCAACTTGATTTTCAGGGTACGTTCCTTGCTCTAGTTAGTGACTGGTGTGAACCACCTACATCTGCTCTCCTTCCTGATCTCATCTTGTGTTGAGTAGGCTTACTGCATCTCCACTTTCTTCACATTGAGATGAAGTCGACCTGATTTTTAGTGTAGTGTGTCCTGGTTTCTGGTGAAGTATGATCCATGTCACTTTGTGAATATCCTTGTATTTGTACACAGTGTCTCCAATCATTAAGTCGTTGAGTGTGCAGAAACCTGCAAACAGTTCTCCATTCTCGTTCATTTCACCGAGTGCTTCTCGACCCATGATTGGTTCTATTACTGTGTTGTCCGCTCTCAGTTTGGCATTCATGTAACCCCACCCATTAGAATTTGATATCGCCATCCGGGATGGGGTCTTGTTCATTGCTAGTTTCAGTTGTTAGTAGAATTCCGCCTTCTTCTCTTCATCTGAATTATTTGTGGGTGCAACTAACCAATAGAAAACATCATTCAAACCTTAAAGTTCATAATTTTCCACGTTTGATTTCATTTCTGACAGTTCTAGACATACATGAATCTGAAGTTCATCCAATTGAAAACTATTCAGTCCTGTGATACATTTCCAGTAAGGCCACTTTAAACGGATTGTCTATTAATTTTCAAACCTGTTTCCTTTTAAACAGAAAGAATAACCTGATCAATTCATTCTCCTTAAGAGTATGAAGAATTTGCACAGAGGATGCCATCGGTGTGTAAAGGATAAGCTGGAGCAGTAAGGCACATCATTGTGTGTAATTCAGTTTACTTGCTTACATCAGACGTATCATGCCCCAGCTAATGTAATGCACTCGTGAATACTCTCCAACCTGGTTACGAAAGAAAGCATCGAAATGCATCCTCAGCTCCGTAATAACACCTAGTAAACTCATAACATTTGACTCTCTTTGATTACCCCTTCAATATTTTGCATAAAGTACTACTAAGATACTCAAAACGAGTGAGGCAGCTCAAAAGTCCAAACCATCATTATGGATTCAAAAGTGTGTGCAACCTATTTCTTTACCAATGACCATCGTGGAGGATGGATCACTCTAGATAATTCCCTTATGACTTAACTATATTTGTTTCAGAAATTTAAAACAGATGTAGGTGTGGTGACACATACATGGGAGAGGATTCATAGAACCATGCAAGTAAGGGCCTCATAACATATTCCAAAGTGACTTCAGAAGCAAAGTAAATCATCTGAACCCATAAACTTCGGTTGCAGACGTTCGAGTTCTTCGATCGCGAAACATTTTGTTGAGAGAGGTCACAGGACTAATATGGTTACTTCCTTTACACCTATTCACAAAATGTGTTGGGGACAGATCCTTAAATCTGTAGGGACCTTAGCTATTAGGAAGTTCAGACCGCGTTTGCGCGTTCATAAACAATTTGTTATTACATTAAATCTTCCACGGTAAATTCAACTATGAAAATCAAGTTCGATGTACTATTGTTTTCGCTCTATTGACTTTCATCGTTATTCGGTCTTTAATTCAGCCTGCCTACGTGACCTCTTTTCATTTTCTCGTCCCTTACCTTCATGAATTTTTATATAAACACCTATGACAAGTATGTGTCTGATCAGATAGCTAGAAATGTGTTGCGCACAAGCATTACACGGTTCACACAATTTCGGTCTGCTTATTGTTTTGTCGAATTATTTTTATTTCATAATCATTTTGATTATTTCACCACTTCGAACGGCTCTTAGAAGTGCGTAACTTTCCATTACTCTGCCTTGTTCTATCTTTTCTAAAATATATATATATGTTCATGAATGTGCACCGAAGAGAATGATTTGATCTAGAAGAAAACGTTTTCTCCGCCACAGCTATCTTTTGTCTTTTCTTGTGAAGAAATATGACTGATGAGATGCTAGTTAAGTTCACAACTGTTCACAGATAGGAGACGTGTACTTACTGCCATGAGTAGGTACAGTAGCGAAGAAAATGCAACTCAGCTTCAGAAGTGTTTAGTGTTGTTAGGAGTGAGATAGGAATGTTCGACAGGGGATCTCATATATTAGGCGCTCAGCAAGACTATAGAAACAACCTTTTAAGATAATGACGTGCCTGGTAAACGCAACACTGGTAAACACGTGGAATGATAAAAATCGAATCGAATTAATTTAGAAAATAAATGCCTCTACATCATTTCTGTCCATGTATCAAGTGACTGCAGACGGAATGAAATTAAGGATGAGTGACTTCCACTCCATCATCTTACGGTTTCGTTGTAATCAAAATTATTATTATTATTAGTCCCTTGCGTTCCTAGTAGAACATACCGCTTCAGTAGCACGCCTCCAGTGACCTCTGTTCTCTGAGATCTTTTGAACCTGGTTCCACGACAGCCCACAAGCTCTCATTTCCTCCTCGCACGATCTCCTCCATGTCACCCTCACCTGGGACGTCCAACTCGTCGCTTCCCATGGGGATTCCACTCGAGCAACTGGCCTGACGCGTGATGTCCCCAGTCCGCCTTCTCAGTGCATGCCCAATCCATCTCCACTTCCTCCTGCATATTTGTTGAGCGATAGGTTATTGGTTGGTTCGTTCCCAGAGCTCCTTGTTGCTTATTCTAACTATTCTGGCCATCTCATCTGATCTTCAGTAACGAGCCATCGTAGGCAGTTGTTGATGAATGTCTGTAGTTTATTGGAAATGCCTTTCGTAACGCGCCAAGTATCTCAACCATACAGAAGCACTGACTTGACGTTGGTGATGAAAATCCGTATCTTGTTCCACATGCTGAGTGCAGTGCAGAAGATCTCCACACTGGTTTCAGGTTAATGAACGCCTGTCTTGCTGTCTTCCCGATCGTGGCTGATTTTGACGTCCTCGTCTGTGCCTGTGCCGTCCGTAGTTGAAACAGTGCTTCCTAGATAGGTGAAGGAGACTATTTCCTTTAAGTTTCTCCCGTTGATGGTGACTGGAGCTTGTTGTTGTTGATGATGGTGGTGGTGCGGTATCTTCATCACCTCTGTCTTCTCTATATTCACCTGAAGTCCCGTCTTAGCTGCTTCTTCTGTCAACTTGTTAGTTTTTGCCTGTACATATTCAAGTTTATGTGACATGAGGCACAAGTCATCGGCGAAATCCAAGTCTTCTAGATTGTTTTCCGCAGTGCAGCCACTGTATCCCCCTCTTCTCGCTGCCTACTGTTTGCTGCATCATCCAGTCCACCACAATCAGGAATATCATGGGGGATAGTAGGCAACCTTGTTTCACTCCTGTCTTCACTTCAAAAGCATCACTGAGCTGAGCTTCCCATTGTGAATTACTTGGCATGTGGCATCTTCATATAGTCGTTGAATGAGGTTGATAAAGGTTTGCGGTACTCCGTAGTATTGAAGCAGTTTCCAAATTACTTCTCGGTCGACGCTGTCAAAGGCCTTCTCAAAGTCGATGAAGTTGAGGCAGAGAGCTGATTGCCATTCTATACTCTGTTCTATGATGATGCAAAGCGTTGCGATTTGGTCTGCACATGATTTGTACTTCCTGAAGCCTGCTTGTTCCGGTCGCAGTTTTGAATCCAGTGCATCTTTAAGCCTCTCCAGGATGATGCGGCTTAATATTTTACTTGGGGTGGACAGGAGAGTGATTCCGCGCCAGTTCTTGCAAGCACTGAGGTCTCCCTTCTTCGGCAGTTTGACAAGGTAACCCTTCTTCCAATCGTCAGGTACCTTCTCTTCCTTCCACACCTTCTGTAATAGTGGTGTGAGCATGTCCGCTGTTGTCTCTGTGTCGGTTCTCATTGCTTCTGGCGGTATTCCATCTGGTCCTGCTGCTTTCCCGCATTTCAGTAGCTTTATGGCGTTCAGGACTTCCATTTTCGTTGGGGGATTTATGTTCACTTGTAATTCAGCGGCTGCAGGTGGTATTTCTGGACGAAGTGCAGGTGGTGGTGGTGGTGGTGGATTCGAGAGCTTCTTGAAGTGGTCGGCCCATTGTTTCCTTTGCTTCTCTTCTTTCGTAATTAAATTTCCTTCATCATCTTTTATTGGTTTCATCTGCGTTGATCTCTTCCTTGCCAGATAGCAACCTGGTTATTTGATACAATGTTGTCAGGTCTCTCCTACCATCAGCCTGCAGCCTGTTCAGCTTCACTTGCCAGTGTTTCGTAGAAGTGTCTTTTGTCTTTCCGTGCACTCTTCTTCACTTCTTTGTCCAGTGTAGTGTTTTATACATTGTGCTCAGTTCCTCTTGTCGTTGAGCATCCTTGCACTGGTTTATCTTCTGCTTCACCATCCTCCTCTCACTGCTCTATCAGCTTCCATGTACCCGTCGAGATCCATTCCTTGTCTTCTTTCTTCTTCCTTCCTAATACGGTTGTGCAGGTTTCTTTCCACATACCTTTCAAAGACTTCCAGTGTTCTTCCACACAGCTTTCTTCAGGGATGTTGCTCGATGTCTCCCATTTTGTCTTGATGGCTGCCTTGAAGATCTCCTTTGTAGTTTCATCCTTCAGTTTCCGAGTGTTGTACTTGAATTGAGGTCTGTCACCAGCTTCTTTGAGTTGAAGGCTTTCAACTTGATTTTGAAGTTAGGTTCCTTGCACTAGAAAGTAGGTGGTCTGAACCTAAATCTGCTCCTCTTCTTCACCTTGTGTTAATTAGACTGCGTCTCCATTTTCTTGAGATTGAGATAAAGTCGATTTGATTTTTAGTGTGTCCTGGTGTCTGGTGAAGTCCATGTCGCTTTGTGGATATCCTTGTGCCTGAACACACTGCCTCCAATCACTAAATCGCTGAATGCGCAGAATTCTGTAAACAATTCTCCATTCTCCTTCATCACCTTACTGAGCGCTTCTCGACCCATGGATAGTTCTCTTCCTGTGTTGTCTGCTCCCAGTTTGGCATTCATGTCACCCCGCCCATCAGAATTTTGATATCGCCAACTGGGTGTGGTCTTGTCCAGTGTTGATTGAAGTTGTCTGTAGAAATCCTCCTTTTTCTCTTGCTCTGCATTATTTGTAGGTGCATAGTGTATCATTGTATGATTGTGACCTTCCTTCCTTTTGAGTTGAATCTTGCTGTCATGATCCTGCATGAGGAGATTGGTTCCCATTGCATGAGAGCCTTCGATGTTCTTGAGGACATCATGATAGCCACTCCACAACTCAGTGTGCTCGTGGTTGTCATCTGGTTGACAATATCGGAGTAGATTATTGATTCTCCAGTTGAGAGTTTAAAGAGTCCACTCCCATTCCATCTGCTTTCGCAAATCCCAAGCACTTCGATGTGATACCTTCTCATCTCGTTTGCAATCTGGGCTGCCTTACTGGGTTCAAACATCGTACGGACATTCCATGTCCCCACGTTTACTTTCGCTTTCATAGAGGGAGTTATGACACATCGGCCAACTGGCTTCCCGAAGGCTTTCACCAACTGGCGTCATTTCGCCTCTCCGATTCCAGCGGGGAATAAGTTTGTTATTATTTTTTATATATCGTTTGTGCTTTGAAGTTTCTTTATTGGTTAGATTTGTTTTCCGGGGTAGGGTTGCTAGCCCTATGCCTAACCTTCCCTGTTTACCCGGGCTTATGACCGGCTAGTAACTAGTAAACTAGTTAACCAGGCGAGGTTGTTGTAGTCAAAAACGTCATTTTAATTAGGTTGATGTGATGAAAGTGGTTACATCTTTTGTTTCAATTCAATACCAGCTAAACAACCCCTAGAAGATACTAGCGATTATCAGTTGCAGTAACAAGATGCTCTGAGAATGGCAAATAAATCTCTCTGTTCCACCACTAAACACTAAGTCTCTGCCAGCTTCCTGTGAATTTTTGATGCTTTTAAACCAATGCCAGCAGACAGTGAGTATGATGGTGTGCATTAGTTGTTGACACGACCCATCAAGCAATATTTGTGTAAAGACCGTGAGTCCTTTTGGTTAAGAACGCATAAGTAAGATGGAAATACAAGACATATCTGTTAATAATGGAAAGCTGTATACATCATCTGAGCTACTGGTAACAAGAAATCAGAGGTTAGTAAGGCGATCAGTGGAAGAGAAGACAGAGGTGATGAAGATACCGCACCACCACCATCATCAACAACAACAAGCTCCAGTCACCATCAACGGGAGAAACTTAAAGGAAATAGTCTCCTTCACCTATCTAGGAAGCACTGTTTCAACTACGGACGGCACAGGCACAGACGAGGACGTCAAAATCAGCCACGATCGGGAAGACAGCAAGACAGGCGTTCATTAACCTGAAACCAGTGTGGAGATCTTCTGCACTGCACTCAGCATGTGGAACAAGATACGGATTTTCATCACCAACGTCAAGTCAGTGCTTCTGTATGGTTGAGATACTTGGCGCGTTACGAAAGGCATTTCCAATAAACTACAGACATTCATCAACAACTGCCTACGATGGCTCGTTACTGAAGATCAGATGAGATGGCCAGAATAGTTAGAATAAGCAACAAGGAGCTCTGGGAACGAACCAACCAATAACCTATCGCTCAACAAATATGCAGGAGGAAGTGGAGATGGATTGGGCATGCACTGAGAAGGCGGACTGGGGACATCACGCGTCAGGCCAGTTGCTCGAGTGGAATCCCCATGGGAAGCGACGAGTTGGACGTCCCAGGTGAGGGTGACATGGAGGAGATCGTGCGAGGAGGAAATGAGAGCTTGTGGGCTGTCGTGGAACCAGGTTCAAAAGATCTCAGAGAACAGAGGTCACTGGAGGCGTGCTACTGAAGCGGTATGTTCTACTAGGAACGCAAGGGACTAATAATAATGAGGCGATCAGTGAATCCGATGTTACACTTGTAAGGGTGGGCTGAAGTGTCCTCTATCGACAAAAAACAGCCATTCAGTATTGCCTCATCTTCCGTAGTTCTTTAAATGATGCCAGTTCATAATGAATACAATCTTGAAGTCATTTAATCTCAGATTTAGCAACCTCCTGAGGGATACAGGTGAGGAACATCAGGACTTATGAAGAACCTGTTTCCATTCAGTTAAATAGTTACAGTCTAGTAGTATACTAATTTTTAAGCGTAACATCTGGATTCTTGTTCATTTGTAGCAATTCTGTAAAATATATTTATAAATTAATGACCATCATACTTTCTGTTTCCTAGATTCCCCTTAAGAAGCTTAGCATGAAGATTATTTACACCTTGAGAATATGATAATCAGAATTATTCCACTAGATCATGTTTGTTTATGACTAGAGAACCACTGAATAGATGTGATATAAGGTTTTTTCTAAAAAAAAAAGTATACAGCTAAACGTAATCAAGTATGTGTATTGAAAATAAACTTATACCAGTTGTATATATGTGATAGATATTCTAGAAAAAGGTGTAATTTTCACATTCCACATTGAGGATACATTTCAGTTAGAAAGAGAAAATAAACTTTTCTATACTTCTCGTAGAATATTCTCCGTCTTTTATACAAACATTAAGTCGACTACTGAACACACTGAACTATAATATAAGTTTCATACAATTAGCTCATTTGATAAAGTTTTTGTAAAGGAAAAACAACAAATAATGTTGGATGAATCGAATTCATTTCATATTCTCTAAATCTTCCACATAGGCACTAAATTTAAACATTATATGCAGTAAGCTATCAGTGTCCAACATAAGCCACTTGATTCATTTCAATGATAAAATCGACACCAAATACATACTTCAAACTTGAACATCAATACATACATGTGTATGGATGAGAACAGAGATGAGAATAACAAAATAAGTGATACCATTAAACAGATAAAATTGTATTTAAGATATGTAGATGATACTTTCATCATATGTTAGAGTGAAGTGTAATCAGTGAACCTACTCAGATCTTTCAATTCAGTTGATGCAGACGTGAAATTTATATATGAACATGAGATGTTCCCAGAGCAACAAGGAGCTCTGGGAACGAACCAACCAAGAACCTATCACGCAACAAATATGCAGGAGGAAGTGGAGATGGATTGGGCATGCACTGAGAAGGCGGACTGAGGACATCACGCGTCAGGCCAACTGCTCGAGTGAAATCCCCATGGGAAGCGACGAGTTGGACGTCCCAGGTGAGGGTGACATGTAGGAGATGGTGCGAGGAGGAAATGAGAGCTTGTGGGCTGTCGTGGAACCAGGTTGAAAAGATCTTAGAGAACAGAGGTCACTGGAGACGTGCTACTGAAGCGGTATGTTCTACTAGGAACCCAAGGGACTAATAAATAATAATAATGAGATGTTACATAGAATGAAGACGGTTTTATACTGCACAGAATTTACTATAAGCTTACTTGGATAAAGTCAAGACTTTATTTTTAAAGGCTAACAGACTATGTTCCAAGGAAGTCATAGAAAATGAAATGGATACTTTGCCAAAAACTTTGTTAGATAATGGATATCGCATAAAGTTCATCAATAAACACTCTAAACCTAGAAATAAGAAAATTGAATGATACAGCCTTGATATAACAGCACGTGTTCATTAGACTACTACCCTTCAAAAGTGATGAGCTGAGTTCACAAAGGAATCGCCGACTGAATGCATCGATCGCACTAACTAATCCAGCTGCCACAGTAATAGTTGTCTATGACATAAAAAAACATGATCAAAGAAACTAATTTAGACGTAAGACCTCCTGATTTTATCTCCAGTTGTATTTATCTGTTGACCTATGCTTTCAGTGGCATGTATATCGTAAGATCAAAGGGGGTCCTTACTGGCAGAATCTCTGAACATGTGTCGAAAAGCCTGTTACTGGGAGATGAAAGACATTGGCAACCAAATCCTGGATACTGAATATGCTGTCGACTCAAAAATGGCTCTTAAGGTAATCAATAGACAGAGAAATAGTAGACTGTTACGTTGTGGAGAAGCAGCAGTAATCCATCGACTGAAACTCGAAATTTGTGGTTCACTTTGGATTGACTTCGTGAGTTGTTCTTTTCCCATAGCTTTATTTACTATTTTATTCTTTCGTCTTATTGTCTTATGTAATACTGTTCTTAAACATTATGCATATTCTTATCGTTTTCTATTTACTTTTATCCATTATATTTTTATCATGTTTGTTAGCATGTCCTGCTCCATCCGTCTACCATTAACTCATATACTTTGCATACCATCTTTGTTGTTCTACAGAATTCCTACCACGTTCAGCTGTAATCACGTTGCCATACTACTATTACGTCGTAGTTTGCTTTGTGTTCACTGATCGATTTTGTATTGTGACTTATTCCCTGCAATGGTTGTTTACATCGTGAAGTAAATACACAACGACGAAAATATAAATACATAAAAATAATATTTTAACTGTAGGTACGTCGCTGTAGGGGACATGTAGAAGATTGTGAGTTTGGCGGTGACCAGGAGGATCAGGAAGAGAAAAATGTGAACTGATGACTCAGCAAGTACACAGGATTTGGACGACAAAACATACCCATCGAGTTATCGAGGATAGAAGAGATAAATCAGCGAATAAAATTTTCTTCTTCGACTATATCATTCTCTAAAGCTATACAATTATATTTATATGTCATAAACACATAACACTCTAGAAGTAGTATTCATCATGGGCTGACATGAGTTGGGGAACCATTGGAAATCTGAGAGCATTGGACAGCTGTTTCGTCCCAGTATGGGACTCCTCAGCAGTACGCGCCCACAACTCGGCCAGCGCTCGAACTCAGGACCTTCGGGTTCCACGGCGAACGCGTCAACCATTCAGCCGGTGGGTTGGTTTCCAGTGGTTCACAATTTCCAACTTCTGTCAATTCACGACACAGAGCTACTGTCACCCAAGGTCTTCAGTTAGCATCTACTTCACTTCCGACTGGTTGACCCCACAAGTCACGGCTTCTCATTAGAACTTCCTGATATCCATCTGGAAGCAGGTCTATTACAGTCTATTGCTAAACAATGGTGTAGGATTGCATCATTCAACCGGCTAGCGCTGTGAAACCGAAATCACTTATGGTAAGTGGTTGCGTAACAATCTTTTCGACAATGGAAATAATAAGGAAGGCAAGGAGTTTGACAAGGTGAAAATTATTAGTAGTTGAGAATTGCGGATATTGAGTGTCCATTTGACAGATCGATGGATAGAAGGTAAAAAATGAGAAAACAGTCCTGATAAAAGTGATAATAATAAACGAACTGATCATAATGAAATAGACAGAGTCGTGAACTATTCAATTTGGCTCTGTAAATGACACTGAAGGACGATTGCGGTCGAGCTATATGCCCAGAGTTTACCAAATGTTCAACAACTGAACTGTTAATGTAGGATATTGCTCAGAGAAACGTTTAGGAAGTGAGCACTTTGTGCGACCTATATAAGTAGCTACACACAGGAGCAAGTAAATTTGCAGAGACACATTGAGGTGGACGAAAGCGGCGAATTGTAGTCAACGCAATTCGGAACCAGTTGCTGATGTGTAGCTTTGTAGAGAAGAATGTCTTCTTCAGCGATCTGGACAGGCAATTTTCCAGGATCTCTGCTGCTGTATCACCCCTAAAACCAACGTTCATATACAAGGTCTTCTTTGGAACTGTGAGTAATTGCTTCGTATTCTGCTTTAAATTTCAGTTTTTTTCTCAATAAATCTGGATGGGTATCTATTTTGAATGAGAATCTTCTTCAATCTGTCTAATTCATCGCTGATGGTATCATTCGTGCAGATTCTTTTGATTCCTCAAGATAAAGAATGGATCAAATTCCTTATTCTATCATCTAGCACCCAACTATGGGAATTCAAGTAAAATCCATCCTATGTAGGCTTCCTATACATTGATCCGTGAAGAAAACCAGACAACGAGGGGAAGGAATTCTGGTTTTTTTTTCGAATTCTGATACGAAGTTGGTTGATGAGTGACTGAGTCACTGAACTTTTTAAACTGCTGTCCCAATATCTGTATTTTGATGAAATATGATGAATGTATCATTTATATATCTTTTATATAGGCAGAAAGTATCAATTGTTGAATGAAGCATACTATTCTCTGAGTTCGCGATAATGCATTCAGCCAGTAGCTGTTCAAGCGGTGACCACATAGCAACCCTATCCGTTTATCTATTTAGCTCATTGTCGAATTTGAACTGCATGTTGAAAGTACATCCTAGAAGTAATTCCTTTCAATAGTGATTTGGAATACTTACGTGAAAATTATTATCTTTGATGAAATCACATAGAAAACAGACAGTTTCTGTGAGTGGAACATTGATGAAGAGTAAGACCAAATCCAGAGAAATCATTCGTTTACCGGATACATTGACATCATTGATTAAGTCGACAAAGTCGAATGAATCCAATAAGCTATGCGTATTTAGCCACTTGGTGATAGAATGGTATAGTGAATTATTCATGTTCAAAAGTGGACTCAGAGGAAGATCTTCTTTGTGTACTTTCATGAGACCATATAAGCGATGAGCGATAGAACCAGAAGGGTGCAACTGCTCTAATAGTTCGAGGTTGATGATAGATTCATCCTTTATTTTCTTTAGAATCTGGTTGAGTTTTCGTTCAGTTTGCTCAGTGGCATCATTTTGAGTAAACTATGGACAATTTACTCATATCAGATAAGATGGAGACAATTTTTGTGTGATAGTACAAACGATCTATGAGGACAATACCAGCGCCTTTATCAGGATGAACTGGCAGCAAATCTTTACTTTTCAAGATTTCGTGCAGTTACTTTCTATCCTCCCTTGTCAACAATCGTTTATACTGTGGCATCATATGAGGATATTGATGGCAGCAATTTAAGACAGCAGATTTGAACTGTTCAAGTCTCTTGTTTAAAACTGATAGGAGACCATTTGTTTGGCTGATCAGATTTTCAAATGGAACCTTTTAAATAAGATGATACCTACTTTTGAATGTGAGTCAAATCTACCTTGGAGAAACTAAAGAAATACTTTTAGGGTGCTTCTAGAAAACGAGAATGTATTTCTGACTGTTTAAGATATCTCATCAACTTGAGTTTAGCGTCTTCTGATCGGCATTTTGACAAAATCTTCACTCGTGTTCGGATAGATTCAATAGTGCATGGGATTTTAATAAGAGATTACCCTCCAATTCAGGTAGCCGCAATTTAATTTCGTCGATGATATTCAGTGTGTGTGTGGCACTTTAAAGAACGATGATCTGGACAAATTAGCTGTACTTACTAGTGATAAGTAAATTAACGGTAGTGTTTTACAGAATCAGAAGTACCAACAACACCACAACCACATAATTACCAGTGAACACAAGCACTCCGACAACAGCAGAACCCGATAAAGTTGCTAAAACTTGCGAAACAGGAGCACCAGATGGAATTCCCCCAGAAGCACTCAAAACAGACGCAGAGATAACAGCGAACATGCTCACATCACTACTGCAGAAGGTTTGCAAAGAAGGAGGAAAGTAAAGTTACCTATCTATTGATTGGTAGAAGGGATACCATGTCAAACTCCAAAAGTAGGGTAACATAAGTCTTTGCAAGAACTGGCGTGGAACCATGCTCCAGCCCTGTCCAACGCAAGCACTGGAAAGACTGAAAAATGCTCTGCATTCAAAATCACGACTGGCTAGCTTCAGTGAGAACAAATAATGTGCGAATGAAATTGCAACAATACGTTACGCATTCTCGAAGAACAGAACAACTCAACCTCAACTTCATCGACTTTGAAAAGGCTTCGACAGCGTCGACCAAGAAGTACTTTGCCAGGCAGTTGCTTCAACACTACGGTTTAAGTGCCCCAAACCTTTATCGACCTCATTCAACAGCTGTATGGTGATGAAGATGCTATATGCCAAGGGGTTCAAAATGGAAAGCTCAGTGATGCCTTTAAGGTGAAGACAGGAAGGAATAAGACAAAGTTGCCATCTACTATCACCGATCATCTTCCTGATTCTGGTCCACCGTGCTGGACTAGATCATGCAACAGACAACTGTGAGGAGCGAGAAGATGGGGATACGCTGGCTGGGCCGATGAAAAGATGATTTATGTCTAATTACCTGTCGCAAAAACGTGAAGGTCTACAGGCAAAAACTAACAAGTTGACAGAAGAGGCAAGGCAGCGAAGATGGGGCTTCCTTCAGGTGAACCTAGAGAAGACGGAGGTGACAGATGAAGATACTCCACTACACTACACTACACTACACTACACTACACTACACTACACTACACTACACTATACTACACTACACTACATTCAGCATAAAGCGTGAACAACATCCGGATTGTCAACACAAATTCAGTCAAGCAAGTCACTGCTTCCATGTAATGGTTGACACACTTGGCACATCACGAACAGCATTTTCAACAAAGGTCAGACATACATGACATCAACAGCTGCCACCTACACTCACTCGATACTGACAGTGAAGATGGAGATGAGATAGCCAGAATGATAAGAATGAGGAAGGAGGAAGTGTGGCTGGCTGTCAACGAACCAACCAAGAAGCTATTGCCCAACAGATATGCAGAAGAGAGTGGAGATGAACTGGATTGAACATAGACTGAGAAAAGGGTATGGGGACATGACGCGTCAGTCCAGGTAGTCAAGTGGAAGTGGAATGTGAAAGGATGAGTTTGGCGTATGAGCCGTGGGTGACATGGAGAAGATGGTGCAATTAAGAAATGAAAGCTTGTGAGCAGTGTTGGAGGCAGGTTGAGTGAGTGAAATTGAGACGTACTATTGAAGCCCTAGGTTCGACTATGAATCCAAGGGATCAATAATTATAATATTGTTTTACATATAAGTTTTTAACATTAAACAAAGTTCACTTTCATGTCAATCAATTTAATGGACTTATTGTTATCGGCCGTAACCATAGAATGCTTTCTACACGTATACGAGAACATGTTCCTGCTTGGTTTTATAAAGGTGAAAGAAAGTCTGTTAGAAGTTCGATTCTAGAACATTTGATTGACTTCCATCACACAACAAATCCAGACGATGACTTTGAAATTATTTATCAAATTCGCCCAAACCTCCCACGTTCTCTTCGTTTTCAACTCCTTAAAACAGCGGAGGCTTTAGCTAATCATGAACTAAGACCTGATCTATGTGTACAAAAGAAGTATGTGCAGTCACTGTCTTTATCATGGCCATAACATTTTCCCACCCCATTAGCTTCCCCTCCCACTTTGTTAATTTAACCTTTGTATCCTTCCTTTATCACTATTATTGTTATTATAATCGCTTTCACCTCAACTAGTTTCCGGTGTTGTTTCACTTAATTGTCTTAGTCCTTTTAGAAAACATTGACTTTATCTTGTCCAATTTGCCATTACATAATTCTTGATGTATTTACCATTTTCAACAATTTTTTTCACCCCCTTCTGAGTTATATACTCTCTATGTACCATTCCATATATTACATAACCCATTTGTTATCATTCGCACTTCAATTGTTATTATAATCATAAATGCCTATGTCATCACCCGCTCTATTATTATTGTCATCATCATATAGTGTTTAGTTTTCCTCACAGGATATAATTTTTTCCAAATACCATATATATACGATTGTACAGCTTGAAAATAAATTCGTTGAAAAGAGTCTCTTCGCTGAATATCTTGTTCTTATTGTTTTCTTCCATATTAGATTTGTTTATTTGATATATAGCGCACAGTGATACAGTATTATTTACTGGATTACGTTTCGAGCATAAATTGCTATTGCTGTTGATATGATTATGAGCGATGATGATTTGGGTCAAACTACTTTATCTCTCTTGGCTAAAAGATCCGATAGAACCCAATTAGGCAAAATAATATAATCTACCAAATTCCATGTAATGACTGTGAGGTCAAATACATAGGTCAAACTAGCCAGTCGGGGTCAGTTAGACTAACAGAACATAGGAATTTAGCTAAACATAGAACGGCAGACCCCAATAAGATCAATAATCTAGAAAAAACACTCGGTCATTGCATTACATTCATTAACACACAACCAAACAACAGGGTGGGACTAAACCACTGTACTTAAGTCTAATATAGCTAGATGGAGAGAGAGATTAATTACTGTATCTTTGTTCATCGAATCCACACCCAACACATGTAGTAGGAGTGACGCAACACCTATACCAGAGATATGGAAAACTTTACTACCAATCAAAAAAACAAAGAAAAATCAGGTGACAGGACTATAATATCAGATATCGAAAGAAGTGTGATTACATTGATATGATTATGAGGAATGGTAATTTATGCTCGAAACGTAATCAATTAAATAATACTGTTTCACTGTGCTCTATATATCAAATAAACAAATCTAATATGGAATTACATTCTACCACAGTGCCCAAGTTTTATACTTATATTATTGTTTTCTTGACTGATGGATAATTTTAACGATTGAGAAGTTAATAGTTATATGAAGGAAATAATTTTTTTTTGAAAAAAGTTCCAAATCAATTATACATAAAGAAAATCAAGGATAAACCTAACCCTTTCTTCATATTAATATAGACATGTTCGAGCATTTAAACAATAGGAAAAAAAGTGTTACCAGTTAATACTTATGTCAAGTTGTTATTCATCGTAGACTGACATCAGTTGGAGCAACAAAGGAAACCTGGGAGCACTGGACAGCTGTTTCGTCCTAATATGGGACTCTTCAGCAGTGCACACCCACGACCCCACCAGCAAGCCTGATGGCCATGAGGACAGATACTCAGCGATGATATTGGGTGGCGGTTGCTCTATATATCGTGAGCTAACAGAAGTTGGAAATATGGAGCATTGGATTCTGACCCAGTAGCTCAGTGGTAACGCGCTGGCCGCGGAACCCTGAAGGTCGCGGGTTCGACCCCTGCTGGTGGGATTGTAGGTGCGCACTGCTGACAAGTCCCATACTAGTGTGACGAAACAGCTGTCCAGTGCTTCCAGGTTTCCTTTGTTCCTCCAACTGATGTCAGTCTACGATGAATAACAACTTGAAGTAATTCCAAAGCTCCACAACTCGCTCAAAATTTAATACTTATGTCTTAGTAAATGAAGAAAATTTGCCTCATCTCTGTAACTGACGTGACATACAATTAAGCAATTCACATTACGATTTCAGTCAACATATGCATATGATTTTTATTTAGTGTAACTAAACAAAAGAAATTTTAAATTACAATTGAATAAAAAGGAATAGGTATGATCGAATGAAATATCACCTTGCTATGAAATTGCACATCAGCTTTGCTGAAAAGGGTATCACAGGTTATGTGTAATGAAAATACAAGGCTGATTTTAGAATTGAACCTATCACGATACATTGGGTCAAACTACTTGATCTGTCTTGGTAGATGGGTTCCAGTAGGGATGCCTGTATACTGCCCGAACATTCTATTTAATGGCTTGCAGTGTAATTTAGGAAGTGTATTCTGACCTGTTCCTGACTCGTCAGCTGGAGAGATGGTGTCCCTACTGACACTCAAACGCTATACCCATCGCTTCAGAAGAAATATTCAGCTCACAGAGCTGAATTAGTTTTGTTTATAAATTTCTCACGCCTGAGTGACTGTTCAACTATTCAACTGTAAAAATAGTTTCCGTTCAAAACCACCCACGGACTGGAAGCTGAAAAACTACTCAGCTGTAAGAAAAGTCTCAGTGGATTGGGTAACTTTCAAATAATTTGAAAACTGATCATTCAGTTTCAAGAATATATCGGTATATGGAAGGCAGCTAGCCGGATCCAAATGACTTTTTGTTCGTCCAAGTACACTACGGATGAGAATGGCCTAAAATGATCGGAACGGTTATTCAATGTCTAGATCACTTCGATGTAGCTGTTGGACAACTACTGGACATGTTTACTAGATCATGGTACTCGTTTGTCACAGATCCCACCTTGTCATCATTGATCACAGGTAGTCTCCAACAGCAGCCTTATCGATCTCATAGTTGGATAGTTGAAAAACTACTCAGCTGTGAGACACGTCAAAGTGGATAGTACAACTTGTAAAACATTTGCAAATTGATTATCCTATTTGTGTATTTTGTTTTTCTCTACACAATTTATGATCCTTTACATTGACTTTAAAAGTTATATGCAGATACCTTATCTTTTTATTTTGGCGGTTTGTGGGGATTTAGTAATTTTTGGAAGCTGGTATTCATCAAGGACTAAAATCAGTTGCAGAAACATTGGAAACCTGGGAGCATTTAACAGATGTTTCGTTCTACTGTGATACTCCTCAACAGTGCCCACTCATAGCCCCACATCTCAGGGATCCAACATAGAACATTCACATTCCGTGGTCAGCACATTCCTATTGACCCACTGGGTAGAAATTTACTGGTCCATATTTCCTACTTCTGTCAGTCTACGATATAGCGTGACCTCCATCCAATGCCGTCATTGGGTAACTGTCGTCATGTTCGACCTTGTTTATCTTAACTGGTCATGACCGTGAATGGAACTTCGGGAATCCTCAAAACAAGTTACCGATGAGTGCAAGGATAATCTAATTTGGGGTTTGTGGGGATTGTGAAGAGTGATTGGTTTCACGGAAATTATTTATGAGAACGGATGATGGTGGTGATATTTTGCAAAGTGACAGAAATAAAAGAATATGGATTGCTGGATGCCAATCTAATGACTGGATGATCTTCAAGAGAACTGAAACTCCTGGGTTTAATTTATGACGAACTCATTGGTGTGCACTGCTAAGAGATTCCATTATATTACAAAACAGCTACCCGGTGCTCTTAGTAGAATCTATTCAAAGCAAAACGCTTTGTTTATGAATCAGTTGAAAAGATGGTTGAGTGGAAACTAAACACCGAAATAAAACAGTTTTGATTTCGAAACCGTTACATTAACTTTTGATAGTCCTAATTAGACCACTAATGGATAATGGCTTCTTCCTAATCTGAACTGATTAGTTGGAGTGAGTGGTATTGTTCCTATTGAAACTAAAACACAGAACTCGGCTTTCTAAATGTCAGAGTGTTATACACTAGGCTATTGAGTCACGATAACCACTTCTAGTAAGATTGTAATAGACATAACACAAAATTAATACCTTTTTTCTTTCTAGGTAGAGCTGCCAGGTAGCAGACTCACGTTGAAGTAAGTTGCACAATACTAATTATGTCATCTGTAACTTACCACCTGAAGTCAATAAATCTCCCCAAAACTAAAAATTGAATTAATCTGGCGCTCATTGTTGACTTGCTTTGGGGATTCCCGAAGTTCCATTCACGGGTCATGACCAGTTAAGATAAACAAAGTCGAACATGACGACAGTTACCCAATGACGGCATTGGATGGAGGTCACGCTATATCGTAGACTGACAGAAGTAGGAAATATGGACCAGTAAATTTCTACCCAGTGGGTCAATAGGAATGTGCTGACCACGGAATGTGAATGTTCTATGTTGGATCCCTGAGATGTGGGGCTATGAGTGGGCACTGTTGAGGAGTATCACAGTAGAACGAAACATCTGTTAAATGCTCCCAGGTTTCCAATGTTTCTCCATCTGTTGTGAATCCATGGTGAATACCAAGCTAAAGCAAATGAAATCTACAAGTGCCAACAAATGAAACTGAGCTGATATTAAGAGATGGGGTTCTCATAGGTAATAGAATACATTGCTTCGTCGATACTAGTCAGTAATAGGTGTATTGCTTGTATTATACCGTCGTTGATTGGACCGAACTGATCGATCTCGATTGGCATATGTGCTCCTGCTCGAATGCTTTGATATTGCCTATGTTTTTAATTATGTAATAATAATGGATAGTGGCTAGTAGTGGAAACTAGGATGCATATTTCGTCCTACTTGGGACTCATCAGGTGGATGTACCTACCTCCAAGTAAGGAGCGATGTTTTTCCCACTGGGGTTCGAACTGGGGACCAATCACTTCAAATACAAGAGCGTTATCCACTAGACCACCGATCCACAATGTTCGCTTCTTGTGCTCGATGGTCTAATGGATAATGCTCTGGTGTTTGAAACGATGGGTCCCCAGTTTGGATATTGGTGGGGACAACATCACTCCTCATTCGGAGGTAGGTACATCCAGCTGATGAATCCCAAATAGAATGACTTGTGCATCCCACATTCTACTGCTAACCACTCTCTATCATTACTTAATAGTCAGTAATGTTGTACAAAATGAGAACGATTACTTATGACTTTGCAGCTTATCATAAGGTAAAGAGAAATAACTATAAAAGGCGTCAACTAGTTAAACAGTTTTGGGTGTAAACTATTAGCGAATTTTCCAAGAATTCTGTCAGTTTAATCTAATTTCAATTCTAGTTTATTTTCATTAAAATAAATACTGATTCCAACCTGACTTTAAAGGTGTTTTAAAAATAAAAGCGAAAATTGGATTCATTCATCCGATTTTACTATTTGTTATCAGTACACTTTAAAATTATAAATTCTTCTTTCATAGAATAACAATAAATATTTGTTTTAATCAAGTAAATAAAAATATAAATTACCATAGTATCAGTTGTGTGCCATTCAAACTAACTTTATAGTTAAGATAATGGGAGTAAAAATGAAATGGAGACAGCTGTTGGATGTTTGTAATATATATTCATCTTTAATAATGTTGCATATTGAAATCCTGAACAAGGCAACAAACTGTGAGGAGCAATGAGATGGTCATACTCTGTTCGACCGATGATAAAACGCCACAAGAAGATTTGGATTTCACCATTGATGATTTATGTTTAATTACCTGTCGCACAAACGTGAAGATCTACAAACGAAAACTAACAAGTTGACAGAAGAGTCGAGGCGGGGCGAGTCGAGGCAGCGAAGATGAGGCTTCCTTCAGGTGAACCTAGAGAAGACGGAGGTGACAGATGAAGATACTACACTACACTCCACTACACTACACTACATTCAGCATAAAGCGTCAACAACATCCGGATTGTCAACACAAATTCAGTCAAGCAAGTCACTGCTTCCATGTAATGGTTGACACACTTGCCGCATCACGAACAGCATTTTCAACAAACTATAGACATACATGACATCAACAGTTGCCACCTACACTCACTCGATACTGACAGTGAAGATGGAGATGGGATGGCCAGAATGATAAGAATGAGGAAGGAGGAAGTGTGGCTGGCTGTCAACGAACCAATCAAGAAGCTATTGCCCAACAGATATGCAGAAGAGAGTGGAGATGAACTGGATTGAACATAGACTGAGAAAGGGATATGGGGACATGACGCGTCAGTCCAGGTAGTCAAGTGGAAGTGGAATGTGAAAGGATGAGTTGTGCGTGTAAGCCGTGGGTGATATTGACGAGGTTGTGTGAGGAAGAAATGCAAGGTTGTAGGGAGTTGCGGAGCGAGGTTGAGAAGACAGAACATAAGTGAGTGAAATGGAGACGTGCTTTTGAAGCTTTATGTTCCGCTAGGAACCCATGAGGCAAATAATAATAATAATAATACAAGGCCAATTAAGTAGATGTAATGTTTGTTCAGTGTTTATTTTTTTCATGTAAATCTGGTCTGACAGTTTTCGGACAGCTGATCGTTAACATTTGTATCTGAAGCATTTACACTGTGTCGATTAACTGAATCAAATAGATATCACGAACAAGTAGTAAAGTTGATCATAGAAAGTGAGAGAAATTCTTGACACCATTAATGATGATGTACCAGTTGCTATGATAGATCAGTACCAATTATCTCTAGGATTATCAGGTATTTTTGTGAGCACGTAACTGATTCACCAACTAAGTCTGAACACCCTGCATTATTGGTGATGATAACAAATGTATTGAACAAGTGAATACTGTTTTTGAATTTTCCTGTGAAAGCACACTTACATTATTATCTAATTACTCTTGCTGAGTACAAACAATTAAAGTACAATGATATGAACATTTTCTCGTGACTATGTCTATGGATTTTATTCTATAAGACCATCGTAGCTTAGCAACCCAACATTAATATATTTCACGTGACGAAGCTTACTCAAATAAATATATATTCTATGACTATGTGAAATAACGACCTTGTTATTAGTGTTTAGTACTGTCATATGTTGTTTTGATAGTTAGATAGTTAGGTTAGTGTATATAAACACGAATTGATGTGTACTTATGTACATATTCGTTAACGGATACACTAGGTATGTGCGGCTGATGAGTAATTACCAACTTCTTAAATATAAACATTGTTTTTCTTTCATAAACATTTATACTTTTGCCGGTTTTACTCATGTTTTGTAAATGTTCAACAGTAGCTCAATTGGTAGGTAGATTATCAGGCCGGAAACCTGTTGGTCGCTGGTTCGAATCCAGCTGCGGTACAAATTTGCATTTCACCTTCGATGATCACCCCAGTTAAAACACTATATGATGATGATGACAATAATAATAAAATGGATGATGACATAAGTACTTGTGATTATGATAACAGTCAAAGTATGAGTGATGACAAGGTAGATTACGTAATATATGGAATGGTTCATAGGAAGGTATATAACTGAGAAAAGGGTGAAAAAATAAGTCAAAATGGTAATCCAATTAAGTATTATGTAATAAGATTAGACAATTTGGTCAAGATGAAATCAAGGTTTCTCAAAAAGAATAAAACAATTAGGTAAAATAACACCGGACACTAATCAAACTGAAGGCAATTACAGTAACAGTCATAAAGGAAGGATACAAAAACGGAGGGGAAACTAATAGAGGTATGAAAATGTTATGACCATGGTGAAAACAGTGACTACTTCCTTTTTTTGAACAAATAAATCAGGTTTTAGTTCATGAATAGCTAAAGCCTTCACTGTTTTAAGGAGTTGAAAACGAAGAGAACATGGGAGATTTTGGAGAATTTGATAAACAACTTTATAGTGATTGACTGGGTTTGTTGGATAATAGAAACCAGCCAAATGTTCTAGAATATAACTCATAACAGACTTCCTTTCATATATAGTAATGATGGGAAGTGGCTAGCAGGGGAATCCAGGATGCGCATTTCGTCCTATTTGGGACTCGTCAGATGAATGTATCTACATTTCAGTGAGTGATGTTGTTCCCACCGGCATTCGGACTCAGGAGAGCGTTATTCACTACACCACCGAGCCACAGGTTAAGTTTTAGTATTGACGATTGTATTATACCGTCGCTGATTGGACCGAATTGATCAGTCTCTTTCAGCATATGGGCTCCAGTGTGGTCCAATCAACGGCGGTGTAATACAAGAAATAACATTAAAACTTCCTTTCAACTTTATAAAATCAAACTGGAACATATTTTTGTATGCGTGTAGAAAGCATTCTCTGGCTACAACCGATTTACCTTGCTCCACAAGAGCAGGTAAACTGATGGACACATATAGATTCCGTATATTGCCTAATCTACCTTGTAACTATTCATTGAAAAGAGTCTCTTCGCAAAACATCTTGTTCTGAACGTTACAACGGAACTTATTCAATGACTGTAAATGCGGTAATCTGTTTTAAAAAACAATGTGATACCTCTTCATCTCGTTTGCAATCTGGGCAGCCTTGATAGGCTGAAACATTGTGCGGACATTTTATGTCCCCAAGTTTGCTTTCGTTTTCATGGAGGGAGATCAGACACATCGGCCAATTGGCTTCGTGAAGGCTTTCACCATCCGGTGTCATTTCGCCTCTCCGATTGCAGCGATGAATAAGTTTGTTTTTATTTTTTATATTTCGTTTGTGCTTTGAAGTTTTTTTAGCGGTTAGATTTGTTTTACGGGGTAGGGTTGCTAGCCCTATGCCCAATCTTCCCTTTTTACCCAAGCTTATGACCGGCTAGTAACTAGTGAACTAGTTAACCAGGCGAGGTTCCTTCTTTTTCATACTACAGATTTATTTTTCTATATGGCTAAAGTTGGCAAGGGCTATCAAATTCCATTATCATGGGTTCCAGCAAAAGGTGGTCCTATCCCAGAAAGAGCAATTAGTATTGCTGATGGTGTCTTTGTTGTTCGATGTCGACATAATGGTCAATGGATTCCTGGAAAGGCTATCAAAGGACACTCTACAAGTTATTATGGAAATGGTGGACAAGAGATACAATGTACAGAATATGAATTTTTGTGTGACAGTAGATTTCCACAATCTAAAAGCTGGTAAATTTTAAGATTTTTATAATGTTATTTTCAACAAATGGTTAATTTTTGGAAACTAGTGTCCAAAAACTCAGGCTTAGATTTCAGTCACAAGTATAAGCTGTTTCTATGTTGGTTGAACTTATGAAGGATGTAAGATAGAGTTTCATTTCTCATGAAAATTTAGTGCATCATATTCAAGAATGTGGATAGTTAAGATGTCAGAGCCCTGAAAGTATTTTGTTCAACTCCAAAAATATGATTTATTTATCCAGGTAACATATTTACAGTCCTGAAACCGTACCCCGTGAATTAGTTTTTCCACATATATAAACTGTGTAGTAGATGTAATCGATTTTACCTATGAATTGGAAAGTAATGAAAGTGAGTTAACAGCAACTTCAGAGTACAGAATAAAACAAAGAAGATTAACTGAATATTAATGTCAACAGAATATCTTCCCGTTCAAATCACCAGTTAGACCTCAAATCATCTGCGGTCAATACCAGATAAAGTGGGCTTGATTAAGTGTCTATGTAACACGGCATAAATCATACACGTAAGACATGGAATTTCAGAGCAGAAAGTAGACACACTCAAGATACCTTGTGTCTCAATAACTGCCTACCTACCTCTCTGGTCTGTTATTTATTTTTATTTGTTTCTTGGGTTCCTAGTGGAACAGAGGGCTTCACCAATAAGTCTTCATTACACTCTCTTCTCTCCAGTCTTCTCAACCTGGCTCCACCAATACCACAAACTTTCACTTCTTCTTCACACAATCTCCTCCATATCACACTCAACTCACACACCCAACTCCTCCTTTCATATTTGGATTCTACTTGACGGCCTAGCCTGACGCCTGATGCGTGATGTCCCCAATCAGCCCCCTCAGTGCATGCCCAATCCATCTCCAATTCCTTCTACTGAACATTTGTTGGGTAATAGATTCTTGGTTGGTTCGTTGTCCGGTCAGAGTTTCTTGTTGCTTACCCTTTCTCGCCATCCGATCTCCAGCAAAGAGCGTAGACAGCTGTTGACGACCTATGTCTGTAGTTTGTTGGAAATGCTTTTCGCATCGCTCCAAGTCTCTCAACCATCACATGGAAGTATTGACTTACTTGAGTGGATTGGTGTTGAAAATCCAGATGTTGTTGACGCTTTATGCTGAGTGCAGTGCAGTAGATCTACACATTGGTTTCAGACTGATGATGGCTTGTTATGCTGTCTTTCCGATCCTGACTGATTTGACATCCTCATCTGTGCTACTGTGTGTAGTTGAGACGATGCTGCTTAGATGGGTGTGTGAAAAAGACAACTTCCTTTTGGTTTCTCCCGTTGATAGTGACTGGTGCATGTTGTTGTTGTTGTTGTTGTTTTGGTGGTGGTGGTTGTGGTGGTCGGCTATCTTCATTTGTCTCCTCCGTGTTCCGTACGTTTACCTGAAGGAAGCCCTATCTTCGCTGCCTCGACTCGCCTCGCGTCGACTCTTCTGTCAACTTGTTAGTTTTCGCCTGTAGATCTTCTCGTTTGTGAAACAGGAAATTAGACATAAATCATCATTGGTGAAATCCAAATCTTCTGGGGTCACCTCATCGGTATAGCCAGCGTATGCCCATCTTCTTACAGCTCCTCACAGTTTGTTGCATGATCCAGTCCGGTCTATTTGACCACAATCCGGAAGGTGATGAGTGGCAGTCGGCATCCTTGTCTCACTCTTCCTATCTTCACTTGAAAGGCATCACTGAGGTTTCTGTTTGGAATCACTCGGCATGTGGCATCTTCATATAGCTGTTCAATGAGGATGATAAATATTTGTGGCACTCCGTGTGGTTGAAGCAGATGCCAAATTTCTTCTCTATTTATTGATCCAATTAGGGAAAATAATTTAGTCTTCCAAATCCCATTGAATAATAGGGACTTTAGAGTGGTCAACCATGGTCAGTTAGTTTGTACTTGCTTGAAACCCTATCCAAATAGAGGTTGATGATTTTAGTATCATAAAGAATTTCGAAAAAAATCGCAGTCACAGCCAAACATACAATTACACACAACCATACAATAGAATGGGATAGGATGAAAATGCTTAAAACTGACACAGTAGGCTGGAGGAAGAGATTGATAACCGAATATTTGTTTATCGAAACAACACCAGATACGTGTATTAGAAGTGATTTAGTACTTGTTCCAGATGTATAGAAAATCCAACTACCTATATCACAAATAAAGGAGGGAGAATTATAATTATTTGAAACATTTCTCAGAATTGTGGAGTTATTTCATATGAATACTGACAGTCAGTTAGATCCAAAACATAATCTAGGATATAATGATCTTTGACGATGTGAAAAATCAAAATGGAATTGCATTCGACCATATTCACCATTATATGAATAAATCTCTTTGATTTACTTAAAGGATATATATGTAAGTTTAGAAGATGAGATTATGGTGAACAAGTAAAGTTGTACCACTTTAAAAAGCAAGTGTTAAATAAAGTAGAACTACTCTGCTCCAATATACTTGGTAACTGACGTCTGTTGCTTATTCTCCACCAGAGTTTGCATCATATCCATGTTGTATTCACTTACTCCTATTACTATTGATTAACGTAAAACTTTATCAGTCAATGTCTTTATTATATCAGATAACAACAGTTGTCACTGAATGGATAAGTTTGATATTCACTGACGATAAATTCAGTGTAGAGAATTAGTATGAAACAAAGAGACAAAGTCAATGTAGAACTTCGTAATCAAGTGCATCGGTTCAATTTGTCACACTTCATAGTAGTTTATAAGGAAGAGTTGGATAGAAAAAAATCGAGATCGAAGTAGAAAAAGTTATGTGACAGAATTATTATTACTACTATTATTATTTATCCCGTGGGTTCCTAATGCAACATAAGGCTTCAGTAGCACGCCTCCATTGCACTCTGTTCTCTGGAGTCTTTTGAACCTGACTCCACGACTACCCATGAGCTCTCATTTCTTCATCACACAATCTCCTCCATATCATCCTCGCCTCAGACGCTCAACTCGTCGTTTCTCATCTGGTGTTCCACTCGAGTGCGTGGCCTGTCGCGTGATGTCCCCAGTTTACCTTCTCAGTGTATCCCCAATCCAATCCAATCCATCTCCACTTCCTTACACTCCATATTTGTTGGGTGATAGACTCTTGGTTGGTTCGTTGTCCGGCCAGAGTTTCTTGTTGCTTATTCTTTCTGGTCATCTGGGCTTCAGTAACGAGCCAGCGTAGGTGGCAGTTGTTGATGAATATCTGTAGTTTGTTAGAAATCCCTTTCGTAACGCGCCAGGTCTCTCAACCATCACATGGATGCGCTGACTTGACTGGATTGTTGTTGAAAATCCGGATGTTGTTAGGGTTTTATACTGAGTGCAGTGCAGTAGATCGCTCCACTGATTTCAGATTAATGGAGGCCTGTCTTGCTTTTCAGATTTTGACTTTGAAGTCCTAGTTCGTGTCGCCTGCAGTTGAAAAGAACTACACGTTTCAAGTTTACCACTCAACTCATGGTCTCAACATCAGATCTGATACTTTAAGAGTTACGTCGTCAATGCTATCTCCTTAGAATTTTATCAAACTCCTTCTTGGTATTTTCACATTTACACTTCAAACAACCACTCTTTTTTTACAGTTATGAATGGCTACCAGAAAAGGGTGGCAGAGTGCCAAAAAACGCTATCGTCGCAGGTATGGTAGGCCTTTCGCCAGTGTATGTCGCCAAAGGAGTTGTAAATGGAAAACAATGTGTTGGAAAGGTAAGTGAATCAGACAGCCTACATCTTATAGAATTCTGCCTAAATTAGCCATGAAAACAAAATCTTCCTTCTAACAAATCTGTTTGTTTTTACGTTATTGCTTGTATTATACCGTCGTTGATTGGACCAAATTGATCGGTCTCTATTGGCATATGGGCTTCTGTGCGGATGCCTTGATATACCTGTGTTGTTTTAAGTATAGTAAAGATGAATAGTGGCTAGCAGTGGAATTTAGGATGCGCATTCCATCCTACATGGGACTCTTCAGCTGCATATATCTGCCTTCCAGTGAGTGGTGTTGTTTCCACTCGGGAAATGTGCATCCTAGATTACATTGCTAGCCACTATCCATCTTTACTATAACTAGAACACAGGTGTATCGAGGCCTCCGTACGGGAGCACATACACCAATAGAGATCGATCAATTCGGTCCAGTCAACGATGGTATGATACAAGCAGTAACAATAAAACTATACCCGTGGCACAAAAAGTGAGTACCGTGGCTCGGTTGTGTAGTGGATAACGCTCTTGCGTTTGAAACAATCTCTCCCGAGTCCGAATCGTGGTGGGAACAACATCACTCACTGAGACGCAGGTACATCCATCTGACGAGTCCACAGTAGGATGAAATGCGCATTCTACATTCCACTGCTAGCCACTATCCATCTTTTCTGTTTGTTTTTATTGTGATGAAGTGTTTAGTAAAATGTTTGTTTGGAATTTAGTGACTAGAGAGAAAAAGAATTAAGGTTCAGTAGCTCATTTCTGTTAACCTTTTTGGTAGGCACTTATTTGTGCCTGACTAGCCATCTGACCGGCGACAGTTATCGTATATTCAACCAATACGTTTATGAATGCCTCACTATGTAAACCACATCTACTTAAATAGAAATTACCCAGTTTCTATTGAGAAAAACAACAAGAATGTAGTTTGGAATAACCACTTTTGGACTGTACTGACATATATTCTTATTGCAGCTAAGTGATACACAACTTACAGGTTGCCTTCAGGAAATTTGCGATCACTATGAACTAAATGTCTATCTTCGGAATACGTTTTTATCGTTAGATAACAAAAAATCAGTGGATCTGGTCTACTCATTTGATTTCTGTTAAATAATCTTTGAATACACAACTTGGTGATGAAAAAAATAATGACCATTGGACCACTAATCGCAGGTAGTTAGGGATGAGAAAAGAAAAAGTGTTAGAATAACAGAGTCATGCATGAAACATTTGAATGAAGACAGGTGACTAACCTATGAAGACCTAAACAAATGGGATTTGTTAAATATCCATTGCTTACAATCCTTGCATAATGGATGATAATGTAACTGGATCCCTGGCAAGGTAAGGGTGTATACTGCTGAGGAGTCCTATACTAGGACGAAACAGTTTTCCAAGTCTCCAAGTTTTCTAATGATTCTCCAGTCAATTTCACTCCATGATGAATATCAACCCGAAATCAAATCAAATCAAATCACAAACCTTCAGTTTAAATAATGCTAGGATTCATTTGGTGACTGGCTTCAAGAGGTAATTCTCAAACTTTCAATAAGAAGTCGTTACCGATGCAGCCAACCAAGTCGAACATAATGACAGTTACTCAGTGACGCCACTGAATGGATTTCGCGCTATTTCGTAGTGGTAACGTGTTAGCTGCGGAATGTGAAGGTTGTGTGTCCACTCCCTTGGGTGCGGGGTCATGAATACGCCCTCCTGAAGAGTCTCATACTAGAATGAAACAGCTTTCAAGTTCTCCCAGGTTTCTAATGTTCGTCGAACTGATATATTATACGATTGGTTAAGATGTTTTGCCATTAGTAGCATTGCACATTCCTGGTTAGAACAAATAAGACAGATGTATTACAAATACTTTTGTTCTACTGTTTGTCTATAAAGCCTTGTTGTTTTATTGTATGCAGAATTTATATCTAACAGAAATAGGAAACTGTAAATCATTCGACATCGACTTGATAGCTGAATGGTTAATGTGTTGCTCGTGGAACCTTAAAGTTATGAATTTGATTCCTAGTGGGGTCATGAGTACTTAAACCGCTTATTTATTTATTATGACTTATCATCGATACGTAAATTTCCTGCAACCCTATAACACCACAAAGGTTTTATTATAAAGGTTACCATTGTCAATTATGAGATTAATGTAGTCAGAAGTTAGCTAACTCAAACAAATTTCATACATGAAGTTTTCATTACAATTTTGAAAAAGTCAAAAACAACTATGGAAGTAGAACAAAAATGTGGATCCATTTCATTTCGGCCATCCTTTATTAAATGCTTATAACTCACAATATCAAAATATTTAACATAAAAGTTAATAAATTAGTTCTTACTATTTATTAATGTGCTTGTTATTCTTCATTGTTTTACTGGATCGAATCCTTCCATCCCTATTCACATATGGACTCCTATTCGAATGCCTCGATATTGCGTAATTGTTTATGACAGTAATTTGCCTGGTTGTGGCTGGTAGAGGAATCTAGGACGTGTATTTCATGCTGTTTGGGACTCGTCAGCTGGACATACCTGTACCTCAGTGCGGAGTGATGTTATTCCCATTGAAACTCGAATCACATATCCATCGCTTAAAGCATCAAGGCGTTATCCACTAGGCTACTGAGGCATGATAGCCACAATCAAGTAGATTATCATAATAAGTATCCAGGTAATATCAACGCATTCACATAGGACTTCATATAACAAATAGAAGTTGAACAATTCAACCCACTAAAATAACCGAAAACTAAAAGCATATAAACAAATAGTATCAGCTAATACCCGTTGTATAAAAGGTGGTTATCGTATCTCAGTGACCTAGTGGATAACGCCCTGGTGTTTGAAGCGATGAGTATTGGGTTCGAGTCTCCGTGGGAACAGCATCACTCCACACTGGTATACAGGTACATCCAACTGACAAGTTCCAAACAGTACAAAACACGCGCCCTAGATTCCTCTGCTAGCTATAACCAAGTAAATTACCACAAGTTAATTCACCTAAAGAAAACAGAATATCAGTCAGTGGTTAAGACCGACAGATATTGTCATACACTGAAGGTCTTTCATAACGTTTAAAATTCAAGAGTGGTTAACAAATTATAAGAAATTGTCACAAATACATATGCAACCCTATAGAAGTGTGTCGAATTAACTTGGTGACAGTAAGTAACAATGTAATACTACAAGACTTTTAAGTGGATCATATGATAAATAAGGAAACTAACAGAAGACTGAATGCATCATTGGTTAGGATTTTTCCTGCAGGCACATCAATTCCTGTGTACCAAACACAGACGTCAAATAATAAGTCAAAAAGTACCCTTCTTATGTTACTTTCTTCTGTGTAGATTAGTTTATGCACAGGTACCGAAGTAGATACACTGGAAAGACACAAGGAAAGGTGTGTCTTACATTTTGTGAACACATTCCGATTAGCCAACAACTTGGATGATGTAACAGTCTGAAAAGTGCAATCACTCGACACCTTTTTGACACTGCAGACATCTTCAACTTCTTCAAGGTTATAAATATACAAACGTGTTCAATTCTGCTAACGCTTTCTGAAGCTATAACCATCAAACGGCTAAGACTTGATTTATGTGTCTTCTCAAAGAAGCTATAGTCAACCTTTGTCTATCTCGTTAACTCTTCTTGACTGTTATTCGACTAAATTGTCCCTTAGTTTCATCGCCTTTTGTTTATAATAAATGGTTTTAATTAATTGGGCTTGATACTATTAGGGTTCACAAACCAGGTTATCCCATTAGACCCAGAATGGACCTCAGAAAAACTTCAAAATATGAACTATCAAAGTACTTGACATCTATATTATGTCCTCTTACGAACCGTTCAAATTTCAGACCAATCAATTCTTACGAGTTAAAACAAAGACTCATTGATCATTGATGAAGAGGATAAAAAAATGGTTAGTTTTGGTGTAACAAGTTGTTATACTAAAATACCAATGAATATGACACTGTAGGCAATCAGATATCAACTAAATATCGACTCATTACTTACTCATAGAACTAAGATATCAGTTGATGAGATCTTATTAGGCGTACAGTTGTACCTGACCTCCACAATCTTCAAGATTCTAGACAAAATATATAGAAGGAGTATACAGAAGGAGTAACAATGGGATCAACGATATTCCCAGTAGTGGAAGATATCGGTTGTTAGGAAAACATAGCTTAAGAGATGTTTAATCCTGCAACTAAGATATGGTGGTGATATGGGGATAACACATTTGCTGTATTGAAATCAGAACGTATCGACAATTTCCTGACACACATAAACTCAGTAGTTGACGCAATCCAATTCACTTATGAGGAGGTAGAAAATGAACAAGGAGACTTATCTATGTTGGAATGTAGGATAAAACGAAGGACATACGGTGGTTTGGATGCTACCGTCTACAGAAAACCGACACATTCCAACTGGTATCTAGACTTCAAGCCATCTCATACAGTTTCAGTTGACGCAGGTTTAATCAGATGTCTAAATGATAGAGCTCGAAAACTGACTAGTCAGTGCAAGAACCTAAACAAGAAACTGAAGCACATAAAAGAAGCACTCATAGTTAATAATTATCCTCTACAGTATGTTAAGTAATTCGTACGCACACATAAGAAACAAAATGACGACAGTAACACGAGTCCGAATAATAACGACATGAGTAGAAAGGAGTTGCCATATAAGGAAGCAACGTCAGAAACTTTTCGTAGGATCCTCAACAAATCCGAAAACTCACTCGGAGATAAGATCTGTCGGATACCTCAAGGTTCCGATTGATCTAGCTAGGCAAAATAACATAACCTATCAAATTCTTTGCAAAGACTATGAGGTCAAGTATATGGGTGAAACTAGCCCTATTGGAATTTAGCTGAATCTAGAAAAACAACTCGGCTATTTCAATGCAAGCATTAACACAATCGCACAATAGGCTAGGCGGGATAAAACCACTGTATTATTATATTTATTATTAGTCCCTTGGGTTCCTAATGGAACATAGGGCTTCAGTAGCACGTCTCCAGTACACTCTGTTCTCTGAGATCTTTTGAACCTGGTCCGACGACAGCCCACAAGCTCTCATTTCCTCCTCGCACGACCTCCTCCATGTCACCCTTGGGACGTCCAACTCGTCGCTTCCCATGGGGATTCCACTCGAGGGCCTGACGTGTGATGTCCCCAGTCGGCCTTCTCAATGTATGCCCAATCCATCTCCACTTCCTCCTGCATATTTATTGCGTGATAGGTTCTTGGTTGGTTCGTTCCCAGAGTTCCTTGTTGCTTATTCTTTCTGGCCATCTGATCTTCAGTAGCGTTTTAGCGTAAGCAATTGTTGATGAATGTCTGTAGTTTATTGGAAATGCCTTTTGTGACGCGCCAAGTCTCTGAACCATACAAGAGCACTGACTTGACGTTGGTGTTGAAAATCCGTATCTTGTTCCACATGTTGAGTGCAGTTTATCTCCACACTGGTTTCAGGCTAATGAACGCCTGTCTTGCTTTTCCAATTCTGACTTTGACATCCTCGTCAGTCCTGCCTGTAGTTGAAACAGTGCTTCCTAGATAAGTGAAGGAGGTTACTTCCTTCAAGTTTCTCCCGTTGACGGTGATTGGAGTTTGTTGTTGTTGTGTGGTGGTGCGGTATCTTCATCACTTCTGTCTTCTCTATATTCACCTGAAGTCCCGTCTTCGCTGTTTTTCCTCTTCTATCAACTTGTTAGTTTTTGCCTGCAGATCTTCAAGTTTGTGTGACATTAGGCATAAGTCATCGGCGAAATCCAAGTCTTCTAGGTTCTTTTCCGTCGTTTTTCCAGCGTATCCCCCTCTTCTCATTTCTCCTCACTGTTTGCTGCATGATCCAGTCCACCACAATCAAGAATATCATGGGGGATAGTAGGCAACGTTGTTTTTTTTTTACTCCTGTCTTCACTTCAAAAGCATCACTCATCTTCCCATTGTGAATTACCTGGCATGTGGCATCTTCATATAGTCGTTGAATGAGGCGGATAAAGGTTTTCGGTACTCCGTAGTATTGAAGCAGCTTCCAAATTACTTCTCGGTCGACGCTGTCAAAGGCCTTCTCAAAGTTGATGAAGTTGAGGCAGAGAGCTGATTGCCATTCTATACTCTGTTCTATGATGATGCGAAGCGTTGCAATTTGGTCTGCACATGATTTGTACTTCCTGATTTTAGCCTGCTTGTTCCGGTCGCAGTTTTGAATCCAGTGCGTCTTTAAGCCTCTCCAGGATGATGCGGCTTAATATTTTGCTTGGGGTGGACAGGAGAGTGATTCCGCTCCAGTTCTTGCAAGCACTGAGGTCTCCTTTCTTCGGCAGTTTGACAAGGTAACCCTTCTTCCAATCGCGAGGTACCTTCTCTTCCTTCCACACCTTCTGCAATATTTTTGTGGTGTGAGCATGTCCGCTGTTGTCTCTGCATCTGTTCTCAGTGCTTCTGACGGGATCCCATCTGGTCCTGCTGCTTTCCCGCATTTCAGTAGCTTTCTGGCGTTCAGGACTTCCATTTTCGTTGGGGGATTTATGTTCACTTGTAATTCAGCGGCTGCAGGTGGTATTTCTGGACGAAGTGCAGGTGTTTTTTTTTATGGTCGATTCAAGAGCTTTTTGAAGTGGTCGACCCATTGTTTCCTCTGTTTCTCTTCTTTGGTAATTAAATTTCCTTCTTCATCTTTTATTGGTTTCATCTGCGTTGATCTCTGCCCAGATAGCAACCTGGTTATTTGATACAATGTCGTCAGGTCTCTCTTACCTGCAGCCTGTTCTGCTTCACTTGCCAGTGTTTCGTAGAAGTGTCTTTTGTCTTTGCGTGCGCTCTTCTTTACTTCTTTGTTCAGTGTTTTATACATTGTGCTGAGTTCCTCTTGTCGTTGAGAGTCCTTGCACTGGTTTATCTTCTGCTTCACCATCCACCTCTCACTGCTCTATCAGCTTCCAGGTATCCGTCGAGATCCATTCCTTGTCTTCTTTCTTCTTCCTTCCTATTACTGTTGTGCAGGTTTCTTTCCACATAGCTTTCCAAGACTTTTAGTGTTCTTCCACACAACCTTCTTCAGGGATGTTGCTCGATGTCTCCCATTTTGTCTTGATGGCTGCCTTGAAGATCTCCTTTGTAGTTTCATCCTTCAGTTTCCGAGTGTTGTACTTGAATTGAGGTCTGTCACCAGCTTCGTTGAAGGCTTTCAACTTGATTTTGAAGGTTCCTTGCACTAGAAAGTAGGTGGTCTGAACCTACATCTGCTCCTCTTCTTGACCTTGTGTTAAGTAGACTGCGTCTCCATTTTCTTGAGATTGAGATAAAGTCGATTTGATTTTTAGTGTGTCCTGGTGTCTGGTGAAATCCATGTCGCTTTGTGGATATCTTTGTGCCTGAACACACTGCCTCCAATCACTAAATCGCTGAATGCGCAGAATTCTGTAAACAATTCTCCATTCTCCTTCATTTCACCTAGCGCTTCTCGACCCATGGATAGTTCTCTTCCTGTGTTGTCTGCTCCCAGTTTGGCATTCATGTCGCCCATCAGAATTTTGATATCGCCAACTGTGGTCTTGTCCAGTGTTGATTGAAGTTGTCTGTAGAAATCCTCCTTTTTCTCTTGCTCTGCATTATTTGTAGGTGCATAACATTGTATGATTGTGATTTTCCTTTCTTCCTTTTGAGTTGAATCTTGCTGTCATGATCCTGGAGGAGATTGGTTCCCATTGCATGAGAGCCTTCGATGTTCTTGAGGACATCATGATAGCCACTCCACAACTCAGTGTGCTCGTGGTTGGCGTCTGGGTGACAATATCGGAGTAGATTATTGATTCTCCAGTTGACAGTTTGGAGAGTCCACTCCCATTCCATCTGCTTTCGCTAAATTCCAAGCACTTCGATGTGATACCTTCTCATCTCGTTTGCAATCTGGGCTGCCTTGCTGGGTTCAAACATCGTACGGACATTCCATGTCCCCACGTTTACTTTCGCTTTCATCGAGGGAGATAAGACACATCGGCTAACTGGCTTCCCGAAGGCTTTCACCAACTGGTGTCATTTCGCCTCTCCGATTCCAGCGGGGAGTAAGTTTGTTTTCATTTTTTATATTTTGTTTGTCTTTGAAGTTTGTTTAGCGGTTAGATTTGTTTTGCGGGGTAGGGTTGCTAGCCCTATGCCCAACCTTCCCTGTTTACCCGGGCTTAGGACCGGCTAGTAACTAGTGAACTAGTTAACCAGGCGAGGTTATAAAACCACTGTACTCCAGTCCAATATAATTGGGTGAAGAGAGAGAAGGAGATTGATTACTGAATCTTTGTTCATTGAATCAACACTGAACATATGTAATAGAAATGACTCAACACGTATACCAAAGATATGGAAAGATTTATTACCACTAATATGATGATGTGAAATGACGATTAATGCTTGAAACTTCATTCAGTAAATAATACTGTATCATTATGTTTTATAAATAAAATGAACAAATCTAATATGGAATTACATTCTACCATAGTTCTCAAGTTTTACACTTATTTTAATGTAACTGAGCCTGACTCACAATATATTTTGATGGCTACCCCCTTTCGTTAGTTATTCTTACTCGAGAAACTTCTATTGCATTATGCATGCATTTGCAGTAACTTGTCACCGTTTATTAAGTCTCCTTTATTCTGCCATTATGAACAGCCTTTACTCTATGACTATATGTGTCCGTGTTAACCTCTGACCGATATTCTGTTTTATTCCAATGAATTATAACATGTTAAATTTTCAGCTAAGATGTCACCCATTTATTCCTACTTCCATTGTTTGTTCTTGCTCTATTCAACCTTCAACAAACTCTGTGTCATTGAAGTCAAAAAGCTATAAGAAGCACTTGTCTTCTCCGAACACATAATGATTTTTAAGCGATACTATGCAGTTGGTGAATTCCAGTTAACTAATGTCCATCAACGGAGGAAACTTAATGGAAGTAGTCTCTTTCGCCTATCTAGGCAGCACTGTCACAACTACAGGCATACAGACGACGACGTCAAAGTCAGCCACGATCCGAAAAACAGCAAGACAGGTGTGCATTAGTCTGAAATCAGTGTGGAGATCTTCTGCACTCAGCATAAAGCCTCAGCAACATCCGGATTTTCAACAGTAATCCAGTCAAGTCAGCGCATCCATGTGATGGTTGAGAGACTTGGCGCGTTACGAAAGGGATTTCCAACAAACTACAGATATTCATCAACAACTGCCACCTACGCTGGCTCGTTACTGAAGCCCAGATGACCAGAAAGAATAAGCAACAAGAAACTCTGGCCGGACAACGAACCAACCAAGATCCTGTCACCCAACAAATATGGAGTGTAAGGAAGTGGAGATGGATTGGATTGGATTGGGGATACACTGAGAAGGCGGATTGGGGACATCATGCGACAGGCCACGCACTTGAGTGGAACCGGGATGGGAAGCGATGAGTTGGGCGTCCCATCTGAGGGTGACATGTAGGAGGTCGTACGAGGAGGAAATGAGGGCTTGTGGGTAGTCGTGAAGCCAGTTTCAAAAGTTTGCAGGGAAGAGAGTGCAATGGAGACTTGCTACTAAAGCGGTATGTTCTACTAGGAACCCAAGGGACAAATAATAATTATGTCCATACTTTCAGGTAGTATTAAGTTTTCTTCATGTCTTTATTTCATTAAGAAATGTGACATTAAGTGGAAGACTATCAGTTTTACATGTGTGACTGCTTATCTCAGTGACAAGAATGACACAGTTATTTGCTTATCATCTCCGTCTAGGTTCATGAAGGTCATACATGTGCTCATCTACCAAGTCATGGAGTGGAGTATCCAGTAGATGAATATGAAGTCTTAGTTTTGAAAAAAAAGAAGAAAGAATGAGCATATCTTCTTGGAACTGAACGTTTTCAGAACACACTGTTTTAACTAACACTAACAATAAGTAGTAGATTAGTTTTCTCCTGTAAAAATGCACTTTTTTTTCTCTAATCGATACTGTGTTGTTTTCTTTTGTTGAAAAAGCAAACAGTTCCGTTGATATGGATATTACCAACTATACTCAGACTACTTTTTCAAGTATTACTTATGGAAGAAATATTGCTTTAGTGTTGATTTCAGTAGTGGGTATATAAATACGTGACATTTTCATCAAATATATATATATATATATATATATATATATATATATATATATATAGTCCAACAGTTTGTAGAAGTGTGCACCCACGACCTTCAGGTTCCGTGGCCATCACGTTACCATCGAGCCACTGGTCCATATTTCCTACTTCTGTAAGCTCACGATATAGCACAACCACTGAGATGGAGAATTCTGGAGCTGTGGGTGATTAATATTCAGTAAGTAATTAATGAAGATATGATGCAATTAAAAGAGGAGGGAAGACTATATGCATACACATGCAAAACGTTGTATACATTTTGCTGAGGTAAAGAAAGGTTGATTACAGTCTCCTTCTGAGTAGATAGATCAGGTTGAAAATGTTTGCTAGCGACAGCTTCTGCATACTGTAATCAACATGGTGTTCTTTGTTTGTTCATTGTCCTGAAGGATTGTAAAACATCTGTTTCATGTCCTGTTTCCATCCGATGCCCGGCGATCGCACTGGTAAACACCTTGGTATCTCTCAGACATAGATTTCTTAGAATATGCTCATAAAATAGAGTAGACAATCTTCTTTCAGTCTGTCCTATGTACTTGCTTCCACGAGTACAGATCAATTGATGTACGCAGTTGGAGGTGATGTGATATGGGTATTTGTCTACTTTTGACTGTGTTATTGAGCATAATTTATTGTAAAGTAAGATCAATCTTCTTCTCAGTGCAACATTTATTCTTCCGTCTATTCTTTAAGATGTCTTATCACCTTTGAATGAATGAAAGTGTCTAAGAGTAAATGAAACACTCAGCAGATATATTTAAACGATAAAACCAAATTGATGAGAAAAAATGTGTTGTCCATATTTGGAGGAGAATTTCGGTAGCGCATGCTTCAAGCAAGCCACCGTAGACCATGGTTCACACACGGTTGAGACAAATTATATCTCTTTGTTGTTTTTTCACAGTACAAAACATGGAACTAAATGTTTTAAATATATTTAGTTGTTAAAGAAAGATAGTTTCAACGAATATTGGATCCCAGGTGGGGTTATGAGTTCTCACTGCTGAAGAATTCCACACTAGGATGAAACAGCTGTCAAATGCTCCCAGGTTTCTTTTGTTCCCCCAACTGATGTCAGTCTACGATGAATAACAACTTGAAATATTCCTAAATCCTCCTACAACCCCTCAAAATTCGTAGAAGTATCCAGACTTACACGTTAACCAATGAATGGTCAGTCAACTTCACAACTGACATAGTGGCTACAAGAACTCAGCTTTTACTCAATAAAATCCATTCAAGTTAGGCTTACGCTAAGAAGTAGCATGCAGCCAGGTAGACACAATCAAAGTAGAAAGTTATACACAAGTGGATTGGTTCAAGTTACCATAATTCACAGTGGTAATACAAAGAACAAGTGAATAGGAAAGTAGACAAGGGTGTATGAGAAGAGAGGGGAATGCTGGTTGTATTGTGTTCACTGAGCTGAGTAGTTTAATCGTGGAGCTTTTACTGTCTTTCTAGACAACAGTATCAGCCCTAACTTCAATGTGAAGTGAGTTTTCAATATCTCTCCATGTGTGATTCAGTAGCTTACCCTGACAAACTGCTACGTGATTGGTTGCTTCCTTTGACTGTCGTGTCATTGACCGACTGCATAGATTTTCCTGTTGGCTGTTCCCTTGCTTCTGCTCTGACCTTCCTGTCGTTTACCATCTTTCTCATTGTTTGATAGATTGAGTCTGTGCCTATACATCTATTGATTGCTGACTGACTGACCTGAATGCCATGCTTCTAGGAATTCTCTGATAATCATTGTGTTTCCTCTCGCTCTCAACCCCCAAGATTTCTACGTTGTCGAAATTAAGTTCATGTTCATAATTATCCACATTCATTGAGGGGAATGATGAAATGTCGTGTGTGACGTTTAATAGCCAATTGGTGTTCATGTAGACGAAGGTGAAGAGGGCGGCCACTTTGTCCCATATAGTGTTGACTACAGTTATTGCAGTTGATTTTGTAAATGATATTTGGTTTGTCTTCTTTGGTTGTTGTATCCTTTGGTCTGTATAATAACGTTTGAAGGGAATTTGTTGGTTTATGAGCCACACCATTTCCATGTGGCCTCAGTAATCTTGTCGTGATCTCTGATGTATTCTTTATGTGCCTTTAGATGATTCGTGTGTTGACTTCACTCTATGACTTCGTAGTCAGTGATGAACAGGATAGACATCTTCTGATATAGTTTCATGAGAAGCCATTCTTCCTTCTCCGTGAAGTTGTTGTACTGCTGTATGTACTCGCTCTTTTGAATAGAGTTTGTACGCAATTAATTTTGTGCGTTGTTGGGTTGTTGCTACTGTAGTTGAGGATTTGATCAGTGTATGCCTGCTTCCTTTACATTTAGGTTTTCAGCTTTCCGGTGTTTGTCCAACTGACTAAAACATCAAGGAATGGTAGTTGGTCGTTTGACTCCTTCATTATGAATATGACGTCATCGAAAACGTTGTTGATCAAACTGTGAGGGTTTTCTATATAATCTTTTTTAATGATGACAAAAGTATCGTCTGCATACGGAATCCAAATTTTTGGTTTAATCACAGGTAGAGTGATGGCTTCCAGTCTCCGTACCACTGCTTCTGAAATTAGTCTGGATATCAGTGATTTCATTGGAGTTCCTCTCATCCGTTTGTATGTCTTGCCATTGAATTGGAAGTATGTTGTCGGTCAATAGTCATAGAGTTCCATCGGACTTGAGTATTGAAGTTTTATGCATTCTCAAAGAATTGTGTTTTCAGTGAGCGGGAGGGACATGATTTTTTGACCTATGGTGGTTCGACTGATGTGTATAATGCTGTGAAATCGAAAGATACCAATTATTTAGCGTTTTCTATATTGATGCCTTTGATCCTCTCTCAGAATTCTGTTAGTGACTTCACAGAATGTTCGCACGAATGAACAAGTTATTTTAGTTTTCTCAAAAGTTCTCTGGATATGTTGTATGTTGGAGTTCCTGAAAGTAAGAGTGTTGGTAGCAGAAGGATGTCCAGTTTGTGTATGTTTGGTCGGTCACAAATGTCATAGCGACTATCAGGGTTACACTTCGTGAATAGATGCCATCAAAGTTTCGAGCATTCTAAATCTCTGTCCCCACTGGACATTATGCAGTAAAATATATTTGAGTGTAGAGTGTCATATTGATCTTGGTGACTAGCAGAGGGATCCAGGACACGCTTTTCTCCCCATTTAGGACTAGTCGGTTGGATGTACTCGCACCCCTATGGTTGATGTTGTTACCACTGAGGCTCGAACCCAATACCCATCGCTTCAAACGCCACAGCATTATCCACTGATGCCACTTGGGTAAGTTAGCCACCACTTGTGCAACGGATGTCAAATGTTGCAATGATACTTGCAATTTTACGTTGCTATACAGGGTCGAATCGCTCGAACTCTTTTGGCAGATGGGATCCAATGCGACTGCCTCGATATTGATGGATATTAATGATGTTATATAGGTCTTGGTGACAAGCATAAGAATTCAGGACCCTTATCTGCCAACAGGACCAGAATAGGCTGGATTGAGGAAGTACCAATCATGTGCGGATCAAATTGCGACGGTGAGCTACGCATCATCATTGAACAGAGCGTAGAACGTCAGTCAACTCAGCTCTACCTCAACTTCATCCACTTTGAAAGGGCTTCGACAGCGTATACCGACAAGTGATTTGGAAACTGCATCAACGCTACGGAATACCTTTATAAACCTCATTCAACAACTATATGAAAACGACACATGCCGAGTGATTCACAGTGGGAAGCTCAGTGATGCCTCACAAGTGAAGACAGGAAGGGGTAAGACAAGGCTGCCTACTACCACACATGATATTCCTGATTGTCGTCGTCTGGATCATGCAGCAAACAGTGAGGAGCGAGAAGATGGACATACACTGGCTGAACCGATGAGGTGACCCCAGAAGAAGATTTGGATTTCACCAATGATGATTTATGTCTAATTTCCTATCGCACAAACGCGAAGATCTACAGTCGAAAACTAACAAGTTGACAGAAGAGTCGACGCGAGGTGAGGCGAGGCGAGTCGAGGCAGCGAAGATGGGACTTCCTTCAGGTGAACGTATAGAAGACAGAGATGATGAAGATACCCAACCAACAACAGGCAGCAATCAGCATGAACGGAATAAATCTGAAGGAAGTTGTCTCTTTCACCTACCCACCTAGGCAGCATAGTTTCAGCTACAGGCGGCAGCGGCGCAAATGAGCACGTCAAAGCCAGGGTCGGAAAGACAGCAAGATAGGCCTCCCTTCATTTACCTGAATTAATCAGTGAGAAGATCTACTGCACCGCACTCCACTCCACTCAGCATAAAGCGTCAACAACATCCGGATTCTCAACACAAATTCAGTCAAGCAAGTCACTGCTTCCATGTGATGGTTGACACACTTGGTGCATCACGAACAGCATTTTCAACAAAGGTCAGACATACATGACATCAACAGTTGCCACCTACACTCACTCGATACTGACAGTGAAGATGGAGATGAGATGGCCAGAATGATAAGAATGGGGAAGGAGGAAGTGTGGCTGGCTGGCTGGCTGGCCGGCAACGAACCAACCAAGAAGCTATTGCCCAACAAATATGCAGAAGAGAGTGGAGATGAACTGGATTGAACATAGACTGAGAAGACGATTTGGAGACATCAGGCGTCAGTCCAGATCGTCGAGTGGAAACGGATTGGGAAAAGATGAGTTGTGCGTGTGAGCCGTGGGTGACATGGAGGAGATGGTGTGATTAAGGAATGAAAGCTTGTGGGCAGTGTTGGAGGCAGGTTGAGAAGACATCGCAGATGTGAATGAAATGGCGACCTTCTAGTGAAGCCCTATGTTCCACTAGGAACCCAAGGGAATAATAATAATAAGTGAAGACGCTGATGCCATGCAAGTTCTTTTGAATGCTTTTTTTAAGTGTCTGGCTGACACACACTGGCAAGATATTCGACTATTTATCATAATACGAGTATACTTCACCACAATCCGTCATTTCCTAATGCACGACTCTGAAATGTGGCCCTAAAAATAGGAGACGCGAAGCGGCCTTAAGGGTTTTGATTATAGGCGTCTTCGTAGCACTACTTGCATGTGGTGGAACTAACGTATGATCAATCTCTAGATCAGGTGAGCGATACTAGGTTAGACAATTGATGAGGTTGTGAACCTTGAACGACCGAGATGGCTTGAACATTTACTGCGCGTACCGAGCCACCACCTACGTTGACGTCTCATGCTGATGTACGATGGATTAGGTTGGAATACGGTTCAGGGTAGCCAGAATGAGGTGCAAAAACAGTCCTTGAAGTCTCTTACCACTGGTCTGAGTTATGTGAGGAGATCTAGGCTGCATGGTTGGAGTCCTTGAGATGATGGGAATCAGTGGTGTGAGAACTCTTCGTGACATTGTTGGTGATCAGTCAAAATGGCGCAGATATATTCACTCCTTGATATCTTCTCAAGCTTCAGTATTCACACTTACCGTTATCCTCAGATTGTTTATTCCTTCACATAATATCGTCTACTCTGATATCACTCTCTGTTGTTTGTTTTAACTTGAGCTGATGCACTCCTTTCCGAAGTTCTACGTTTGTTTTGTCACTCTATCAGTCACTGCCTTTCATGTGTGCATGCAAAAGTTAAAAAACCTGGTTGTTTCTGTAATTTATTAAAATTTCCTTGGCTTTTACGATATTAACGTTATCCATGAACCGTGTACTCTGTTCATACAGATTTCAATCACAATCAAAAAGTGTGTGTGTTTATCAGCATATATTTAATGAAAACACTTCTAATAAAAGTATGTTTATCAAAATGGAGGTCTTGACAAATAAACGAATACTTGAAGAAAAGTTATTAGGGCATGAATATGAAATAATTTATGTTGATCCTCCAAGTTTTTGTCTGCATGCAAATAAACTAATAAACCTATTGAAGAGGAGTGACCCAGATATGTTAATCATGGATCGTGGCTAGCAGTGGAATGTAGGATGCGCATTTTATCCTATTTGGGACTCGTCAGCTGGATGATCAATTCGGTCCAGTCAGCGACGGTATTATATAAAAATAATTATTCTACTGACCCAAATATAGTTTGAAAACTCCTATCAAATACTGAGAGTAACTCAAATCTCCAGTTTATGGCTCAAGTGTCCCATTATCTGGATGGATAATTTAGACGTCAGAAGGAATTGGCTTACATCATAAATATAAGACTTTAGATAGACACAGATACTCATTCATAATAATTCAACCCTAGTAAACGAAAAAAAATTATCACTAATACTTTTTTGGCCTTCTCTATGTCTTTTTATTCATCAATATTTGTCAAGATGCAGCCAACTACACTCCATCTCGTCCATTCAACCTGTTAGAATTAGCCCATTTATGGATGGTCTTTCTTCAAATGACACAAAACCTGTTTTAATATCTTTAGTCTCCTCAAACTCAATCTTGTGTTTAATTTTTGTCAAATGTAGTGCAATCGCTGGTCAATCATGAAATCTCTGGATGTCTGTAGAGGTCTTTGGGGTCTGTGTTCGCTGACCTTCACAATTATCTGCTTAGATGTTTTCCCTACACATATTGCATCACAATTTGAGCATGTTATTTCATAAATACACTTGTCTTGGCCTTTGGTCTTTATTAAAACGCAGCGTAGATTATTCATCAGACGAAAATAAGCCTTTCCATTATCTTTGTTAGGAATTCCTTTGATTTCTTCCGATACACCTCTGTGGTATGGAATTATTTCAGTGCCTTTCCACCACATTCATCATTTTATTTTGAAGATTCCTTTCACAAATCATTCTTCATGGTTATTTGCTGTCGGTGTAGAAGGAGTTCATGTTAACTTGTCCGACTACAAATAACAGTCACTGAGGTTTCAGGGTTAGCACAGGGAAATTCACCAAAAACATCATTCCGTTTAACTATACAATCGTATCTATAATGTCGAGAAACAAGATAAAAGAAGTTGGGAAAGCTAATAAGTTTCTGTGAATTTCTCTCATTTTTTCTGCTGTTAATATGCAAATCAATTTTCTGAAAAGCTGTAAAGAGAAACTCTAATACCCGTAAGCAACTTGGCTAGCTAACTTCATCAAAATCGTATTCATCCGAATCACTGTTCATTCGATCATATTGACGAAAAAAAAAATCTCATTCTAATGAGACTGAATGCAATTAAGGAAACCGATTTACACGAAAAATGAAGTGGATAAAACATAAGACTCACAGAATACACAGATACCGCTGCGAAATGACGCTCATAAAATGAAAAATTGAGAAGTTAAAGTAGGCCTAGTTAAATGCTTAAGTTATAAAACGAAAAGGCTTACTAGTAGAACAGAAAATCTGCGACAAGAAACTAGACACATCAAGAATACCCTACATCTCAATAATTACCCACCAAAATTTATCAATAAATTTATAAGAAACCGAAAGAAAAATATCCGCAGTGGTTGTAGTAGCAATATAGGTGTTATTCATAATAATTTCACTCCTAATGGTAACAATGTTGATAATAAGGCTGAGATGGAAGTAGCAAACAAACCAAAAAACTGGCTTAGAAACAAGCAGTCTAAGTTAAAAGAACCTATCGATGCAAGTAGGCAAAATAATCTGGGTTACCAGATCCATTGCAATGAATGCAAGGTCAAGTTATTATTAATATTATTTGTCCATTGAGAACCTAATGAAACATAGGGCTTCAGTTACACGCCTCCATTGAAATCCGTTATCTTCAGTCTTTTGAACCTCGCTCCACCACTGCCCACAATCTCCCATCTCTTCCTCTCACCATCTCCCACGTGTCACCCTCAAATCAGACGCTCAACTCGTCGTTTCCCATCTGGTGTTCCACTCGAGTGCCTGGAAGGGAGACTGATGTCCCCAGTCAGCCTTCTCAGTGTATGCCCAATCTATCTCCACTTCCTTCCAGTGCATATTTGTTGAGCGATAGCTTCCTGGTTAGTTCGTTTCCAGAGTTCCCTGATGCTTATCCTCATAATTCTGGCCATCTGATCTTCAGTAATGAGCCAGTGTGGGTAGTTGTTGATGAATGTCTGTAGTTTCATGGAAATGCTTTTCGTGACACGCCAAGTTTTTGAACCATATAGCAGCATTGACTTGACTGGATTGGTGTTGAAAATCCGGATGTTGTTCACACTTTATGCTGAGTATAGAAGATCTCCACACTGGTTTCAGGGTAATGAACGCCTGTCTTGCTGCCTTTCTTATCTTGGCTGCTTGACATCCCCGTCTGTGCCACTGTGTGTAGTTGAGACATTGCTGCATAGATGGATGGGTGAAAAACTTAACTTCCTTAAGGTTTCTCCCGCTGATGGAGCTTGTTACTCTTCGTTGGTTGGTTGGGTATCATCAGTACCTTTGTCTTCTCTACGTTCATTTGAAATCCCATCTTCGCTGCCTCGCTTCGAATGTCCTGTCAACTTGTTAGTTTTTGCCTGTAGGATCTTCTAGTTTGTGTGACATCTGACACAAGTCGTCGGCGAAATCTAAATCTTTTAGGTTTTTTTCCGTGGTCCAGCGCATTCCCTCTTCTTGCTCCTCACTGTTTGTTGCATGATGCAGCCGAGCACAATCAGGAATATCATGCGTGATGGTAGGCAGCCTTGTCTTACTCCTTCCTGTCTTCACCCCAAAAGAATCACTGAGCTGAGCTTCCTATTATGGATTACTTGTCATGTGACGTCTTCATATAGTTGTCGAATGAGATTGATAAAAATTAGTTGTATTCCGTAGTGTTGAAGCAACTGCCAAGTACATATGTCAAAGCAGTCTTTTAGGGTCGATTAGAGTAGCAGAGCACAAAAACGTAGCTAAATTAAGATTAGTAGATCCTAATAAGTCAAGAAATCTAGAGAAAAGCTAGGCTATAGCTCTGCATGCGATGACACACAATCATACAGTAGGGTAGGATAGGGTAACAGTGTTGAAAACTAACTTAGTTGGGTGGAGGGAGAGATTGATAACCGAATCTTTGTTTATCGAATCAATACCAAATACGTACAATAATGGAAATGATTCTGCACCTGTCCTGGATATATGGAAGATTCTACTACCCTTGTCATCTCAGAGAAAGAGAGAAAATTAGGAATATATCAAGTCTACTTGCGTGATATGGACAATATGGACAGTAAATTGTGTCCGAAAAGTTATCCAGTAAATGCTATTGTTTCACCACTGTGTGATATTTCTAATAAACAGACTTGAATGGAATTAAAATCGACCACAGTGCCCAAGTTTCACTTTTATATTCCATAGCCGGTTCGATGAGTGGTGCTATCTCATGAGTCACTAATGGCTTTCGGTGGCTGTTGAAATTAAAACATTTCTGTAATAATAAAATCTCATTTTTACTTAGAATCTTATTTGATATGTTGTGTACTGGGTTAAGAGTTCTCGTACCATGTTTTAGCATCTGTTCTGTATGCTTTCTCTCTGTTAATTTGGAAAAATTCCTGGATTTGCCTTTTTTTGGTCACATTGTAAAAGTATGATTCCCGTTTTTGGAACAATTTATGAATAGATTCAGATGTAATCAGCCTTTACCAGCCTTAATCAGCTTTATAGTTTCATTATATATTCTTTTATGTAGGAATATGTTGGAGGTATACTTAGCTGCAGGAATAGATCTGTGGGAATGTTCAAAAGGTTGAACACGTTGGATTTGGGAATAATCCCACTACGTAAAGAACGTAGATTGAAAATGTTATGATCCCAGAACTTGCATTCGTGCTTCAGTAGAGTAATTCGTCACATCATCCAACTGCTAGTGTTTGACTAAGATTGTTCATTCAACTTTATGGACGAGATAGCTAACCTTAATATATGTAGAAGATGAATTTTGTTTGGAAGTTACTTCGCTCATCAAAAATGTCTTTCCTGTTTAACTAAATCGAAAATAACAATCTAGTTATTTGTGTTCGAAATAACTATCTGAAATAGTTACTACTACGATGTATTTGCAATGTGCCGCATCATCCTGGAGAGATTAAAGGATGGGCTGGATTTAAAACTACCACCGTAACAGGCTGGCTGAGTGCCTTCAGGAAGAACAAATCATGTGCCGATCAAATCGCAACCATACGCTACACATCATCATTGAACAGAGCGTAGAATGACAGTTAACTCAAACTCAAATTTATCGACTTTGAAAAGGCTTCGACAGCACCGACCGAGAAGCAGTTTGGCAGGGAGCTTCTTCAACACTACGGAGTGTCACAAATCTCTGTCAACCTCATTCAACAGCTATATGAAGACGCCACATGCCGAGTGATTAACAACGGAAAGCTCAGTGATGCCTCTGAAGTGAAGACAGGAGTAAGGCATTACAAGGTTGCCTATTATCACCAATCATCTTCCTGATTGTGGTCGAATAGACTGAACTGGATCATGCAACAAATAGTGAGGAGCGAGAAGAGAGGTATGCGCTGCGCCGAGGAAACGAGTCTAGAAGAAGATTTAGATTTCACGGATGACGATTTACGTCTAATGTCTTGTCGCATAAAACGAGAACATCTACAGGCAAAAACTAACAAGCTGACAGGACATTTGAAGCGAGGTGACATATGAATATACCCAACCACCACCACCACCACCACCACCACCACCAACAACAACAACAACAACAACAACAACAAGCACCAATCACCATCAACGGGAGAAACCTTAAAGAAGTTGTCTTTTTCACCCATCCATCTATGCAGCATTGTATCAACTACATACAGTGGCACAGACGAGGGCGTCAAAGTCAGCCAGGATCAGAAAGACAGCAAGACAGGCGTTCGTTAACCTGAAATCAGTGTGGAGATCTTCTATACTCAGCATAAAGTGTGAACAACATCCGGATTTTCAACACTAATCCAGTCAAGTCAATGCTGCTATATGGTTCAAAAACTTGGCGTGTCACGAAAAGCATTTCCATGAAACTACAGACATTCATCAACAACTACCCACACTGGCTCATTACTGAAGATCAGATGGCCAGAATTATGAGGATAAGCATCAGGGAACTCTGGAAACGAACTAACCAGGAAGCTATCGCTCAACAAATATGCACTGGAAGGAAGTGGAGATAGATTGGGCATACACTGAGAAGGCTGACTGGGGACATCAGTCTCCCTTCCAGGCACTCGAGTGGAACACCAGATGGGAAACGACGAGTTGAGCGTCTGATTTGAGGGTGACACGTGGGAGATGGTGAGAGGAAGAGATGGGAGATTGTGGGCAGTGGTGGAGCGAGGTTCAAAAGACTGAAGATAACGGATTGCAATGGAGGCGTGTAACTCAAGCCCTATGTTTCACTCGGAACCCAAGGGAAAAGTAATAAATAATAATAATTTGTATTTACTAATTAATTTTATCGAGAAAATGATGAAGTAACAAGTGGGCCACCGTTGGGGCCCCAGGTAGCAAATTGCTTTATGCTGAACTTCAAAAGCATAGTAGTACATCTAGTCGTAGATTAGCATCAGCTGTGCTGAAAATAAATAGGTGATATCATACTAATCTGATGGGATGATTATCATCCCTTAGTCAGCTTTATTGCAGAAGTTGAATACAACTCACTGTTTTATTTTCTTGATATATGACCAGTGAGGAGATCTTAAAGCTCTCCTAATATTTCAATCACAGAAAGTCAACTTGGAATAGACCGCTAACTTATTTTCAAAGTTGGATTCCACGAAGTTGTTAAAGAAATCGAAGTCATTCTCTAATCATGAGAATGAGATGAATTTGCATAGATGAGGAAATGGATAAAAAGATGAGAAACTTTTTGAAATGATAATTTTATCAAGAAAACTTTGTCTTAAGATTCTTTTCAAAAACACAAGGTTGAAACGGCATCAAGAATCCCTTGTTACATTTATTAGGAAAATATAATTTATGAGTTTTGAATCTGAAGAAGAATCATCTTTCTACGGTAATCATAAGATCATTAAATGTTGCTGTTTTCTACAGCTAACAGTTGATTGAAAGAGGTGTGTACGAGAAGCGGTAGCTTTATGCCGATTCTGTATTTCAAGTTGTTATTCATCGTAGACTGACATCAGTTGGAGGAACAAAGGAAACCTGGAAGCACTGGACAGCTGTTTCGTCACACTAGTATGGGACTCCTCGGCAGTGCGCACCTACAATCCCACCAGCAGGGGTCGAACCCGCGACCTTCAGGGTTCCGCGGCCAGTGCGTTACCATTGAGCCACTGGGTCAGAATCCAGTGCTCCATATTTCCAACTTCTGTTAGCTCGCGATATATAGAGCAACCGCCACCCAATGTCATCGCTGAGTATCTGTCATCACGGCCATCAGGCTTTGACTCCACCGGTCACGACCCAGTGGCTCAATGGTAACACGCTGGCCACGGAACCTTAAGGTCGCGGTTCGATACCTGGAGGGCGGGGTCGTGGGTGTGCACTGCTGAGGAGTCCCACACTAGTGTGACGAAACAGATGTCCAGTGCTCCCAGGTTTCCATTGTTCCTCCAACTGATGTCAGTCTACGATGAATAACAACTTGAAATATTTCCAAATCTCCATAACTCCGTTAAAAAAAATTCGATTCTGTATTTGTCTATCATTTAACCCTCTCATGTAGAGCTGGTTAAATAGGCTGCAAAAAGCGCCATCTTTGCAAACACATCTCAGTGTATTATCCTACTTGGTTATGCAAAGCAGATTCTTTCGTTTTCCCCAAAAGTCTGCTTTCAGAACTCTACACAAATTCGAATTGAACACCTGAAAAATTGTGTGAATTTGTCACTTAGCTTGGTAAATTGATGGTTAGAACCTCAGCTCTGTGTACAGTTGAGTAGTCTTTCAACTGGCCAACTGTAATTTCATGATGTAATCCCTGGGATGGTGTCATGAAATAAGGAAATACATTATTGAACAACTTGCCTAGTTAGGAGCCACTTAGCGTGATATGTAGACCGTGCAATTTGTAAATCATCAATAATAATTACTTTAGTGTTATTGCTTGTATTACAACGTCGTTGATTGGACCGAATTGATCAGTCTCTGTTGGCATATGGGCTCCTTTGCCTGTCTTTTAACTATGTTTAGTAATGATGGGCAGTGGCTAGCAGTGGAGTCCGTCATTGGTTGGACCGTTGCACAAGAAGTGACTATAGTGGCTCGGTGGTGTAGGGGAAAAGGCGCTGGCGTTTGAAGCGGTCGCTCCCGAGTCCGAGTCCCGGTGGGGACAATATCACTCACTGGGAAGCAGGTACATCCAGCTGACGAGTCCCAAATAGGACGAAATGCCCATCCTAGATTCCACTGCCAGCCACTGCCCATCATTACTAAGTAATTGCTTTATTCCAAACAACACCTGTGGTACAGTATGGAATTCTCAGCTTGTAATAGTTCAACAGATTCATTCTCTGTACAATATCTTCAAGAGAAATAATGATTACATTTGAATATTGTTAATAATAACAGTGTGAAAAGCTGCAGTGAGAAACAGATACCTGGTTTGGACTCATGAATGAATAGTACATCGAGCGTAATTTTAATGGTGGTAGTTTATTCAGCCGGTACCAAAACCTGCAATTCTACATAGTTATCAAACGAATAGTAATCTACTATATTTCTATGCGTTTATAAACCAACCTCCTACAGGAGTATCATTTATTCGTTGTTAGCTTGAAAAACGGTAGTTTGAAACCATTTGAAAAGTATGCGAGAGTATATGATGCGTTTAAAAGATTCAAACAAGTTGAAAGACATGAATTTGATGAAATAAATTCCAGGGAAAAATTTTCAATAGCCTAAAGTTGATGCAATTCACCGCCGAATAAACAGAGTGGTCATACACTTTTACTTATACTGATCTACGAAAGGTAGCTAGCCGTATTCAAGTGATCTGAACTAATTTGACCTTGTGATCTGAATTCTTCTGAGTATACCTCTGTTAAACACGATCCCATATGAGTGAAACAATCATCTAGTATTTTGATCACTGTAATATGATTGGCTAACAAAATCTACAGATTCATCTGAGTAGTTTTTCACGACATAGATCGTTCAGTAGTTGTTTCTTTCAACCAGTAAAAATGATCTAAATACTGGATAATTGTTTCATTTGTTCATCTTCTGTGTAAACGGATTGATTCAGATCAGTACAGACAAATGATCTGATCCTAGATCAAACATTCAGTTTGATATCGATTCAATTTAAGGTTATTCAGAAACTTAAGGTTAACGCATACATGTGTAGTATGATTATATGATTATACTGACTATTCTTTTTCAGGTTAATTTTACTTTTAAGATACATTTTAGAGACAAGTAAATTAATGCAACACTAAATAATAAGGATATTTGTAAAACCATCTTAAAAAATTTCACTTTTTCAATCTATAAATGTATGTTAAATATAATTTTGTAGAAACATCATTTGTAAACTCCCTGCCGCTCAGAAGAGCTTCATTGAGACTTGGAAAAATTGTTATGATATTCATATGAGAATTCTTTGAATTCCAGGTAGTATTCAACTTAACGCCAAACTGATATCATCTAAAATTCTTGAAAGATTGGAGAAGTGATAGCCAGTATAAACAATAATGTTGAATAACCAATATTCCAAGTGATCAATGAAAAATAGGGTGATAAATTCAATAATCACTCACAAATTACACACTATATATTAACATTTCTCTTAGATGAGTAGTTTTTCAACTAACAAACTGTCATATCAATAGGATATCCGTTGGAAAACATCCAGCCCAAATAAGGTCATCAGATATAGTCTCTGATGCTAATAAACTCAGTCTCAAAAGACACAAACAATTGTCTCGTGATTAGATCAGTCTAACTGTTCCTGTGGAACCAGTTACATAGGGTGTGCTATTAGACAGGAGCGTCTTCGGATATGAGAGCATTTACCAGATTGGTTCGGGAAGGGTACAGTGAAAGTGGTGAAAACTTCAGTCCTAGAACATCTAGTCAACACTGGGTATAACATAGATGCTATTAATGCTTTCATTGTCATCCATCGTGTTACGAAAACAACATCACCTGTAGCTCGCCAATGCCTACTCAACATAGCCGAGGCTGTCACAATAAGATTGATAGAGCCTGAACTCTACATTGAGAAAGAACATGTCCAGGCATTACTTCTCCTTTGACCTTCAACCAACTAAAGGCCATTCCGTCCATCTTACTCGTTATCTTCTTGTTTACCATCATATCATTCTTCTCTATATGTATCATCCAAGTATTGACTAATTTGGAAGAGATAAATCGATTTTCTTACATTCCTAAAATCCCACTCCATTTTCGAAAGATGTGTCTGCCCCTAACATGGATTGTTTTTTACGCTGTACAAATGCCTTTTATAATTGTAGAACATGAAGAGAATTTATTGAGGAGAGCATTCTTCGTTCAGACTGTTGCTTTTTATAAATCGTGTGGGAAATAAAGTTTAGTTTTACTTGACCTCAGATGTCATCATGACAATTTGTGACATCCAATATTGTTTCACTATGCGTTACGTTGAGAATTTTTATTTGCATAGACTTATACCACCACCACCAGCTGATCATGTTAGGTAAGCGAAGTTCGAAACGGGTAAGGTAGGCCTAAGGGGTAATAAAGTTATCAAATGAAGGGAGTTTATATATATACATATATATATATATGTACATCCGGCTGATGAATCTTAGATGGGAAGAATCACACATCGTGGATACTACTGGTTAGCCACTACCAGGCAAATTAAAAGTCAGTAGACTTTCATCAGGAATGCATACTCAGTAAGATTCATGGATAGAACTGTGCACTGGAATGCTATCATTCAGTTTGCCATCAGTATGAAGAAGAAATTACATTCCAAGTCAGAATTCAAGAAACATGAAGCAGTCGATGTCTGTCAAAAAAGAGACATTCTATGCTCAGTAGTGAACATGTGTGTGAAAGACAAACTACCACTGCTGGCCACTTTACTGAGTTTATACCAATCCACCTGCTGCTGTGGACCAAAGAATATGGACCGTAAATAGGGAAAAGCTGATCAACATTGATACCAAAACATTCGAGCATAGCTCAGTGAAGACCAACACAGATCAATCTATTGTTCCAATACTGACAACGTACAAACGGTTCCAAAGGATTTACTTGCAATAATTTACAAAGTGAAATGTAATCCCGTTGAAGGAAGTCAATCAAAATGTACACTGCATTACTGAGGCTTTAATAATAAACAAAGGAAAACTGGAATTGTATATCTGGAAGAAATTTCGTCATTCTCTGTCTTTGTTCACTTGTTAATTCTTAAATTTTATAACTCTTAAGGTGAATAACTTTTTTAATTTTCCCACTTTCTCATTCCTTTATTTATTGACCACTGTTTACTTTCGCTGTTGCGAATTCTTCGATTTGGTATTTCGGTTCGCATACTGATTCATGCGTTTGTCAATCAGATCTTTTGAATCCGATGAAAATCAAGTTGACTTAGATGGAACCATTTCGTACTACAAATGCCTTCCATCTCACTTTGTTCAGGTTCATTACAGGAAATGAATGTTTTCAAATGAACTGAAGTGAATCCAAGTAAACGTTAGTTGGTTGGAGGCAATCAGCAGGAAGCCCTGAAGCCAGGTTTCGTCCTTTTAGGTGCTCGTCAGCAAGGTGTATCTGCAACCTTGACGGAACAGATGTCCCGCCTGAGGTTCGAACCCGCGTCACCCACTGTTGTAGTCATCGCCTTTGCCAATTAGATATTCGGGCCACTATTAACCTCCTGTAGGACCTCCTGCACCACGATGCTGAGCCTTCTAGCCTGATGGCGCATCGCAGATATGATTGATAGGATTCGGTTTGCACTCAGGACTAGACAACATGAAATTGGTTGCACTCCCATGACCAATCAATACGTGAATCCAAGTAGTTCCAAGTTTCGGACAAGGTTTATATACCCACTATTAATATGCTGATGAAATAAACTGTGAAATTGTTTATCCAAATAGGATGATCAATTTGCCAATGAATTACAAGTTAGACTGTCCATTTTGACATTCCTCACTGGTGAGTAGCTTTTTAACTCCTTAAGTGTGGTGTCAACAGGGTTCCCGTTGGAAACTATTCAGCCCAGTCAAAATCACAAGGTGTGGTCTCCGACATAAAAGTTACATGAAATAATGAAATATACTGCCTATCATTTGACTAAGTGCGTTGATTGAAGGTGAAATAAAAATTTGAACTACTGCCGGATTCAAACCAGTGACCTCCAGGTTTCCGACCCGATGCTCTACCAACTCATCTACAACATCCAATTACTGACCACATTTTGATTCCACTCCAATCATCACCCAGTATAAATACTTGTCTGCTGAACGACAGCTATCTCAGGGAGTCAAATGATAATCAATGTGATGCCCACCCTCTCTAATTCAGTTACATTTCGATTACGATGAGTAGTTCTGACTAGGCAGCTAGTGTGAATGCCATCGAGTGGTAGTTACGTTTCACGAATTCACATGGTAGTCTGGCAAAGTCCTTGATGAATAAAATTAAATATAAATGTGGTTAACATTCGGGTGTCTTATCTCAGTTGGTAGAGAATCGATCCGGAAAACCGGTGATGGCTGGTTCGAATCCGGCCGAGGTCCAGATTTTCATTTCACTTTCAATCACCACTCAGTATAAATATACTACTGCAAAACGAATTCATTGGTCTAAAATCACTCATGAGATGGCCGCTTGATTCATTTGGATCACTGATCTGTTTATTGAAGTCTACAGAAAAGTGAATGCTTTCTAACTACTAATATTATTCAGTAGTACATTTCGAAATTTCAATCTGTTTAAACTTTAGACTACTAAAACACTTCACGGGATATACTTGTTTCGATCACGTCAATGTGTTCGTAAACTTTAAAATGTACTCTTAGGCATTTTTAACTATTTTATAACATATCAATTTTCAGGTTCATAGAAAAGTTAGAGGAAAAACATCATGTTGAATGGCAATCGATACTTATGTACAAATAGACAGTGTAGTTTGAGAACTATTTCTATCAAACACTTAGCATGGACTGCGGATATATGTGCTGGTTGAAATGACTGCCACCTTCAAACTTACGCATTCTCTTCGCTCTCTGAAACATCGTACCTTCAGTCTACACGAAAAACCTAAAACAAATTGGTCGTCTTATAGTGTTCTTGCGAATGAAACTACTAAATACTCTACAGGGAGTTTGTTAGAACACTATATTCTGAGAACTCCAAACTGCATTAAAAGAGAGTCCGTAGTTTTGTCGAAACTAATTGATTAACTTGAAGTTAGTATTCATCAAGAACTGACAACAGTTGAGAAATCTTTAGAAGGCTGAAAGAAATGAACAGCTGTTTAGTCACAACATGAAACACCTCAGTAATGTACAGACAAAACCCCATCAGGATTTGATTTTAGAACTCTGAGGACTCACGCATGGACAGTTAACCACCTTATTGGAACCCAACGGTCCATATTTTGCTAATTTCGCCATTTCATGATGAAACATGACAATTATTTTCTACTGTTGGTGAGTATGTATCCTCCCACTTGACTTCAGTGACTCCATACAGGCATTAGGTCGATTATCTACGATCCCTTGTTGTCCTTGTTACCTAATCCCTATTTGCTTAAAACTGTTTCACTGCATCATTTTTAAAAATTAGTAAATAAGATGTGATTATTTGCTACTGTCGATCTTTTCCCATCGTCATCTTCAACACATTCCAAGCCCATATAATTTCTGAGTGAAAGTAAACGATGACTCCATTTCTTACTAACAAATATTAAACATACTTATCAAATCCTAGAAAGTGAATACAAATGGCATATAAATGAAGCTTGTACAGAAATGATCCAGGTCTTATAAACGTTGAGTAACAAATCAGTTAGATTTTTATTGAGAAACGAATCCGGAAAAGGTTTGCAAATTAATCAATAACCTTTTCGGTGATAATAAATACACAACAGAAAGGAAAGGAAACAACAACTTACAGAAGTGTAAGTGACATCTTGTGATCATGGTTGAGCTGAGTGGTTTCCAATGTGCTGATACCACAATTTGCCAGTGTAAACTACTCATCTGTGAGAAATGTCAACTTGGAAAGTAGAATTCGCAAACTGGTTATCCTGTTTTTTCCTCTTAGTCTAAGACTTTTCAATAGTGTGGAACCATGATAATTCAAGGAATCTGGAGCCGAATCATTAGATGTTCAGTTGAACATTTTACCACTCAGATGCAGATACATTCAGTTGACGAGTTCTGAAAAGCGAGACACTAGCCTCGTTGATCCTGCTGCCAATCACCAAAAAGACTATAACATAACAAATATTCAAGCAGTATAAATACAATCACACAAGAGACCATTTGCCAACAGAGATCTAGCAGTCCGACCAGGTATTATTATTAATTGTCCCTTGGGTTCCTAGTGGAACGTAGGGCTTCAGTAGCACGTCTCTATTTCATCCTCTCATCTGCAGTCTTTTCAACCTGGATCCACCACTGCCCACAAGCCTTCATTTCTTCCACACGTGATCTCCTCCATGACATCCTCGGACGCCAAACTCGTCATTTCCCTTTTGGATCCCACTCGACGACCTAGCACTTGATATCCCCAATCGGCCTTCTCAGCGTATGTTCAATCCATCTCCACTTTCTTCTACTGCGTAGTTGTTGGGCGATGTATCCTTGGTTAGTTCTCTGCCAGCCACAGTACCTTGTTACTTATTCTAACTATTCCGGCCATCTGACCTTCAGTACCGAGTAAGCGTAGGTGACAGATGTTTATAACGTATATCTACAATTTGTTGAAAATGCTTTTCACAACACGCCGAGTCTCTCAACCATCACATGGAAGCATTGACTTGACTGAGATTAGTGTTGAAAATCCAGATCTTATTCACGCTTTATGCTGAGTGCAGTAGATCTCCACACTGGTTTCAGACTGATGAATGCCTGTCTTGCTGTCTTTCCGATCCTGGTTCTGACTTCCTAATCTGTGTCTGTGCCACCTGTAGTTGAAAAGATATTGCCTAGGTAAGTGGAAGAAATATTCTCCTATAGATTTATCCCGTTGATGTTGATAAGTGCTTGTTGTTGTTTTTGGTTGGGTATCCGCATCATCTATGTTTTCTCTACGTCCACTTGGAGTTCCGTTCTCGCCGCCTCTTCTGTCAACTTATTGGTTTTCACCTGTAGTTCCTCAAGCTCGTGTGACATAAGACATAAATCATCACTGGCGAAATCCAAATCCTCTCCTGGGGTCTTTTCGTCGGTTCAGTCAGTCTATGCCCATCTTCTCGCTCCTCACGGTTTGCTGCATGCTCCAGACGACGACAGTCAGGGAGATCATCAGTGATAGTAGCCAGTATTGTCTTACACCTGTCTTCACTTCAAAGAAATCACTTAGCTTTCCATTGTGAATCACTCGGCATGTAGCATCATGTTGCATATAGCTACTGTTGAATGAGGTTGATAGAGGTTTGTAGCACTAGAACCGTAGTATTGCAGCAGCTGCCTCCAAATTACTTGTTTGTCTATGCTGTCAAAGGCCTTTTCAAAGTGGATGAAGTTGAGGTGGAGTTGAGCTGACTGGCATTCTATGCTCTGTTCTATGATGACGCACAGAGTAGAGTAGTAATTTCATCGCCAAATGATTTATTCTTCCTGAAGCTAGCCAGCCAGCCAGCCTCTTCCAGTCATAATTTTGAATCCAGCGCATTTTGCGGTCTATACAGGATGATGCGGTTGAATATTTTGCTTGCTTTGGGTGGACAGCGAGAGAGCATGATTCGATGCCAGTTCTTGCAAACACTGAGGTCTCCCTTCCTCAGGAGTTTGACAAGGTAGCGCTTCTTCCAATGAATAGATAGATACCTTCCCTTCCCTCTTCCCAAAACTTCTGCAATAGTGATGTGGTGTGATCATGTCCGCTGTTGTCTCTGCGTCTGCTCTCAGTGCTTCTGGTGGAATCCCATCTTGTCCTACTGCTTCTCCGGATTTCAGTAGCTTTAGCGCGTTCACGGCTTCATTTTTACTTTTGTCAGAGTGTTTGTGTTCACCGGTAATTCTGTGGCTGAGCTGCTGGTGGTATTTCTGGACGAGTTGTAGCTGGTGGTGATGGTGGTGGTGGTGATGGTTGATTCGAGATTATTTTGAGGCAGTCAGCTCATCGTTTCCTTTGTTCCTCCTCTTTCCTAACCACGTTTCCTTCATCATCTTCTATTGGTTTCATCTGTGTTGACCTCTTCTCGCCCAGACAGTTACCTGAATATTTGATACAATGTGGTCAGGTCTCTCCTACCAGCCGGCAGCCTGTTCTGCTTCACTTGCCACTGTTTCGTAGAAGTGTCTTTTGACTTCGTGCTCACTCTTCTTCACTTCTGTGTCCAGTGTAGTGTTTTGTAGTTTGTGTTCAGTTCCCCTCTTCGTTGTTCATCCCTGCACCATACTGCACTCGTCTATCTTCCGCTTCACCATCTTCCTACCCCTCCTCTATCAGCTTGCATGTGTCCGTGGAGGTCCATTCCTTGTCCTGTCTTGTTTTTTCTTCCTTCGTAACATGGTTATGCAGGTTTCCTTCCATATCACTTTCAGAGTGTTCCAGCGTGGTTCCACACAGTTTTCCTCTTGGGCGTTGCTCAATGTTTCCCATTTCGTCTAGATGGCTTACGTTAAGATGTTCATTACAGTTTTGTCCTTCAGTTCAGTTTCTGTTCTGGGTGTTCAGCTTGAACTGTTGCCTATCATCGCCAACTTCTTTTAAGGCTTTCAACTTGGATTTCAGTGTAGGTTTCTTGCACTAGATAGTGAGTGATGTGAGGCTACATCTGCTTACCTTCCTGACCTGATATTGTATGCAGTAGGCTTTCTCCACTTCCTTGAGATTGAGATGAAGTCGATCTGATTTTTAGTGTAGTGTGTCCTGGTGTCTGGTGAAATCAAATACATGTCGCTTTGTGAATATTCTTGTGTTTGTACATTCTACCTCCAATCACCAAATCGTTGAGTGCGCAGAAATCTGCAAACAGTTCTCCATTCTCGTTCATTTCATCGAGTGCTTCTTGACCCATGATTAGTTCTGTTCCTATGTTGTCTGCTCCCAGTTTGGCATTCATGTCACCCCACCCATTGGTATCCTGATGTCACCATCTGGAGTCTTGTCTAGTACTGATTGCAGTTGTCTGTAGAATCCCTCCTTCTTCTCTTCATCTGCATTATTTATTGGCGCGTAGCATTGAATGATTGTGGCTTTCCTTCCTTTTGAGTTGAATCTTGCTGTCATGTTCCTGATGGTGTAGGAGATTGGTTCCCACTGCATGAGAGCCTTCGAAGTGGGACAAAAGGTGGTTTCATTAATTCCTTTGGTATCTTTCGCTAAACAAATACCATCAAATATTTGCCCTGCTTTAATTTAGTCACCAAATTCTTTCAAATGTCATGTAATGATTGTGAAGTTAATTACATAGTCAAGACAACCAATCGTTGTCATTCAGAATAGCTGAACGTAATGATAGACCCTTCTAAGATAAGTAATTTAGAGAAGAAATCGGCCACCTCCCTTCAAGCACTGATCCATAATCTGATATAGCTAAGTGGATCACAGAATCTCTGATCAATGTATCAGCACACCTAACTCACATGTAACAGGAACGATTCATCATATATTGTGTATACATACGGAAAGCTTTACTACCATTAACATGAAAGAATGAAGAACTTTCGGTTTACATAAAGGTGAAGCTTGAAATTCGTATAATTACTTTGATAAGAATATGAACAATAAATTCTACTTGAAACTTCGTGATTCAGTAAACAACACACTACGACTGTCTTGGTTATATTAATGGGATTATGACGAGCAGTACACTCAAGATGGTGTATTGATCTACTAAATCAGATTTGCATTTGCACACAAGAAGATTTTAAAATAAATTTCAGGAATTCAGATCTCCCCAGCAGTGCGCACCCATCACCCTACCAAGGATCTAACCCAGGACCCTTGGGTTCCGCGGCAAGCACGCTACCGCTGAGCCACTGGTGGGGCAAAACTGGTAGACGTGAGGTCAAATACTTAGTGATGATATTGGGTGATGGTCATGCTGTGTCGCGAAGTGATGGAAGCTGGAAATTTCATCACTGGCTCAATGGTAACATCCTGGCCACGGGAGATGAAGGCCCTGGGTTCGATTGCTGGTGCGGTGAGGTCATAGGTGCATACTGCTGAGGAGTCCCATGTCAGGACGAAACAGCTGTCCAGTGCTCCTAGGCTTCCACTGTTTCTCCAACTGATGTCATTCTATGATGAATACCAACCTGAAATCAATGAATCCCCACCACAGCCCACGAACTGAGGTGATCTAGTACTCATCGGTGACTGGCTTCTACAGGTAATTCCTGAAGGTCCAATGAGAAGTCGTGACCGGTTGGGAAAGCTTCGTGGATGCGAGAAAAAATATACATTTGAAGGTGGTAGAGCTATGTCATGAACTGATAATAGCTGGAAATTTGGACGATTGGATTCCGACCCAGTGATTCAGGTTTTTGGTGAATTACCTTCACCAGGAATGCATATACATAGACCCCAGAGATGTCACGGTCACTATTTCACTTTCGTTGAGACAGCTATATCAGACATATGACTGGGTAACGCAGCCAACTGACCATCTGCTTTCATGGTTAAATCTATAAGAAGCTATATTTTTTTGAATCTAGCTGATAGTGGTTACGAAGTGAATAAGACGAAGGCATTTGAAGTGACTTATCACATCTCATCGAGCCTTTCTGATGAAGTTCGAGCTCGCCTTTTACACACACATAGCTGAGGCCATACGAATTTGGCCGAATAATCCGAAGCTCTGTATTTAAAGAAATTTACACTGCTTTCATCCCTGCCCTGGGCAGGGAGGGCTTAATGAATGACCTCACGCAAAATTTTTTAAAACGGTCTCCTCTCTTTTATTTTGCTTTATTTTTTTTACCTCACTAATACTATATTCACATTCAAACTTTATTTGTTCACTACCTTCATCCTCCAGTATTGCACAACTCCTTTGTCCATTATATATTGAAATACAAGTTGTTGCCCTATGAATGGTTTGTGCTAGTACATGACCTAACCATACGGAGTGAAGCAGATTAACGCATTGGCTACTTCACCTACCTGAGAGCGTGGATCCACCTTAATGGGTCAGTGACCGATGAAATCTCTTCACGAATGCAACAGGCCCGACTGGATTTCCGAATCCATTGTCATTTACGTTGCCTTCACGATACTTGATCACATATCATAGGTTGAGTAGAGTACACAGCAGTTCGCAGTGTTATTGTTTCTAGCGTTGAAACATAACCACTGAAATTAAAGCACATGAGAAGACTTTAGGTTTTCAACAACCATCGACTTCTTAGTGTATGCTACGAGTTACAGTGCCACCATATCAGTAAATCAGAATTCAGGCGTACAGCAACACATTCCCTACTCATAAGTAGCACGAAGATGGAAAACAAATATTTTATCCATTTTCCCACGGTGAATTCAGTTCATTTAAAAGCAACTTGCTATTATTCTATATTTATTATCTGTTTCCTGGATTCCTGTGGAAAATACGGATTCACTAACACGCCTCAATTACACTCTCTTCTCTACAATCTCTTCAACCTAGCTCCACAACTGCCCACACGCTCTCATCTCTTCCTCTCACCATCTCCTCCATGTCACACTCACCTCACACGCAAAACTCATCGCCTCCCATCTGGGTCCCACTCGAGTGCCTGGCATGGCGCGTGATAACCCCAGTCACCCTCCTCAGTGTATCCCCAATCCAATCCATCTCCACTTACTTCCAGTTCATATTTCTTCAGTGATAGCTTCTTGGTTGATTCGTTGACAGCCAGCCACACTTCCTCGTTGCTCACTCTTTCTGGCAATCCATCCGAGCTGCAGTAACCAGTCAGCATAGACAGTAGTTGATGAATGTCTGCAACTTGTTGGAAGTGGATTTCGTAAGGCGCCAAGTCTCTCAACCATCACATGGAAGCACTGACTTGCTTGACTGAGTTAGTCTTCAAAATCCGGATGTTGTTCAGGCTTTATGCTGAGTGGAGTGGAGTGGAGTGGAGTGCAGTGCAGTGGAGTAGATCTCCACACTGGTTTCAGGTTAATGAACTCTGGCCTGTCTCGCTGCCTTTCTCATCCTGGCTGGCTTTGACTTTCTCGTATATGTCTATGCTGCCTGTAGTTGGAAAGATGTTGCCAAATTAGGTGTAGGTGAGAGAGGCTACTTCGTTCAGTTTTCTCCCGTTCATGGTGATTGGATTTTGTTGTTGTTGTTGTTGTTGTTGGTGGTGGTGGTGGTGATGGTGTTGGTGGTGTATGTTGGGTATCATCATCACCTCTGTCTTCTCCACATTCACTTGGTGTGCCATCTTCGCTGCCCTGTCTCTTGTGTCAACTTGTTAATTTTCGCCTGTACATCTTCGAGTTTCTGTGACAAGATATTAGACATAAATGATCATCGGTGAAATCTAAATCTTCTGAGATCTTTTCCCCGGTGCAGCCAGCCTATACCCCTCTTCTCACTGTTTGCTGCATCATCCAGTCTACCACAATTAGGAAGATCAATGGTGATGGTAGGCAGGCTTGTGTTGTCTTACTCCTTCCTGTCTTCACTTCAAACGCATCACTGAGCTTTCCATTGTGAATCACTCGGCATGTAGCATCATGTTGCATATAGCTACTGTTGAATGAGGTTGATAGAGGTTTGTGGCACCAAAACTAGTGAACTACTTAACCAGGCGAGGTTTATATTTTGCTTATGCAAATAAATTCATGTAAATAAGCCTTGAATAATTCTATCTGCCAGTTTGAATTTGGGTTTGAGTAAGACGAAACAGCACTGAATGCTGATCTGGAATTTCAAGGCGAATAGTACTACAGACGATTTCCGTTTTGTGGTGTTGTTTTCTTGGTGATCAACAATCGAATCCAGGATGCGAGTGTCGTCCTGTTTGGGACTCATCAGTTGGATGTACTTACAACTCAGTGAGCAGTATTGTTACCGAAGTGACTCGGAGCTAAAGCGTCACTTCGTATACCATTGAAACGCACTGGCCACCTCTTTTGCATCGGACATCAGTTGTTGTTTACGGTTACTTGTATTCTCTCTTTGATATTTTTGACCGTGGAGATGTTTATGCAGAAATAAATCCATAATGATATTGTTGTTTAAACAAGAGACGCAATATTAGAGTCATCTCCTTGTGAAGTTCAAATTTACTTTAACTAGGAGAACAATTAACCTTGGACATTCAAATCCTGATCCACAAATTTCCATCACAATATAGCGAACTATAAATGAAGACTATGAGTTATTCATGTGATTAGATGTATCCTTTTACAGCACAGAATATTCTCCTTTCATATCGTCAAATCAGTTGGAAATCAGTGAACAAATTAAGAACCTACTAGATCTAATGAGTAACCTCTACATGATCACATTACTGGATGGGCGAATTACTAACTCGATATTTCTATGGGATGAATGATTCTACGTTTTCTAAAATCCTGTCTAGTATATCAAAACCATATGTAAATATGTAAGTGCGATAAGGGTTTGTGCAAACATGAAGTGTTCAATAAACCTCCTGGCATTTTTTCATCTCTCCAGGTATCGTGGAATGTAAAGTTATCGTGCTAGTGTTCAATACAAAGTGTTTCATCATCAAATGAGATCGTATCCACAGAACAGATTATCCTTCAATCGAATGTGGCCGATTATATTACAAAGAATTAGAATATGAGACCGGAAATTATGCTTTATATCCAGAATCGATGTTTCATTCTTTAGAATCATAAATAGAGTTTAGAGTGAAGTGAATATATTTTGAGAAGAGAAAGTACAACAATGGAAGCAGCAAGATGAAACGAATCTTACAATAACAGTAAATTCACCATAGTTTAATTTCATATATATAATTCCCTTGACAGGTTTGAACAAGAAAGAACAAAGACATTTATAGAATACAACGTCAGCTCATTTTATTTCATCGTCATTCATAAGCTGTAAACAACCAACAAGTGAAATGAATTAGTATTAGTAGTAAAAATAACATGACCTAATTTAAACATGTAGAAATAGTTGGAGATTTGAATTCCAGCAACATCCCTGAAGAAACCTGTGTGGATGAACACTGGAAGTCTTTGAAAGAGATGTGGAAAGAAACCTGCACAACCGTATTAGAGGGGAAGAAGAAAGAAGATAAGGAATGAATCTCAACGGACACATGGAAGCTGATAGAGCAAAGAGAGGAGGATAGTGAAGCTGAAGATGAACCAGTGCGAGGATGAACGACAACAAGTGGAACTGAGTACAACGCATAAAACACTGGAAAATGATGTAGAGAAGAGTGAGCACAAAAACAAAAGACACTTCTACGAAACACTGGCAAGTGAAACAGAACAGGTCGCTGGTAGGAAGACAGACAGAGAACTGACAACATTGTATCAAATGGCCAGGTTACTATCTGGGCAAGAAGAGATCAACACCGATGAAACCAATAGAAGATGATGAAGGAAACGTGGTTAGGAAAGAGGAAGAACAAAGGAAACGATGAGCTGACTGCCTCAAAATAATCTCGAATCAACCATCACCACCAGCTACAACTCGTCCAGAAATACCACCAGCAGCTCAGCCACAGAATTACCAGTGAACACAAACACTCTGACAAAAGCAAAAATGAAGCCGTGAACGCACTAAAGCTACTGAAATCCGGAGAAGCAGTAGGACAAGATGGGATTCCACCAGAAGCACTGAGAGCAGACGCAGAGACAACAGCGGACATGCTCACACCACACCACTATTGCAGAAGTTTTGGGAAGAGGGAAGGGAAGGTATCTATCTATTCATTGGAAGAAGCGCTACCTTGTCAAACTCCTGAGGAAGGGAGACCTCAGTGTTTGCAAGAACTGGCATCGAATCATGCTCTCTCGCTGTCCACCCAAAGCAAGCAAAATATTCAGCCGCCTCATCCTGTATAGACTGCAAGATGTACTGGATTTAAAACTACGAGCAAAACAGGCTGGATTCAAGAAGAACAAATCATGTGCAGATCAGACTGCAGCAACGCGCATCATCATAGAACACAGCATAGAATGCCAGTCAACTCAACTCCACCTCAACTTCATCCACTTTGAAAAGGCCTTCGACAGCGTCGACTAACAAGCAATTCGGGAGGCAACTGCTTCAACATTACGGTTTTGGTGCCACAAACCTCTATCAACCTCATTCAACAGTAGCTATATGCAACATGATGCTACATGCCGAGTGATTCACAATGGAAAGCTCAGTGATGCGTTTGAAGTGAAGACAGGAAGGAGTAAGACAACACAAGCCTGCCTACCATCACCATTGATCTTCCTAATTGTGGTAGACTGGATGATGCAGCAAACAGTGAGAAGAGGGGTATAGGCTGGCTGCACCGGGGAAAAGATCTCAGAAGATTTAGATTTCACCGATGATCATTTATGTCTAATATCTTGTCACAGAAACTCGAAGATGTACAGGCAAAAATTAACAAGTTGACACAAGAGACAGGGCAGCGAAGATGGCACACCAAGTGAATGTGGAGAAGACAGAGGTGATGATGATACCCAACATACACCACCAACACCATCACCACCACCACCACCACCAACAACAACAACAACAACAAAATCCAATCACCATGAACGGGAGAAAACTGAACGAAGTAGCCTCTCTCACCTACACCTAATTTGGCAACATCTTTCCAACTACAGGCAGCATAGACATATACGAGAAAGTCAAAGCCAGCCAGGATGAGAAAGGCAGCGAGACAGGCCAGAGTTCATTAACCTGAAACCAGTGTGGAGATCTACTCCACTGCACTGCACTCCACTCCACTCCACTCCACTCAGCATAAAGCCTGAACAACATCCGGATTTTGAAGACTAACTCAGTCAAGCAAGTCAGTGCTTCCATGTGATGGTTGAGAGACTTGGCGCCTTACGAAATCCACTTCCAACAAGTTGCAGACATTCATCAACTACTGTCTATGCTGACTGGTTACTGCAGCTCGGATGGATTGCCAGAAAGAGTGAGCAACGAGGAAGTGTGGCTGGCTGTCAACGAATCAACCAAGAAGCTATCACTGAAGAAATATGAACTGGAAGTAAGTGGAGATGGATTGGATTGGGGATACACTGAGGAGGGCGACTGGGGACATCATGCGCCGGGTCAGGCACTCGAGTGGGACCCAGATAGGAAGCGATGAGTTGTGCGTGTGAGGTGAGTGTGACATGGAGGAGATGGTGAGAGGAAGAGATGAGAGCGTGTGGGCAGTTGTGGAGCTAGGTTGAAGAGATTGTAGAGAAGAGAGTGTAATTGAGGCGTGTTAGTGAATCCGTATTTTCTGTAGGAACCCAAGGGTTATATAATAATGAATAGAATAAGCTTGACGGCTGGTGAGCCGAGGAAACATAGAATTAAGAGTCGCATGTTTTTGTCAGATTCTATCGCTTTTTTCGTGTGATGAGCTAGAAGATTCTGAGGTTGTGTAGTTCCGGGAGGCAACAATATGTGAAATGCAGTTTAAAAGGGGTGACTGCTTTTAGAGCCAGTAGGCTGCGTATTTAGATGGAAAACTGGTAAATCGTTGAGTGATTAATATTTTGTAAGGAATTAATGAAGAGATGATGAAATCAAAAGAGTATGGAAGACTATATACACACATGCGGAAAAAATTTTATACATTTACTGAGGTGAAGGTTAATTACAGTCCACTGACTGGCTGCTAATAAGTGGTGTTATTCTCACTAAATGTAGTTATCACAATTCGGTGGCTCAGTGGACGACGTTCTCGTGTTCAGAAATGATTACTCCGGTGTTCGAGTCTTTGTGGAAATAATATCGCTAACTGGATGGCAAGTACATCCTGCTGACAGATGTCAAATTGGAGGAAACCATCCTCCTGGATTTCACTACTTGTCAACATCCATAACTAGTTGATAATCAGATCGACTGGAAGTAACGCCGTGAACATGTTCACACATAAATGGTATCCCACATGATCTAGAAAGCGTTTTGAAGTTTATCAGTGAAGCAAAATATCTCTTGATACTAAACAACAGGCTAAGTCATCATGCAAGTTTGCTAATTTCTTCAATGTCATTAGTAAAACTATTCCTCTTGATTAAAACTTCTGTTCACATAGTACACCAATATCTTCTAATCTTCAATTCAGTTCTCATGATACATTCATTATTTATTCTTTTAATCAGTTGACAGTTTCTAAGTTGAATGTTTTTATTCTTTGTTATCTTTGTTTACTCTTTGATCTAGTAAACACATTCTGTGTACACTTGTCAACTGAAAGAGTAGTTTCCTCTCTAGTTTCTTATCAGCTACATAATGAATAATTTAATGGTAATTTGACTAGAGATTATATATTACACTTATGAAATCACGTGTCTACTATTCTTTTTCGCATAAATGTTTTGTTTCTATTTCACTGTAAGCAAATTCATCATTGTTCATTTGTGCTAGAATATTGTTCACTGAAGTTAGATAGCCTACTTCTTCAGCTGTACAGAGGAGTAATGATTTCGAAAACTTTACGCATATGATTATGTAAACAAGGGATGTATGATAGGTATTGTTATTGTCAGTACCGACATCAGTTACTGTTAGTTTTAGCCAATGCACTAAAATCTAAACATTTGCCCAAGTTTAGAAGGCTAGGTGATCTATGGAATATGAAAAATGGATGTAAGCGTAACTTGATTAACTACTTGATTCATTGTGCAATATTTATTCGCGTTGATGACATTATACGTAATCTGCTTAGTAAGAATGGATATCCTGTACCAATTTTGTGACCAAGCGAATGAATGGAATGAAAGTTAGACCACAGACGATTACAATCTCTGAGAATTTTGTGTTTCTTGAAAATTGAATTCAAAGGTGATATCATTTGTGAGAGTGTAACACAACGTTTGAGAAGACCGTTTAACTAAAAGTTCAGTGTTGACAAGTAATCTGTTATCTTTTGTAGTCATCAAGTTATTGGTGCAAGACATCAAGGCAGATTTACTCATTCTGCCTGTTTTATATGCCTTTAACAGTTGAACTACTCTAATAGAGCTCGTTACATAAGACGTATAATCAGACAGCTTCACAGAAGAATCATCTCTCGAAGGTAGTCACCAACGTGGACTGAATTAACTCCATTTAGGAGTTTATTCTTTTCAATCTGGTATTCATCATGGACTAACATCAGTCGGAGAAACATTGGAAACCTGGGGGCACTGAAAAACTGTTATGTTCTGTTATGCGACCCCTTACCCCAAGGATCGATCCTTGCACCTTCAGACTCCACAGCCAGCAAGTTACCATCGATTCATTGGGTCTCTCTCAATATTTTCAGTTCAACAAGAACCTAGACATTCAACACTCTCAGTTATCAGCTAGTTCAAAGTTCTTGGATTTTGAAAAACTGCTCAATCACGCATTTTGTCATTCCTCATGTACGGTGTTAAAATATAACATTTTTGAGATCATTTTCATCTTCATATCGCGATGCTTTCAGGATTAACACCGAGTGTACTTGAATTTTAAAGGTGAATACACGTTCAGATTAATCATTAATTCAGGAAGGTAAGAACTTAGGAACATCCCCATATCTACAACTTGTGTCTTCAAATTACATTCTGTAACTGTGAGAATGCTGAACAAAGTAACTTTTAAAGCATAATTATTTACAAAGTTTCATATTTCATTCATTTGTTTATTCACTTTTTTTGCAAAATGATATTTACCACGCCAATATTGACATATAAGCACAATGATCTTTTAACCACGGATAATTTTTTTTCTCAGCCCCACACATTATTTTAGAGGCTCTATATAAATAGTGCAGTGAAAATCGATCACTCTGTGAAGGAATGGGTAAGTCATAGTGGACTGTTTAATTATTTTGCTGACAAATCGGTATAAAACTTATTCATTTCAATCTGTTAATTGAATGACTGATATGACTTGGAAGTTTTTCGAGGTTATTGGGCTATCATTTACCGCAAAGTATAATGTTAGGCGAAGTTGGATTGGGTTAGCAGAGGGCCTAAGGTGGCTATATATTAAGACTTGGTACCTGTCAAATATAAGATAATGATTTAGGAGTCGTCTACAACCCCTACCAGTTTAATTATATGTAGTGAAGTGGTGGAATGTGTTGACCACTCGAAGAGTTGTATCAGTTCAGTGAACAGACTGGTTGCTGGTGAAATCTCAGCTTGGATACAGAAGGTTCGTTTAACATTTGCCAACCTGCATCATCTGTGCCACCGACTGGAGCGATATGCAACTTTATATCAAAGGACAAGCTGCTGTAGTCCTTTCCCCCGATTTTACGGTCTGTGAGACATAAGCGCTAAAGTAAAAGACATGATGCTGTTTCAGGGTTTTGATTATAGGTGTCTTTGTAGTATTACTCACGTTTGACGAAATCACCGAAGTGTACTAGGCAAGACAGGTAAGTTGATTGATAAGGCTATAAAATTTCGTCGACTGTGGTGGCTTCGAAATCTGTTCAACATCCCGAGGCACTATTTACCTCATTCTTAGCTGAAGTGAGACTAGATTCGAAGAAAGTCATACATAGCCAGACCAAGATGTGGAAACAGTCTACCAAGTTTCAGACTGTTGATTTCAGCCATGTAGGTAGATATAAACTCTATGGTTGGGGTTCTTGAGACCACAGGAATCAATGATTGGAGACCTTGAATGATATGGTTGACAGCAGATCAGAATCACACAGATGTATTCACTCTTTGACGTCTTCTAAAGCTTGAGATATTTCATTAACCCTAATTTTCAGATTCTTTGTCCTTTCATATACCTCCTCCTTTGCTAGAAATTCTTCTAACTCACTTCTTCTTTACATACTACTGTGAAGTCCAGCGGATTGGTCTGATGTACTTCTCAGCAAGGTTCTACATCGATTTCATCTATGTATTTGTGCCAGGTTAACTGTTTGCACAATAGTTCCCCTGTAAAGTTGACACCACTAAGAGAACCACTGATACAAACGAGGCATACACACATACACACACCATAAAGATCATTATCTTCGATGACGAACAATAGCTCAAATACTTATTAACGATCTTCGCTGTACTGTGTTCTTTGAGCTGAGTTGTTTAATAATGAACTTCTCGTCGTCTTTCTAGACGACATCATCACCACTAACGCATCACCCTACTGCATATAAAGGATATATCAGAAATCATGACAAGATTACTGAGACCACTTGGTGGGATTTGTATGGCTCATAAATCAACAAATTCCCTGAAAACACTAGTATGTGAATCAAAGCATGCAAATCGAATATCATTTACAAAGTCAGCTACAATAACTAACTGTAGTCAACACTACATCAGACAAAGTGGTCGCCCTTTTCGCCTTCATGAACATGAACATGAACACCAATTGGCTATTAAACGTCACACACGACATTTCATCACTCATTTTGGTGCACGTGGATAACAACTATGCACATGAATTCAATTTCGACAATGTAGAAATGTTGGGTAGAGAGAGGAAGCACAATGAATACCAAAGAATTCTTAGAAGCTTGATATTCAGTTCATTCAGTCAGCAATCAATAGATGTATAGACATAGACACAATCTATCAATGAATGAGAAAGATGATAAACGACAGGAAGGCCAGAGTTGAAGCAGGGGAACAGCCAATAGGAAAATCTATTCAATTAGTCGATGACACAACAATCAAAGGAAGGAACCAATCACGTAGCAGTTTGTCAGGGTAAGCTAGTGAATCATTCACGGAAGGATAGTGACATCTCACTTCATACTGAAGTTAGTACTGATGATGTCGTTTAGAGAGATGACGGAAGATCAACAACGCAGCTGAGAGAACACAATACAACGAAGACTATCCACGTGAGCTACAAATATTCTCCACCACTATATAATATAATGTTTGTTTAATTTTACTGAATCTGTTTACCGATCATTTCAATTATTTTCGGTTTATTGCCAATACAATATCCAACTTTATACTTCAAGCTAGCCCTTTTTTTATGCATGCACAAACATACTGTGTGATATCGCTAGATTTTGTATTACTCTTCAATGGTGTTCTACTGACGGGAACTGTTTATGGGAACTACCAGTGTTTTTTAACCCCACATAAATCTTACTTAGCAAAATACTGAATACTAAAAGACATAAAAAGTCTAGTAACGACATTTTCATTTTTTCTGATAATATATACGACTTGAATAATGTGTTGTATGTATTCAATAGCTGCCACGTGACAACAGAATTCACTATTGAAGTGGAAAAGGAATAGAAAATCTCCTATCTTCATGTAGAACTAACAAGAAAGACTGATGGAACTTTGAGGAGATCGATTAAAATGGGATGAACTGCTGCACCTGAAGAGGAATTTAATTATATTCCTTACAAGGCACATCTAACACCTTTGCGTCACAGACACTATAGATGAAGAGATCATTAATGTAAGAAAACATTTGATCGAAAATGGATATCCACTATAGTTCTTAGATAAAAAAATCTACCTGAAACCCCAAAAACACGACTCCGTCTCCTGTTATACGGTTGTGAGCGGTTGAAATGAAACAGTTACACTTTTTCGACCATATGTATCTTTGCAGCAGTGCTAATGTTTGGTATAATCACCATGTGAGCAATCTTGACGTCAAGTGAAACGTACCAGTCAAGAAAAAGGGAAGTTGGTTGATGAAGTTTTGAACGTTAGTCGACTGAGACAGCTTCGATATGTACTGTTCATGCCAAGCCGGCCACTGCCTACATTGACTTGCTATGTTAGGGAAATCTGGATTAGGTTGGCAAAAGATTCAGGGTGGCTACACTAAGATATGACACCAGTCCATGAAATATCGTGCAATTGGTTTCATTTCTTAGATGAGACGTAGACATTCAACCTCGAGAAGAAAGGAATAAGTGGTTGAGTACTTTTAGTGACATGGCTGAAAACTGGTCACAATCATTTACAGTTTGAATATTTACCCTAACTGTTCTCGTACACCAATATTATTTATATTGTTCGTAATTTGTCACTTGGGTTCCTAGTGGAACATACGGATTCACTACCACGCCTCCAGTACACTCTCTTCTCTACAATCTCTTCAACACGGCTCCACAACTGCCCACACGCTCTCATCTCTTCCTCTCACCATCTCCTCACTGTCACCCTCACCTCACACGCACAACTCATCGCTTCCCATCTGGGTCCCACTCGAGTGCCTGACCCGGCGCATGATGTCCCCAGTCGCCCTCCTCAGTGTATCCCCAATCCAATCCATCTCCACTTCCTTCCAGTTCATATTTCTTGAGTGATAGCCTCTTGGTTGATTCGTTGACAGCCAGCCACACTTCCTCGTTGCTCACTCTTTCTGGCAATCCATCCGAGCTGCAGTAACCAGTCAGCATAGACAGTAGTTGATGAATGTCTGCAACTTGTTGGAAGTGGTTTTCGTAACGCGCCAAGTCTCTCAACCATCACATGGAAGCACTGACTTGCTTGACTGAGTTAGTCTTCAAAATCCGGATGTTGTTCAGGCTTTATGCTGATTGGAGTGGAGTGCAGTGGAGGGGAGTGCAGTGGAGTGCAGTGGAGTAGATCTCCACACTGGTTTCAGGTTAATAAACTCTGGCCTGTCTTGCTGCCTTTCTCATCCTGGCTGCTTGACGTCCCCGTCTGCGCCATCACCAGTAGTTGAAACAGTGCTGTCTAGGTGTAGGTGAGAGAGGCTACTTCGTTCAGTTTTCTCCCGTTCATGGTGATTGGAGTTTGTTGTTGTTGTTGTTGTTGGTGGTGGTGGTGGTGGTGGTGGTGTTGGTGGTGTATGTTGGGTATCATCATCACCTCTGTCTTCTCCACATTCACTTGGAGTGCCATCTTCGTTGCCATGTCTCTTGTGTCAACTTGTTAATTTTTGCCTATACATCTTCTAGTTTCTGTGACAAGATATTAGACATAAATGATCATCGGTGAAATCTAAATCTTCTGAGATCTCTTCTTCAATGCTGCCAGCGTATACCCCTCTTCTCACAGCTCCTCACTGTTTGCTGCATCATCCAGTCTACCACAATTAGGAAGATCATTGGTGATAGTAGGCAGGCTTGTGTTGTCTTACTCCTTCCTGTCTTCACTTCAAACGCATCACTGAGCTTTCCATTGTGAATCACTCGGCATGTAGCATCATGTTGCATATAGCTACTGCTGAATGAGGTTGATAGAGGTTTGTGGCAGCTAAACCTAGTGTTGAAGCAGTTGCCTTATATTCCTTACAAGGCACATCTAACACCTTTGCGTCACAGACACTATAGATGAAGAGATCATTAATGTAAGAAAACATTTGATCGAAAATGGATATCCACTATAGTTCTTAGATAAAAAAATCTACCTGAAACCCCAAAAACACGACTCCGTCTCCTGTTATACGGTTGTGAGCGGTTGAAATGAAACAGTTACACTTTTTCGACCATATGTATCTTTGCAGCAGTGCTAATGTTTGGTATAATCACCATGTGAGCAATCTTGACGTCAAGTGAAACGTACCAGTCAAGAAAAAGGGAAGTTGGTTGATGAAGTTTTGAACGTTAGTCGACTGAGACAGCTTCGATATGTACTGTTCATGCCAAGCCGGCCACTGCCTACATTGACTTGCTATGTTAGGGAAATCTGGATTAGGTTGGCAAAAGATTCAGGGTGGCTACACTAAGATATGACACCAGTCCATGAAATATCGTGCAATTGGTTTCATTTCTTAGATGAGACGTAGACATTCAACCTCGAGAAGAAAGGAATAAGTGGTTGAGTACTTTTAGTGACATGGCTGAAAACTGGTCACAATCATTTACAGTTTGAATATTTACCCTAACTGTTCTCGTACACCAATATTATTTATATTGTTCGTAATTTGTCACTTGGGTTCCTAGTGGAACATACGGATTCACTACCACGCCTCCAGTACACTCTCTTCTCTACAATCTCTTCAACACGGCTCCACAACTGCCCACACGCTCTCATCTCTTCCTCTCACCATCTCCTCACTGTCACCCTCACCTCCTCCTTTCACGTGAAGCTTCCACTCGAGTGCCTGACCCGGCGCATGATGTCCCCAGTCGCCCTCCTCAGTGTATCCCCAATCCAATCCATCTCCACTTCCTTCCAGTTCATATTTCTTGAGTGATAGCCTCTTGGTTGATTCGTTGACAGCCAGCCACACTTCCTCGTTGCTCACTCTTTCTGGCAATCCATCTGAGCTGCAGTAACCAGTCAGCATAGACAGTAGTTGATGAATGTCTGCAACTTGTTGGAAGTGGTTTTCGTAAGGCGCCAAGTCTCTCAACCATCACATGGAAGCACTGACTTGCTTGACTGAGTTAGTCTTCAAAATCCGGATGTTGTTCAGGCTTTATGCTGAGTGGAGTGGAGTGGAGTGGAGTGGAGTGCAGTGTAGTAGATCTCCACACTGGTTTCAGGTTAATAAACTCTGGCCTGTCTTGCTGCCTTTCTCATCCTGGCTGCTTGACGTCCCCGTCTGCGCCATCACCAGTAGTTGAAACAGTGCTGTCTAGGTGTAGGTGAGAGAGGCTACTTCGTTCAGTTTTCTCCCGTTCATGGTGATTGGAGTTTGTTGTTGTTGTTGTTGTTGTTGTTGGTGGTGGTGGTGGTGGTGTTGGTGGTGTATGTTGGGTATCATCATCACCTCTGTCTTCTCCACATTCACTTGGAGTGCCATCTTCGTTGCCATGTCTCTTGTGTCAACTTGTTAATTTTTGCCTATACATCTTCTAGTTTCTGTGACAAGATATTAGACATAAATGATCATCGGTGAAATCTAAATCTTCTGAGATCTCTTCTTCAATGCTGCCAGCGTATACCCCTCTTCTCACAGCTCCTCACTGTTTGCTGCATCATCCAGTCTACCACAATTAGGAAGATCATTGGTGATAGTAGGCAGGCTTGTGTTGTCTTACTCCTTCCTGTCTTCACTTCAAACGCATCACTGAGCTTTCCATTGTGAATCACTCGGCATGTAGCATCATGTTGCATATAGCTACTGCTGAATGAGGTTGATAGAGGTTTGTGGCAGCTAAACCTAGTGTTGAAGCAGTTGCCTCCCGAACTGCTTGTTAGTCGACGCTGTCGAATGCCTTTTCAAAGTGGATGAAGTTGAGGTACAGTTGAGTTGACTGGCATTCTATGCTGTGTTCTATGATGATGCGCATTGCTGCAGTTTGATCACCGCATGATTTGTCTTTCTTGAATCCAGCGCATCCACTAGTCTCTGCAGTAGTTCTTTTACAATACTTTCCCTATTATGATATCACTTTTTCTATCCAACTATTCTTTGTATACTTCTGTGAAGTGTGGCAGCTCGAACTGATGTACTTGTGTGCATGGTTCTGTGTTGATTTTTTTTGTCTGTCTGACGATATTCTGACCAAAATATCCGTTTCCATGATTCTCATATTCATTTCTCTATTTTGCTATGAATGTTAACAGTTTAAATTGTTAATTACGCTAAATCGTATTTCTCTCTAATCTATCGAACAGTTATGAGGAAAGTAACAACTTATATATCGGTAATTTATAGCCTAATACGGAACAACAAGCATCGTAAAGAAACCACTGAAGTGACAAATGGATTGGATTGTTCAGTACGCTTCCAAGTAGCTGTCAACACCCTGTTGCTAACTAGCCTTAAATTTGATGAAATAAGTGAAAGTTCCATATACCTTCCGCTTATCCGTCTTCAGTATTGCTATCAGTCTTTGAAAGCAAAGGGATTTCAGATTATTTCAGTGACTATTCCGCAGTAATTTTTAACCTAATAAGTAGTATGGTACCGTCATTGATATCTGGGAAGTTTTCAGATAGTCAAGGCCTAAAAATACCATAGCATAGCTCACTTATCTCGATGCATTTCCCCATCTCGTTCATGAAATTGGAGGTTTTACTCAGGATTTGGTATGTAAAAGTAATCAACCTCAACCTTTCTGGTTATTTACAGCTTTATTACTTATTTTATAGGATAAATTGTTTAATTAAAGACATTTCAAGTCCTATACAAACGTCTCCAAATGCACTTAGGTATATTTTTGTTTTACATGTATACATTCACATAGTTAAAACGTCATGGCTAAAGTTGGTCGTGGTTTACAAATTCCGCTTTCATGGATTCCAGGAAGTAGTGGATTTTGTCCTCCTGGTGCTATCTCTGTTGATGATGTCTACATAATACGAAGTAAACACAGTGGTGAGCTGTTGCCAGGAAAACTGGTTCCAATGCACGGGAAATGTTATTGTCCATATGGTGGAAGAGAGTTAGAGTCAATTGACTATGAAGTTTTGTGTGAAAGTTGTATCCCTGGTTCTTCTAAAGGGTAATTATTCTATTATTTGTGAATATATACATATATATGTTGATTGATTGAAAGGAATCACTAGGAATCCTTGCTCAACCTACTTCGTGAATTTGTTGGTATTCACTAGAAAGGCGTTTGTGTAATCTCGATAGAGTTGAAGACAGCGGCGTTACCTCTGAGCTATTCAGGCAGCGACCAACCTGAGTCCTGACTAAACATACGCAACAATTTTGCAATGTCGCCAACCAGCTAGGAGATACATAATCGTCATCCACTCTGAAACATGCTGATTGGTTGGAGGCAGTCGGAAGGAAGAGTATAAGTAGAAATGAATGAAAATCGATAAAATTCACATAAAAAAGTGGGATACAATATTGGCTTTTAAAATGATGAGTATGCATACAAAGCTGGTTTAGAAATATCTCAGAGTCTCCAAATTTCCTGCTGAAATTCACAGTAGCTGGAGAAGATCTTAAACTAAAAAGTACCCGTGTGCTATTAACATCAGTGAGAACCCCTGATTGTGTAAGCTTGGATTACAGTTTACTAGGTCAGTTGATCAGTATCAGATATCTTTCGTACTGTAGACATTTAAGTTAAATTTCTACCGAACTGTTTAGCTTTCAGTTTGTTTCTACGCAATCAGAGGAACATGTAGTTTCTTGTGCATAGTCCGTAGCCGATCATATTGTATTCATCTTTGTTACTAGCAGTAAAATTCAGAACCTGCATTTCGTCTTATTGAGCACTCGTAGACTGGATATCCTGAAGGCGAAACTCCAAGTGAATGTAGAGAAGACAGAGGTGATGATGATACCCAACATACACCACCAACACCACCACCACCACCACCAACAACAACAACAACAACAACAACAAACTCCAATCACCATGAACGGGAGAAAACTGAACGAAGTAGCCTCTCTCACCTACACCTAGACAGCACTGTTTCAACTACTGGTGATGGCGCAGACGGGGACGTCAAGCAGCCAGGATGAGAAAGGCAGCAAGACAGGCCAGAGTTTATTAACCTGAAACCAGTGTGGAGATCTACTACACTGCACTCCACTCCACTCCACTCCACTCCACTCAGCATAAAGCCTGAACAACATCCGGATTTTGAAGACTAACTCAGTCAAGCAAGTCAGTGCTTCCATGTGATGGTTGAGAGACTTGGCGCGTTACGAAAACCACTTCCAACAAGTTGCAGACATTCATCAACTACTGTCTATGCTGACTGGTTACTGCAGCTCAGATGGATTGCCAGAAAGAGTGAGCAACGAGGAAGTGTGGCTGGCTGTCAACGAATCAACCAAGAGGCTATCACTCAAGAAATATGAACTGGAAGGAAGTGGAGATGGATTGGATTGGGGATACACTGAGGAGGGCGACTGGGGACATCATGCGCCGGGTCAGGCACTCGAGTGGAAGCTTCACGTGAAAGGAGGAGGTGAGGGTGACAGTGAGGAGATGGTGAGAGGAAGAGATGAGAGCGTGTGGGCAGTTGTGGAGCCGTGTTGAAGAGATTGTAGAGAAGAGAGTGTACTAGAGGCGTGGTAGTGAATCCGTATGTTCCACTAGGAACCCAAAGAACAAATAATAATAATAACAACTGGCTATAGCAGTACTTCAGTGAGCAATGCTTCTCTCACAGAAACCTGAAGCCTGTAATCATCGCTTCACACTTCAAAGAATTATCCACCTCTTGCTCAACGGGTATCAGTTACTTTTTTTGGTAATGTAATTTCCTGCTGACTTGTTGTGTCGAATTATTTGACCTCTGTTGTTAGATTACTCCTCTGCGGATGCCTCAATACTGGCAAATATTCATCATGTTGTATTTATCTTGGTTAATACCGGTGGAGTCCAGAAAGTGCGTTTCTACCTATTTGGGAGCCCATCTACCAACATAGTTTGAAAAATCCGACCCTTTTATTGAATCACATTCTTCATAAGTATATTAGATTGTAAAAGAGTTTCTCATCTGAAACATACTCATTAAAGTGTATGATTATTTATTGACGGAGTAGCCAGTCACTTCGTAGCTGAAATACTTTTGCATTGGGCTGAAAGATGGTCATATGATTCACTAATATTTAGTATAAAGAATTGACTGTATCACAAAAATGACGTCAGCAGCTTCCAATATAATCTATAGCATTTAGTAATACATAAAATCTTTGTGAGAAAGTAGTATTACCAATTGTAGATTTACCAAAGTGACGATGACTTTTCGTCCTCTGATCTCTGGTATTTTGTCGTAAATGTTACATCATCAGGTTTAATGAAACCCACAGCACTAAATTAATTTCTACCCTGAGATACAAATATTTTACCATACCCTAAAGTGAAGCAGATTGCAGACCATCGTTTACTTTAAAAAACCAAAGAGTCATCAAGAAAGGAAGAGATCGCTTTTTAAAGCTGTACAATTGTATTTACATATATATCATAAACATATAAGAATCTTTAAAGTAGTATTCATCTTGGAATGACATCAGTTGGAGAAGTATTGAAAACCTGCAAACCCTGGACAGCTATTTCTTCCCAGTATGGGACTCCTCAGCAGTACATACACCAGGAACCCGCCAAAGGTCGAACTCAAGACCTTTAACCTGAGCCCTAATCTTCTCTACTACTGAGATAGTTTGAGCATTACAAAAAAAAAATACAGTTGTCAGTAGACTTCTAGCTACCTAGATAATATGCATATTACAGCGATATGGTTATGAAGTGAAATTTTCAGTGTTTTATTATTGTTTCCAATCAATTGAAGGAATGTAATGATTTTCGTCGATTGCCTTCAAGCAACTAATATCACCATTTACTATCTCATAACTGAAATAATCAGCATTTTGATAGTTTCATGAAAAGCGCAAAAAAATTTTTTCTGAAACTGCTAAATATTCATAAAAATTTACAATTCTAGGTAGTTCATTATCATTAATGTATGAAATATAATTTTTTTCTTTAGCTATAGTTGGGAAATAGCTTGTGGTGGAGATGTACCAAAACATGCAATTGTCGCTGGAATCGCTAAAGATGGTGAGGCTTTATACATTGCAAAAGGGAATGTCAATGGTGAAACATGCATTGGAAAGGTAAGTAAAAGTTTTGTGCATATTTTTGATGAAATAAAATATGCTAATCTATCTCTTGAAAGAGTGAAAAAGAATCCACTTAAAATTTTCATCATGAAATTTGATTTTACTTAAGAATTAGAATGAAAGGGGATTTCTGTTGTTTTTAGTAACTTGTCCGTTTAAGGATCTTTAGTTATAAATACATTAGAAAAGATGAAATATAATAACCAGATTATGCTATAGTGTGAATTGATCTCGACATTTGTATTCTCAGAGGCAGTTTCATTTTGTGTATTCCTATCGCTTACAGCGAACGAGTACATGATCTTCCTATACCAGTTTGTTTATTGAAAATATCACACAGTGAAACTGTATCATTTGCTGAATGAGGTGTTGGACACAATTTACTGTCCATATTCACAACAGTCAACTCCTTCTTTGTGACAAGCATGGCAGAATTTGCCATATTTCTCGGATGAATGCAATCATTTCTCCTACTGCATGCATCTGGTGTTCATTCGATAAACAAACATGCGGTCATCCATCCCTCACTACCTCCAATCAACTAAATTACTCTCTTCATAATCCCATTCCTTCATAACCTACTGCCTGATCGTGTGTATCACCATACACAGTTATCGTCGAGATTTTCTCTACAGTTCTCATCTCATTAAAACCTACTCATTTTCAGTTTGCCAAGCTTCTGTGCTCCCTTATTTATTCTAATCCACCGTAGCTGGTCGACTACTTCCATCTATGTATTCAACCAGACAATCATTACAAGGGATTTGGTAAATCAAATCATTTTGACTAAGTGAATCGACACGATCGTGTAACCTACAAAGCTTGTTTGCAAGTCGGTTTGTTGGTTTCACTGGCATTGTAATCCCAACCAGTCTAATTGAGAATTGTTCGTAATGCTGCTGAGGTGCCTTCCTTGTAGGATGACATAGCAGAGACTTTGAATTCTTAGGAAGCTATTGATTGAGACGCAAGGTATTCTTGATGTGTCTGACTTCACGTCGAAGATTTCCTGGTCTACTGGTAAGCTTCTCCCACCCCGCCTCCCCTATCACTTAGGCACTTAAATGAGCCTACTTCAACTTCAACTGAGATGAGGGTTGTAGGATTTGAAGTCTGAGTAGAGATTCGAATGGGAAGGTTTCCCAATAGATTCAAATTAAAGAGTTAGAAAACCTTCTGGAACAAAAGTATGCAGTCAACGATATCAAAACACCCGTGATCGATAAGTTAAAGTAGGTTATTTGTCTCTCAAATAGAGTCCTAAGCTTAACAGAAGTAAAAGTTCTGGCGGCAGGCCTTAACTTCAATGTAGCAGTTAATGAACTGAAACTAGATGTCATTTCCAAAATAGAAACAGAGTTAAGTTCAGCTGATAAGACAACTACAGATGAAGTAAGAGCTCTAACACTGAAAAGACAAAAATCTTATTTACCCAAGCCAAAAAAAGCCCTTAAAAACCTCCAAAATTAAGGCAACATAGTAACCGAAAAATCGATTAAATGCAACTCAGCAGTTCTAATGAAGAAATCTGACTACATCTGCAAAGTGAATGAGCATATAGCAATAGGACCGTATGAGGTAATTAAGAGATCAGTGGATACTATCATGAACAAGGTTAACAAATCGATGAACGGACTTCATACACCGAATCAAACCTTTTCTGGGCGAGTCAAAATGGTTGAAGTTAATTCCTAGAACTAATAATCCTAGCAGAATATATAATACTACTAAGATTCATAAGCCAGATTATCCCATCAGGTCTATAGCAGTTTCTAGAAACTAAGAAGTTGTGTAAAGATTTAGCACTGGTGCTAGGCTCCGTAAGAAATCACTCGAAATACTGACCTACTAACATTTATAACTTAAAGCATAAATTAGATGATATCCATCTAGATGACAACGAAAAAAAAAGGTTAGTTTTGACACAACGGGCCTTCACACGAATAAACCGATCGATATGGTACGAGAGGCAGCTAGGAATACTCTTAAGAAAGACAATGAGCTTCCCATCAAGCTAAAGTGCTGGTCGAGGAAATCATGTCAGGAGTACGATTGTGCCTGACATCTACAGTCTTCAGGTTTCAAAATTAAATAATATAAACAAACTGAAGGGGTAACCGTGGGAACATCAATATCCCCCTATCGTCGCTGACATACTTATGCATAGTCAGCAATGGATGACCCTTCAAATATTTAGTAATAATTCAAAGATATGGTTCCGATATGTAGATGATACGTCTACTATACTGAAATCTATACCCATCAACAGGTTCTTGGCACATAGGAATTCAGTAGTGAATCCAATCCAATCTACCTGTGACGTAGAAAGTGATGAATTTGAGCTAGCAATGTTGGATTGTAAGATTAAACGAACACGAGATGGAAGTTTCGAGACTAGTGTCGTCTATATGAAACCTTCCCATTCGAATCTCTACTCAGACTTCAAATCCTACAACCCTCATCTCAGTTAAAGTAGGCTCATTTCAATGCCTAAGTGATAGGGGAGGCGGGGTGGGAGAAGCTTACCAGTAGACCAGGAAATCTTCGACGTGAAGTCAGACACATCAAGAATACCTTGCGTCTCAATCAATACCTTTCTAAAAAGTCGAAAGAGAAATATTACCAGTAGTAGAAGTATTAGTGGCAGTAGTAGTAGTAGTAGTAGTAGTAGTAGTAGTAGTAGTAGTAGTAGTAGTAGTAGTAGTAGTAGTAGTAGTAGTAGTAGTAGTAGAAGTAGTAATACAGATGTAATCAATGTCACTTCTTATACTAATACTAATAATAATAATGGTGACAAGGTTGACAGAGAATTCAAAGTCTCTGCTATGTCATCCTACAAGGAAGGCACCTCAGCAGCATTACGAACAATTCTCAATTAGACTGGTTGGGATTACAATGCCAGTGAAACCAACAAACCGACTTGCAAACAAGCTTTGTAGGTTACACGATCGTGTCGATTCACTTAGTCAAAATGATTTGATTTACCAAATCCCTTGTAATGATTGTCTGGTTGAATACATAGATGGAAGTAGTCGACCAGCTACGGTGGATTAGAATAAATAAGGGAGCACAGAAGCTTGGCAAACTGAAAATGAGTAGGTTTTAATGAGATGAGAACTGTAGAGAAAATCTCGACGATAACTGTGTATGGTGATACACACGATCAGGCAGTAGGTTATGAAGGAGTGGGATTATGACGAAAGTAATTTAGTTGATTGGAGGTAGTGAGGGATGGATGACCGCATGTTTGTTTATCGAATGAACACCAGATGCATGCAGTAGTAGAAATGATTTCGCACCTATCCGAAATATATAGAAATTTCTGCTACACTTGGCAGTATGTTGTTGAGTTACCCGTTATGGCCATGGACACTTAATTGTGCACGAATTCTTATACAGTGAATTGTGGTGTTTCACTTTACCACATTTCTTAGATACAGACTGAAATAAGAGCCTTGTACTTGTTTGCTGTAGATTCTTTATTCACTAAAATGCAGTTGTTCAAGATTATTAATATTCTGCATGATTACACGTTTTCTGGAAGCATCTCACTTCGCATTACTTCAACTTTTCTGAGGGAGCTATTGTTCCTCTTTATCGACATTGTCCACTTCACACTTGACTGTTAACGCTTTCAACAAGGTGACGGTGTAAATATGACAAGTCTCTTAGGACTATTACTAATTGATATTTATATGTCACGTGTCGAAAATCTACCTAGTGATCTCATTGTTAAAGTTTCTCTTTACAGGAGGTATATTGATGACATCATAGTGATTTGTGGGAGGCAAGAGGATATTGTTTGTCTACTAAAAAGCGACTCAACACAGTACAAACTCACATCAGCCTGACTTGTGAGAAAGAGAATGATAATCATCTGCTATTCTTAAACGTACTCCTGAGTCGACGAGAAGATGGTTAGGTAAGACGGTCAGTACACAGAAAGCCTACATGGACAGGACAATACCTGAATTTTCATTGTTTTTTCCAATCGAATAAGAGTGAGGTCTAGTAAAATGCCTGTGTAGTAGGATCTATCTGATTTGTACATCACATATGATAGATGAAGATATCAAATTAGTGATCAAAACACTTATGAAAAATGGATATCTGAAGAAGTTCATAAACCTCTGTGGAGTTCAGGTAGTACCGAGATCAACTCTATACACGGTTTCTAAGAAAAGCGTCCATGTCACCCTAGCATACAGAGACTAATACTAGCCATTAAAGAAAACATATTCAGCAGCTAATCTCATAATTGTGGAAAAAAAACCACAAACCTACACACTACATCAATGATTAAGTCATATCCCACTGTCTTTACCAGTTTACATTTGTGTGGTCGCACATACAACACGAGGTGTTATCGAGCCATGGAGTTGAAGATGGGGGGACATGTATCTAAATGACTTCAAAAGCAGACATAGAACATGAAATTTTGATAAGCGTAGGCAACACAACCCTCTTCATTCACGTTCAAACAGCTTTCAACGTTTTGTGTAAAAACAGTCATGGATGCATATTTATTTATTTGTCCGTTAGGTTCTTAGTGGAACATAGGGCTTCACTAATACATCTTCATTTCACTCTCTTCTATACAGTCTTCATAACCTGACTCTACAACTCCCCACAAGCTTTCATTTCTTCCTCACACTACATCATCTCCTGCATGTTACCCTCGCCTCAGACGCCCAACCCATCGTTTCCTATTCAGATTCCATTCGACGACCTGGCATGTGACGTCGCAGAATGGTTTTCTCAGTGTATGCTCAATCCATCTCCACTTTTGTTTATTGCATATCTGTTAAGTGATAGGTTCTTGGTTGGTTCTTTGCCAGCCAGTGTTTCTTACTTTTTATTCTTTCTGACCACACAGTAGATTTGAAATCTCACCGAAGATTTTGATGAACTGGCTACAGAAGGCTACTCTTCTTAGGAGCTGCTCAATTTCCCCATAAAAATCCAGCATTGGATTGTTTTTGATGATCAAAATCTCTGCGGTTGGTAGCTTAAAAAACCGTCTCCCAATTTAAACCCTATAACGAGACATGACGCTTTTTAAACTATGACTTCGTAATATTAATACATAGTCTATGCCTCCATTACGGTTCTTTTTCACTTGGATTATACACCAATGGGTCATCATTATACCTTTCTACATCCGTCAAATTCCCAAGATATAATATCACAAAGCATCTAGACATAAAAGCCATAGTCACAAAACCGAGGGAGATTTTTCTTTAAATTGACATTACATTCGATGAAACTTTTGAATATGAATTTCTGTTATTCCACTTTCCAAACGAACTTTTTCCATACAGTAGATTCATGTCCTCTTTGAAATTGGAAGTTGGTTTCTGCAGTATAAAGATCCCCAAAGACTACCTAAAATGAGAATAATTTGAGCGAACAACTATGGTTATCGATAACCACCCCTTTTCAGGTCCCCAAGTTATCAACCTATGAGAAAAAGTGGAATACAACAGCCAACATAAGGTCTGATACAAAACTATTTCAATATCCAAACAGTCAGTGTAATAGGGAGGGGGATGGAGGGAGGATGGTTTATGATGGCTAGCGGAAAAATCCAGGACATACATTTCTTCCTTTTTAAGATTCGTTAGGTGGTTGTATCTGCCTTCCAGACAGCGATCTTGTTCCGACTAAATCTCGAACTCGAGACTTTTCTCTCCAAACGCTAGAACATTGTCCACTAGGCCAAAGACTTTCACTTTTTGTATTTGTATATGTCCAATAATCATCTTGCTTAAAAATATTATTTTCAGAGTGGATTTATTAAAATATTACATGCTGAGAATTCCATACTATATCAAACACTTTGTTTGAAACCATTATTATTATTATTATTATTATTATTATTATTATTATTATTATTATTCGACCCTTAATAAACAAACATACACACACATTCATACCTCAAATAAATGCATATATGCCATTCACTATATCTAGATTTTGTCTCCTTATTTATTCTGTCTGTATTGATTACATTGTACAAGTAACACACTGACTGCTATTTCACTTGATAAAAATAAACCTCCATTTGATTTGGTCTCCATTCTCTCATAACATTGACTGTTTACATATTGAAATCTCAGCATGTGTCCATGATCCTCGCATAGGTAACTAGTTTACTAGTTACTAGCCGGTCAAAAGCCCGGATAAAGACGGAAGGGTTAGCAACCCTACCCCGTAAGACCAATCCAATCTTTAAAGAAACTTCGAAGCAGAAAGAAAATATAAAACATAAAATTAAACCTATTTCTCTCTAGAATCAGGCGGAAGGAATGACGTCAGTTGGTGAAAGCCTTCATGAAGCCAATTGGCCGATGTGTCTTCTCTCGATGAAAGCAAAAGTAAACGTGGGGACATGGAATGTCCGAACAATGTTTGAAGCTGGCTGACAGGGTTGCCCAGATTGCAAAAGAGATGACAAGGTATAGCGTAGAAGTGCTGAGCTAGGAACCTGTGAAAGCGAATGGAATGAAAGTGGACTCTCTCAACTCTCAGCTGGAGAGTCAATAATCAGATCAACTTCATCTCAATCTCAAGGAAGTGGAGAAAGCCTACTGCATACAATATGAGATCAGGAAGGGAAGCAGATGTAGGAGGTTCACATCACTCACTATCTAGCGCAAGGAACCTACACTGAAAATCAAGTTGAAAGCCTTCACAGAAGTTGGCGATGATAGGCAACAGTTCAAGCTGAACACCCAGAACAGCAACTGAACTGAAGGACAAAACTGTAGTGAACATCTTAACGTAAGCCATCTAGACGAAATGGGAAACATTGAGCAACATCTCCGAGGAAAACTGTGTGGAACCACGCTGGAACACTCTGAAAGGGATGTGGAAGGAAACCTGCATAACCGTGTTACGAAGGAAGAAAAAACAAGACAGGACAAGGAATGGACCTCCACAGACACATGCAAGCTGATAGAGGAGGGTGGGGAGATGGTGAAGCGGAAGATAAACGAGTGCAGTATGGTGCAGGGATGAACAACGAAAAGAGGAACTGAACACAAACTACAAAACACTACACTGGACAAAGAAGTGAAGAAGAGTGCATGGAAAGACAAAAGACAATTCGACGACACACTGGCAAGTGAAACAGAACAGGTCGCTGGTAGGAGGAGAGACAGAGACCTGACAACATTGTATCAAATGGCCAGGTTACTATCTGGGAGAGAAGAGGTCAACACAGATGAAACCAATAGAAGATGATGAAGGAAACGTAGTTAGGAAAGAGGAGGAACAAAGGAAACGATGAGCTGACTGCTTCAAAATAATCTCGAATCAAGCACCACCACTATCAGCTGCAACTCGTCCAGAAATACCACCAGCAGCTCAGCCACAGAATTATCAGTGAACACAAACACTCTGACAAAAGCAAAAATGAGGTCGTGGACTCCATAAAGCTACTGAAATGTGGGAAAGCAGCAGGACCAGGTGAGATCCAGCCAGAAGCACTGAAAACAGACGCAGAGACAACAGCGGATGTTCTAACACCACTACTGTAGAAGGTTTGGGAAGAGGGAAGGGAAGGTATCTGTCTATTGATTGGAAGAAGGGCTACCTCGTCAAACTCCTGAGGAAGAAGAGAGACCTCAGTGTTTGCAAGAACTGGCGCGGAATCATGCTCCTGTCCCCAATCACCCAAAGCAAGCGAAATATTCAGCCGCATCATCCTGTATAGACTGCGAGATGCGCTGGATTCAAGAAGAACAAATCATGTGCAGATCAGACTGTAGCAATGCGCATCATCATAGAACACAGCATAGAATGCCAGTCAACTCAACTCCATCTCAACTTCATCCACTTTGAAAAGGCCTTTGACAACGTCGACTGACAAGCTATTTAGGAGGCAACTGCTTCAACACTACGGTTTTGCTGCCACAAACCTCTATCAACCTCATTCAACAGTAGCTATATGCAACATGATGCTACATGCCGAGTGATTCACAATGGAAAGCTAAGTGATGCGTTTGAAGTGAAGACAGGAAGGAGTAAGACAACACAAGCCTGCCTACTATCACCAATGATCTTCCTAATTGTGGTAGACTGGATGATGCAGCAAACAGTGAGGAGCTGTGAGAAGAGGGGTATACGCTGGCAGCATTGAAGAAGAGATCTCAGAAGATTTAGATTTCACCGATGATCATTTATGTCTAATATCTTGTCACAGAAACTAGAAGATGTATAGGCAAAAATTAACAAGTTGACACAAGAGACATGGCAACGAAGATGGCACTCCAAGTGAATGTGGAGAAGACAGAGGTGATGATGATACCCAACATACACCACCAACACCACCACCACCACCACCAACAACAACAACAACAAACTCCAGTCAAGGAAACTCGAAGATGTATCGGCAAAAACTAACTAGTTGACGGGAGAGGCTGCGATGACCGGACTTCAGGTGAACGTAGAGAGGAGACAGGTGATGAAGATACGGAACCAATAACAACAGCAGCAACAAGAAGCATCAATCATCTTCAACGGGTGAAACCTAAAGCGAGTTGTCTCTTTCACCTACGTACTTACCTAGGCAGCATCGTTGAAACTACCGGAGGCGACACAGATGAGTAAGTCAAAGACAGGATCGGTAAAGCAGAGCAAGACAGACCTTCACTAATCTTAAATCAGTGTGGAGATCTACTGCAATGCACTCCACTCCACTCAGCATAATGCGTGAACAACATCCAGATTTTCAACACCAATATCAGTCAAGTCAGTGCTTCTATGTGATGGTTGAGAAACTTTGTGCGTTACGATGAGTATTTCCAACAAGCTACAGACATACATGACATCAACAGCTGCCACCTACACTCACTCGATACTGACAGTGAAGATGGAGATCAGATGGCCAGAATAATAGTGATACGCAAGCAGGAACTCTGACTGCCTGGCTGGCAACAAACCAAAGAACCAACAACCCATTGTCCAACAAATATGCGGGAGGAAGTGGAGATGGATTTGATTGGATTTGATTGAACATACACCTAGAAGACGGCTTGGGATCATGATGTGCCAGCTAAGGCCGTAGAGTGGAATTGAAATGGGAAACGACGAGTTGGGCGTCTGAGGTGACGGTGACATGGAGATGTTGTGAGGAAGAAATGAAAGTTTGTGGGGAGTTGTAGAGTCAGGTTGAAAAAACTGCATAGAAGAGAGAAAAATGGTGACGTGTTAGTGAAGCCTTATGTTCCCTTAGGAAGCCAAAGGGCAACTATTAAATAACGATTATAATATCTAACCGATCAATGGTAAACGTGTTCGCCTTTCGTCTTGGCTTCGACCCCTAGCCAGGTCGTGGGTGTGTACTGCTGAGGAGCCCCGTACTGGGACGAAACAGCTGTACAGTGCTCCCAGATTTTCAATGGTTCCCCAACTGATGTCAGTCCATGATGAATACTACTTCTAAATTAAAAATCCCCATTTATCTCAAAAATAAACCACAGCTATTCTCACAGATTATTCTTGTTCTGAATATATATATATAAGCCGTGCGTCACCTTTCATAATGATATGAAGGCGCAAGGTAAACAAATTTTCAAGGTAAAATAGAACATCAGGGAACAACGAGAGAAATTACAACACCATCATGAGTTGTGAATGATTCTAATATCTAGGGATATTATATGGTGAACACGATAGGACTAAAGAGGATGAAAAGTCAAGTCTGTAGATAAAGCAATATCATAATAAAGCATGAACTGCTCAATAATACTCAGTAGTATAAAAACTAAGGTATAAACATGAATACAAAGGCAATATCCGATAGTGTTACCGAGTTAATTTCCAAGATTTCTGATTGTTCTCTGGGGTTCACTTTAATTATTACTTTTATTTTAACGTATCTCTCAGGTACACGAAGGTCATCCGTGCGCTTATCTACCATGGGGTGGTCAAGAACACTCTGTTTATGAATACGAAGTGTTGGTATGGAGAAAACACTGAAAAATATTCAGTGTGCACAAGTTTTTATGGATACATTTGACTTAATACACTTTAAAGATTATCACACATTTCCCTTGTCTGTTAACTTTAAATTGTACGCTGTTTCTGGTGTAACTTGAAACAAAATGCTAAAGTTACGTAGATTTTTTTTTCTAATTCTTTTTTCGTTCTGTGGCTTCTTATGCCATAAGGGTATTAGTTATAACCGATACAACACTCTACGTACGTATGTACATGCACACACTGAAAGTTAATGATATTCAAGCAGCTAGATGATAAGAATTTTCGTTGGCTTCTCTTCATACAGTTAACACCCTATAGAGGCACCACTATGAATCTCTTTCTTTCCCAGTCGACGGACACCGAAATTTACATTGGCATTTACCAGAAGATGAAGGAAATATATGTATAAAATCCAAGTGTAACAGAAGCATCAATTTCTGGTGTTTTGCGAACTGTTAGAAGCCGCCTATTTAGAGAATAAGATCTCTGAAAGTTATTGCATTTTCACATAGTAAGTGGGAAGAAATCAGATCACGTAGTTCATTATTATTATTATTTGTCTCTAGGGTTCCTAGTAGAACATACGGCTTAGTTAGCACGCCTCCAGTACACTCTCTTCTCTGTCTCCGCGACTGCCCACAAGCTCTCATTTCTTTATCACACCATCTCCTCCATATCACCCTCAACTCAGACACCCAACTCGTCGTTTCCCATCTGGGGTTCCACTCGAGTGCCTGGCCTGTCGCGTGATGCCCCTAATCGGTCTTCTCAGTGTATGCCCAATCCATCTCCACTTCCTTCTGCATATTTGTTGGGTGATAGGTTCTTGATTGGTTCGTTGACAGCCGGCCACAGTTCCTTGTTGTTTATTCCTTCTGGCCATCTGATCTTCAGTAAAGAGCCAGCGTATGCAGTTATTGATGAATATCTGTAGTTCGTTGGAAATGCTTCTCGTGAAGCACTAAGCCTATCAATCATCACATGGAAGCACTGACTTGACTGGATTACTGTTGAAAATCCGAATGTTGTTCAGGCTATATGCTGAGGGCAGAAGATCTCCACAATGGTTTCAGGCTAATGAAAGCCTGTCTTGCTTCTCCGCTCCTGCCTCCGCCTGTAGTTGAAACGATGCTCCTTAGCTGGGTAGGTGAAAGAGGCTACTTCCTTTAAGTTTCTACCGTTGATGGTGACTGGAGCTTGAAGGTGGTGGTGGTGGATACATAGCCGACTGATAACTGCTACCTTGATGTGGTGGTCGGACTTGCATATCACAATGACCCAACGAGCTATGCTGGTGGAACGCTTGTTCCCTCGAGGTCCTACCATACCAGAAAGGTCTGTTGGATAGTGGTTAGACGAAAAAGGGTTACCGTTGTGATGTAAATTGCTACACTATGATGGGGGTCTGAGGGCGAAGTCGTACTGCTGCTAGCTGGATGGGGTGTGACAGCAGTAAGGTGTTTCCCTTGGATGACCAGCAGTGCCATGCTGATGCTGCCTTCTCAGTGGAAGGGGGGTTAGAAAAGGTCGGCCCCAAAAATAACACACTCCACCACGCCCCACGGTCTGCCGGGCCGGCGGTGTTGGTTCACTTGTCGTTTCCTTTCGTCCATCCGGCCCCAAAAATACAAAAGTTCAAAATAATCATACTCAAAAGGCTGGGTGTGACAGGCCTCAAGCAGATGTCCGATGGGCTCTGCGGTCACACAAATCTCTTTCAGGTACCTTAAGAAGAAATAGCCTTCCACGGTGTGGGCAGCCGGGAAGTGTCAACCGCCCTCACAACTCTGTCAGCACCCAAGTTTCTTCTGACTGCTATCCTCCTCCTCCATCATTACCTTCTAATCTTCCTTCACGTCTCTTAATTAATGATGCTGCATCATCTTCAATTTCTCCTACCTCTGCAGCCTTCGACAACGATCTGAGTCCACAGAACAGCATCCCTGGTCTCCTTAAACCACGCTCCAAATTACATATTGGAGCCTTCAATGTCCGCACCCTCCGTCAAATTGGCCAACAGGCTTCGTTGGCAAAGACTCTAGCAACTCGGGCATGGATGTGTGCTGTGTTTGTGAGACACGCATACAGGACCCAAGTGTGGTTATTCACCTGACCTCTCCTGACCAATCTGGTGAATCTGCAAAATTCACCCTTCGAGTTTCTGGAGATTCGATAGCTAGCTCTCGTGGTCTTGCAGGTGTAGGTATAGCATTAAGCACCAGGGCAGAAAACTCACTACTAGACTGGATCCCAGTTGATAGTCGCCTCTGCGCTATGAGGCTGAACGGCACAGTGAGAACTAAAAGGAATAGTGAGACTCGCCGTTGTCTCTTTGTAATCTCTGCTTACGCACCCACTGACTGTAGTTCGGATGAAGTGAAGGACGAGTTCTACCATAAACTGTCTAACCTCCTCTCGAAAGCCAAACGTTCGGACGTAGTGGTTGTTGCAGGTGACCTCAACGCACAGGTGGGTAGACTGAGTGAGGCAGAAAGGCACTTAGGTGGCACTTTCGGAATCCCAGCTGAACGTACAGATAACGGTGATCGCCTATTACAACTATGCTCAGATAACCGCCTATTTTTAGCCAGCACAAATTTCAGACATAAAGAAAGGCACTGTCTGACCTGGCGTCCACCGAGCTCGACTCAGCGATGGACACAGATAGACCACATTGCTATTAGTCATCGCTGGAGAGGATCGGTGGAAGACTGCCGCTCCTTCTGGAGTACGTGTTTGGACAGCGATCATGCGTTGGTCCGAGCACGTATATGCCTGCGTCTCAATGGACGTAGAAAAAATTTGGCAACAAAACCACTACGAGTTCTGCTGGACAACGAAAACACCAAAGCCGTGTTCAGTGAGAAGTTGGCTAGGCAGTTATCGGAACAAAAGACTGTCACTCATCCAGAAGAAGCTTGGTGCCATCTTCAGTCTACTGTAAAAGCAGCACTGGAGACTGTAGCCGACTCCAAGATAATGGCTAAAAAGAGCCAGTGGATATCAGCAGCTTCTTCCAAACTAATGGATGCACGTGAATGCATCCCTGCAGGCTCTGAGTACAATGAAGAGCGAGCGCAACTTAAAAATAAACTGACGAAAAGTCTGCGCAACGATCGTGAACAGTGGTGGGCAGCAAAGGCTAAAGAGATGGAAAAGGCAGCGGCGATCGGTAACAGTAGACAGTTATTTAGACTTATTAAGGAGACTGGGGGAAATGGTCAACAACAGTTAGTGAGGTTATAGCGGAGAAGGACGGATCTGCGATTCACTCGCAGGGAAGGCGACTGGGACGATGGGCAGAACACTTTGAGGAACAGTTTAACTGGCCTCCAGCCACCATTGCGCTGCCCGCTATCCAGTCGGACCCTGAATGGGACATAGAGACAGGTCCCCCAACACTAGAAGAAGTTGAGAAAGCGGTAGGTAGCCTGAAACGGGGAAGGGCAGCAGGACCAGACGGACTACCTGCTGAGGTATACAAGAATGGTGGTAGAGTTCTCTTAGTCAGGCTAACGGAAGTGTTAGCCAGTATATGGGAATCAAATACGATCCCCTCCGACTGGTCTAAGTCACTCATTATCCCAGTCTTCAAGAAAGGCGAGAAGTCCTCTTGTGATAACCACAGAGGAATCAGCCTGACAAACATAGTGTCTAAGATCCTAAGTTCTATAATTCTCCGACGCCTGAGTGGAGCTCGGGAACAGCAAGCCCGAGAAAACCAGGCAGGCTTTAGACCTGGCCGTGGATGTATCGACCAAATATTCACACTGCGCCAGGTCCTGGAACATAGGCATGCTTACAGACGCCCGACAATAGCTGTATTTCTCGACCTGAAGGCGGCATTTGACTCCGTTGATCGAGAAGTCTTATGGCAATGTCTGTCACTGAAAGGCGTGCCTAGTAAGTACATCACCTTATTGAAAGCTCTCTACTCGAACACTTGTGGGCATGTTAGAGCCTATGGTGAGTTGTCCAGGGAGCTATACTCATCAAGTGGTGTCCGTCAAGGATGCCCACTATCCCCATTCTTATTTAATTTTATCATAGATATTCTTATGGAGGTTTCCCTCTCGTCACCTAATTACAAAGACGTTGACCCGATCACAGGTGAATTTTCCTTAGATCTAGAATATGCAGATGACATAGTCCTGTTAGGTGAAGACGCTGACAAGATGCAGAGTCTTCTGAACACTTTGAGTGGGAATTTGAGAATGTTTGGGATGCGATTTTCACCACCCAAATGCAAATTTTTGCTCCAGGACTGGTCTTCAGCGGTACCGCGGTTAACAATAGAGAGTGAAGTGGTTGAGTGTGTTGACCACTTCACTTACCTGGGAAGTAGGATCAACCCGGTGGGTTAGTTGCCGATGAGATTTCTGCACGGATACAAAAGGCTCGATTGGCTTTTGCCAATTTACCCCACCTGTTGCGCCACTTGTCACGTGTACTGCACAGCAGTCCGGTCTAGTTTGCTGTATGGCTGTGAGACATGGCCATTGAAAGTGGAAGATATGAGAAGGTTTCAGGTATTTGACCAACGTTGCCTTCGTAGTATAGGCTGTATTCCATGGTGTCATCACGTGAGTAATGCAGAAGTTAGGTGTAGAGTTTTAGGGAGAAGAGGTAAGTCAGTTGACAAGGTTGTGAACCTTCATCGACTGAGACGGTTGGGACACGTACTACGTATGCCTAGTCACCGATTGCCTCGTCACACAATGTTGGCTGAGGTGGATCCAGGCTGGAAAAAGGCCCGAGGTGGCCAGACTAAAACATGGCACCAATGTATGAAGTCTCTGACTGTTGGTTTAAGCCATGTGGGACGATGCAGACTAGGTGGTTGGGGTTGGTGGGACAAGAGGAACCAGTGGTTGGAGACGACTCCAGGTGATATGGCTCAGGACCGATGTCAGTGGCGCAGATGTATACAGACATTACCATCATCTTAACGACGCTATATCGAATCTCACCATTTCGTCATTCCTCTTTTCTATCTTCTTGTACTTAATATTTTTTTGACTACATTCTCTTATCTTCATGCTTCACTTCATTACTTTTCTACTTGATGTACTGCTATGAGATGAGGTGTATCAACTCGGACCGTTACGCAGTAATGCCTGGTCCTATGTTGATATTGATTGTTTGGTTGATTGGTGGTGGTGGTGGCGTTGGTTGGGTATCATCATCACTTCTGTCTTCTCTACGTTCACCTGAAGGATTTTTGTTTTTGCTGTCTTACCTCACCTCTTCTGTCAACTTGTTAGTTTTTGCCTGTACATTTCCGAGTTTCTGAGACAAGAAATTCGGCATAAATGATCAACGGTGAGATTCAAATCTTCTAGGCTCTTTTCATTGGTCCAGCTGGTATATGCTCATCTTTTCACTCCTCATGGTTCGCTGCATGATCCAGTTCAGTAGACCACAATCAGGAATATTATAGGTGAAAGTAGACAGCCTTGTGTTATCTTACTCCTTCCTGTCTTCACTTCAAAGGGATCACTGAGCTTTCCATTGTTAATCACTCGGCATATGGCCTCTTCATATAGTTGTTGAATGAGATTGATAAAGGTTTGTGGGACCAAAACCGTAGTGTTGAAGCAGTTGCCAAATTACTTCTCGGTCGACGCTGCCGAAGCCTTTTCAAAGTGAATGAAGTTGAGGTAGACAGTTCATACATATGGGATAATAATATGAGAATGTTATCGCTATTATTTATTGGCTCATGAGTTCAAGAGGGAATTATGATTGAGTGTAAAAGTTTGAGAAAAGTAATTTGAAATTCAGTTTGCTACTTAGTGTGTAGGTAATTTGGTTATTTAAGATATACTTTCCAACTCTGTGTGTCTATAGATTAGGCTGTTTTAACTTTGATGTGTATAACATAGAGGAATCATCTCGCGACGTCGTCATTGATGCTTAAGGACATGTAAGTTATACAAAACAACTTCCAAACAAGTAGTACAAAACTGGGAAATTCACAAATCGAATTGCCAGTCACTGTCCATACCATCTATCACGGTCAAAAAACTGATATTGAAAATATTAAAATTATTCGGAAAGGCTTTTTTCAATATGCAGGAAATGATGGACAGTTGAAGCATTTCACATTATATTGAATCCTGATGTACTCAAAAGAAAGTAAGTTCTAACTATCAAAATAACTTGGAGAGTAATACGTAATACGTAGAACCTTGAACACAGACGCATTACGTCAAGTTAACACATTTCACAGTAGTATACAAAGAACAGGTGGATAGAAAATGTCAAAGTAGATAAAGTTGTGTGGGCGAACAAATAATCTAAAGACGAAGGTTAGAGTAATTATTCAAGTTGTAGAAGACATCAAAAAATGAATACATCTGCACCGCTGAGACCGTTTTTATGCTATGTCACCAAGAGTTCTCAACCTCTGATTCCTTTCGTATCAGAAAAGCCAGGCAGGTAGCCCAAATCTTTCCACATTACTAAGACCAACGGTAAGAAACTTCATCGGCTGATGCCACGTCTAGGTCCGGCACGCCTGGACCGTCTTGTAATCTAATCCAGCTTCCTTCAGCGTGGCACGTAGTGGTAGGCGGTGGTTCGGTATGCGCAGTACATGTCTAAACCATCTCAGTTGACTAAAGTTCAAAACTTCACCAATTGATTTGTCTTTCTTGCCTAGTATCCTTCACCTGCTCACATGAGGATCCCACCAAACGCCAAACGGGACTGAACCTTCATTTCTGTTATATCTCAGCCAAAAAATGGAAAACGCGAGTCTAAGAGTAATGTCATTTACCTATGGCTTATAGTTTAAAAATAATCTCATGTGAAGTGGGAGCCATTATTGCTTATGATCTCACTTTTTATGCTTGATATCTGTTGTCTCCTTCTTCTAAATTGTGGGACATAGTAGTCACGAAATATACTTGTATATACATGTGAATCAGATCACCTAAAGTATGTACGAACAGGAAACACCAACACTTTGTCTTCTATTGTAAGATGTTAGGTGAGTGGAATTTTCTTATTCATCGTGTGATTGGATGGAATCGACGAGACCAATCACGTGCAAGGTCAGCTTTCAGACTGAATAATCACTTGATTAAACCAATTACAATCCAGCAAAGTTATAACAATATCTTATCTCACTCAGTTCTCTATCACTTAGTCCACATGTACGTATGTGGAGTTGCATAAGATGAACAATTTTTTTTCCAGTCATGCATAGTAATAAGATATTTGCACAACGCTCAAATGTAATAATTAAAAAGATTCAGTTTTTTATTGAGCACTAAAATATAATGAACGCAACCAATCAAAATCCTTCTGTTAATACATTACTAATATGCAAACAGAAGGTAATTCTTTTTTTATTTCTTCCACACAAGTACTTCATATTCTGTTATTGGTTTCTCTGCTCCACCCCATGGCATATATGCGCACTTGTGACCTTCATGTACCTAAACAAAAATGTTAAATAAACATATCTACCTGATTAAAAAGATTTTAATCATGAAGTATGCAAGCCAAGTTATGGAATGATGGATGTATTTCCAAGCTGAATATTTTCATAGTTCTATTCGAAGTCAAGTACATAGGTCAAGCTAGACGAATAGGAAAATATACTACTACTACTACCATTATTATTATTATTATTATTGATCAACTTGGGTAATTAAAAACCACTCAGACTGATCCGGAGATTTTGTTAACCAGCTCAGTCAGAGTGATCTAATCACCGGATGACCTGTGCAGCTAGTCATAGAGTCTAATTAGTTCAGATCAACCTGATGGTTTCAATAGTAGCATATTTCGTTAGTTCATAACACTTTTGTGTCAGACATCACACCTTTTGATCGCGGCCGAATGGTTTTCGATGCTAATATCGGAACGCCCCAGTTTTGCATAAATATTGTTATCGATCTGAACATTTTTTATGTTGCCGTTTTCATTCCATTTTTTACAGAATAACTCATAGTTCATTTGCTGCCCCCACTTTCAAGGTAAGTCGCTGATTGGTTAATGCTTACTTTTACTATGTTAGTATCTCAATTTCTGGACAAGGTCATATCTAATGCGTGTATACGTACGCACACGTGTGTTTGAATTAACTGGTTATTATTCTTGGATGAATAAACTCTTCCATACAGTTCAGCCTTCTGTTTGTACCTGGTTAGAATCGGTGGTTGTTGCGTACGTAGTTAGTTGTCAGTTAAGCGTGTGTATTATATCCCCTCGGAATACATAAAAGGTAAGCTTATTGACATTAAAGTAGGGCAGCTGAAAAACTACTCAGCTGCAAGAAATCCTAAAGTGGACCGTGTAATTTATAAATCATTTGTGAATTCGTCATCCTATTTTAGGCGAACAGGGTCCATCAGGTCAACAGAACATAAGAGCCTAGATGAGTAATTTGGCGAATTTACCCACAGCTGTGCATTCGATAACACACAACAGCACAGTAGGGTGGGGAGGGGGTCAGGTGCACAGTCTTGAGGATTTATGTAGTTAAGTGGAGAGAAAGGTTGATCAATGGATCTCGAAATGACGCAACGCCAATTCTGGATGTGCGAAAAATTTCACAAGCAAGAAAAATAAAGAATGCAAAACTAGCACAGAAAGTTGTATGGTTACCTTGACATGATTATGAACGATAAATTTCACTTGAAACGCCATCTACTCAACAATATCATTTCAAATAGACTAATCTAACTTGGAATTGCATCCTACCACAGTGTCCATATTCTACGCTTATATTAATCACTCCTATGTTGCTGATCTGTACTCTCAACAACAAACCACTGTGCTATGAGTGGTAGTGCAACGGAACAGTCTACGAGCGACATGAGACTTACAGACTATGAACGACACGAACATACCACAAAAATGACCTACTTCAATACAAATCGGAATGTCAGCCACCACAACGACAACACGAACGCATGAAGACACATCGCTGACAGAGAGCATTTTACCGTCTCAACAACAGTCAATACAGTTGACAGCAATGCTGAATATGTACATTTCTAAATGGCTTTGGTGACACTAAATCCACATATAGGTTAAAATAATTAACAACCAATGAGAGTTCAACCTTGCTAGTTTTTCTTCCACCCCGTCTTAAGGCTGAACTCTCATTGGTTGTTAGCCATTTTAACCCACATGTGGATTTAGTGTTGTCAAGGTCGTTTAGAAATGCATACATATATATATTAAGATTCACTCCCAACTGTATTGGCTGTTGTTCAGACAGTAAAAGTTCTCTCACTTTGACACAACAATTGGTGTCAAGATTGTGAGCACGAAACAGAACATAGTGTACTACTGACTAATATGAGTAGTTCATGACCACTCACACACTCTCTCTTTTGGGAGAGAGCTCATCAGCCGCACGCCCGGATTGATCCTGATCCGTATGATTTGTCTAGATCTGTTGATATCAGTTAGTCGCATAGAGAACCTGTTTGTCTTAGCAAATATTCATGAGTAGATCAATATGCTAGCATATTTACAAACGGGGTACCATACATTCGTAGAAGATATGAATTCATGTTATACAATATTACTCACTTTCCCAACACATATATCTCCTTCAACTCTTCCTCGTGCTATTAAAAGTGGTTTCCCATCGGCTGCTATTCCAGCTACAATGGCATATTTTGGATAGTGACCATCTTTAGCTTTAACCCATTCGTATCTAAAAGGGAAACAAAACTGGAAGCAGATAAACTTTCTAGAAAAAAAATATTGTCAAAAAAATACATAGGTAATATAGGGATAGAGAGAAACGACAATTTCGGAGAGCAATCAATCCAAATTTAATTTATGCGATCACGTCTACTGTCTGACAGATAGATAGATCGGCAGACAGACAGACGGTAGGTCAGCCAATCGACAGGATTATTTTAAACAGTCAACTATGTCTATATATTAGCTGTAATTTCCATTAACTTGGGCCGTCAGTCCTTCGACACCACAATACACATTTCCACACCTCCATCAGGTCTTTTTACATTGATTAGTGGGCCTGGAAATCAACTATGAAATGTTGAACGTTAGTGGCTGACACTCGATATCCATGTATCACTAGCTACAACAGCACACAGCAGTTTCCGAAATATAACAATAAGCATTATGTTAACATCTCCCCCAATTTTGGAGCTTGCTAATGATCATTCCCTTTGGAAGGTATGTGCAAGAAACGACGAAAATCATGAGAGTAACAATTATTTTAAATGCTGTTCATATAAAGTTGTAACTGAAACATGCATGCAAACAACTTTTATGACTTTACAAACCATGACTTTGATCGATCACATTAGCAATTGCCGTCGTGACTCAGTGGCCTAGCGGATAGCACTCCGGCGTTCAAAGTGATTGGTCCAAGGTTCGAGTCCTAGTGAGGACAACACTCATTGGGAGGCTGATGCATCCAGCTGACAAGACGCTGGTTCGACAAAGTGCGGGTTCTGGATTCCACTGCCAGCCACATTCCACCACTCATGTGAAAATGGAACTACAGGCGATATCAAGGCCTGTGCACACGACAGATGGATCAATCCGAACCAGTCGAAAACAGCAAATTACAAGCAATAGCATATCCTAACTATTTACATGTCTTTCCCCTGTTCCAGTTTCTTCATCTGTTGTTCATAGGATTAGTCCACTAACTAAATGATTTCCTGAGAATAAGCTTTCAATAGCGCTACTCACTACTATACGAGATATTTCCGTTTCAGCTGTTCAAACACTGAAATTCTTGACTGAATGGTTATCCGCATCAAAGACCATGTCTCCTTCACTTAGTGCTCACAGAACAGATTGGCATCACACACCAGTAGATAGAGTTGCAATTAGCCTGCGCATTAGTCATCAAGGCGACGAATACCAAAAAGCATGAAACCTAGGCCCAGGTCTTCTTCCCTATCGCTTCCATCTAACTAAAATCTGCCAAAGTGCATCACGACAGTGCACCGCCTAGCCCTTGCCGAAATCGCAGAACAGAAATAGGGACTAAGTAACATGAAGTTGATTATCTCCTAGTGACTGGATCCATGTTCCTAACTCGTATACAGGAAGTCGGTAACGGCCCGAATAGCTCAATGACAGTGTTTCTGACCATAGCAATGAGTGACATGGGTGTGAAACTCAGGTAGGAGATCAGTCTCATCAAGTTTTCAGATAATGTTTGCTGATAAGTGCCAAAAAGTATGAAAACGAGGTCTAAGGCTTCTTTCTGATTGCCTAGCACTTATCTCAGTGCATCATCATGGACAGAATCCTAGCTTGGTGACTACATTGCAAAACGATCCACATTTAGTTATAGACAGCATTAAGTTGGTTATCCTGAAGTAACCAAGCAGTTTAAAATCTAAGTATATTGACCATGTGTGCATTTAATGTTATATATTGAAATGTTTGCTACAGGAATATTTCATTTTTTTTTCCATTTTGCACGGGTTCGCTTTATTTTTTGTCTTCAAACATTGTAATATCCACAAACCGAATAAGATAAATCTGGAAACAAACATATCAGAAATTATTTCCATTCATCATGCTGAGGGGAAATGTAGAATTAATTTGTTATGATTTTAACAACTGCTATCTGTTATGTTTGCTAATGATGCAGGGATATCGAGTGTCAGCCATCAACGTTCAACAAATTCCTAGTTGATTTCCGTCGCGACTAATCAATGGATAAGACACGGTGGACGTGTAGAAATGCATACTGGAGTCGAAAGACCTAAGACCCAAACAAAAAAATATATCTAAATGTATATGATGAATACTACTTCTAAATTAAATATCCCCATTCATCTCAACAACAAAAAAAGTATATGTAGATAGTTTACTATTTAGAGTAATTCTATTGGTTGGCTGACCCCACCATTTGTCTGTCTAACTATAGACGTGACCGCATAAACTACATTTTGATTGGTCCATTTCCAGACTAGTCATTTCTCTCTATCCCCATATCATACATATATAACAATAATTCGATGAGAGATAATGTTTCAAGCACGTTTTAGATGAGACAACGTAAGCAGCAGGATCCATGAACGGGAGAACTGTTTTAACTTGACATATACGAACGAGGTGAGTCTTACGGGGGTACAATAAAAGCATCTGTTGTCCCAAATTTCCAGACGTATCTTGCTGTTGATTATCGGTATATATAGAATTTAGGTCTAGAGATGCTTGAAGATTCACCTAAGGAGTCTAACACAGAAGAAACGAACTAAATGCTTTCGTCATATAGTCCAGAGATCGAACTTCACCAGCTGTTTTAATCAGCACTCAGGATTACTTCCTGCATTGACAACAAACTGGGGATGAAATCTAATGTTATCTGTGGTCAGTTAAAGCATCGTTTCTCGTGGTAGGGCACTTTATTACTGAGAAATAATGTAAAAACTTCACCCGTCTCACAAATATTGGCTTTGTGATTCAGTGGCCTAGAACTCTTAGTGCGAAGCACATCAGCCACTGAAGTGCGGATACATCTATTTGACGAAACGTAAATAGGATGAAACGCGAGCTATGGAGTCTCCCGCCAGCCACGATCCAAAATTAACGTCAAAATGATGTTTGTCAATACGTAATCCTAAGTGCCAAGTAACCCACCTACCTCGTTACAGCGTGGATTACACAATTCTACGGCATGATAACAATAGAAAGTCAGTTGAAAAATATCTGCACTATTCAAATCAAGTTCAAAGCCGTCAGGGAAGCTGGTGATAGACCTCAGTTCAAGTACAACACTCGGAAATTGAAGGATGAAACTACAAAGGAAATCGTCACCACAGTCAGCCATCAAGACAAAATGGGAGATATTGAGGAATATCTCTGAAGAAAACTGTGTGGATGAACACTGGAAGTCTTTGAAAGAGATGTGGAAAAGAACCTGCACAACCGTATTAGGAAGGAAGAAGAAAGAAGATAAGAAGCAATGAATCTCAACGGACACATGGAAGCTGATAGAGCAAGGAGAGGAGGATAGTGAAGCTGAAGATAAACCAGTGCACGGATGAACGACAACATGTGGAATTGAGTACAACGCATAAAACACTGGAAAATGAGGTAGAGAAGAGTGAGCACAAAAACAAAAGACACTTCTACGAAACACTGGCAAGTGAAGCAGAACAGGCTGCCAGCTGGTAGGAGAGACCTGACAACATTGTATCAAATAATCAGGGTACTATGTAGCAGGGAAGAGATCAACGCAGACGAAACCAATAAAAGATGATGAAGGAAATTTAATTACGAAAGAAGAGGAACGAAGGAAACAATGGGCTAACCACTTCAAGAAGCTCTTGAATCGACCACCACCACCACCTGCACTTCGTTCAGAAATACCATCTGCAGCACAGCCACAGGACTACAAGTGAACATAAATCCTCCAACAAAAGTGGAAGTCCTGAACGCCAGAAAGCTACTGAAATGTAGGAAAGCAGCAGGAGCAGATGGGATCCCACGAGGAGCACTGAGAACAGGCGCAGAGACAACAGTGGACATGCTCACACCACACCACTATTGCAGAAGGTTTGAGAAGAGGGAAGGGAATGTACCTGTCTATTGATTGGAAGAAGGGTTACCTTGTCAAACTGCCGAAGAAGGGAGACCTCAGTGTTTGCAAGAACTGGCGCGGAGTCACGCTCCTGCCCACCCAAAGCAAGCAAAATATTAAGCCGTATCATCCTGGAGAGACTAAAGGATGTGCTGGAATCCAAACCACAACCGGAACAGGATGGCCGCCTGCCTTCTGGGAGAACAAGTCATGTGCGGTTCAATTGCAACGCTGCACTACGCATCATCATAGAACAGAGTATAGAATGGCAGTCAACTAAACTCTAACTCAGCTTCATCAACTTTGAGAAGGCCTTTGACAGCATCGACCGAGAGGTAATTTGGAAACTGATTCAATACTATGGAATATCGCAAACATTTATCAGCCTTATTCAACAATTATATGAAGACGCCACATGCCAAGTAATTCACAACGGGAAGCTCAGTGATGCGTTTGAGTGAAACAAGGTTGCCTACTATACCCATGATATTCCTGATTGTGGTCGACTTGACTGGATGGTGCAGCAAACAGTGGGGAGCGAGAAGAGGGGGATACGCTGGTTGGACTGCGGAAGAGAACCCAGAAGACTTGGATTTCGCCGATGACTTGTGTCTGATGTCATTTCACATAAACTTGAAGATCTACAGGCCAAAACTAACAAGTTGTCAGAAGAGGCGGGGCAGCGAAGACGGGACTTCAGGTGAATATAGAGAAGACAGAGGTGATGAAGATACCGCACCAACAACACCACCACCAACAACAAACTCCAATCACCACCAATGGGAGAAACTTAAAGGAAGTAACCTCCTTCACCTATCCAGGAAGCACTGTTTCAACTACAGGTGGCACAGGCATAGACGAGGATGTCAAAGCCAGCCAGGATCGCAAAAGCAAGACAGACCAGCGTTCATTAGCCTGTGAGCAGTGAGGAGATCTTCTGCACTGCTCTCAGCATGTGGAACAAGATCCGGATTTTCAACACCAATCCAGTGAAGTCAGTGCTTCCATGTGATGGTTGAGAGACTTGGCGCATTATGAAAGGGATTTCCAATAAACTACAGACATTCATCAACAACTGCCTACACTGGCTCATTACTGAAGATCAGATGAGATGGGCAGAATAATAAGAATAAGGAAGAAGGAGGTGTGGGAAGGAACCAACGAAGCAAGAACCTATCGCTGAGCAAATATGCAGTGGAAGGAAGTGGAGATGGATTGGGCATACACTAAGAAGGCTGACTGGGGACATCACGCGTCAGTCCAGGCCCTCTAGTGGAACCCCATGGGAGGCGACGAGTTGGACGTTGGTGACGAAGGTGACATGGAGGAGATCGTGTGAGGAGGAGATGAGAGCTTGTGGATTGTCGTGGAGCGAGGTTCAAAAGACTACAGAGAAGAGAGTGAAATGGCGACGTCGTACTGAACTGGTATGTTCCACTAGGAACCCAAGGGACTAATAATAATAATGATAATCGTAAGTGTAAATATATAGGCAGGTATTCATCAACAACTGCTTACGCTGGCTACTGAAGATCAGATGGCCAGAATAATAAGAATAATCAACAAGGAGCTCTTGTAACGAACGAACCAAGAACCTATCGCCCAACAAATATGCACTGGAAGGAAGTGGAGATGGATTGGGCATGCACTGAGATGGACGACTGGGGGCATCACGCGTCAGTCCAGGCCCTCGAGTGGAATCCCCATGGGAAGCGACGATTTGGACGTCCGAGGTGAGGGTGACATGGAGGACATCGTGCGAGGAGGAAATGAGAGGTTGTGGACTGTCGTGGGGCCAGGTTCAAAAGATTTCAGAGAACACAGTTCACTGGAGATGTGCTACTGAAGCCCTATGTTCCATTAGGAACCCAAGGGACTAATAATAATAATAATAATTTAAATGATTTTATTGTTTTGGTCGATAACTAGACAGAGTAGCATAGTTCGAACTTGTTCTTACCCTTTGGTGTATTTATCAACTGATGTGTCACATAACAATTCGTATTCTGTGAACTCCAATTCATCCCCATCATATGGGCAGTAACATTTACCATTTCCAGATAAAAATTTTCCAGGAATAAATTCGTTTCGATGTTTACATCGACCAATGTAAACACCTTCGTCTGCACTAATCGCATTCACTGGATATTTGCCATCCTTTTGAAGAACCCATGAAACTGGAATTTGTATACCTTGACCAATTTTCGCCATCAACAGATATGTTCTATATTCATTGAGAAGGATATGGGAAAAAAAACGTTTTAGGCAAGTGCAAAACGAGGTATTTGAAAACAGTACTCACTTCAGTATAACTGCTTGTATTATACCATCGTGGATGGGACCGAGTCGATCGGTTTCTACTGGCATATAGGCTCCTGTATGGATACCTCGATATTATTTATGTTCGAATTATAGTAATGATGGATACTGGCTAACGGTAGAATCTAGGATGCGCATTTCGTCCTTTTGGGACTCGTCAGCTGGATGTACCTGCCTCCCAGCGAGTGATGTAGTAGCGTTGAAGCGATCGGTACCGAGTTCGAATCCCAGTGGAAACAACACGCACCGTGAAGCAGGCACATCCAGCTGATGAGTCTCAAAATGACGAAACGTGCATCCTCGATTCCGCAGTTAGTCTCTGTCCATCATAACTATAATTAGAATACTCATTTTTACCGGTATACGACGCTGAAAACTGTCAAGTTTGTATGTTTGCAGGACTGTTTAAAAATGAATTAAACAAGAGCATGGTGTTCAAAAATGCGGAACGCTGGTGGTCTTCAATGGTATAAAATGATGATACTCTGACGGTACCCCCCCCCCCCCGCATTAAATTCGAACACCAAAGGGACTGCATCAAGGTATCACCTGCTTTAGATTTAGCAACAACATATTGTTTTTCATTTTCAACTATCTAAAGACAGCCGCAGATTGGCACACTAGTATTGTTACTGGGTGATGACTGAAGGTGAAGTAGAAATCTGAACCACAGCCGAATTCGAACCAGTGACCACCAGTTTTCCTACCCGATGCTCTACCAAAACAGTTATTGAATGAAGTGAAATAAAAATCTGGTTAGCAATCGGACCTCATAGCTCAGTTGTTAGGGCATCAGGCCGGGAATCCGGTGGTGGCTGGTACGAATAAGGCCATGGTCCAAATTTCATTTCACCTTCAATCACCACCTAGTAACATATTATTTACTAGTCGACAGAAGTTCATCATAATGAATTACTGCAGGGTAAAATTATGTTCTTTATTCCATCTATCTCGCCTTGAGGCATTTAGACCGTTTTCAAGACGCTTCTTCAAATGTGATTAGTATACTTATGAAATCATAAGTATAATAAAACCAATGGACGATAGTGAAGGAAAACTAGTTATCAAAAAGGAGAAACAAATGTAAACGACGGGCTGATCCCTTCAAAAAATCTTGAGTCAACTAACCATCTTCTACAACTTGTTCAGAAATACCACCAGCAGCTCAGCCACAGAATTACCAGTGAATACAAGCCCTTCAACAAAAGCAGAAGTGAAGTCGTGAATGCCATAAAGTTGCTGAAATCCGGTAAAGCAGCAGGACCAGATGGAATTCCACCAGAAGCACTGGAAAAAGATGCAGAGACAACAGAGGACATGCTCACACCACTACTGCAGAAGGTTTGAAAGGAAGGAAGGAGAGAAAGGTACCTACCGATTGATTGGAAGAGGGGCTACCTTGTGAAACTTCCGAAGAAGGGTGACCTTAGTCTTTGCAAGAACTGGTGCGCAGTCATTTTCCTGTCCACCCTAAGTGAAGTATTATGTAGCCTTGGAGAGAATAAAAGATGCGCTGAATTCGAAATTACGACCGGAACAGGCTGCCTGAATTCAGGAAAAACAAATCATGTGGGGATCAAATTGCAACGCAACGCAACGCTACGTATCATCATAGATCAAAGCAGAGAACGGTACTCAACTCTTCACCTCAACTTCATCAACTCTGAAAAGGCTTTCAACAGCGTCGACTGAGCAGTAATTTGACAGCTGCTCCAACACTACGGAGTACTACAAGATTCTATCAACCTCATTCAACAGCTACATGCTATATGATGCTAAATGCAAAGTGTTTCACAATGGAAAGCTGAGCGATGCTTTCGAAGTGAAGACAGGACTAAGACAAGGTTGCCTACTATCACCACTGATGACTTCCTGAATGTGGTGCATTGGACTGGATCGTGCAACAAAATGTGAGGAGTGAGAGGATGGCCATATGATGAACCGATGAAAAGACCCTAGAAAATTTGGACTTCACCGATGATTATTTATCTCTAATGTCTCACAGGCCTGACAATTTACAGGTGACAAATAACTAGCTGGCAGAAGAGACAGAAAAGACGGGACCTCCTTCAGGTAAACGCAGAGAGGAGAGAGGTGATGAAGATGCCCAACCAACCAATCAACCAACAACATCAAGTACCAATCACCAGCATTGGGAGAAAACTAAAGGAAGTTGTCTCTTTCACCTACCCAGCTAGGCAGCATCGTTTCAACTACAGGCGGAGGCATAGATTAGGACTTCAAAGCCAGGATCAGTGCTTCCATATGATGGTTGAGGGACTTTGCGCGTTACGAAAAGCACTTCCGACAAACTATAGCCATTCATCAACAGCTGTTTCTGTCCACCTGGTACCATGTAATATGCTGAAATATCTCTCAGAACAAAATCATCCTTTTACTATTAATAGTTGTAGTAATAGTAGTAGTACAACACTTTAGTCTGTTTGCTAGAAATGTCACACAATGAAGAAACAGTATCATATACTGTACAAATTTTCGGACACAATTTATTGTCCATATTCATATCCGATGAGGTAACTCCACAACTTCGAGACAGACTTGATATAATCCTAATTTTCTGTCCTTCTCCGTGACAACACAAAGGTAGTAGAATTTTTCATATACCTTAGAGTGGCACTGAATCACTTCTATTACTGTATGTATTTAGTGTGGATTCGATAAACAACCCCACAACCTATTCTCGACATGATAGGATCATCCTAATGGTTAGTCAAAATCTTGGAGGCCATAAGAAGACAAGTCTAACTGCATACAATTTATGACTTTATAGACAATGTAAATTGCTCTAATAAAATCCTGTTCTCTTTAAATATGGTCTCATTATTTACAAGCATCCCAGTGACTGAGACAATACGTTACATATGTGATTATACTGATTCTCATAGATTGAATGTTGGGATATCGAGACATTGTCTGAAAGAACTGTAGTTGAGATACACCTTGAACGGCCAATTTTCTTTCAGTAATGAAATGTACAGACAAAAAGATAGCATACTTATGGGTTCATCATTGGGCCCCTAACTTACAGACGTCTTCGTGTAAAAGCTAGACAGCAGACACCTAAGCAGAATGATCAAATGGTTCAAACTTCATGGTCAGTATGTAGATGAAACTTTCATCATCTCCATTAGTACAGATAATGTAGAAGATATCCTGCCACTCTTCAGCCAGATTCACATTAAAGGAGAAAGTTAATTCCAAGATATCCTTTTCAGGTATGCAGCTGAAAAGACAAGACAATAGATCTCTTGAAAGGTTAGTCCACAGAAAACCGATGTGGAACGAACAACTAACGAATCTTCATAGTTGGGTGCCTCTATGCGCCAAATAAAATCTAATTCGCTCTATTTGCCATCTAAAGTGTCTGCAGTCCTGATACTTTGAATGATGAACTGAAATTCTTCAAAAATGTTTTGACTGAAAAACAGAATCCTGGTAGTTTCGCTGCTAAAACAATGAGAATGAAAATAAATGATCATTCCACTTCTACAGCTCCTAAGAAACCTCTTTTCATGAGCTTACAGTTCAACTGAGACACATTGGCAGATATATTAAGAAACCGTTTAACATACTGATTGAGAAAGACTTTCTATGCTATTAAACTCAGATTACCTTTCTCCACTCATCCAATGCTTGGATTATGCATGAAGGATAAGCTAACTCCATTGTCCCCCTCGATATGTGTCTATCAATTCACGTGCTTCTTTGCAGTAAGGTATATTGGCTGTACTCAGCGTTCGCTTTCTAGATTCATTTCCGATTATATACCAGCCTGATTCCACAAAGAAGAAAGGAGGACAAACTTTACAGCTCTACTTTAGAACGTTTGATAGATTAGGACCACCTGGTAAATGCAGAAAGTAACTTCAGTGTCATTGATACTTTTCGGACAAATCTCTTGAAATGTGTACACCTAAAATTACTTCAAACTGCTGAAGCAATGATAAATGATGTGAAGCCTGAACTCTGAGTTCCAAAAAATGTTTGTCTAATCACAAGGTTGCCTACTATCACCGATCATCTTCCTAATTGTGGTCTACTGGATCAGACAGCAAACCGTGGGGAGCAAGAAGATGGGTATACGCTGGCTGGACCGATCAAAATACCCCAAAAGAAGGTTTGGATTTCGTCGATGATGAATTGTGTCTAATGTCTTGCCGCAAAAACTTGAAGATCTACAAGCAAAAGCCAACAAGTTGACAGAAGAAGCAGCGAAGACGGGACTCCAAGTGAATGTAGAGAAGAGGTGATGAAGATACCCAGCTAACCAACCAACTAACAACAACTAGAAAAACAAGCAACAATCACCATCAACGCGATAAACCTAAATGAAGTATTCTCCTTCACCTACCTAGACCTAGGCAGCATCATCTCAACTACAGACGGCAGAAGCACAGATGAGGACGTCAAAGCCAGAATAGGAAAGACAGCAAGACAAGCCTTGATTGATCTGAAACCAGTGTGGGGATCTATTGCGCTCGGCATAAACTGTGAACAGGATCCGGATTTTCAACACTAACGTCGCCTAGTTAACTAGTTCACTAGTTACTAGCCGGTCATAAGCCCGGATAAAGAGGGAAGGTTGGGGGTAGGGCTAGCAACCCTACCCCGGAAAACAAATCTAACCGCTAAAGAAACTTCAAAGCACAAACGATATATAAAAAATAATAACAAAATTACTCCTCACTGGAATTGGAGAGGCAAAATGACGCCAGTTGGTGAAAGCCCTCGGGAAGCCAATTGGCCGATGTGTCTTATCTCCCTCCATGAAAACGAAAGTGAAAGTGGGGAGATGAAATGTCTGCACAACCTTGGAACTCAGCAAGGCAGCCAAGATTGCAAACGAGATGAAGAGGTATCACATTGAAGTGCTTGGAATTTGCGAAAGCAGATTGAATGGGAGTAGACTCTCCACACTATCAACTGGAGAATCAATAATCTACTCCGATATTGTCACCCAGATGACAACCACGAGCACACAGTTATGGAGTGGCTATCACGATGTCCCCAACAGCATCGAAGACTCTCATGCAGTGGGAACCAATCTCCTACACTATCAGGATCATGACAGCGAGGTTCAACTCGAAAGGAAGGAAGGTCACAATCATAAAATGATACACTATGCACCTACAAATAATGCAGAGCAAGAGAAGAAGGAGGAATTCTACAGACAACTCCAATCAACACTGGACAAGACCACACCCCAGTTGGCGATATCAAAATTCTAATGGGCGGGGTGACATGAATGCCAAACTGGGAGCAGACAACACAGGAAGAGAACTATCCATGGGTCGAGAAGTTCTCAGTGAAATGATGAAAGAGAATAGAGAATTGTTTGCAGAATTCTGTGCATTCAACGATTCGGTGATTGGAGGCAGTGTGCTCAAGCACAAGGATATCCACAAGGTAGCGACATAGATTTGATTTCATCAGACATCAAAGGGACACACTAAAAATCATATCGATTTTATCTCAAAGTGAAGAAAATGGAGACGCAGCCTACTTGACACAAGGTGAAGAAGAGGAGCAGATGTAGGTTCACACCACTCACTATCTAGTGCAAGGAAACTACCCTGAAAATCAAATTGAAAGCCGTCAAGGAAGCTGGTGATAGACCTCAGTTCAAGTACAACACTCGGAAATTGAAGGATGATACTCCTGATTGTGGTCGACTTGACTGGATGGTGCAGCAAACAGTGGGGAGCGAGAAGAGGGGGATACGCTGGTTGGACTGCGGAAGAGAACCCAGAAGACTTGGATTTCGCCGATGACTTGTGTCTGATGTCATTTCACATAAACTTGAAGATCTACAGGCCAAAACTAACAAGTTGTCAGAAGAGGCGGGGCAGCGAAGACGGGACTTCAGGTGAATATAGAGAAGACAGAGGTGATGAAGATACCGCACCAACAACACCACCACCAACAACAAACTCCAATCACCACCAATGGGAGAAACTTAAAGGAAGTAACCTCCTTCACCTATCCAGGAAGCACTGTTTCAACTACAGGTGGCACAGGCATAGACGAGGATGTCAAAGCCAGCCAGGATCGCAAAAGCAAGACAGACCAGCGTTCATTAGCCTGTGAGCAGTGAGGAGATCTTCTGCACTGCTCTCAGCATGTGGAACAAGATCCGGATTTTCAACACCAATCCAGTGAAGTCAGTGCTTCCATGTGATGGTTGAGAGACTTGGCGCATTATGAAAGGGATTTCCAATAAACTACAGACATTCATCAACAACTGCCTACACTGGCTCATTACTGAAGATCAGATGAGATGGGCAGAATAATAAGAATAAGGAAGAAGGAGGTGTGGGAAGGAACCAACGAAGCAAGAACCTATCGCTGAGCAAATATGCAGTGGAAGGAAGTGGAGATGGATTGGGCATACACTAAGAAGGCTGACTGGGGACATCACGCGTCAGTCCAGGCCCTCTAGTGGAACCCCATGGGAGGCGACGAGTTGGACGTTGGTGACGAAGGTGACATGGAGGAGATCGTGTGAGGAGGAGATGAGAGCTTGTGGATTGTCGTGGAGCGAGGTTCAAAAGACTACAGAGAAGAGAGTGAAATGGCGACGTCGTACTGAACTGGTATGTTCCACTAGGAACCCAAGGGACTAATAATAATAATGATAATCGTAAGTGTAAATATATAGGCAGGTATTCATCAACAACTGCTTACGCTGGCTACTGAAGATCAGATGGCCAGAATAATAAGAATAATCAACAAGGAGCTCTTGTAACGAACGAACCAAGAACCTATCGCCCAACAAATATGCACTGGAAGGAAGTGGAGATGGATTGGGCATGCACTGAGATGGACGACTGGGGGCATCACGCGTCAGTCCAGGCCCTCGAGTGGAATCCCCATGGGAAGCGACGATTTGGACGTCCGAGGTGAGGGTGACATGGAGGACATCGTGCGAGGAGGAAATGAGAGGTTGTGGACTGTCGTGGGGCCAGGTTCAAAAGATTTCAGAGAACACAGTTCACTGGAGATGTGCTACTGAAGCCCTATGTTCCATTAGGAACCCAAGGGACTAATAATAATAATTTTAAGTCAGTGCTTCTATATGTTTCAGAAACTTGGTATGTCACGAAAAGCATTTCCAACGAACTACAGACTTACGTCATCAACAGCTGCCGCCTAAACTTAAACGATACTGAAGATCAGATGGCCAGAATAATAAGAATGAACAATAAGGAACTTTGACAACGAACCAACCAAGAACCTATTACCCAACGAGTATGCAGAAGAAAGTGGAGATGGATTGGATAGACACCGAGAAGGCCGACTGGGGAAAACCACACTCCAGGCCAGACGCTCGATTGGAATCCAAATGGGAAATGACGAGTTGACCGTCCGAGGTGAGGGTGACATGGAGGAGATCATGTGAGGAGGAAATGAAAGCATGTTGGCAGTCGTGGAGCCAGGTTGAGAAGACTGGAGGGAATGTAGTGCAGTGGAGACGTGCTAGTGAAGCCCTATGTTCCACTAGGAACCCAAAGGATAAATAATAATGATAATGATAAATTAATTGAGTTTCAATAGATATAACTTAAGGGGATATTTTTACTCTCAAACTCTTTTCATTCAGGTCTTCTCAAACATTTCATTGCTCTACTCCTATAATTCTAATTTCTCTTTACATTCATTGTATTATATCATTTAACTCTGTAACTGAATATTAGTTTCCTTTTGATAAGTTTTCTTCTCATTACTGTTTCACATAATGCATAGTTATTATTTTCCGATCTCCTGACATAATCAAATCTGAATTTCGTTCAAAATATTTCACAAAAATTCCTTTTCTGTTATGCCATATAAATTGAATATTTATATGAGACTGCAAAGCTTGAGAATGATATCACTGAAAAGAGAGACTCTTCCCCAAACGCTATTTATTCGATAACTGAATAGGGATTCATAAACTACTGGTTGCTATTTCACTTGATAAAAATATCCATTCATTTAATTTGGTCTCCATTCTCTCATAAAATTGACTATTTACCTATTGAGATCTCCGTATGCAACCGTGATTGTTTCTCTATAAAAATTTGAAGGTTGTTAGAACGTAAATGAAGAGGATTTCCTCTCACATTCGCTTATCGAAGTTTCATGCTACATCTACTTTTGGAGTCATTTAGTTATGTGTTTTCCATATGGCCTCTCTACGTATGTGTGACCACACACAGTGAGATGTTACGTAATCCTTGATAGGGTGTTTAGGTTTTTGGTGAAGCATGTGTTTTGTCTTTCCCACAATGATGAGATTAGCTGAGTAATATGTTTTCTTAATGTCTGATGTTAGCCTCTGTGTGGTATAGTGATACAGACGCCTTTCTTAGGAACCGTGTATAGATTTGGTTTCAGTACTACTTCACCTCGACAATGATTGATAAACTTCAACGGATTTCCACTTTCCATAAGTGTTTTGGTCAGTAATTTGATATCTTCATCCATCGTATGTGATGTACAAATCAGATAGATCCTACTACACAGGCATTTTACTAGACCTCGCTCGTATTCGATTGAGCAAAAACTGTGAAAATTCAGGTATTGTCCTGTCCATGTAGGCTTTCGGTGTACTGACCGTCTTACTTAGCCATCTTCTCGTCGACTCAGGAGTTCGTTTAAGAATAGCAGATGATTATCATTCTCTTTCTCACAAGTCAGGCTGATGTGAGTTTGTATGGTGTCAAGTCACTTTTTAGCAGACAGACCATATCCTCATACCTCTCACAAATCACTATGATGTCATCAATACATCTCTTGTAGAGACAAACATTGGCGATGACATCACAAACTAGATTTTCAATATTTGATATACTAGTCTTAGGAGACTCCGCATAGCAACACCGTCCACTAATCGAAATTGTTCACCTTCAATTATAGTTCCTTCTGAAGGGGTGTAGCAATAGGCAATACGGGGTTTCTAGAAGATATGCAGACAAAAAGAATATTAGTTGTCTTGGACAGGGGCATGTAATTCAATAAAGAATTTAAATCAAACGAGTATATGGTCTTTCTATTCTAGTTTGTTTATTGAAAATATCACACAGTGAAACTGTATCATTTGCTGAATGAGGTGTCGGACACAATTTACTGTCCATATTCACAACAGTCAACTCCTTCTTTGTGACAAGCATGGCAGAATTTGCCATATTTCTCGGATGGGTGCAGAATCATTTCTACTACTGCATGCATCTGATGTTCATTCGATAAACAAACATGCGGTCATCCATCCCTCACTACCTCCAATCAACTAAATTACTTTCTTCATAATCTCACTCCTTCATAACCTACTGCCTGATCGTGTGTATCACCATACACAGTTATCGTCGAGATTTTCTCTACAGTTCTCATCTCATTAAAACCTACTCATTTTCAGTTTGCCAAGCTTCTGTGCTCTCTTATTTATTCTTATCCACCCTAGCTGGTCAACTACTTCCATCTATGTATTCAACCAGACAATCATTACAAGGGATTTGGTAGATCAAATCATTTTGACTAAGTGAATCGACACGATCGTGTAACCTACAAAGCATGTTTGCAAGTCGGTTTGTTGGTTTCACTGCCATTGTAATCCCAACCAGTCTTATTGAGAATTCTTCGTAATGCTGCTGAGGTGCCTTCCTTGTAGGATGACATAGCAGAGACTTTGAATTCTTAGGAAGCTATTGATTGAGACGCAAGGTATTCTTGATGTGTCTGACTTCTTCTCGAAGATTTTCTGGTCTACCGGTAAGCTTCTCCCACCCCACCTCCCCTATCACCTAGGCATTTAAATGAGCCTACTTTAACTTCAGCTGAGATGAGGGTTGTAGGATTTGAAGTCTGAGTAGAGATTCCAATGGGAAGGTTTCATATAGACGACACTAGTCTCGAAACTTCCATCTCGTGTTCATTTAATCTTACAATCCAACATTGCTAGGTCAAATTCATCACTTTCTACGTCACAGGTAGATTGGATTGGATTCACTACTGAATTCCTATGTGCCAAGAACCTGTTGATGGGTATAGATTTCAGTATAGTAGACGTATCATCTACACATCGGAACCATATTTTTGAATTATTACTAAATATTTGAAGGGTCATCCATTGCTGACTATGCATAAGTATGTCAGCGACGATAGGGGGATATTGATGTTCCCACGGTAACCCCTTCAGTTTGTTTATATTATTTAATTTTGAAACCTGAAGACTGTAGATGTCAGGCACAATCGTACTACTACCATGATTTCCTCAGTTGAACCGTAGTTCCATACGTAAGCTGATTGTCATGCCTAACACCTCGAAGAGCCATGTCGATGAGTACATTTGTACAAAGGCTAGTTGTATTATCCAGAAAAAGATACTGTTTCACTGGGTGACCTTTCTAATAAACAGATTACAATGGTATTACAATATAACACAGTGCCAAAGTTTTACTCCTATTTTATTATTATTATTATCCTTGTGATTATTATTATTATTATTATTATTATTATTATTATTATTATTATTATTACCATACCGTCTACTCAGGTTACAAATACTTATACGAAAATATGCAAGGTCTAAACTGCGTGGTGTGCCTGATCAAGTTGATGTAAATAAGACTGTTAGATGGAAAGACCCATTCCATACATCATTAGTCTAGCAAGGTTCTCAGTCTCCGAATCCATCTTCATTGGTCAACTGGTTAAGAACACAACAGACACCATCAGTTAATCATACACATCTGATACAGTTAAATTTGTAATATTGTCAACCATCTATCCGAACCAGCTGTCATTCAACACGATTTTCAACTTATTTCCATCACAATCACCTATACGTTGTTGATTTTGTGGGGCTTAACTCACAAACATTTCTAATAGTATTCATTACCCTGTTCTGCTATTCCATTGCTTGTGAATGTAAATATTCGATGTCAGTTGGTTGAGAGATAATCATTAGGAAACTTCACTTTACCAAGGTCTTCTTCTTCTTCTTCTTCTTCTTCTTCTTGTTACTCATCAGCAAGGTGTCTCTCCAACCTTAACAGAACTGATGTGACACGTATGATTGAAACCCATGTCAATTTATGTTGCAGTCACAGACGATACCATCGAAATTTCCGAGTTGTGACTAACCTTCTGTAGGAATGGATTAGCCACACTGATTGATCACTGGAGAGTAATCAACTTCATGTTTTTGGTAGTTCTATGTCCTGATCGAATTCTACTGATAATTTTGCAGTGCAACTGCAAGGCTAAGAGGCTGAGCATCGTGGATCACTTTGACGGATGTTATTTGGATTGTGGTGATCAGCAGGAAGCCTTGCTTAGTCCAGATTTTGTGCTCATCAACAAGATGCATCTGTAACCTAGCAGAAACTGATATCCCCTCAAGATCAACACTCACGTCATACAGTGCTGTAGTCACAGGAGTTAGCATTAGGCATCTTCGACCGGGAGTGAATATGCAGTGTTTTGTTACTATGGGAGGTGATGGTAAGAAAGAACTATCAGTAGGTGACTGATACCTCACATAATTTGTTTTGTTGAATGAATGTGTTCATACTGCTGGGCTTTTTCCACCTGCTGTAAATGACCTTCATGGGAACAACGAAGTACTCAGCCGATAATAGATTGCACCGTTATCATCTGGATTAAAAACGTAGGCTGTGTAATAGATTATTTGTTAAGGTTGAATGATATGAATAAGGACAATAAATGACGTCCGAAACGGTGGTCTCGCTTTAATGTTCTCCGAGTGTTACTATCTTGTTTCGCACGTTTTTAACATCAAGCTTGAAGTGAGCTTTAATCTGAGTACGTCACAAAGCCTGGTTGCGGATGAAACGTCGATGACAATATATCAAGCCTTAGAGAACATTCAGCTACCATGATCTTCATCCTGAGCAACAAATTGCTTAAGAAGATATTAAAGACTGAATTTATCTGCTGTGCCATTGTGACCGATTTTCAGTCATTTCACAAAAAGTCGAGAATCATTGATTCCTTTCGTCTTGTGAAGCTCAACCATATAATCTACATCTCCTTATTCGACTCAGACCAACTGTCAGTGATTACATCGACTGGTGAATCCCCTTCGAACACTATCCGGATCTTCCTTAGCATGGGGACAAATCAATTTACAGATAAAAGATCAAATAAGCTCATTCGACAAAAAACCTAGTGGTCGATTCTACCAACTGGATTAATAAACATACTTAAAAACAATTCAGTAGCAAGTGCGCATCTGTTCGTAGTTTCTTTCCTCAAACATGTTTGCGCAAAAAGTATCAGAAAACACAATATGACTGGTGTAGGAACATGTTTTAGGACTCATATTAACGATTTCCGAAGTTAAACACAGTTAACTGAAACTGGATTTATTTCAATATATATTTTTGTTTCGTCCTAATATATGACTCCTCAGCAGTGCTGAATCATGTCCTCGCACATCAGGGATCGAACCAAGTACTTTCAGGTTCTGTGGCCAGCAAGTTACCATTGAGCCACTGGATCGGAATCCAATCGTCCATATTTCCAACTTCTGTCAGTTAATGACAATGACAACGATTACATTGGGTGACGATCACGCTTCGTGGCTCGATGTTAACGTGTTGGTCACATGACCTGAAGGCTTTGGGTTCGACCCCTGCGGTGCGAGGTCATGGATGCGCATTGATGAGGAAACTCATACTACAACGAAACAGCTATACAGTCCTCCCAGACTTCCAGTGTTTCTCCAAATTATCTCAGTCCATGATGAATACTAACTTCAAATATTCTAGTTGATTGTTTCCGATGCTTTTTAACCAATATGTTTTATTTCTCTTTCGAGCAACTATGATATGATTGACTGTAAATGCTTTGTCACATTCGTGGTTCTGTATGTTGAGACTTCTAATGAGCATTAGTACCATTGCTATTCCGTTACACAACTATTACTAGGTAGTTAGTTGAATTTGGAGGTTTCCAGGGGATTCATCGTGTTCCAAATTGCATTCATCATTGACTAACAACATTCAGAGATGCACTGAATGCGCAAACTAAGTAGGACGGAAAGATAGGTACTCAGTGACGGCATAGGATGAAAGTCGCGCCTTATCGCTAAAACACAAAAGTAGGATTCAAGCCCAGTAACCTAGTGGTAACGTGTTCATCTTGAAGGCCGAGGGTGGGTTCATAGATGTGCACTGCTAACAAGTCTTATTCTACGGCCAAACAACTGTTCAGTGCTCCTGTGCTTCCCATTGTTCCCTGTCTGACGAATGTTGGGTATTTAGGTTTACTTCTACATTACCAGAATTAATACATTTCCACAGTGCTGAGTAGGTAATGTTCATATTGTATGGTACAACTCGGTTACATCTACCTAACGAATAATAATAGGCCGCTTCGTTTAGTTCTGGCACGCATCATGTGGAGAAAATATCAGTAGGTTGTCTTCCTACGGCCATCCAGCACATTATGTACACAAAATGATTTAAACTACTAGTGTAATAAGTGCTTGATTTTGTTATGCCATACAGCTGAATTAAAGAGGCGTGTTTCGTCGTGATTTTGACCACTTATTTTGTTCACTAACTGATAGTATAAACCGTTACAAGTCAAGTGTCTGTTCAACTGGATTCAAAGAAGGTGTAAATATGATACTTGAGAAGACACACAATTCACCCAGTTCTTAAGAAAGTCGTCCATAACATTTTATCGTTTATAGGTGATTCACAAAGTCCGACAATTAAACAAAAGCTGAAGTCAGTCATTTGAAGGATACACTATGCAGCAAAGGTCATTAGCATAAAGGAAATGAAACCAATGTAATCTTGTAAACCTTCACAGCATTCACATGATAGGATCACATCCAATTGAGTTTGTATATTCGTTAACATAAAAGGATGCATCGATCTGTGCTAGAAAGAGCTATAGGACACACTCCAAATTGGCTACAACAACAAAGTGGAAGGTCTCATTGACCTTATGTCCATAGCCAAGTATATCATTGAAACAGGTCAAAAGGTTAGTTTGTATGCATCTTTTAAACCTATTTACAAAATTAATTGGAGGTATACATTAAGCTTCATTGAGACTCTAGGTATGAGGCCTCTTAACAAGGGTTACTAATATACTATCATTCTCTTTCAGTGTAACCTAATAACTTGACCCCTTATTACATAGATTACTTTCTTAAACTACTTTATCCTTTTTGATATTTCAGCTAAATATGTATGGTAAATAGTGTGTACTGGATTCGAGTCTCAGTGAGAGCAATATCACTCATTGGGAGGCAGGTACACCCAGCTGACGAGTCCTAAATAGGAAAAAATTCATGTCACAGCTTCCACTTCCAGCCACTACTCATCATTAGTACCAAGAATGAAACTCACTCACTCACTCACTCACTCACTCAAGCCAAGATTGCATCGGTGTTGTAGATAACAAAAAAACTGTTCTATTTGGAGGCTTGTGAGGATTTGTTGGTTGATTTCAGGTTGGTTTTCATCATTGGAAACCTGGGAACACTGGACAGCCGTTTTGTCCTAGTATGCGACCCCTCACCCTACCAATCGAACCCAGCAGCTCTAGGTTTCACATCTAGCACGTTACCATTCAGTCACTGGGTCAGAATTCAACGGTTCATATTTCCTACTTCTGTCACTTCAAGATATAGCACGACCTCCCACCAACACCGTCGTTGAGTAACTGTCCTCATGCTCGATTTGGTTTATTCCACTGGTGATGACTTCTGAATGGAACTAAGGGAATCCCCTATCGAAGCGAGTCACTAATGAGCCGTAGAATTATGTACTTTTGAGGTTAGTGGGGATTTATTAATTTCAGGTTGGTATTCATAGGTGAGCACTGCTAAGGAGTCTCATAGTAGGACCAAATACTTGTCTAGTACTCCCAAGTTTCCAGCTTTCCTCTAACTGAAATCAGTCTATGATGAATTCCAACTTATAAAAAACTGTTCTGTTTTTAATGACCTAAAATACTCAAGGTGATGTTGTAGCTAATTGTAACTGGTAGTGTTGCTTAGACATCTGAAAAACCTTGTGTGTGTATGTGTGTCTGTGTATTGCATTTTGTATAATTGATACTTGAATGTGTACGAAATTTAACATCAACTTACATATTCATTCATTTATTCTTTTATACATTAAATATAAAGGCTATCTGATTGCAAAGTATTTTCAATCATGTTGTGTAGTGCCTACTTGGATTTCAGTAATTTGTCCATAAATTTGTCAGTTAACCCAATGAAACAGAAATCAGTACATCTCAATGCATCAAAATTTAACAAATTGTACCAATGGTATTCAGATATCTGAAAACTTGTTTTAATTTGAATTCTAATGTAATCTAGGTGTTATTCCGTTTCCATTTCAGGTCTTCGCCCAGTAAAACTTCATTTCATCTTGTTTGTTTGCTGAATTACTGACTCACTTTCCTATCTTGTATTATTACTCTGGCATAGTCCTCTGGTGGTTAAGTGAACTGTCGGCACCAAACTCAGTTGCTCTTTCTCCTCTATCTGCCTTGGAATTACCCGTCTGAAATCTGGACACAAGTCAGTCAGAAGCTGTTTGAAATGTCAGAGTGATAGATGGATATGTACAATTAACAGTGTGACTATCTCAGGTGGTCGTGGTTTGACAGACTCGTCTTACTGGTAATGGGGAGGATTCGAACCAGCAGTTCCTGGATTACAGGTAGATGAGTTCCACAACTCAGTCAGCAGAACAACAGGTAGGTATCTTGAAGGCCGCTGGTCTAAACCTAATAGCGACACAGATTTTCACTTCACCTTTAATCATCACACAGTATCAATGACAAGAGTTTACCAAGTCACAGATACAAGGCCTCTCTAATTCAGCTCGAGTTAGGTTTGGAGGAAGAAATCTGATTGGGCAACCTGTGTGAATGCCATGAACGAACATTTGCTCATGGCAGATGATAGAGCACCCAGACAAGAACCTGGAGGTCGTTGATTTGACACCTTCAACCATTGCTCGAACATGAAAAATGGCTTTAAAAGGAACTACATGAATGTCTCACGTCTCATCATAACTTTTCTGTATTTTTTTCAGTATTCATCAGCCATCAATGAAAGCAGCTTAACCTTAAAGTTCACTGAGTGTGATGATGAGCGTTTCAACTTGTTGTGACTAAGTCTAAACACTTAGTACCAAGTTAAGTATACAGTAAAGGAACTCTGGGAACGAACTAACCAAGAACCAATCACTTAACAAATTTGCAGAATAAAGTGGAGATGGATTGGACATACACTGAGAAGGCCGACTGGGGATATCACACGCCAGGCAAGGTCATCGAGCGGGACCCATTTTGGAAGCGACGAGTTGGACGTCCGAGAGTGACATGGAGGAGATCATGTGAAGAGGAAATGAGAGGTTGTGGGCAGTCATGGAGCCAGGTTGAGAAGACTGGAGAGAAGAGAATGCAATGCAGACGTGCTAGTGAAGCCCTATGTTCCATTAGGAACCCATAGGATAGGTGTGACTTATTATTTACTGCACGAATGTATACAAGGTTACTGAGTCCATTTTGATCACGATCTATATACACATCATGAGAATGGATTAATTTCCAGCAAAAACACCAAAACAGAGTTAAACTCACACCGATTTCGTTCTGATTGAACAATCAAGGTAAGAAAAGAAAGCAGGATTAAATTACACCTCGTCGATGACTTGGCGATTCCTACTGAGAAGCATTTGACATTATAAGGTGAATCTTTTCATATGATGCCTAAATCAATCACGTTTTACAAACTGTTGACTAAATAAGTTGTAGGTAAGAATTTTCATTCACTCACTATATCTCCTTTATGACCTGATCTCCAGAGGGGGTCCTAATTTTATACCAGTATTAATTGTGCTACACACTAGGTGGTCTCAAGTTGCTGGATGTTAGAACAACAACAGAGCAAGTGATTATTAATAATATATAACCAACACAAACTAGAAAATAAACTTCTACTTACCTATCAATTGATGATATCAACGAGAATATGAAAGTATCTTATTCGTTTGTCACGAAAATGACAAAATCAGTGTAATGCAGACTGGTTTTCGTTGAACGAATCTGCTCACATTGTGATTGGTTCAATTTATATGTACACGTTCTCTACACCCACGTATCACAGTCCTTGTTATGGAAGTTTGTTGTTTGCCAATCATTCCATACGCTGTCCGTCTGTGTAACAATCAACTTGTCTATTAATCACGTGAAAAAGATGTTGATTGTATGTGATACAAACAGCACACATGATGAAATTTATTCGTGTACAGACATTCAATTAAATTGAAGTTATCACGTGACTCAATAAGCTAAACAATTCACCTGCGGGATTCAGAAGTCAAGAAGCGAGGCTAGGTGCTAGGTGCAACGGTGTTACAATAAACAAAATGTGTCCATTTCTATTTTTCGACGTTCTACTGTATACTACTGATATTGTTTCTAATAAGTAGTATCTACTGTGTACTTGTTATTCTTGGGGGGGGGTAGTTTCCATAGTCATGCCAGCCATCTTACCTGTAGCTACTTCTCTGCAGTTTTCCCCCTATTTATTTCACACAGGTAACCACTTTTGAAGCTAATTGCAATTTACAAATTTTTCTTCCTTGACTCTATTGGTATCCTAAACTAGGTCGTAATTATTTGCAACTAGACATAGACCAAACTCCAGTCACTATCAACGGGAGAAACTTAAAGGAAGTAACCTCCTTCACTTATCTAGGAAGCACTGTTTCAACTACAGGCAGCACAGGCACAGACGAGGATGTCAAAGTCAGAATCGGAAAAGCAGGACAGACGTTCATTAGCCTGAAACCAGTGTGGAGATCTTCTGCACTCAGCATGCGGAACAAGATACGGATTTTCAACACCAACGTCAAGTCATTGCTTCTGTAGACGTTTATAGTTAGCTTCAATGCGAAACCGTTGAGCTATGACATATGGTCCAGACGACTCCCATACACCCTCTGTTAACTGTTGGACACTTATATTGTGTAAAAATCGATGCAAAGCTGGTATTCTCAACGACTCCTTTAGTTTGTCGTAAGATATCATGTAATCCATATACTTCTCGGGTATCCATGAAAGTAAACGGAAGAAAAAACAGTAACTTAGCTACATAAGAACCATATACTTATCGGTATATACTTGACTGTAGACCTTTGATCAAACAGTTGGGTTAAACGTAGCACGATGGGTAACAATGTGTGATATTACTGAACCGTCGGCTATTGATTTAGCATAATTATTCGCCACTACATTGGTAATGTGTCATACTACCGCTACAAGTGAAGTTAATTCACACGTTGTCTCCAGAAACAAGTTTTTCACACATTTTAGTTAGAAGGAACGATTTTCGGTAATCATCCATAGAACTGTAATCACCTCCATCTGTAGACACGATCGTATTTTTCACCTCTAGAAGTAACACAGTTAATTCCTTATTTACTTTTTATGGAATGTTACCCTTTTTCTCCCTTTTTTATCTTTAATTTTATACTACTTAGTATGTTTAAGTCGTCTAGTCCACGCCACCTTATAATGTTGCTAACCATCAGTCTTTATCATTCATTGTCCCATTCATTGTATCCTGACCACTATTTAACCGCCATAAATATTAGTATGTTTCATACTTCATGATGCTATTGTAATTTCTTTCGCTGTTCCCTGATGTTCGATTTTACCTTGAACATTAGTTTATCTTGTGTCTTTACTTCATTGTTGGAACACACATGCGTCTTTTATATTTCCTTCTGGCTGTCTGAACACAGCCTTGATGCTTTTACTGTTGGCGCACCCTTTGCAAGTGCATTGAAAGGCATAAACCCGCAAATTCCTCGTGATTCAAGGTTTGTATTTTGTAACTCAATACTGTTTATTAATATACAGCTGTATCTCGAACAAATCGTTTGTTCTTGGCTTTACGCGTAACTAGAACGTTGGGTCTGTTGCTGCGAAGCCGTTAGTTCGCTTTGGTTCCAAATTTCTTCCAATGATGAATACCAACCTGAAATCAACCAACAAATCCTCACAAGCCTCCAAATAGAACAGTTTTTTGTTTTCTACAACACCGATGCAATCTTGGCTTGAGTGAGTGAGTGAGTGAGTTTCACTCTTAGTACTAATGATGAGTAGTGGCTGGAAGTAGAAGCTGTGACATGAATTTTTTCCTATTTAGGACTCGTCAGCTGGGTGTACCTGCCTCCCAATGAGTGATATTGCTCTCACTGAGACTCGAATCCAGTACACACTATTTACCATACATATTTAGCTGAAATACCAAAAAGGATAAAGTAGTTTAAGAAAGTAATCTATGTAATAATGGGTCAAGTTATTAGGTTACACTGAAAGAGAATGATAGTATATTAATCACCCTTGTTAATAGGCCTCATACCTAGAGTCTCAATGAAGCTTAATGTATACCTCCAATTAATTTTGTAAATAGGTTTAAAAGATGCATACAAACTAACCTTTTGACCTGTTTCAATGATATACTTGGCTATGGACATAAGGTCAATGAGACCTTCCACTTTGTTGTTGTAGCCAATTTGGAGTGTGTCCTATAGCTCTTACTAGCATAGATCGATGCATCCTTTTATGTTAACGAATATACAAACTCAATTGGATGTGATCCTATCATGTGAATGCTGTGAAGGTTTACAGGATTACATTGGTTTCATTTCCTTTATGCTAATGACCTTTGCTGCATAGTGTATCCTTCAAATGACTGACTTCAGCTTTTGTTTAATTGTCGGACTTTGTGAATCACCTATAAACGATAAAATGTTATGGACGACTTTCTTAAGAACTGGGTGAATTGTGTGTCTTCTCAAGTATCATATTTACACCTTCTTTGAATCCAGTTGAACAGACACTTGACTTGTAACGGTTTATCCTATCAGTTAGTGAACAAAATAAGTGGTCAAAATCACGACGAAACACGCCTCTTTAATTCAGCTGTATGGCATAACAAAATCAAGCACTTATTACACTAGTAGTTTAAATCATTTTGTGTACATAATGTGCTGGATGGCCGTAGGAAGACAACCTACTGATATTTTCTCCACATGATGTCTGCCAGAACTAAACGAAGCGGCCTATTATTATTCGTTAGGTAGATGTAACCGAGTTGTACCATACAATATGAACATTACCTACTCAGCACTGTGGAAATGTATTAATTCTGGTAATTTAGAAGTAAACCTAAATACCCAACATTCGTCAGACAGGGAACAATGGGAAGCACAGGAGCACTGAACAGTTGTTTGGCCGTAGAATAAGACTTGTTAGCAGTGCACATCTATGAACCCACCCTCGGCCTTCAAGATGAACACGTTACCACTAGGTTACTGGGCTTGAATCCTACTTTTGTGTTTTAGCGATAAAGCGCGACTTTCATCCTATGCCGTCACTGAGTACCTATCTTTCCGTCCTACTTAGTTTGCGCATTCAGTGCATCTCTGAATGTTGTTAGTCAATGATGAATGCAATTTGGAACACGATGAATCCCCTGGAAACCTCCAAATTCAACTAACTACCTAGTAATAGTTGTGTAACGGAATAGCAATGGTACTAATGCTCATTAGAAGTCTCAACATACAGAACCACGAATGTGACAAAGCATTTACAGTCAATCATATCATAATTGCTCGAAAGAGAAATAGAACATATTGGTTAAAAAGCATCGGAAACAATCAACTAGAATATTTGAAGTTAGTATTCATCATGGACTGAGATAATTTGGAGAAACACTGGAAGTCTGGGAGGACTGTATAGCTGTTTCGTTGTAGTATGAGTTTCCTCATCAATGCGCATCCATGACCTCGCACCGCAGGGGTCGAACCCAAAGCCTTCAGGTCATGTGACCAACACGTTAACATCGAGCCACGAAGCGTGATCGTCACCCAATGTAATCGTTGTCATTGTCATTAACTGACAGAAGTTGGAAATATGGACGATTGGATTCCGATCCAGTGGCTCAATGGTAACTTGCTGGCCACAGAACCTGAAAGTACTTGGTTCGATCCCTGATGTGCGAGGACATGATTCAGCACTGCTGAGGAGTCATATATTAAGATGAAACAATAATATATATTGAAATAAATCCAGTTTCAGTTAACTGTGTTTAACTTCGGAAATCGTTAATATGAGTCCTAAAACATGTTCCTACACCAGTCATATTGTGTTTTCTGATACTTTTTGCGCAAACATGTTTGAGGAAAGAAACTACGAACAGATGCGCACTTGCTACAGAATTGTTTTTAAGTATGTTTATTAATGCAGTTGGTAGAATCGACCACTAGGTTTTTTGTCGAGTGAGCTTATTTGATCGTTTATCTGTAAATTGATTTGTCCCCATGCTAAGGAAGATCCGGATAGTGTTCGAAGGGGATTCACCAGTCGATGTAATCACTGACAGTTGGTCTGAGTCGAATAAGGAGATGTAGATTATATGGTTGAGCTTCACGAGACGAAAGGAATCAGTGATTCTCGACTTTTTGTGAAATGACTGAAAATCGTTCACAATGGCACAGCAGATAAATTCAGTCTTTAATATCTTCTTAAGCAATTTGTTGCTCAGGATGAAGATCATGGTAGCTGAATGTTCTCTAAGGCTTGATATATTGTCATCGACGTTTCATCCGCAACCAGGCTTTGTGACGTACTCAGATTAAAGCTCACTTCAAGCTTGATGTTAAAAACGTGCGAAACAAGATAGTAACACTCGGAGAACATTAAAGCGAGACCACCGTTTCGGACGTCATTTATTGTCCTTATTCATATCATTCAACCTTAACAAATAATCTATTACACAGCCTACGTTTTTAATCCAGATGATAACGGTGCAATCTATTATCGGCTGAGTACTTCGTTGTTCCCATGAAGGTCATTTACAGCAGGTGGAAAAAGCCCAGCAGTATGAACACATTCATTCAACAAAACAAATTATGTGAGGTATCAGTCACCTACTGATAGTTCTTTCTTACCATCACCTCCCATAGTAACAAAACACTGCATATTCACTCCCGGTCGAAGATGCCTAATGCTAACTCCTGTGACTACAGCACTGTATGACGTGAGTGTTGATCTTGAGGGGATATCAGTTTCTGCTAGGTTACAGATGCATCTTGTTGATGAGCACAAAATCTGGACTAAGCAAGGCTTCCTGGTGTTCACCACAATCCAAATAACATCCATCAAAGTGATCCACGATGCTCAGCCTCTTAGCCTTGCAGTTGCACTGCAAAATTATCAGTAGAATTCGATCAGGACATAGAACTACAAAACATGAAGTTGATTGCTCTCCAGTGATCAATCAGTGTGGCTAATCCATTCCTACAGAAGGTTAGTCACAACTCGGAAATTTCGATGGTATCGTCTGTGACTGCAACATAAATTGACATGGGTTTCAATCATACGTGTCACATCAGTTCTGTCAAGGTTGGAGAGACGCCTTGCTGATGAGTAACAAGAAGAAGAAGAAGAAGAAGACCTTGGTAAAGTGAAGTTTCCTAATGATTATCTCTCAACCAACTGACATCGAATATTTACATACATAAGCAATGGAATAGCAGAACAGGGTAATGAATACTATTCGAAATGTTTGTGAGTTAAGCCCTACAAAATCAACAACGTATAGGTGATTGTGATGGAAATAAGTTGAAAATCGGTTGAATGACAGCTGGTTCGGATAGGTGATTGACAATATTACAAATTTAACTGTATCAGATGTGTATGATTAACTGATGGTGTCTGTTGTGTTCTTAACCAGTTGACCAATGAAGATGGATTCGGAGACTGAGAACCTTGCTAGACTAATGATGTATGGAATGGGTCTTTCCATCTAACAGTCTTATTTACATCAACTTGATCAGGCACACCACGCAGTTTAGACCTTGCATATTTTCGTATAAGTATTTGTAACCTGAGTAGACGGTATGGTAATAATAATAATAATAATAATAATAATAATAATAATAATAATAATAATGACAATGATAATAATAAAATAAGAGTAAAACTTTGGCACGGAGTGCCACTGGCCTAAATCAACCTCATTCAACAGCTGTGACGACGCCACACGCCAAGTGATTCATAATGGAAACTCAGTGACGCCTTCCAAGCGATGTGAAGACAACAGTAAGACAAGCTTACCGCCTACTATCACGAATCATCTTTCTGACTGTGGTCGACTACAAAATGCAACTAACTATGAGGAACGAGAAGATGGGTGGATGCTGTTTGACAGATGCAAAGACAATAGAAGAAGATTTGAATTTCGTCGAGGATGATTTATGTCCAATGTCCTGTCGCACAAACTCGAAGATCAACAGAAGAAAACCGATAAGTTGGCAGAAGAGATGAGGCAGTAAAGACGAAGCTTCCTTCAGGTGAACGTAGAGAACACAGAGTTGATGAAGATACTCAACCAAAAACAACAACAAACACCAGCCACCATCAACGAGAGAAATATAAAGCAAGTTGTCTCTTTCACCTACCCAGCTAGGCAACATCATCTCGACTACAGGTGGCACAGGCACAGATGAGGACGTCAGAGCCAACATCGGAATGACAGCAAAACAGACATTCCTGCATTAATCTGAAATCAGTGTGGAGATCTAATCCACTCCACTCCACTCCACTCCACTCAGCATGAAGCGTGAACAAGAACCGGATTTTCAACACTAATCTCAATCAAGTCAGTGCTTCTACGTGATGGTTGAGAGAATTTGCACCTTACGAAAAGCATTTCTAACAAACAGCTACCGCCTACACTCACTCAATACTGACAGTGAAGATGGAGATCAGATGGTCAGAATAATAGTAATAAGCAAGGAGGAACTCTGACTGGCTGACGACGAACCAACCAACAACTCATCATCCAACAAATATGCACAAGAAAGAAGTGGAGATGGATTGAATTGGGCACACACTGAGAAGACCATTTGTGGACATCGCGTGTCAGGCAGGCGAGGTCAGACCGTTGAGTGGAAGCGAAACGGCGAACGGGGAGTTGGGCGTGTGAGTCGTGGGTGACATTGGAGAGATGGTGTGAGGAAGAAATGAGAGTATGTGAGCAGTGTTGGAGCCAGTTTGAGAAGACTGTATAGAGAGAGTGAAATGGTGACGTGCTACTGAGGCTTTATATTCCACTGGGAATCCAAGAGACAAGTAATAATAATAATGAATCCCTCGACAAGCCACCTCGATGTGTATCAGCCAGTCCATCTATCCATCTGGAGTTGTAGCTAGAGATCTCTATCATCATGCATTGAAGAATAGATCCCATTAAGTTCTATCCTTGAACATTTAATCGATTTTAATAATTCAACCGACCCAAACTAGGGTTCGAAGTCTGTCTATTGAATTTGCTTAAATATCTCAAATTTTCTCCGTCTTCAATTTGTAAACACAGTAGAAGTCTTAGCTATCTACCTACTGAAGCCTAACTTTTGTGCGTAAATGAAGCATGTGTAGTCTTTGTCTCTACCTTGACCCTAACTTGTTTTCATCTTGGTATGCTTCGGCCGCTTTCTGTTTCCTTCAACTTCCCCTTTTGTTAGATAAAATAAACATTAACATTTTTAATTTTACATTTTACCGGTTTCCTGTATTACTTCATTTAATCTTACTAATAACTGCAACTTTTAACAAAACATTTTCAATTGAATGGGAATTTTTAATTTAGAAGTAGTATTCATCATGGAATGACATCAGTTAGGGAACCATTGGAAATTTGAGAGCACTGGACAGCTGTTTCTTCCCAGTATGGGACTCCTCACCAGTATGCACCCACGATCAGGCTAGGGACGGAAATCAGGACCTTCAGGTTTCACGGCGAACGCGTTAACCATACAAGTGTTTCACAATTTCCAGCTTCTGTCAATTCGCGACATAGCGCGACTGTCACCCAAGGTCTTCAGTTAGCATCCACTTCACTTCCGACAGGTCGATCCCGCAGGTCATGGCTTCTCACTACAGCTTCGTGATATCCATCTAGAAGCAAGTCACTAATGAGCACTATTCACTAATATGTTATTGAGATGAATGGGGAGAAGTCTCATACTAGGATGAAACAGCTGTCCAGTGCTCTCACATTTTCAATGGTTCCCCAAATGATATCCGTCCATGATGAATACTACTTCTAAATTAAAAATCCCCATTCTTATAATTATCACCATCATTATTGGTCCTTGAATTTTCCATTGCTTAAATATAATTTTCCTGACCGACAGAAGTCTCGGTAATCTGTTTAAGTGTTTAGTTTGATAGATAAACTATCATTGTGACCATTTGAGATAGCCGTGGCTTGGCAGACTAGTATTGATACCGGGTGATGATTGAAAGTATAAATAGTAGTCTATTAAACTACGGTTATCTCAGATAGTCAAATGATAATCAATATAATGCTCTTCCTCTCTGATTCAGTTGGATTTGAATTGGGATGAGAAGTCCTGACTAGGCAGCCAGTGTGAATACGATCCGGGGGTAGTAACGCATCACGAATTCACTTGGTAGTCGGGCAAAACCCTTGTGGATTGAAGTGAAATAAAAATCTGGACATCAGTCAGACCTCGTAGCTCAGTTGGTGAAGCACCTGTCAAGAAACTCGACGGTCGCTGGTTCAAATCCAGTCACTGTCCAAATTTCCATTTCACCTCCAATCAAGAACCAATACTGCTAGTTAGAGCGCAAACTGAAATGCTTGTGGTGTTTTTCTCTTCTTTTTCCATTTACAAAAGATTATTTTTACTGAAGTTTCTTTCTCATATAAAGCTTAATATCCTGTTCGATTCCTGGAGTATTACCGAATTAATGATTTATTGAGTGCCATATACATCTGAAATACGGTCTTTCAGTCATATTTACGTCAATGGTCTCCTTCTACTGTTTGCATGTTCGCTGATTTAACTAGTTTAAACATGGTCAGCTTTCCCAGTCTTCTTTAGGCTCGGTTGACAAAATGACCGAACGGTTTAGTAACACATAACAATATCACCCTTCAGTCGGAAATCTACTGAAGATTATTTGATGAAGAGAGGGTCTTACTCCAGTTCTCTGTCCACCACCAAGTTCCTGGTCAGAACTCGTCTTAGTGGGTATCATTATCCAAGAACCTGGTAGATTGGTTCCCTCATCAACCAGGAAACATTGAAACAACTCATCCTTATGAAAACGAGTACTCCTACCAGGGCACTGCGGTAACGCTTCTTGAAAAATGATCAGTCTAAAAACCCATCCAAACTGTCAGGCTTCAACGCATTCAGATTCGCCGTGTTATCGAATCGTTTGTTAGTATCCACTTCCCTGTGGGCAGACATGCTTGGAATGCGTGTCATTGAGTGGTCATAATCTTTCAGAAGAGATACAATTCATATCCCCCTAAGATTTCCCCCCTCTCACTGCAGTGTCACAAGGGCTAAATCTGGGGTCAAGGCTAGAGTGAAGAACATATGTCATTCCGGAACGAATATTTCTCCCACTTTTGCAAACCTGACCATACCATCTCTCTTCGAATTGCTTCAACAACAGGGCCCCCAGAATTCGGAAGCTGAAACCCCGCACCCACAGGCCGGACTGCTCCTAGTGCACTGGGACAAATCCTGACAGTTGCCACTGACCTGTGCAGATGGATCTTGTCATTTGTGTTTATCGTCAGATCAACTATGCAGGGTGAACTGGTTAGCATCCAGCGGAGCAACAGGGTGTACACACCGTCGGGGTGCAAATAGACTCATCTAGTAATCACCGGTGTACACATCGCCTCCAGTTTACCTGGCCAGCAACCTATACACCATCACCATTCAACTGCACCATGTAGAGCCTATTCAAGCTGATGCCCTGGCATTTAACTATATCCGGCCATTTGGACACCTTTAAGAGTCACAGTTATACCTGGCAAAGTAAGTAATTAAGTAGGGATTAATTCATGAATAACTCAGCTTTATACAGCATCCTGCATGTCACCTACGATGAAGAGAATCTGAATTACAGCTTTCGCACTCCAGGATGTACCTACATGGAGGCTGTAAACTGTGACACATAATATTGAAAATGCACTGCTAAGTTGTTCATGCCCCAGCGGCCAACTGTGGAACGCTCAGATGATTGAAGTCATGCATATTAGGTTGAATTTCCAGTGGGAACAATATCACTCACTGGAGGCTCTCTTGTTATACAAACAAATTTCAGTTAGATATACTGGTGAATATTTAGAGAAGTTATAAGATGTCTTTGTGATTTGAATTTTATTGGTGAATGACGTTGAAAAATAGCTGATTAATATAGGTAAATTTAACTGCAAAGTTATAGGAAATATTTGGAAAGTTGTCTGAACTTGACTGGAAATGTATTCTTCATTTGTCATTGGATATTATAACTGGTTTAATAACACGACCAGCGAACAATGGAGTTCCCAGTATTTTGTCGTATATAAAACAGACAAATGATTCATTGACAATGAAGTGAACACGCGGCGGCGGTTGCATACTCCTCACACCAACGCTGAGTATATTTGCAGCTGAAGCTTCCACTCCTTCCTCATTGACTTTGAGAGCTGTACTTTGTTGAAGTACATCGGCGTAGATTTTAGCCTCAGTTATACCTACAATTAGTAACAACAAAATAAGACCTATTAATATTATTATTTGTCTGTTGGATTCCCAGTGGAATATAAAGCCTCAGTAGCACGTCACCATTTCACTCTCTCTATACAGTCTTCTCAAACTGGCTCCAACACTGCTCACATACTCTCATTTCTTCCTCACACCATCTCTCCAATGTCACCCACGACTCACACGCCCAACTCCCCGTTCGCCGTTTCGCTTCCACTCAACGGTCTGACCTCGCCTGCCTGACACGCGATGTCCACAAATGGTCTTCTCAGTGTGTGCCCAATTCAATCCATCTCCACTTCTTTCTTGTGCATATTTGTTGGATGATGAGTTGTTGGTTGGTTCGTCGTCAGCCAGTCAGAGTTCCTCCTTGCTTATTACTATTATTCTGACCATCTGATCTCCATCTTCACTGTCAGTATTGAGTGAGTGTAGGCGGTAGCTGTTTGTTAGAAATGCTTTTCGTAAGGTGCAAATTCTCTCAACCATCACGTAAAGCACTGACTTGATTGAGATTAGTGTTGAAAATCCGGTTCTTGTTCACGCTTCATGCTGAGTGGAGTGGAGTGGAGTGGAGTGGATTAGATCTCCACACTGATTTCAGATTAATGCAGGAATGTCTGTTTTGCTGTCATTCCGATGTTGGCTCTGACGTCCTCATCTGTGCCTGTGCCACCTGTAGTCGAGATGATGTGCCTAGCTGGGTAGGTGAAAGAGACAACTTGCTTTATATTTCTCTCGTTGATGGTGGCTGGTGTTTGTTGTTGTTTTTGGTTGAGTATCTTCATCAACTCTGTGTTCTCTACGTTCACCTGAAGGAAGCTTCGTCTTTACTGCCTCACCTCTTCTAACAACTTCATGATTTTTGTTTAATATAAGAGTAAAATTGTACACTGTAGTAGAATTTAATTCCTTTTTATTGATATGTTAGGTTTATCACACGGTGAATAAATAGTAGTGTTTACTGGATCGCGTTCCAGACATAATTTGTTGTCCATAGTCATATCAAGATAACTACACAACTTTGAGATATCCTTTACATAGTCCTAATTCCGTCGTCTCTTGCTGAGATGGGTAGTAAGATTTTCCATATATCCGGAATAGATGTGTACTTATCTTGAAATGACTATGTCCGAAACGTAATCCAGTAAACAATACTGTTACACTGTGTGATAAAACTAACAAAGAAATAATATGGAATTGTTGGTTTTTGCCTGTGCAACAAGACATTAGACATAAACCATCATTGGCGAAATCCAAATCTTCTAGGGTCTAACGAAATAAGATACATTTGAAAACGCTGTTAGTCAAGTCATGAGTTGAGATAGCTGGTCACCACTGAATGATGTTAAACAGATAAATTTGAATCTGACGGTGGAACAACAAGTTAATCACAATGAACTCCGACTGTTTTAGGTTCAGCCGGTTGCAAAGCTGTCAATCACATCACAGAGGATCAATAAAGCAAGATGAAGCAGTTGTACAGTATGCCCAGATTTTCAGTGATTCTTCAAGTGGCAATAATGTGCTATGAAAAAAACCATTTGGGTAGACGAATGTTGGATCTATAAAGCATGTAACATGAATTCTGAATTAACTGAAGTACTCAGCATGATTTCAGCTAGGTGATAATTTTAGAATAAAATACACCGCGAACATGTTATGGTTTCAGATTGGTATTCATCATAGATTGACATTAGTTGGAAGAACATTTGAAATCTGACAACACTGGACAGCTGTTTAGTCCCATTATGGGATTCCTCTACAGTGTACAACCACGACCTCGCCACAGATCAAACCCAAGTCCACTGGGTTCTATCGTCATCATGTTACTATTGAGTCACTGTGTTGGAATCCGATGGTCTATATTTCTTAATTCTGTCAGTTCACGATATAGTGTGACCTGCATTTAATGGCTTCGTTGAGTAAGTGTTATAGTTTAACAAGTGAGTATTTGCAATATGTGAAACACTCACCTTTCATATCTGCAAGAACTGAGTCGAATAAATCAGTTATACCCAACATTCCTAATGTTTCAATTAGATCAAATGATGAATCCATTCTAAATCTTGGTAATTTCAAATAAACTTGAGTAGGATGAAGTTTCTTCATCAAATTTGGTAGTTGAACTTCACCACGTAGAAATCTTTCAGGATATTGAAGTTTTCCAGATTCAATTGGTAAGATCACAACAAATGTGAATCGTGGATTCTGAAATATTCAAAACATTGATACAAATGGAATTATTATTAGTCAACACTGAGGTTTATTCTATTAGACAGACTAGTTTTTCAATACTTTATCAGTGAATAACGATATACTACTGTTGTTCGAGATGTTGTAACTCTTGGGTGTATTGTATTCTGTGAGCTGGGTTGTTTAATCGTGGAGCTTTCATCGTATTTCTAGACCACATCATCACCGACTAAAATAACAACAACCCAACAACACACAAGATCAGTTGCATGCTGACTCTATTCAGAGGAGCGACAACACACTGCAATACAACAACTTCATGGAGAAAAGAAGAAAATTACTTGATGTCTATACTAAGGAAGAAAGGCTACAGGCGAAACTTTATTAGAAGTTACCTACTGAGTAAAACACCAACTACAAAGCCATCGACGGACATTAACAAACGCATCATCAGAAATCACGGAAAGATTACTAAGACCACTTGGAGGAATTTGTGTGGCTCATAAATCAACGAATTCCCTAAATACACTATTATACAGACCAAAGGAAGCAGCAACTGAATATCATTTACAAAATCAACTGCAATAATACTGGTCAACATTACATTGGACAAAATGTCCGCCCTCTTCGCCTTCGTTCACATGGGCACCAGTTGGCTATTATACTTCAAGACATCTCATCACTCATTTCAATACACGTGGATAACAACTATGCACATGAATTCAATTCGAAATGCAGAAATCTTGGGGACAGAGAGATGAAACACAATGAATATAAGAGAACTCCTACAAGCTTGACATTCAGGCCAGTCAGTCACCAATCAACAGATGTATAGACACACACCCAATCTATCAACCAGTGAGAAAAATGACAAACGACAGAAAGGTTAGAGGTGAATCAGAGGGACAGCCAACAGGAAAATCTGTTCAGTTGGTCAGTAACAGTCAGACCACATGGTCAGGACATCGTCAGGACTAAATCAATCACGGAGTGATATTAACAGGTCACTTCCTACTGAAGTTAGTGCTGATGATGATGTCTCTGTCTATAGAGATGATGAAAGCCTCACGACTAAACAACCCAACATACAGAACACAATACTACTAAGACCATCCACCTGAGCTACAAATATTCTCCACTAGTTGCAACTCTGTCTGTCTGACTGTTGTCGATTAAGCTTACATCAAGTTATGCCTTTCGTCCAACGAAGTTCTTTCTCGTGGTGATCACGTTGGTAATCTCCATTGGCGAACACCTCAACATTACCTGTATACTCATTATTTTTGATAGCCTACAAGTTTTCGCTGTCACCTTTCTGATATCCATCAGGTAAGTCGACATTATCATACTATTATTATATTATATTACATATATTATATTATTACTAGCAGTTGCCTGCACAGCCTGTCTTAACACCGTGCATGTCACGCCACCTAAAAGCAGAAAGATCATATCGTCTGCTGAGAAGACAAAAACCGCAACAGATCCATTCATTTGGCAAGTATTTATATGAAGATATACAAGGTCTACATAATATGAGTTGCCTGATCAAGTTGGTGATGGAAAGACCAATTCCATACATCATTAGTCTAGCATGGTTCTCAGTCTCCGAATCCATCTTCATTGGTCAACTGGTTAAGAACACAACAGACACCATCAGTTAATCATACACATCTGATACAGTTAAATTTGTAATATTGTCAATCACCTATCCGAACCAGCTGTCATTCAACCCGATTTTCAACTTATTTCCATCACAATCACCTATACGTTGTTGATTTTGTGGGGCTTAACTCACAAACATTTCGAATAGAATTCATTACCCTGTTCTGCTATTCCATTGCTTGTGTATGTAAATATTCGGTGTCAGTTGGTTGAGAGATAATCATTAGGAAACTTCACTTTACCAAGGTCTTCTTCTTCTTCTTCTTCTTGTTACTCATCAGCAAGGCGTCTCTCCAACCTTGACAGAACTGATGTGACACGTATGATTGAAACCCATGTCAATTTATGTTGCAGTCACAGACGATACCATCGAAATTTCCGAGTTGTGACTAACCTTCTGTAGGAATGGATTAGCCACACTGATTGATCACTGGAGAGTAATCAACTTCATGTTTTTGGTAGTTCTATGTCCTGATCGAATTCTACTGATAATTTCGCAGTGCAACTGCAAGGCTAAGAGGCTGAGCATCGTGGATCACTTTGATGGATGTTATTTGGATTGTGGTGATCACCAGGAAGCCTTGCTTAGCCCAGATTTTGTTCTCATCAGTAAGATGCATCTGTAACCTGACAGAAACTGATGTCCCCTCAAGATCAACACCCACGTCATACAGTGCTGCAGTCACAGGAGTTAGCATTAGGCATCTTCGACCGGGAGTGAATATGCAGTGTTTTGTTACTATGGCAGGTGATGGTAAGAAAGAACTATCAGTAAGTGACTGATACCTCACATAATTTGTTTTGTTGAATGAATGTGTTCATATTGCTGGGCTTTCCTTCACCTGCTGTAAATGACCTTCATGGGAACTACGAAGTACTCAGCCGATAACAGATTGCTTTGTTGTCATCTCTAAATTAGTTAACACCTATGGTCATCCCGTTTTTGTGATACTTCACTCATATATGCTATTGAAGGTTAACAAGAGGAATCTTTCACAATACACCTGTTTGAATATGAATAATTCAGTCTACTACACCACTGTCAATGGTGTGGCAGTATCCTTCAAGCAATTCGAAATCACAGTTTCGTTTACTTGTTTTTAATCCCAGATATTTCGTACTTTTTATTGCCAACAAGAAGTCAAATTTACAAGGACTGTTTCACAGTTTTCACCTTTCCTTCTTTATTCTGTTGATCATTCTTTTTCGTAAATGCCTAGGACTTCAAGAAAGTGACTAGGAAGTCATCCACCATTTATCGTTGCATATAAATACTTCCGTCTATCAACTCGAAATGAACAAGAACACACATAAGAGCATGATAATATGGATCTATTTTTTCTTATTTCGGTGGTCTTCATCGGCTGTTTACGACTCCCTAAGATATTTACTGTGAAATATCAAGCTTCTTTATTGTAGGGAGACTAGTTAAATGGGAGAACGACGTAGTGAGGTGGGGAAACTGTCTGCAGTGAAATCAGGTCAAAAGGTGGTTTAATGGTGTCATATATACAGGTTCAAGGCTTCCTGCCGATTGCTTTCCTCCAACCAACAACTGTGTAACTTAGAACAAGAAAATACGCAAGTCAGTGAGTAGGTCAGTTGGTAGTGAGAAGGCAACAAAATGTAACAGAACATAATGAGTCAAACACAGTGGATTGAGGTTAGGGTTCAAAGTTATCCAACAGACTTTAGTGAAAGGATAGTGATGTAGCCTATTGAATGGAAGGGTTAGAAATCAAGTTACCAGGATAGCTGAAGATGGACAACGGACATTTTCCAGTACATAAATCTGCAATCAGGAGTTGGATTTCAATGGCTTCGTTGAAGCCGCAGCAGTTACATTCAGGGAGTAGAAAGAAGGACTTATCTCCGATGTTTTGAACATGTCCCAAAGAGCCTATGACTGAAAGGAGCAACTATCCTCAATAATGCGACTTCTAATCACTTATCAAACACAAGATATCAAACAGATAATTCAGAATCCTCAATCTCATCATATTCTGTTGCATTTTGTTTTCTGATTATTACTAACTTATCTACTTTTCGTCTTGTCAAGATTTCTTGCTACAAATTACACAGTATCCAGTTTCTTTTCTGCCTCCTTAGATCCAATATCTAATTTGTAAGAGAACGAGAATGGTATCATTACATGACATCCTGGCTGTATTTCAACTCGGACAATTTCCTTACTTTGCTCTATGTCTCTGGTGTCCCATTCTAACTGATTTCATCGAACTAAACGTATGTTAATATTTCACTGTAAATATTTTATATTCCAAGCAGCTGATGACAATCACCGAAATAATCAAATGAGTTCATATTATTCTGCTCCAATATTTGTTCTTGCCACTACTGTTTGGCAGTTTACGATTCCTTAGTAAATACTGGTTGTTCAGCAGTCGTTAATGTTATAATGAGTTGACGCAGGTGAGTGCTGACAATGGTTCTAATATGTTCTCTGAGCTGGGTTATTTAGTCGTGAGGCTTTCATCATCTCTATAGACAGAGACATCATCATCAGCACTAACTTCAGTAGGAAGTGACCTGTTAATATCACTCCGTGATTGATTTACTCCTGACGATGTCCTGACCATGTGGTCTGACTATTACTGACCGACTGAACAGATTTGCCTGTTGGCTGTTCCTCTGATTCACCTCTAACCTTTCTGTCGTTTGTCATTTTTCTCACTGGTTGATAGATTGGGTGTGTGTCTATACATCTGTTGATTGGTGACTGACTGGCCTGAATGTCAAGCTTGTAGGAGTTCTCTGATATTCATTGTGTTTCATCTCTCTGTCCCCAAGATTTCTGCATTGTCGAGATTGAATTCATGTGCATAGTTGTTATCCACGTGTATTGAAATGAGTGATGAAATGTCTTGTCGTTTATTAACCAATGGGCGTGCCGGAAATACTTCCCATAGTTAACTTGAAAATAGGTTCATCGGTTTTCAGTTTTTTCATGAAAGTTAATAAGTTTACCAATGGATAATGATAAGCACATTTAACAATCAGAATAGAAGAGAAATCTTAAAAGTTTTTCTTACCGAAAACTCTTTGCTGATGACATGAACTTTGAAATTTGAGAATTTTCCATAATCGATTCTATCAGTGGTTTGCATCATTGGTATTTTTATAACGGGTTGATTAAGTGGTTTGAAAGTATTTTCCGATGTGGAATACTTAGGAAAAGGTTTCTGCCACTTGCCTGAAATCATAAATTTATAAGCGAGTAAACAAAATTAGAATTCTATTTGGTGGTTGATATTTATCACGACTGACATCATTTGAAGGAACATTGGAAACCTGGGAACACTGGACAGCTGTTTTGTTCCCACATAGGACTCCTCAGAACTGGTCACTCATGACCCCGCTAGGGTCGAAATCCATGACCGTCAGGTTTTTACGACCAGCAAGTTACCATTCAGCTACTGAGTCGAAATCCAATCGCCCACATTTCCTTATTTTTGTCTTTCTGCGACACATCTCTATTTCCATGCAATACCTATGTTGAACAACTGTTCTCACTTACGAATCTCATGTGGAAGCAAGTCACTAATGAACTATTCAGTACCCCTAGGTTTACAGGGGATCACCATCTGATACCAGTCTCTGATAAATATCAAAATTTAAATTAAAACTGTTACAGAAAACCTAAGGCATCAAACAGTTCTGACCAGTTACTATCATGTTATTGGCTGGATACTCTAACAACTAATCCAAGAAATTTAGCTGCTAACCACATCTTAAGTTCGTTTTGTTCACTAAGGCGTTTGTTAGATTCCCTTTTGAATCCATGACAAGTTACTCTCCCTTTACCATGATCACACTAGCTGCCAAACCAGGCTACCGATTGACATTTTGACACTTTATTCATTGAATTTGAGGTTTTGTGGAGATTTGGTGATTTTTCAAGTCAGTATTTATTACCAATAAATCTAGTGCTCATTGGTGACTAGCTGGAGAGCTAGATAATCTCTAAAGTTCCAATGAGAAGTCGTGACCACCAGGGGAAATCTGGTGGCCATGAGGACAAATACTCGACGATGACATTGGATGATGGTCGCGCTATGTTGTGAACTGTCGGAAATTGTAAATGTGAACGACTGGATTCCGACCCAGTGGATGGATGGTAACATACTGGCCAGGAAACACGAAGGTCATGGGTTCCATCACTTAGGTGCAGGGTCATGAGCACGCACGTCTGAGGAGTACCTCTTGAGGACGAAACAACTGTGAAGTACTTCCAGGTTTCCAACGTTCCTCCGAGTGATATCAGTCCATGATGAATACCAGCTTTATGAATTGAAATTCAAGAACAAATCCTCATCGAATCGCTGAGGAATTCGCTCACCTATCAGATGATCAGAATATATTCAAGACTAGGTCTGATCACAAGCTAAAGGGTGTAAGTTCTACCAAATAGTTTGTCTTACATCCAGTCATTTAGGAAAACTAATTTACTACTACTAAGCAGTTAGAAATCAAATTTCCAGGTTACTTAATAATATATTGTTCTAAAATGGGAGCATGCAATTCAGAGGTTATAAGCTAACCTCATCACTATTCAAAGATCATTAGTTATCGATTGGTTTCATAATTTTCTTTCCCTTTAACTGTCCAACAGAAAACTTAATGGTTATTACTGGGAACGTGATCTTCAGACAGAAAACAAGATTCAAGCTGAGGATAGGAATAACATCCAGCATTTTCGGAGCACGCAGGTTTATCCATGGTTGTTTCATCACCAAACCAGGTGACATCATCAGCACTTACCTCGTAACGATGCGAAGCATTTTCAAGTAGTATGAGTGTGTATTGGGGATATTTACCAGACTTGAGGGCTTTTCACTAAGTAGGAATTACCTGTACTTCTTCCTCTCACTAGTTGAAATTTAACTCACCTATTCGACCTAATTTTTCATTGATCTTTGGTTTCTTGTTGACTGATCTCTTCTGATTAGTCTGTACATTGGATCCATGTAAACGTGTCTGTTACTCGTCATTCGACAACAAAACTCTGCTCCCAGGAATTCGATTTCAGTCTTTCAGTTCGATTATTTTGGTATCCTCAGGTAATCCCAATCGAAGATGTGGTTATATTCATCCACATGTGTCATCATCATCATCAATATCAACATAGGACCAGGCATTATTGACCAAACGTCACAGTTGCCACACCTCATCTCAGATCAATACATCAAGAAGTAAACAAGGCAGTCAAGTGGAACATAAAGAAAATAAAATCTTGTCAAAAGAAATATAAAGTGCTATAAGAGAGAAATGAAAAATGAGAAAATGGTGAGATTCGGTATAGCCTGGTTAAGATGAGGATGTTGTGTGTGGGGATGCATCTGCACCACTGACATCGGTTGTCAGACATATCACCTAGAGTCAATCTCCAACCACTGCCTACTCTTCTCCCATGCATCCCATCCACCTAGTCTACATCGCCCCATATCGCTCAAACCAATAGTCAGACACTTCATACACTCATGCCATGTTCTAGTCTGGCTGCCTCGTGCCTTTTGCCAGCATCAACCTACCTCCACCAACATTGTGTGATGAGGCAGATGGTGGTTAGGCATAGGTGACACGTGTCCCTACCAACCATCTCAGTCGATGAAGGTTCATAACCCCATCAACTCACTCACCTCTTCTCACTCCATAAAACTCTACACCTGACTTCTGTGTTACTCACGTGGTGACACAATGGAATACGGCCTATACTAGGAAGGCGATGGTGGTCGAACACCTCCAGCCAGCCTTCTCATGTCTTCCACCCTCACTGGTCATGTTTCACAGTTTCCAGGAGTAAAGCAGAAAGTGATTGCTGTGCAGTACACGCAACTCTTAATAGACAATCTGATATGAGGTTGGCGCCACAGGTGGCGTAACTTGTCTAAAGCCATTCGACCCTTTTGTATTCGTGCACGTCAGTGGATATCAATGATGATATTTCATGGTGTTTCACTTCAGGTTGATGTTCATGAATATTTTGGTCTATTCCACGTCTGTATTGACCAACATAGGGATCTGGGAAGTCTTTTGAAGTCATTTTGTAGATAATGTTCGTCTTGCTCTGTGGGTCCTTCATCTTACATACATAGTTGTGCCATGCTGATGATGAATAAGTAAAGTAATCAGTTGACAGTTCCGGAAAATCTTTGATATATAATTGAGTGATTTTTCTCTGGGTTCATATAACAGTTGATTGGATCGTAAACGACTCTTGACACCTTGCAAAAGTGTTTTCTCCTGACTTCCGCATTTGTTGAGTGCTGTGCTGAGTCTTAGCACAGGCGAATGATGCTTGTACACAACTTTTCTTATGTGATGTCACCGTAGTAGTTCAAGACGATATATGTGTCGCCTTCCTGTACACTTGAGTTCAAAATCTTCCACCACTTTTTCTGCTGATAAGTACATCTAAGAACGTGATTCGATTATTTTCTTCCTGTTCTTTTTGGAGGTGAATACCTTTATAGGTTTGGTTGTTTAGACTGGAAGTGTGTTTTCTAATTTGGTAATCGAAAGCAGGTTGTCGATGTAACGAATCCAAATTTTCGGTTAAATCTCTGGAATGACTGTTCCTGCATTATCGTTCTGCTCACAACGAACTTCAGTATTTCACTTCACAGAAATTCTTTCAGTACACCAAACATTTTTGATAATTTGCTGAATATTTCAAAATATCTACACGTTTTGTAAACAGTCGCCTTCCCCCTGATTAAAATCTTACCCGGTAATCATCAGCACCCATTGCGAATCGACTTCCATACCTTCAAGCAACACTTATTGTAGTCCAAAAACATACAGATAAACTTTGAATTCACTCAACAAATCTTTACAGACTGGTCACATGTGGAATATATTCAAGTTCTACGTAACACATCCATTGTAGTTTTCAGAAAACCGTTTGAGAGTGACCAATAATGGTTATCCAGTAGGTGTGTATTCCTCTAATCTCTTTCTACAAGTTCACTTTACCAGTCTATCCACCGAATTTTATATCGAATACAAGCCATTCCAAAAGTTCAGAAGCTCATTTACTGGGAATAATAATATGCAACAATCATTTCCTGTCTTGCCGGTTTGAGTTGTAATTTTAGCGTGCGGTTTTGCGTACTTCATTTTCAAGATAGAAATGATTGATGAGAAGTGAAATAGACAGTTTCCTTATTACTACTGACTATTATCATAACTTGCTATTGAGTCAGGAAGGAGTGAAGTTTTTAAGTAACAAATTCGCTCTTGATGATATCATCCTTTACAGCTGCACAATCGCATAGACACTGTACACAAAAATGTCACTATTTGTCAACCAGTAATTGTGAGTAGTTTTAGATCATTGAAATAATGTGAGAATAGAAATAAATTAAGAGATTTGAGCTGGAAAGTTTAGGAATTCAAAAATCAATAAGGGCAGAAAGTGGCAAAGTCGCCTCCGGATCCACGATATTGGTTTCCATTGCTACATTCCCAAACCTCTACCATTGCAAAGTAAGCGTTTCCTTGCACTCTTCGGAAGATAACATTGCATATTGTAGACCACTGAGAGCCAACTTTCTCAAACTGTGTCATCTGTCAACCAAATGCTCTGAAATGGATTCATAGACCAATCTTTATTTACCGTTATTGAGCCATGCTGGAGGCTGTTTCCCTCGACTACTACTACTACTACTTCTACCACTACTACTCCTACTACTACTACTACTACTACTATTAGTGATAATAGTAATACGTTTTCAGATTGTTGTTTGACAATGAAATTGTGAGCGATAGTCGGATTAAGCATTGGGTAAATAGACATAAACGTAGGAACAACATGACTTACCTTTGAAGTACAGTGTATTGATCAGCGCTAAATAGGTATCCTTTTTCAGTGGCTGTTTCAAGAGCTCCGGTATCATTTCATTTGTTTTATTGCTGACCCATCCATTGATCTTTCGTGTAGTATCTCTCTGGTCAGAGAAATCCACCTACATTTTCAAAAAACGAGGGTCTCTTTTATTATCTCCTTAATAAGTCTAAATGAAATCTTGTCAATAACAACCTCCCTACAGAACCAATTAGTGCCTATAGGATGAGTATTAAGATACCTATACATCATTCCAGGGACTGCACTGATGCTGTACCTTGTGAAAAACGCTTACTTATACATATTTGTTCAACTGACTCTTACTTCACCATCAAGGTTTATAAAATATTGGATTTATAACATTTGAATTTCACCGGTGATTATTAATGTCGAATGTCGCACAAACTCGATGATCTACGGGTGAAAATTAACAAGTTGACAGAAGAGACATCAAAGACACGACTTCAGGTGAACGTAGAGAAGACACAGGTGATGAAGATAACCAACCAACAAGGACAAGAAGAAGCTGCAATCACCATCAACGGGAGAAATCTAAAGGAAGTTGTCCCTTTCACCTACCCAGCTAGGCAGCATCGTCTCAACTACACGCCACACAGGCACAGGTGACGGCGCCAAGGCCAGCATCCGAAAGACAACAAGACCGGCCTTCCTGCATCAATCTGAAGTCAGTGTGGAGATCTTCTGCACTCTACTGCACTACACTACACTACTCTACACTACACTACACTACACTACACTCAGGATAAAGCGTGAACAACATCCAGATTTTCAACACTGATATCAGTCAAGTCAGTGCCTCCATGTGATGTCTGAGACACTTTGCGCATTACAAAAGCATTTCCAACAAACTACAGACATGCATCATATCACTATCTGCCACCAACGCTGACTCGATCAAATGGTTTGAAGAGTAGTACTGAGCAAGGAGAAACTCTGGCTGGCTGGCTGGTTGGCCGGCAACGAGCCAACCGACCAACAACCTATGGCCAAACAAATGTGCAGAAGGAAGTGGAGATGGGTTGAATGGGCTATACACTGAGAAGACGGTTGGCGGACATCACGTGCAAGGCCATGCCATGGAGTGGAGTCCAAATGGAAGGCGACGAGTTAGGCGTTGGATGGTGACATGGAGAAGATGGTGTGAGGAAGAAATGAAAGCTTTTTTGTAGTTGTGGAGTCAGTTTCAAAAGACAGTAGAGAAGACAGTGATTTACTGAAGCCCTGTATTCGACTAGGAACCCAAGGGACAAATAATAATAAATAAGTAGGCACAAAGCATACCAGGAATCAGTGATGACAATTGGCGAAACCATCTTCAAACAGATAAAGCAAAGTTAAGTATTCGCCCTCAAGATATATCTATGAAGGCTTACATATTATAATTTCATGCATATAGATTTAGTTGAATGCTGAAATGGTTTTCAAGGGGAATTTCATCCTTTTTAATGGAACAGACAATTTAGAAAGTCTATGACATAGCCTACCACTAACAACTACACACTAGTCAAATATTTCACATTTCAAAACAATTGAACATTTAACATGAAAAAGAAAGAAGCAAAGCACGTACGTTACAGACATCAGTGAAGAATTTCTTTGTCATTTTCCTTGAAAAATCAGACTTGATTTTAGCCCCATTTCTTATGAACATTCCATTTCCAATAGTGATCATTTTTTTGCCATCTACTTGCTCTGCTGTCAAATTATGATATAATGGTGTAAACAACTGAGAAATGATTTCTTGTTTCCCTGTACAATCATAGATTTCCAAAGCTTCAGCTATCTGCACTTTTGTATTACCTTTGACTCCTCCAGAACCCAAAAGTGTTGCAAGTAGTAGGAAAACACTGAATGGAGATGATAAGTAATCACCTGTTTCTGAAGTATTGAATAGTTAAACAAATAACATGTGTAATAAATGAAATCTCTTATTATTTATAAGCATATTGACCAAATTCATTAACCCATAACCTTTTAATATCTTTCCCCTACAGATTATTAAGCAATTTTTTAGTAAACTTTTCAGATAAAAAATTACTTGTCATGACTTTTTAAAGGTAGAAAATGGTTTTGGAAAAGGTTTCCTCTTTGAAAGAAGCGTAGTGTTGATTCAACGAGAAAATTCTTAAGTGTATTTGTCATTCTGCTTTTGCAGTGAAGACAGGAGTGAAACAAGGTTGCCTACTATCCCCCATGATATTCCTGATTGTGGTCGACTTGACTGGATGATGCAGCAAACAGTGGGGAGCGAGAAGAGGGGGATACACTGGCTGGACTGCGGAAAAGAACCTAGAAGACTTGGATTTCACCAACGATGACTTGTGCCTTATGTCACATAAACTTGAAGATGTATAGGGAAAAACTAACAAGTTGGTAGAAGAGGCGAGACAGCGAAGATGGGACTTCAAGTGAATATAGAGAAGACAGAGGTGATGAAGATACCGCACCTACAACTCCAACAACAACAACAAACTGCAATCACCACCAATGGGCTAAACTTAGAGGAAGTAGCCTACTTCACCTATCTAGGCAGCACTGCTTCAACTACAGGTGGCACAGGCACTGACGAGAACGTCAAAGTCAGAATCGGAAACAACAGCAAGACAGGCGTTCATTAGCCTGAAACCAGTGTGGAGATCTTCTGCACTCCACTCAGCATGTGGAACAACATCCAGATTTTCAACACCAACCCAGTCAAGTCAGTCCTTCCATGTGATGGTTGAGAGACTTGGCGCGTCACGAAAGGGATTTCCAATAAACTACAGACATTCATCAACAACTGCTTACGCTGGCTACTGAAGATCAGGTGGCAAGAATAGTTAGAATAAGCAACAAGGTGCTCTGGGAACGAACCAACCAAGAACCCATCACTCAACAAATATGCAGATGGAAGTGGAGATGGATTGAGCATGCACTGAGAAGGCAGACTGGAGACATCACGCGTCAGGCAAGTTGCTCGAGTGGAATCCCCATGGGAAGCGACGAGTTGGACGTCTGAGGTGAGGGTGACATGGAGGAGGTCATGCGAGGAGGAAGTGCGAGCTTCTGGGCTGTCATGGAACCAGGTTCAAAAGATCTCAGATAACAGAGGTCACTGGAGACGTGCTACTGAAGCCCTATGTTCCACTAGCAACCCAAGGGACTAATAATAATAATAATATTTGTCATTTTATTCACATATATGGTTTTCGTGTCGTTAATTACATGCAACAGTTGATACTTCTGCGTATAATAAATACACTAACTTCAACAATATCTTTAGAATTAAAAGTGCCAGAAAACTTCTGGTGTATGCATTTACTTCAGCAACTGGACTCTGTACAGCTGAAGTGTTATGATGGAAGTTGTATACCTCTTCACATTGTAAGAGATGTAAAGAGAAAAAGAAAGGTGAATAATAATCCTAGTGACTAGGAGAGGAATCCAGAAAGTGTGTTTCGTCCCAGTTGGGACTCAGCAGCTGGATTTGCGTGCACCTTAATGAATGTTCTTCCTACCCAAGTTTGAACTCAGTACCTATAGATTCAAACACTACAGCGTTACCAACTAAGCTGTAGTTATGCTACTTGTATTTTCCTATTTCTATACGGGGTCGAATCGTACGACCTTTATTGGGAAATAGACTGTTAGGTGGAAGCCTGGATACTGCTGTGTATTCATGCTGTGTGTGCAGACAAATATGGATCATGCAGATGAACTATTCACAGCAACAGAACAGCATAGGTGCTTACTAACTGGTCATGTTGTTCAGCAATATATTCACTAGTTCATGACGCTTTCTGCCTCAGAGATCATGTACTATCATCTTGACTGAATGGTTTTCAAAGGAAACCCAGTTAACAACATAGTTGGGCAGCTGAAAAACTACTCAAATGTGAGAAATGTCAGTATCGACTGCACAAATTTGTAAATCATTTGTGAATTGATCAACTTATTCACCTACGAAGTTGCCAACTTTATACGGTTTCAAATTTCTTATCGAATAGATGCTTCCTTCCCCAAAAGTGATTGTCAACAATTATCAAGTTTTTATCCATGACTTCATACAGATATACATACTTTCAACCTCTAACACTGAATTCATGTTTTCTTTGGATCAAATCCACTTTCTTTATGAAATGTAAACCCACTAACCTTTATGAAGAAAACGGTAGACAATCGATTACTTTGAGTCTTACAGTAATCATCCAACATTAGACATATTATTTCAAGTATCACAATGAGAAAAATATGCAAGTAGGTGACGAAAGTGTACAGTGTATCCAACTTATATGTATGTAAATGGGGGAGGGAATGAAATGGTTTTTCTTAACAAGTCGTACTTAGTTCAAGTAAGCACTACAATACAATCCACCATAAAGTCGTTGTGTATAACCACATATTTGTCATACTTCACTAACAGTAGTTATGCTTCCGACTCGTTATCATCATCAATATCAACATAGGACCAGGCATTATTGACCAAACGTCACAGTTGCCACACCTCATCTCAGATCACTACATCAAAAAGTAAACAAGGCAGTCAAGTGGAACATAAAGAAAATAAAATCTTGTCAAAAGAAATATAAAGTGCTATAAGAGAGAAATGAAAAATGAGAAAATGGTGAGATTCGGTATAGCCTGGTTAAGATGAGGATGTTGTGTGTGGGGATGCATCTGCACCACTGATATCGGTTGTCAGACATATCACCTAGAGTCAATCTCCAACCACTGCCTACTCTTCTCCCATGCATCCCATCCACCTAGTCTACATCGCCCCATATGGCTCAAACCAACAGTCAGACACTTCATACACTCATGCCATGTTCTAGTCTGGCTGCCTCGTGCCTTTTGCCAGCATCAACCTACCTCCACCAACATTGTGTGATGAGGCAGATGGTGGTTAGGCATAGGTGACACGTGTCCCTACCAACCATCTCAGTCGATGAAGGTTCACAACCCCATCAACTCACTCACCTCTTCTCACTCCATAAAACTCTACACCTGACTTCTGTGTTACTCACGTGGTGACACCATGGAATACGGCCTATACTAGGAAGGCGATGGTGGTCGAACACCTCCAGCCAGCCTTCTCATGTCTTCCACCCTCACTGGTCATGTTTCACAGTGGTAGAGTAGAGCAGAAAGTGATTGCTGTGCAGTACACGCGACTCTTAATAGACAATCTGATATGAGGTTGGCGCCACAGGTAGCGTATCTGTATCTGTGCATAGATTTCATTGGCAAGTGACCCACCAGTGCTGATCCTACTTCCCAGGTGACATGCAAGTCATCAAACGCGCCAAGTACGCCGTTTATCATTTGAGTCTACACAATATAAAATGTAATCTGTTTGTGTAGTTTCATCTTAATATTCGATTTGAATTTTTCCCGTGTCCAGCTAACAAATAACATGGTTATTCTGTATAGGAGACTTGTATTTGACCGCTTCAGATATTGGAAGCATTTCGAATCCTTTCAAATACCATGGTAACCAACTAAACAATGTCCAGGCTGCATAAATACTTCCATATTTCTCAAAATTTCATTTAGACTGTGTTTTTTATTCATCCATCGATTAACCGTCTGACAACTCTGCGAGTACCAATGCCGGACAAGAAGATTTCAGGTATACTGTGTAAAATATATACTGGGGGCAGCTAGTATTGACCTTCCCGTCAATTACACCACTTATTGGTCGGTGTCGCCGGTCACCTTGTAAATATGAACCTCACACAACGTAATCCATGGAAGTGTTCTTCTCACGCTCCTTTAATGTATCCTTATAAGACTCCAAAGATGAAAACTTGGTGTGACAAAAGTGCCTCATAATTATTGATTCATCATCGGTGAGTGCATTTCAGAGGGTATCATCGCTTGTCGTGGAAATTTAGTAACAATTCACGAGTTTGATTTGTCCCATATTATTTCCGACTATGTGCTACCAGTCACATGGGCTGATTTGTCATCGTTTTGATTTGATGATAAATGACAGATGTAGTAGGAGGGAGGGATTGGGAAAACTTATATCTCTGAAAATTATTTTGTCGTTGTGTGAATGTAAATCACATTCCACACCTACACTAATAAAACAAATGACTCTCCGTTCCAGCTTTGCTGAAATTCACTCATTAGTCGTTTTGCCCTAATTATTTTTGTCATGGCAATGATGGAGAGTGCCTAGTAGTGGAATCTAGGGTATGCATTACGTCCTATTCGGGACTCGTCAGCTGGATGCCCCTGCCTCTCAGCAAGTGTTGTTCCCACAGGGATATGAAATCAAGGCCGATTGATTCAAACGATAGTGTCATCCACCAGCCACACACCAGGAGTGGCTATCGTGGGTAGGTGGTGTAAGACGAAATGCGCATCCTGAATTCCACTGCTAGCCACTATCCATCATTACTAAAATTAGAAAGCAGCTTATTTCGAGGCCTTCACACAGGAGCCCATAGATACCAATCAATTCGATCCAATCAATGACGGTATAATACAAGCAACTATACTATCATTCTCATATATTACACAATCACTGAAACAGAAATTTCTGGTCTATCGGACTAAAGATACACTTTCCTCACCATTCTGCGTTTCAATATTCTTGTGCACATTTTGAATAGTGTGACATTTATTTTGTCACTCAACTAAACAGTAGGTATCATGAAACCTCTTCACAAGACGCAAGTCATACAGTCATTCTTCCACCAATGACACCACCAGTTTATTGTGTTGACATACAAATGCTTGTTAGCGATTCCCATTATATGTTATTATTATCATTATTATTTGTCCCTTGGGTTCCTAGTGGAACATAGAAATTCAGTAGCACATCTCCATTCCACTCTGTTCTCTGCAATCTTTCGAACCTGATTCCACGATTACCCACAAACTCTCATCTCCTCCATGTCACCATCAAATAGGACGCCCAACTACTCGATTCCCATCTGCGATCCACTCGACGGCCTGGCCTGGTGCGTGATGTACCCAGTCGACCATCTCAGTGCATGCTCACTCCAATCCATCTCCACTTTCCGCTTCGGCATATTTGTTTGGTGATAGGTTCTTGCTTCGTTGGTTCATTGACAGCCAGCCACAGTTCCTTGTTGCTTATTCTAACCATTCTGGCCATCTGATCATCAGTGTCAGTACTGAGTCAGCGTAGACGGCAGTTGTTGATGGATGTCTGTAGTTTGTTGGAAATGCTTTTGTGACGAGCCGTCTCTGAACCATCACATGGAAGCACTGACTTGACTAGATTGGTGTTGAAAATCCGGATCTTATTCCTTGTGCTGAACTCAGAAGACCTCCCATACACAGCGATATTTCTGAGACACAAGAAATAATGATGAAGAATATTTGTAGTTCATGAGGATGACAGTGTTATGTTCCCTGAGGCGGACTGCGTAATCGTGAGGCTAACATTATCATGCCGTATAACATCATCAACACAAACTAGAGAAAAAAGTTAGCTCATTCACTAAGTAACCTGTATCGATGGCCTTAGGTGTGGTTGGTTATTTCCGCCAAGATCTTGTCATTGTCTTCAAACGATTTTCGATTGGTTGTCCTGCTTACATGAAATGTGATCTTGTTGTTTCTTATTGGTCGACAGGTTGTATCAAGGTCAATATTCTCTAGCTTTTTTGATATTTTCGTTATCTAGGATTTCCCCACTTTCTCAGTCAAATCCATGTTCATGACCGTCCATGTGTATAGATGTAAGCGAAGATATATCATGACGCCTCACTGTTAGTTGATGTTCATGTAGACGGATGCGAAGAGGGCGTCCAAAAAAGAAAATATTTGTCTAGTTCGCCGTCAACCACAAAAGTCAACCTTGAAAATCAATAAACGAAATGTCACACCCCATATAAAGAACATCTCCGAAATTCTTACCAGATCACTGAAGCTTTTTGGAAAGGCCGTTTCTAGCAAGCCTACAAAATCTCTTCATTCTCTCTTATTCACGCCTAAAGATACAATAACAAATGAAGACAAAACAAAACTTTTCTACAAAATAAACTGCAGAAAGTGTGGAAAACAAGATATCAAAGACATTGGTGGCGCTTTCTTCGTATCCATCTACACAAACATCAAGTAACAGTGAAACGTCATGGTATATCTTCGCTCAGATTCATATACAAGGACAATTGTGAACATGAATTTGACTGGGAAAGTGGAGAAAAATGCCGGAAAGGGGAGATATGAAACATGCCAGAGGATTTTTAGGAGCCATCAACAGACATATTGACATTGACTCAATCTGTCAACCAATAAGAAAGAACAAGGTCAAACTTCACGTCAGTAGGACAACCAATCGAAATACGTTTGAAGACAGTCATGAGATATTGGCAGAAATAACCGATCACATCCAAAATCATCACAACACGCTACTGAGTGATCTGTGATAAAAATCTAATAACTGACTTCTTTCTGTAGTTTGTGCTGATGATGTTGTGTAGTATGACAATGAAAGTCTTCAGAATTGAACCATCCACGGTAGAGAATACACCATCAAAACAACATATAATAATAATAATATGATGAATAACCTGTAATCTAAGAGGTCCGACAGTCAAACTTGCTTCCGAATTTCGTCACAAATGAGTGGTATCAGATAGTATACATGATTAAATAAGTTAATGAAACTCACGAGGTACTGAAGCCTCTAAAAAATCCTGAGTAAAATAATTGTAAGCAGGTTCACTGGTTGACGTGCCCATTTTGTTGCCATAATAATTTTGTGAACAACTTTTTATATGAAATAATTCATGTTAAATAAGGTGTGAAAATGTATGTAAACGACTAAGCATCAATATACGATAATCACATGAGAAATTTGACACTGAAATAATCACTTCACTATAGATTATTGGTGGTCATCGAATGAATTAGTACGATTGAAGTAAATGCCGAGGAAATTGTTGTGAAAGTGTGATTGTGAATGTTTTTGTAGTAGCTTTTTCGTCAATCAATTAACGGGGTCAGTTGGACAAATATTTCCCCATAGAGTTGTATTTCAGCTATGATCTGTAAACCATATAGCGTAACATGAGTTTCTGTTACAAGCTTACAGAGATTTCAGTTTTATACGCTTCCAGATTGTGTTAAGTACCGTTTCATTTTGTTCATCCTCGTAATAGACTGGTTAAATCCTGTTGTTTTCCAGTTGGACATATGGTGACAGAACAAGACATTCAGCGAAGAGACCCTTTTCAACGAATTTATTTTCCAGCTAGGTACATTCATATACAAATATATATACATATAATATTCGGAAGATTGCATCCCATAGCTCAGTTGGTAGAGCATCGTGCCAGATAACCGGTGGTCGCTGTTTCGAATCCGGACACGGTCCAAATTTTCATTTCACCTTTAATGATTACCCAGCTTAAAAACTATATGATGATGATGACAATAATAATAAAATGGATGATGCCATGGGTATTTGTGATTATGACAACAGTTGAAGTATGAATGATAACAAAGTAGATTACGTAATATACGGAATGGTTGGTAGAAAATATATAACGGAGAACGGGCTGAAAAAATTGATGAATGTTAGTTATGTCAATCTGTGGGTGTGGATTGAGATCAGGTCAATCTATGATTTAATCCATCCCTCATTCCTATTTAAACAACTTTGATTAGACTTATAGACAACGTTGACAGAAAGATGTCCGCTGAACACCAGTGACACCGTAAACGCAACAGAACTTTGCTTAGAGACTACCTACTTCATATTTGAAAGAAAATTATGCAAGCAGGCTAACGGCATAGCTATAGTTTCACGAAATCTTTACCATTCACTCAATGGGTTGATGAAAGGAAACAGAGTAACTGATATCATATGGTTGCTTTAAATGGTAAGGTAGTTTCATGAGATTGCAGATGGAATTGAAATGATGAAGAATATCTGTAGCTCAAGTGGATGATCTTAGTTGTATTATGTTCTCTGAGCTGGGTTGTTTAATCGTGAAAAATATGAAACGCTTTTGAATTTCACCGATGATTATTAATGTCGAATGTCGCACAAACTCGATGATCTACGGGTGAAAATTAACAAGTTGACAGAAGAGACAGCAAAGACACGACTTCAGGTGAACGTAGAGAAGACACAGGTGATGAAGATACCCAACCAACAAGGACAGGAAGAAGCTGCAATCACCACAAACGTCTGAACAACATCCAGATTTTCAACACTGATATCAGTCAAATCGGTGCCTCCATGTGATGCCTGAGAGACACTAGCTGCCACCAACCCTCACTCGATCAAATGGCTGGCCAGCCAGCCAGCCAGAGTTTCTCCTTGCTCAGTACTACTCTTCAAGCCATTTGATCGAGTCAGCGTTGGTGGCAGCTAGTGATATGATGCATGTCTGTAGTTTGTTGGAAATGCTTTTGTAATGCGCAAAGTCTCTCAGCCATCACATGGAGGCACTGACTTGACTGATATCAGTGTTGAAAATCTGGATGTTGTTCACGCTTTATGCTGAGTGTAGAGTAGTGTAGTGTAGTGTAGAGTAGTGTAGTGTAGTGCAGCAGAGTGTAGAAGATCTCCACACTGACTTCAGATTAATGCAGGAAGGCCGGTCTTGTTGTCTCTCCGATGCTGGTCTTGGCGCCGTCACCTGTGCCTGTGCGGCGTGTAGTTGAGACGATGCTGCCCAGCTGGGTAGGTGAAAGAGACAACTTCCTTTAGATTTCTCCCGTTGATCGTGATTGCAGCTTCTTCCTGTCCTTGTTGGTTGGTTATCTTCATCACCTGTGTCTTCTCTACGTTCACCTGAAGTCGTGTCTTTGCTGTCTCTTCTGTCAACTTGTTAATTTTCACCCGTAGATCATCGAGTTTGTGCGACATTCGACATTAATAATCATCGGCGAAATCCAAATCTTCTAGGGTCCTTTCATCGATCTAGCCAGCAAATGCCCATTTTCTTGCCGCCCACATTTTGTCACTTGACCCAGTCTAGTTGACCACAATCAGGTAAAACATCGTAATGGTAGGCGGCAACCTTGTCTTACTCCAGTCTTCACTTCAAAGGCATCTTTTTGTTATATAACTGGTGAGTGAAGTTGATAAAGTTTGTGGCACTAAAAACTGTAGAGCTGAAGCAGCTGCCAAATGACCACTCAATGAATGAAATGAATTCCTACGGAAAACTAATGACTGCCTGTATAAGTCAGTAATAACGTCATTGACTTAGAAGTGACCTGATATCTCTCGAGCTTGCAAATATACCTTGTTGGTTAGTGATCAAAAGCGCGACACGTTGGTCAGGCAGAGCTTCCCACCGATTACCTCCAAACAATTGACTTCAATCACTTTATCTTTTATCGAAATCTTGCACTTGAATTTTGAGGCTTTCATTTCGGCTGTGCTATCAGCTACTCATGAGTATATGCAATCTATGGTGTCATTCATACGAATTTACTGAAACTACTTTTTTGTATGATAATTTTTTCACAACTGATAATTGCATCTGCACTGAGTTGTTTAATCGTGAAAAATATGGAACGCTTCACTATTTTGCGCAAGGATGACACGCAAAATCGTGAAGCGTTTCATATTTTTCACGATTAAACAACCCAGCTCAGAGAACATAATACAACTAAGATCATCCACTTGAGCTACAGATATTCTTCATCATTTCAATTCCATCTGCAATTTCATGAAACTACTTTACCATTTAAAGCAACCATATGATATCAGTTACTCTGTTTCCTTTCATCAACCCATTGAGTGAATGGTAAAGATTTCGTGAAACTATAGCTATGCCGTTAGCCTGCTTGCATAATTTTCTTTCAAATATGAAGTAGGTAGTCTCTAAGCAAAGTTCTGTTGTGTTTACGGTGTCACTGGTGTTCAGCGAACATCTTTCTGTCAACGTTGTCTATAAGTCTAATCAAAGTTGTTTAAATAGGAATGAGGGATGGATTAAATCATAGATTGACCTGATCTCAATCCACACCCACAGATTGACATAACTAACATTCATCAATTTTTTCAGCCCGTTCTCCGTTATATATTTTCTACCAACCATTCCGTATATTACGTAATCTACTTTGTTATCATTCATACTTCAACTGTTGTCATAATCACAAATACCCATGGCATCATCCATTTTATTATTATTGTCATCATCATCATATAGTTTTTAAGCTGGGTAATCATTAAAGGTGAAATGAAAATTTGGACCGTGTCCGGATTCGAAACAGCGACCACCGGTTATCTGGCACGATGCTCTACCAACTGAGCTATGGGATGCAATCTTCCGAATATTATATGTATATATATTTGTATATGAATGTACCCAGCTGGAAAATAAATTCGTTGAAAAGGGTCTCTTCGCTGAATGTCTTGTTCTGTCACCATATGTCCAACTGGAAAACAACAGGATTTAACCAGTCTATTACGAGGATGAACAAAATGAAACGGTACTTAACACAATCTGGAAGCGTATAAAACTGAAATCTCTGTAAGCTTGTAACAGAAACTCATGTTACGCTATATGGTTTACAGATCATAGCTGAAATACAACTCTATGGGGAAATATTTGTCCAACTGACCCCGTTAATTGATTGACGAAAAAGCTACTACAAAAACATTCACAATCACACTTTCACAACAATTTCCTCGGCATTTACTTCAATCGTACTAATTCATTCGATGACCACCAATAATCTATAGTGAAGTGATTATTTCAGTGTCAAATTTCTCATGTGATTATCGTATATTGATGCTTAGTCGTTTACATACATTTTCACACCTTATTTAACATGAATTATTTCATATAAAAAGTTGTTCACAAAATTATTATGGCAACAAAATGGGCACGTCAACCAGTGAACCTGCTTACAATTATTTTACTCAGGATTTTTTAGAGGCTTCAGTACCTCGTGAGTTTCATTAACTTATTTAATCATGTATACTATCTGATACCACTCATTTGTGACGAAATTCGGAAGCAAGTTTGACTGTCGGACCTCTTAGATTACAGGTTATTCATCATATTATTATTATTATATGTTGTTTTGATGGTGTATTCTCTACCGTGGATGGTTCAATTCTGAAGACTTTCATTGTCATACTACACAACATCATCAGCACAAACTACAGAAAGAAGTCAGTTATTAGATTTTTATCACAGATCACTCAGTAGCGTGTTGTGATGATTTTGGATGTGATCGGTTATTTCTGCCAATATCTCATGACTGTCTTCAAACGTATTTCGATTGGTTGTCCTACTGACGTGAAGTTTGACCTTGTTCTTTCTTATTGGTTGACAGATTGAGTCAATGTCAATATGTCTGTTGATGGCTCCTAAAAATCCTCTGGCATGTTTCATATCTCCCCTTTCCGGCATTTTTCTCCACTTTCCCAGTCAAATTCATGTTCACAATTGTCCTTGTATATGAATCTGAGCGAAGATATACCATGACGTTTCACTGTTACTTGATGTTTGTGTAGATGGATACGAAGAAAGCGCCACCAATGTCTTTGATATCTTGTTTTCCACACTTTCTGCAGTTTATTTTGTAGAAAAGTTTTGTTTTGTCTTCATTTGTTATTGTATCTTTAGGCGTGAATAAGAGAGAATGAAGAGATTTTGTAGGCTTGCTAGAAACGGCCTTTCCAAAAAGCTTCAGTGATCTGGTAAGAATTTCGGAGATGTTCTTTATATGGGGTGTGACATTTCGTTTATTGATTTTCAAGGTTGACTTTTGTGGTTGACGGCGAACTAGACAAATATTTTCTTTTTTGGACGCCCTCTTCGCATCCGTCTACATGAACATCAACTAACAGTGAGGCGTCATGATATATCTTCGCTTACATCTATACACATGGACGGTCATGAACATGGATTTGACTGAGAAAGTGGGGAAATCCTAGATAACGAAAATATCAAAAAAGCTAGAGAATATTGACCTTGATACAACCTGTCGACCAATAAGAAACAACAAGATCACATTTCATGTAAGCAGGACAACCAATCGAAAATCGTTTGAAGACAATGACAAGATCTTGGCGGAAATAACCAACCACACCTAAGGCCATCGATACAGGTTACTTAGTGAATGAGCTAACTTTTTTCTCTAGTTTGTGTTGATGATGTTATACGGCATGATAATGTTAGCCTCACGATTACGCAGTCCGCCTCAGGGAACATAACACTGTCATCCTCATGAACTACAAATATTCTTCATCATTATTTCTTGTGTCTCAGAAATATCGCTGTGTATGGGAGGTCTTCTGAGTTCAGCACAAGGAATAAGATCCGGATTTTCAACACCAATCTAGTCAAGTCAGTGCTTCCATGTGATGGTTCAGAGACGGCTCGTCACAAAAGCATTTCCAACAAACTACAGACATCCATCAACAACTGCCGTCTACGCTGACTCAGTACTGACACTGATGATCAGATGGCCAGAATGGTTAGAATAAGCAACAAGGAACTGTGGCTGGCTGTCAATGAACCAACGAAGCAAGAACCTATCACCAAACAAATATGCCGAAGCGGAAAGTGGAGATGGATTGGAGTGAGCATGCACTGAGATGGTCGACTGGGTACATCACGCACCAGGCCAGGCCGTCGAGTGGATCGCAGATGGGAATCGAGTAGTTGGGCGTCCTATTTGATGGTGACATGGAGGAGATGAGAGTTTGTGGGTAATCGTGGAATCAGGTTCGAAAGATTGCAGAGAACAGAGTGGAATGGAGATGTGCTACTGAATTTCTATGTTCCACTAGGAACCCAAGGGACAAATAATAATGATAATAATAACATATAATGGGAATCGCTAACAAGCATTTGTATGTCAACACAATAAACTGGTGGTGTCATTGGTGGAAGAATGACTGTATGACTTGCGTCTTGTGAAGAGGTTTCATGATACCTACTGTTTAGTTGAGTGACAAAATAAATGTCACACTATTCAAAATGTGCACAAGAATATTGAAACGCAGAATGGTGAGGAAAGTGTATCTTTAGTCCGATAGACCAGAAATTTCTGTTTCAGTGATTGTGTAATATATGAGAATGATAGTATAGTTGCTTGTATTATACCGTCATTGATTGGATCGAATTGATTGGTATCTATGGGCTCCTGTGTGAAGGCCTCGAAATAAGCTGCTTTCTAATTTTGGTAATGATGGATAGTGGCTAGCAGTGGAATTCAGGATGCGCATTTCGTCTCACACCACCTACCCACGATAGCCACTCCTGGTGTGTGGCTGGTGGATGACACTATCGTTTGAATCAATCGGCCTTGATTTCATATCCCTGTGGGAACAACACTTGCTGAGAGGCAGGGGCATCCAGCTGACGAGTCCCGAATAGGACGTAATGCATACACTAAATTCCACTACTAGGCACTCTCCACCATTGCCATGACAAAGATAATTAGGGCAAAACGACTAATGAGTGAATTTCAGCAAAGCTGGAACGGAGAGTGATTTGTTATTAGTGTAGGTGTGGAATGTGATTTACATTCACACAACGACAAAATAATTTTCAGAGATATAAGTTTTCCCAATCCCTCCCTCCTACTACATCTGTCATTTGTCATCAAATCGAAACTGATGACAAATCAGCCCATGTGACTGGTAGCACATAGTCGGAAATAATATGGGACAAATCAAACTCGTGAATTGTTACTAAATTTCCACGACAAGCGATGATACCCTCTGAATGCACTCACCGATGATGAATCAATAATTATGAGGCACTTTTGTCACACCAAGTTTTCATCTTTGGAGTCTTATAAGGATACGTTAAAGGAGCGTGAGAAGAACACTTCCATGGATTACGTTGTGTGAGGTTCATATTTACAAGGTGACCGGCGACACCGACCAATAGGTGGTGTAATTGACGGGAAGGTCAATACTAGCTGCCCCCAGTATATATTTTACACAGTATACCTGAAATCTTCTTGTCCGGCATTGGTACTCGCAGAGTTGTCAGACGGTTAATCGATGGATGGATAGAAAACAGAGTCTAAATGAAATTTGAGAAATATGGAAGTATTTATGCAGCCTGGACATTGTTTAGTTGGTTACCATGGTATTTGAAAGGATTCGAAATGCTTCCAATATCTGAAGCGGTCAAATACAAGTCTCCTATACAGAATAACCATGTTATTTGTTAGCTGGACACGTGAAAAATTCAAATCGAATATTAAGATGAAACTACACAAACAGATTACATTTTATATTGTGTAGACTCAAATGATAAACGGCGTACTTGGCGCGTTTGATGACTTGCATGTCACCTGGGAAGTAGGATCAGCACTGGTGGGTCACTTGCCAATGAAATCTATGCACAGATACAGATACGCTACCTGTGGCGCCAACCTCATATCAGATTGTCTATTAAGAGTCGCGTGTACTGCACAGCAATCACTTTCTGCTCTACTCTACCACTGTGAAACATGACCAGTGAGGGTGGAAGACATGAGAAGGCTGGCTGGAGGTGTTCGACCACCATCGCCTTCCTAGTATAGGCCGTATTCCATGGTGTCACCACGTGAGTAACACAGAAGTCAGGTGTAGAGTTTTATGGAGTGAGAAGAGGTGAGTGAGTTGATGGGGTTGTGAACCTTCATCGACTGAGATGGTTGGTAGGGACACGTGTCACCTATGCCTAACCACCATCTGCCTCATCACACAATGTTGGTGGAGGTAGGTTGATGCTGGCAAAAGGCACGAGGCAGCCAGACTAGAACATGGCATGAGTGTATGAAGTGTCTGACTGTTGGTTTGAGCCATATGGGGCGATGTAGACTAGGTGGATGGGATGCATGGGAGAAGAGTAGGCAGTGGTTGGAGATTGACTCTAGGTGATATGTCTGACAACCGATATCAGTGGTGCAGATGCATCCCCACACACAACATCCTCATCTTAACCAGGCTATACCGAATCTCACCATTTTCTCATTTTTCATTTCTCTCTTATAGCACTTTATATTTCTTTTGACAAGATTTTATTTTCTTTATGTTCCACTTGACTGCCTTGTTTACTTTTTGATGTAGTGATCTGAGATGAGGTGTGGCAACTGTGACGTTTGGTCAATAATGCCTGGTCCTATGTTGATATTGATGATGATAACGAGTCGGAAGCATAACTACTGTTAGTGAAGTATGACAAATATGTGGTTATACACAACGACTTTATGGTGGATTGTATTGTAGTGCTTACTTGAACTAAGTACGACTTGTTAAGAAAAACCATTTCATTCCCTCCCCCATTTACATACATATAAGTTGGATACACTGTACACTTTCGTCACCTACTTGCATATTTTTCTCATTGTGATACTTGAAATAATATGTCTAATGTTGGATGATTACTGTAAGACTCAAAGTAATCGATTGTCTACCGTTTTCTTCATAAAGGTTAGTGGGTTTACATTTCATAAAGAAAGTGGATTTGATCCAAAGAAAACATGAATTCAGTGTTAGAGGTTGAAAGTATGTATATCTGTATGAAGTCATGGATAAAAACTTGATAATTGTTGACAATCACTTTTGGGGAAGGAAGCATCTATTCGATAAGAAATTTGAAACCGTATAAAGTTGGCAACTTCGTAGGTGAATAAGTTGATCAATTCGCAAATGATTTACAAATTTGTGCAGTCGATACTGACATTTCTCACATTTGAGTAGTTTTTCAGCTGCCCAACTATGTTGTTAACTGGGTTTCCTTTGGAAACCATTCAGTCAAGATGACGGTACATGATCTCTGAGGCAGAAAGCGTCATGAACTAGTGAATATATTGCTGAACAACATGACCAGTTAGTAAGCACCTATGCTGTTCTGTTGCTGTGAATAGTTCATCTGCATGATCCATATTTGTCTGCACACACAGCATGAATACACAGCAGTATCCAGGCTTCCACCTAACAGTCTATTTCCCAATAAAGGTCGTACGATTCGACCCCGTATAGAAATAGGAAAATACAAGTAGCATAACTACAGCTTAGTTGGTAACGCTGTAGTGTTTGAATCTATGGGTACTGAGTTCAAACTTGGGTAGGAAGAACATTCATTAAGGTGCACGCAAATCCAGCTGCTGAGTCCCAACTGGGACGAAACACACTTTCTGGATTCCTCTCCTAGTTACTAGGATTATTATTCACCTTTCTTTTTCTCTTTACATCTCTTACAATGTGAAGAGGTATACAACTTCCATCATAACACTTCAGCTGTACAGAGTCCAGTTGCTGAAGTAAATGCATACACCAGAAGTTTTCTGGCACTTTTAATTCTAAAGATATTGTTGAAGTTAGTGTATTTATTATACGCAGAAGTATCAACTGTTGCATGTAATTAACGACACGAAAACCATATATGTGAATAAAATGACAAATATTATTATTATTATTAGTCCCTTGGGTTGCTAGTGGAACATAGGGCTTCAGTAGCACGTCTCCAGTGACCTCTGTTATCTGAGATCTTTTGAACCTGGTTCCATGACAGCCCAGAAGCTCGCACTTCCTCCTCGCATGACCTCCTCCATGTCACCCTCACCTCAGACGTCCAACTCGTCGCTTCCCATGGGGATTCCACTCGAGCAACTTGCCTGACGCGTGATGTCTCCAGTCTGCCTTCTCAGTGCATGCTCAATCCATCTCCACTTCCATCTGCATATTTGTTGAGTGATGGGTTCTTGGTTGGTTCGTTCCCAGAGCACCTTGTTGCTTATTCTAACTATTCTTGCCACCTGATCTTCAGTAGCCAGCGTAAGCAGTTGTTGATGAATGTCTGTAGTTTATTGGAAATCCCTTTCGTGACGCGCCAAGTCTCTCAACCATCACATGGAAGGACTGACTTGACTGGGTTGGTGTTGAAAATCTGGATGTTGTTCCACATGCTGAGTGGAGTGCAGAAGATCTCCACACTGGTTTCAGGCTAATGAACGCCTGTCTTGCTGTTGTTTCCGATTCTGACTTTGACGTTCTCGTCAGTGCCTGTGCCACCTGTAGTTGAAGCAGTGCTGCCTAGATAGGTGAAGTAGGCTACTTCCTCTAAGTTTAGCCCATTGGTGGTGATTGCAGTTTGTTGTTGTTGTTGGAGTTGTAGGTGCGGTATCTTCATCACCTCTGTCTTCTCTATATTCACTTGAAGTCCCATCTTCGCTGTCTCGCCTCTTCTACCAACTTGTTAGTTTTTCCCTATACATCTTCAAGTTTATGTGACATAAGGCACAAGTCATCGTTGGTGAAATCCAAGTCTTCTAGGTTCTTTTCCGCAGTCCAGCCAGTGTATCCCCCTCTTCTCGCTCCCCACTGTTTGCTGCATCATCCAGTCAAGTCGACCACAATCAGGAATATCATGGGGGATAGTAGGCAACCTTGTTTCACTCCTGTCTTCACTGCAAAAGCAGAATGACAAATACACTTAAGAATTTTCTCGTTGAATCAACACTACGCTTCTTTCAAAGAGGAAACCTTTTCCAAAACCATTTTCTACCTTTAAAAAGTCATGACAAGTAATTTTTTATCTGAAAAGTTTACTAAAAAATTGCTTAATAATCTGTAGGGGAAAGATATTAAAAGGTTATGGGTTAATGAATTTGGTCAATATGCTTATAAATAATAAGAGATTTCATTTATTACACATGTTATTTGTTTAACTATTCAATACTTCAGAAACAGGTGATTACTTATCATCTCCATTCAGTGTTTTCCTACTACTTGCAACACTTTTGGGTTCTGGAGGAGTCAAAGGTAATACAAAAGTGCAGATAGCTGAAGCTTTGGAAATCTATGATTGTACAGGGAAACAAGAAATCATTTCTCAGTTGTTTACACCATTATATCATAATTTGACAGCAGAGCAAGTAGATGGCAAAAAAATGATCACTATTGGAAATGGAATGTTCATAAGAAATGGGGCTAAAATCAAGTCTGATTTTTCAAGGAAAATGACAAAGAAATTCTTCACTGATGTCTGTAACGTACGTGCTTTGCTTCTTTCTTTTTCATGTTAAATGTTCAATTGTTTTGAAATGTGAAATATTTGACTAGTGTGTAGTTGTTAGTGGTAGGCTATGTCATAGACTTTCTAAATTGTCTGTTCCATTAAAAAGGATGAAATTCCCCTTGAAAACCATTTCAGCATTCAACTAAATCTATATGCATGAAATTATAATATGTAAGCCTTCATAGATATATCTTGAGGGCGAATACTTAACTTTGCTTTATCTGTTTGAAGATGGTTTCGCCAATTGTCATCACTGATTCCTGGTATGCTTTGTGCCTACTTATTTATTATTATTTGTCCCTTGGGTTCCTAGTCGAATGCACGGCTTCAGTAACTCACTGTCTTCTCTACTGTCTTTTGAAACTGACTCCACAACTACAAAAAAGCTTTCATTTCTTCCTCACACCATCTTCTCCATGTCACCATCCAACACCTAACTCGTCGTCTTCCATTTGGACTCCACTCCATGGCATGGCCTTGCACGTGATGTCCGCCAACCGTCTTCTCAGTGTATAGACCATTCAATCCAATCCAATCCATCTCCACTTCCTTCTGCACATTTGTTTGGCCATAGGTTGTTGGTCGGTTGGTCCACTGCCAGCCAGCCAGCCAGGCATAGTTTCTCCTTGCTCAGTACTACTCTTCAAACCATTTGATCGAGTCAGCTATGGCGGCATATAGCGATGTGATGTATGTCTGTAGTTTGTTGGAAATGCTTTTGTAACGCGCAAAGTCTCTCAGACATCACATGGAGGCACTGACTTGACTGATATCAGTGTTGAAAATCTGGATGTTGTTCACGCTTTATGCTGAGCGTAGTGTAGTGTAGTGTAGAGTAGTGTAGTGCAGTGCAGTAGAGTGTAGAAGATCTCCACACTGACTTCAGATTAATGCAGGAAGGCCGGTCTTGTTGTCTTTCCGATGCTGGCCTAGCTGGGTAGGTGAAAGGGACGACTTCCTTTAGATTTCTCCCGTTGATCGTGATTGCAGCTTCTTCTTGTCCTTGTTGGTAGGGTGTCTTCATCACCTGTGTCTTCTCTACGTTCACCTGAAGTCGTGTCTTTGCTGTCTCTTCTGTCAACTTGTTAATTTTCACCCGTAGATCATCGAGTTTGTGCGACATTCGACATTAATAATCATCGGTGAAATTCAAATGTTATAAATCCAATATTTATAAACCTTGATGGTGAAGTAAGAGTCAGTTGAACAGATATGTATAAGTAAGCAGTTTTCACAAGTTACAGCATCAGTGCAGTCCCTGGAATGATGTATAGGTATCTCAATACTCATCCTATAAGCACTAATTGGTTCTGTAGGGAGGTTGTTATTGACAAGATTGCATTTAGACTTATTAAGGAGATAATAAAAGAGACCCTCGTTTTTTGAAAATGTAGGTGGATTTCTCTGACCAGAGAGATACTACACGAAAGATCAATGGATGGGTCAGCAATAAAACAAATGAAATGATACCGGAGCTCTTGAAACAGCCACTGAAAAAGGATACCTATTTAGCGCTGATCAATACACTGTACTTCAAAGGTAAGTCATGTTGTTCCTACGTTTATGTCTATTTACCCAATGCTCAATCCGACTATCGCTCACAATTTCATTGTCAAACAACAATCTGAAAACGTAATATTATTATCATTAATAGTAGTACTAGTAGTGTTAGTAGTGTTGGTAGTAGTAGTAGTAGTAGTAGTAGTAGTAGTAGTAGTAGTAGTAGTAGTAGTAGTAGTAGTAGTAGTAGTAGTGGAAGTAGTAGTAGTAGAAGTAGTAGTAGTAGTAGTAGTCGAGGGAAACACCCTCCAACATGGCTCAATAACGGTAAATAAAGATTGGTCTATGAATCCATTTCAGAGCATTTGGTTGACAGATGACACAGTTTGAGAAGGTTCGCTCTCAGTGGTCTACAATATGCAATGTTATCTTCCGAAGAGTGCAAGGAAACGCTTACTTTGCAATGGTAGAGGTTTGGGAATGTAGCAATGGAAACCAATATCGTGGATCCGGAGGCGACTTTGCCACTTTCTGCCCTTGTTAATTTTTGAATTCCTAAACTTTCCAGCTCAAATCTCTTAATTTATTTCTATTCTCACTTTATTTCAATGATCTAAAACTACTCACAATTACTGGTTGACAAAAAGTGACATTTTTGTGTACAGAGTCGATGCGATTGTGCAGCTGTAAAGGATGATATCATCAAGAGCGAATTTGTTACTTAAAAACTTCACTCCTTCCTGACTCAATAGCAAGTTGTAATACTAGTCAGTAGTAATAAGGAAACTGTCTATTTCACTTCTCATCAATCATTTCTATCTTGAAAATGAAGTACGCAAAACTGCACGCTACAGTTACAACTCAAACCGGCAAGACAGGAAATGATTGTTGCATATTATTATTCCCAGTAAATGAGCTTCTGAACTTTTGGAATGGCTTGTGTTCGATATAAAATTCGGTGGATAGACTGGTAAAGTGAACTTGTAGAAAGAGATTAGAGGAATACACACCTACTGGATAACCATTATTGGTCACTCTCAAACGGTTTTCTGAAAACTACAATGGATGTGTTACGTAGAACTTGAATATATTCCACATGTGACCAGTCTGTAAAGATTTGTTGAGTGAATTCAAAGTTTATCTGTATGTTTTTGGACTACAATAAGTGTTGCTTGAAGGTATGGAAGTCGATTGGCAATGGGTGCTGATGATTACCGCGTAAGTTTTTTAATCAGGGGGAAGGCGACTGTTTACAAAACGTGTAGATATTTTGAAATATTCAGCAAATTATCAAAAATGTTTGGTGTACTGAAAGAATTTCTGTGAAGTGAAATACTGAAGTTCGTTGTGAGCAGAACGATAATGCAGGAACAGTCATTCCAGAGATTTAACCGAAAATTTGGATTCGTTACATCGACAACCTGCTTTCGATTACCAAATTAGAAAACACACTTCCAGTCTAAACAACCAAACCTATAAAGGTATTCACCTCCAAAAAGAACAGGAAGAAAATAATCGAATCACGTTCTTAGATGTACTTATCAGCAGAAAAAGTGGTGGAAGATTTTGAACTCAAGTGTACAGGAAGGCGACACATATATCGTCTTGAACTACTACGGTGACATCACATAAGAAAAGTTGTGTACAAGCATCATTCGCCTGTGCTAAGACTCAGCACAGCACTCAACAAATGCGGAAGTCAGGAGAAAACACTTTTGCAAGGTGTCAAGAGTCGTTTACGATCCAATCAACTGTTATATGAACCCAGAGAAAAATCACTCAATTATATATCAAAGATTTTCCGGAACTGTCAACTGATTACTTTACTTATTCATCATCAGCATGGCACAACTATGTATGTAAGATGAAGGACCCACAGAGCAAGACGAACATTATCTACAAAATGACTTCAAAAGACTTCCCAGATCCCTATGTTGGTCAATACAGACGTGGAATAGACCAAAATATTCATGAACATCAACCTGAAGTGAAACACCATGAAATATCATCATTGATATCCACTGACGTGCACGAATACAAAAGGGTCGAATGGCTTTAGACAAGTTACGCCACCTGTGGCGCCAACCTCATATCAGATTGTCTATTAAGAGTCGCGTGTACTGCACAGCAATCACTTTCTGCTCTACTCTACCACTGTGAAACATGACCAGTGAAGGTGGAAGACATGAGAAGGCTGGCTGGAGGTGTTCGACCACCATCGCCTTCCTAGTATAGGCCGTATTCCATGGTGTCACCACGTGAGTAACACAGAAGTCAGGTGTAGAGTTTTATGGAGTGAGAAGAGGTGAGTGAGTTGATGGGGTTGTGAACCTTCATCGACTGAGATGGTTGGTAGGGACACGTGTCACCTATGCCTAACCACCATCTGCCTCATCACACAATGTTGGTGGAGGTAGGTTGATGCTGGCAAAAGGCACGAGGCAGCCAGACTAGAACATGGCATGAGTGTATGAAGTGTCTGACTATTGGTTTGAGCGATATGGGGTGATGTAGACTAGGTGGATGGAATGCATGGGAGAAGAGTAGGCAGTGGTTGGAGATTGACTCTAGGTGATATGTCTGACAACCGATATCAGTGGTGCAGATGCATCCCCACACACAACGTCCTCATCTTAACGACGTGCGGGCAATAATGCCTGGTCCTGTGTTGATATTGATGATGATGATGACACATGTGGATGAATATAACCACATCTTCGATTGGGATTACCTGAGGATACCAAAATAATCAAACTGAAGGAATGAAATCGAATTCCTTAGAGCAGAGTTTTGTTGTCGAATGGCGAGTAACAGACACGTTTACATGGATCCAATGTACAGACTACTCAGAAGAGATCAGTCAACAAGAAACCAAAGAAAAGTGAAAAATTAGGTCGAAATGATGAGTTAAATTTCAACTAGTGAGAGAAAGAAGGACAGGTAATCCCTACTTAGTGAAAAGCCCTCAATTCTGGTAAATATCCTTAATACACACTCATACTACTTGAAAATGCTTCGCATCGTTACGAGGTAAGTGTTGATGACATCACCTGGTTTGGTGATGAAACAACCATGGATAAACCTGCGTGCTCCGAAAATGCTGGATATTATTCCTATCCTCAGCTTGAAACTTGTTTTCTGTCTAAAGATCACTTTACCAGTAATAATCATTGAGTTTTCTGTTGGACAGTTAAGGGGAACGAAAATTATGAAACCAATCGATAACTAATGATCTTTGAATAGTGATGAGGTTAGCTTATAAGCTCTGAATTGCATGCTCCCATTTTAGAACAATATATTATTAAGTAACCTGGAAATTTGATTTCTAACTGCTTAGTAGTAGTAAATTAGTTTTCCTAAATGACTGGATGTAAGACAAACTATTTGGTAGAACTTACACCGTTTAGCTTGTGATCAGACCTAGTCTTGAATATATTCTGATCATCTGATAGGTGGGCTAATTCCTCAGCGATTCGATGAGGATTTGTTCTTGAATTTCGATTCATAAAGCTGGTATTCATCATGGACTGATATCACTCGGAGGAACGTTGGAAACCTGGAAGTACTTCACAGTTGTTTCGTCCTCAAGAGGTACTCCTCAGACGTGCGTGCTCATGACCCTGCACCTAAGTGATGGAACCCATGACCGTGTTTCCTGGCCAGTATGTTACCATCCATCCACTGGGTCGGAATCCAGTCGTTCACATATACAATTTCCGATAGTTCACAACATAGCGTGACCATCACCCAATGTCATCGTCGAGTATTTGTCCTCATGGCCAACAGATTTCCCTTGGTGGTCACGACTTCTCATTGGAACTTTAGAGATTATCTAGCTCTCCAGCTAGTCACCAATGAGCACTAGATTTATTGGTAATAAATACTGACTTGAAAAATCACCAAATCTCCACAAAACCTCAAATTCAATGAATAAAGTGTCAAAATGTCAATCGGTAGCCTGGTTTGGCAGCTAGTGTGATCATGGTAAAGGGAGAGTAACTTGTCATGGATTCAAAAGGGAATCTAACAAACGCCTTAGTGAACAAAACGAACTTAAGATGTGGTTAGCAGCTAAATTTCTTGGATCAGTTGTTAGAGTATCTAGCCAATAACATGATAGTAACCGGTCAGAATTTTTCGATGCCTTAGGTTTTCTCTAACAGTTTTAATTTAAATTTTGATATTTATCAGAGACTGGTATCAGATGGTGATCCCCTGTAAACCTAGGGGTACTGAATAGTTCATTAGTGACTTGCTTCCACATGAGATTCGTAAGTGAGAACAGTTGTTCAACATGGGTATTGCATGGAAATAGAGATGTGTCGCAGAAAGACTAAAATAAGGAAATGTGGGCGATTGGATTTCGACCCAGTAGCTGAATGGTAACTTGCTGGTCGTAAAAACCTGACGGTCATGGATTTCATCCCTAGCGGGGTCATGAGTGACCACTTCTGAGGAGTCCTGTGTGGGGACGAAACAGCTGTCCAGTGTTCCTCCAAATGATGTCAGTCGTGATAAATATCAACCACCAAATAGAATTCTAATTTTGTTTACTCGCTTATAAATTTATGTTTCAGGCAAGTGGCAGAAACCTTTTCCTAAGTATTCCACATCGGAAAATACTTTCAAACCACTTAATCAACCCGTTATAAAAATACCAATGATGCAAATCACTGATAGAATCGATTATGGAAAATTCTCAAATTTCAAAGTTCATGTCATCAGCAAAGAGTTTTCGGTAAGAAAAACTTTTAAGATTTCTCTTCTATTCTGATTGTTAAATGTGCTTATCATTATCCATTGGTAAACTTATTAACTTTCATGAAAAAACTGAAAACCGATGAACCTATTTTCAAGTTAACTATGGGAAGTATTTCCGGCACGCCCATTGGTTAATAAACGTCAAGACATTTCATCACTCATTTCAATACACGTGGATAACAACTATGCACATGAATTCAATCTCGACAATGCAGAAATCTTGGGGACAGAGAGATGAAACACAATGAATATCAGAGAACTCCTACAAGCTTGACATTCAGGCCAGTCAGTCACCAATCAACAGATGTATAGACACACACCCAATCTATCAACCAGTGAGAAAAATGACAAACGACAGAAAGGTTAGAGGTGAATCAGAGGAACAGCCAACAGGCAAATCTGTTCAGTCGGTCAGTAATAGTCAGACCACATGGTCAGGACATCGTCAGGAGTAAATCAATCACGGAGTGATATTAACAGGTCACTTCCTACTGAAGTTAGTGCTGATGATGATGTCTCTGTCTATAGAGATGATGAAAGCCTCACGACTAAATAACCCAGCTCAGAGAACATATTAGAACCATTGTCAGCACTCACCTGCGTCAACTCATTATAACATTAACGACTGCTGAACAACCAGTATTTACTAAGGAATCGTAAACTGCCAAACAGTAGTGGCAAGAACAAATATTGGAGCAGAATAATATGAACTCATTTGATTATTTCGGTGATTGTCATCAGCTGCTTGGAATATAAAATATTTACAGTGAAATATTAACATACGTTTAGTTCGATGAAATCAGTTAGAATGGGACACCAGAGACATAGAGCAAAGTAAGGAAATTGTCCGAGTTGAAATACAGCCAGGATGTCATGTAATGATACCATTCTCGTTCTCTTACAAATTAGATATTGGATCTAAGGAGGCAGAAAAGAAACTGGATACTGTGTAATTTGTAGCAAGAAATCTTGACAAGACGAAAAGTAGATAAGTTAGTAATAATCAGAAAACAAAATGCAACAGAATATGATGAGATTGAGGATTCTGAATTATCTGTTTGATATCTTGTGTTTGATAAGTGATTAGAAGTCGCACTATTGAGGATAGTTGCTCCTTTCAGTCATAGGCTCTTTGGGACATGTTCAAAACATTGGAGATAAGTCCTTCTTTCTATTCCCTGAATGTAACTGCTGCGGCTTCAACGAAGCCATTGAAATCCAACTCCTGATTGCAGATTTATGTACTGGAAAATGTCCGTTGTCCATCTTCAGCTATCCTGGTAACTTGATTTCTAACCCTTCCGTTCAATAGGCTACATCACTATCCTTTCACTAAAGTCTGCTGGATAACTTTGAACCCTAACCTCAATCCACTGTGTTTGACTCATTATATTCTGTTACATTTTGTTGCCTTCTCACTACCAACTGACCTACTCACTGACTTGCGTATTTTCTTGTTCTAAGTTACACAGTTGTTGGTTGGAGGAAAGCAATCGGCAGGAAGCCTTGAACCTGTATATATGACACCATCAAACCACCTTTTGACCTGATTTCACTGCAGACAGTTTCCCCACCTCACTACGTCGTTCTCCCATTTAACTAGTCTCCCTAGAATAAAGTAGCTTGATATTTCACAGTAAATATCTTAGGGAGTCGTAAACAACCGATGAAGACCACCGAAATAAGAAAAAATAGATCCATATTATCATGCTCTTATGTGTGTTCTTGTTCATTTCGAGTTGATAGACGGAAGTATGTGTATGCAACGATAAATGGTGGATGACTTCCTAGTCACTTTCTTGAAGTCCTAGGCATTTACGAAAAAGAATGATCAACAGAATAAAGAAGGAAAGGTGAAAACTGTGAAACAGTCCTTGTAAATTTGACTTCTTGTTGGCAATAAAAAGTACGAAATATCTGGGATTAAAAACAAGTAAACGAAACTGTGATTTCGAATTGCTTGAAGGATACTGCCACACCATTGACAGTGGTGTAGTAGACTGAATTATTCATATTCAAACAGGTGTATTGTGAAAGATTCCTCTTGTTAACCTTCAATAGCATATATGAGTGAAGTATCACAAAAACGGGATGACCATAGGTGTTAACTAATTTAGAGATGACAACAAAGCAATCTGTTATCGGCTGAGTACTTCGTAGTTCCCATGAAGGTCATTTACAGCAGGTGAAGGAAAGCCCAGCAATATGAATACATTCATTCAACAAAACAAATTATGTGAGGTATCAGTCACTTACTGACAGTTCTTTCTTACCATCACCTGCCATAGTAACAAAACACTGCATATTCACTCCCGGTCGAAGATGCCTAATGCTAACTCCTGTGACTGCAGCACTGTATGACGTGGGTGTTGATCTTGAGGGGATATCAGTTTCTGTCAGGTTACAGATGCATCTTACTGATGAGCACAAAATCTGGACTAAGCAAGGCTTCCTGGTGATCACCACAATCCAAATAACATCCGTCAAAGTGATCCACGATGCTCAGCCTCTTAGCCTTGCAGTTGCACTGCGAAATTATCAGTAGAATTCGATCAGGACATAGAACTACAAAACATGAAGTTGATTACTCTCCAGTGATCAATCAGTGTGGCTAATCCATTCCTACAGAAGGTTAGTCACAACTCGGAAATTTCGATGGTATCGTCTGTGACTGCAACATAAATTGACATGGGTTTCAATCATACATGTCACATCAGTTCTGTTAAGGTTGGAGAGACGCCTTGCTGATGAGTAACAAGAAGAAGAAGAAGAAGACCTTGGTAAAGTGAAGTTTCCTAATGATTATCTCTCAACCAACTGACACCGAATATTTACATACATAAGCAATGGAATAGCAGAACAGGGTAATGAATACTATTCGAAATGTTTGTGAGTTAAGCCCCACAAAATCAACAACGTATAGGTGATTGTGATGGAAAGAAGTTGAAAATCGGGTTGAATGACAGCTGGTTCGGATAGGTGATTGACAATATTACAAATTTAACTGTATCAGATGTGTATGATTAACTGATGGTGTCTGTTGTGTTCTTAACCAGTTGACCAATGACGATGGATTCGGAGACTGAGAACCTTGCTAGACTAATGATGTATGGAATTGGTCTTTCCATCACCAACTTGATCAGGCAACTCATATTATGTAGACCTTGTATATCTTCATATAAATACTTGCCAAATGAATGGATAATCGGAAAAGCAAGACAGGCGTTCATTAGCCTGAAACCAGTGTGGAGATCTTCTGCACTCAGCATGCGGAACAAGATACGGATTTTCAACACCAACGTAAAGTCAGTGCTCTTGTATGGCTCAGAGACTTGGCGCGTCACGAAAGGTATTTCCAATAAACTACAGACATTCATCAACAACTGCTTACGCTCGCTGCTGAAGATCAGATGGCCAGAAAAAATAAGCAACAAGGTGCTCTGGGAACGAACCAACCAAGAACCTATCACGCAACTAATATGCAGGAAGAAGTGGAGATGGATTGGCTATGCACTGAGAAGGCCGACGGAGGACATCACGCGTCAGGCCCTCGAGTGGAATCCCCATGGGAAGCGACGAGTTGGACGTCTGAGGGTGACATGGAGGAGGTCGTGCGAGGAGGAAATGAGAGGTTGTGGGCTGTCGTGGGACCAGGTTCAAAAGATCTCAGAGAACAGAGGTCACTGGAGGCGTGCTGCTGAAGCCCTATGTTCCACTAGGAACCCAAGGGACTAATAATAATAATAATAATAATAATAATAATAAATGAATGGATCTGTTGCGGTTTTTGTCTTCTCAGCAGACGATATGATCTTTCTGCTTTTAGGCGGCGTGACATGCACGGTGTTAAGACAGGCTGTGCAGGCAACTGCTTTTAATTATATAATATATGTAATATAATATAATAATAGTATGATAATGTCGACTTACCCGATGGATATCAGAAAGGTGACAGCGAAAACTTGTAGGCTATCAAAAATAATGAGTATACAGGTAATGTTGAGGTGTTCGCCAATGGAGATTACCAACGTGATCACCACGAGAAAGAACTTCGTTGGACGAAAGGCATAACTTGATGTAAGCTTAATCGACAACAGTCAGACAGACAGAGTTGCAACTAGTGGAGAATATTTGTAGCTCAGGTGGATGGTCTTAGTAGTATTGTGTTCTGTATGTTGGGTTGTTTAGTGGTGAAGCTTTCATCATCTCTATAGACAGAGACATCATCATCAGCACTAACTTCAGTAGGAAGTGACCTGTTAATATCACTCCGTGATTGATTTAGTCCTGACGATGTCCTGAACATGTGGTCTGACTGTTACTGACCAACTGAACAGATTTTCCTGTTGGCTGTCCCTCTGATTCACCTCTAACCTTTCTGTCGTTTGTCATTTTCCTCACTGGTTGATAGATTGGGTGTGTGTCTATACATCTGTTGATTGGTGACTGACTGGCCTGAATGTCAAGCTTGTAGGAGTTCTCTGATATTCATTGTGTTTCATCTCTCTGTCCCCAAGATTTCTGCATTGTCGAGATTGAATTCATGTGTATAGTTGTTATCCACGTGTATTGAAATGAGTGATGAGATGTCTCGAAGTATAATAGCCAACTGGTGCTCATGTGAACGAAAGCGAAGAGGGCGGACATTTTGTCCAGTGTAGTGTTGACCAGTATTATTGCAGTTGATTTTGTAAATGATATTCAGTTGTTGCTTCCTTTGGTCTGTATAATAGTGTATTTAGGGAATTCGTTGATTTATGAGCCACACAAATTCCTCCAAGTGGTCTTAGTAATCTTTCCGTGATTTCTGATGATGCGTTTGTTAATGTCCGTCGATGGCTTTGTAGTTGGTGTTTTACTCAGTAGGTATCTTCTGATAAAGTTTCGCCTGTAGCCTTTCTTCCTTAGTATAGACATCAAGTAATTTTCTTCTTTTCTCCATGAAGTTGTTGTATTGCAGTGTGTTGTCGCTCCTCTGAATAGAGTCAGCATGCAACTGATCTTGTGTGTTGTTGGGTTGTTGTTATTTTAGTCGATGATGATGTGGTCTAGAAATACGATGAAAGCTCCACGATTAAACAACCAAGCTCAGAGAATACAATACACCCAAGAGTTACAACATCTCGAACAACTGTAGTATATCGTTATTCACTGATAAAGTATTAAGAAACTAGTCTGTCTAATAGAATAAACCTCAGTGTTGACTAATAATAATTCCATTTGTATCAATGTTTTGAATATTTCAGAATCCACGATTCACATTTGTTGTGATCTTACCAATTGAATCTGGAAAACTTCAATATCCTGAAAGATTTCTACGTGGTGAAGTTCAACTACCAAATTTGATGAAGAAACTTCATCCTACTCAAGTTTATTTGAAATTACCAAGATTTAGAATGGATTCATCATTTGATCTAATTGAAACATTAGGAATGTTGGGTATAACTGATTTATTTGACTCAGTTCTTGCAGATATGAAAGGTGAGTGTTTCACATATTGCAAATACTCACTTGTTAAACTATAACACTTACTCAACGAAGCCATTAAATGCAGGTCACACTATATCGTGAACTGACAGAATTAAGAAATATAGACCATCGGATTCCGACACAGTGACTCAATAGTAACATGATGACGATAGAACCCAGTGGACTTGGGTTTGATCTGTGGCGAGGTCGTGGTTGTACACTGTAGAGGAGTCCCATAATGGGACTAAACAGCTGTCCAGTGTTGTCAGATTTCAATGTTCCTCCAACTATTGTCAATCTATGATGAATACCAATCTGAAACCATAACATGTTCGCGGTGCATTTTATTCTAAAATTATCACCTAGCTGAAATCATGCTGAGTACGTCAGTTAATTCAGAATTCATGTTACATGCTTTATAGATCCAACATTCATCTACCCAAATGGTTTTTTTCATAGCACATTATTGCCACTTGAAGAATCACTGAAAATCTGGGTATACTGCACAACTGCTTCATCTTGCTTTATTGATCCTCTGTGATGTGATCGACAGCTTTGCAACCGGCTGAACCCAAAAGAGTCAGAGTTCATTGTGATTAACTTGTTGTTCCATCGCCAGGTTCAAATTTATCTGTCTAACATCATTCAGTGGTGACCAACTCTCTCAACTCATGACTTGACTAACAGCCTTTTCAAATGTATCTTATTTGTTAGACCCTGGAAGATTTGGATTTCGCCAATGATGGTTTATGTCTAATGTCTTGTTGCACAAATTCGAAGAACTACAGGCAAAAACCAACAATTCCATATTATTTCTTTGTTAGTTTTATCACACAGTGTAACAGTATTGTTTACTGGATTACGTTTCGGACATAGTCATTTCAAGATAACTACACATCTATTCCGGATATATGGAAAATCTTACTACCCATCTCATAAAGAGATGACGGAATTAGGACTATGTAAAGGATATCTCAAAGTTGTGTAGTTATCTTGATATGACTATGGACAACAAATTATGTCTGGAACGTGATCCAGTAAACACTACTATTTATTCACCGTGTGATAAACCTAACATATCAATAAACAAGGAATTAAATTCTACTAAGTGTACAATTTTACTCTTATATTAAACAAAAATCATGAAGTTGTTAGAGGAGGTGAGGCAGTAAAGACGAAGCTTCCTTCAGGTGAACGTAGAGAACACAGAGTTGATGAAGATACTCAAACAAAAACAGCAACAAACACCAGCCACCATCAACGAGAGAAATATAAAGCAAGTTATCTCTTTCACCTACCCAGCTAGGCAGCATCATCTCAACTACAGGTGGCACAGGCACAGATGAGGACGTCAGAGCCAACATCGGAATGACAGCAAAACAGACATTCCTGCATTAATCTGAAATCAGTGTGGAGATCTAATCCACTCCACTCCACTCCACTCAGCATAAAGCGTGAACAAGAACCGGATTTTCAACAATAATCTCAATCAAGTCAGTGCTTTACGTGATGGTTGAGAGAATTTGCACCTTACGAAAAGCATTTCTAACAAACAGCTACCGCCTACACTCACTCAATACTGACAGTGAAGATGGAGATCAGATGGTCAGAATAATAGTAATAAGCAAGGAGGAACTCTGACTGGCTGACGACGAACCAACCAACAACTCATCATCCAACAAATATGCACAAGAAAGAAGTGGAGATGGATTGAATTGGGCACACACTGAGAAGACCATTTGTGGACATCGCGTGTCAGGCAGGCGAGGTCAGACCGTTGAGTGGAAGCGAAACGGCGAACGGGGAGTTGGTCGTGTGAGTCGTGGGTGACACTGGAGAGATGGTGTGAGGAAGAAATGAGAGTATGTGAGCAGTGTTGGAGCCAGTTTGAGAAGACTGTATAGAGAGAGTGAAATGGTGACGTGCTACTGAGGCTTTATATTCCACTGGGAATCCAACAGACAAATAATAATATTAATAGGTCTTATTTTGTTGTTACTAATTGTAGGTATAACTGAGGCTAAAATCTACGCCGATGTACTTCAACAAAGTACAGCTCTCAAAGTCAATGAGGAAGGAGTAGAAGCTTCAGCTGCAAATATACTCAGCGTTGGTGTGAGGAGTATGCAACCGCCGCCGCGTGTTCACTTCATTGTCAATGAATCATTTGTCTGTTTTATATACGACAAAATACTGGGAACTCCATTGTTCGCTGGTCGTGTTATTAAACCAGTTATAATATCCAATGACAAATGAAGAATACATTTCCAGTCAAGTTCAGACAACTTTCCAAATATTTCCTATAACTTTGCAGTTAAATTTACCTATATTAATCAGCTATTTTTCAACGTCATTCACCAATAAAATTCAAATCACAAAGACATCTTATAACTTCTCTAAATATTCACCAGTATATCTAACTGAAATTTGTTTGTATAACAAGAGAGCCTCCAGTGAGTGATATTGTTCCCACTGGAAATTCAACCTAATATGCATGACTTCAATCATCTGAGCGTTCCACAGTTGGCCGCTGGGGCATGAACAACTTAGCAGTGCATTTTCAATATTATGTGTCACAGTTTACAGCCTCCATGTAGGTACATCCTGGAGTGCGAAAGCTGTAATTCAGATTCTCTTCATCATGGGTGACATGCAGGATGCTGTATAAAGCTGAGTTATTCATGAATTAATCCCTACTTAATTACTTACTTTGCCAGGTATAACTATGACTCTTAAAGGTGTCCAAATGGCCGGATATAGTTAAATGCCAGGGCATCAGCTTGAATAGGCTCTACATGGTGCGGTTGAATGGTGTCGGTGTATAGGCTGCTGGCCAGGTAAACTGGAGGCGATGTGTACACCGGTGGTTACTAGATGAGTCTATTTGCACCCCGACAGTGTGTATACCCTGTTGTTCTGCTGGACGCTAACCAGTTCACCCTGCATAGTTGATCTGACAATAGACACAAATGGCAAGATCCATCTGCACAGGTCAGTGGCAACTGTCAGGATTTGTCCCAGTGCACTAGGATCAGTCCAGCCTGTGGGTGCGGGGTTTCAGCTTCCGAATTCTGGGGGGCCCTGTTGTTGAAGCGATTCGAAGAGAGATGGTATGGTCAGCTTTGCAAAAGTGGGAGAAATATTCGTTCCGGAATGACATGTGTCCTTCACTCTAGCCTTGACCCCAGATTTAGCCCTTGTGACACTGTAGTGAGAAGCGTTAGCGCAGTGCTCTGGTAGGAGTACTCGTTTTCATAAGGATGAGTTGTTTCAATGTTTCCTGGTTGATGAGGGAACCAATCTACCAGGTTCTTGGATAATGATACCCACTAAGACGAGTTCTGACCAGGAACTTGGTGGTGGACAGAGAACTGGAGTAAGACCCTCTCTTCATCAATGAATCTTCAGTAGATTTCCGACTGAAGGGTGATATTGTTATGTGTTACTAAACCGTTCGGTCATTTTATCAACCGAGCCTAAAGAAGACTGGGAAAGCTGACCATGTTTAATTTAGTTAAATCAGCGAACATGCAAACAGTAGAAGGAGACCATTGACGTAAATATGACTGAAAGACCGTATTTCAGATGTATATAGCACTCAACAAACCATTAATTCGGTAATACTCCAGGAATCGAACAGGATATTAAGCTTTATATGAGAAAGAAACTTCAGTAAAAATAATCTTTTGTAAATGGAAAGAGAAGAGAAAAACACCACAAGCATTTCAGTTTGCGATCTAACTAGCAGTATTGGTTCTTGATTGGAGGTGAAATGGAAATTTGGACAGTGACTGGATTTGAACCAGCGACCGTCGAGTTTCTTGACAGGTGCTTCACCAACTGAGCTACGAGGTCTGACTGATGTCCAGATTTTTATTTCACTTCAATCCACAAGGGTTTTGCCCGACTACCATGTGAATTCGTGATGCGTTACTACCCCCGAATCGTATTCACACTGGCTGCCTAGTCAGGACTTCTCATCCCAATTCAAATCTTACTGAATCAGAGAGGAAGAGCATTATATTGATTATCATTTGACTATCTGAGATAACCGTAGTTTAGCAGACTAGTATTTATACTTTCAATCATCACCCGGTATCAATACTAGTCTGCCAAGCCACGGCTATCTCAAATGGTCACAATGATAGTTTATCTATCAAACTAAACACTTAAACAGATTACCGAGACTTCTGTCGGTCAGGAAAATTATATTTAAGCAATGGAAAATTCAAGGACCAACAATGATGGTGATAATTATAAGAATGGGGATTTTTAATTTAGAAGTAGTATTCATCATGGACGGATATCATTTGGGGAACCATTGAAAATCTGAGAGCACTGGACAGCTGTTTCATCCTAGTATGAGACTTCTCCCCATTCATCTCAACAACACATTAGTGTATAGTGCTTATTAGTGACTTGCTTCTAGATGGATATCACGAAGCTGTAGTGAGAAGCCATGACCTGTGGGATCGACCAGTCGGAAGTGAAGTGGATGCTAACTGAAGACCTTGGGTGACAGTCACGCTATGGAGGTCAACAGTGGGAGATTGAGATCTCATGTACTTGTTCATTATGAGTTATCAGTGAATTTGACCATAGAAATTGTCAGAGCATTTTCAAAGTACCCCATAAGCAGATACAAAGTGACCAGTTCGGTTTTATTACTCAACGGGGAGGAAATATAAAATGTCAGTGGTGGCGAATAGTGGAGTAAAAACTTAGCGCTTTAGTAAATATGACAACTGACAACAAATAATGTTCGAAACATTGATCATTGAACCTCTACTCATCGTTCCAACGTCTAACATACAGTAAGCACGGCTTAGTATCGGTTTCAGATGTATGAGGAATCCTACAACCAATCAAATGAAAGAATAAAACTCAGAAGTATGAATGTTTAGCTATGGCCAAAACTTTATCTAGGGAAAAATGTTATGTCACAATTTGCCACATTGAACAGACTAATCGAATATAGAATTACAATCTTCTAAAATGACCAAAGTCTTTATTAACATTGGAACTGTACTGATAGATATCGTTGTTTTTTTCCAGTTCTATGTATGTGTGAATCAAGTAGGCTGTCCAGTAGCTGCAAGGATAATGCATTCAATTATAATCTGATTGAGGTAATCAGCAAGAAGTCTTGATGGACCTAGGTTTTATGCATGTCGGCACTCGTCAGCATGACGTATCTGGAATCTCGACGGAAACGATGTCTTGCCTGAGATTGGAACCCATATCACCTAACTCAGTTCTAAATGAGGTCAGTCGTAGCCCGAATAACTTAGTGATAGCACCACTGACTTCAACACTGGATGATTCGGGTTCTGACCTCAGGGGGGGGGGCATCAATTCCGTAGAGATTACAGGTACGCCTTGCTGACGAGTGCCAACAAGCACCAAACCTAGGTCAAGCAAGGCTTCCTTCCGAATACCTCCATCCAACTGAAACTCATCAAAGTGTACCATAATGATGAGCTTCTTCGCTTGGTGGCCATATTACGAAATGATGGATAGAATCCGATCAGCACTCAGGACTAGAAAACATGAGGTTGTCCAATTTCAGTGACCAGTCAATGATGAGGTCCAGGAATTCGCTTCAGTTCTACAATGGAAGATCAAAATTATCAATTGAATAACAAATTATACCCACTGCATAACAGATGACTATCGTACCCCAGAGGCTTAGTCGGTAGCGACTCGGCGCTTGAAGAGATGTGTAAGATGTTCGAGTCCTGATGGGGATAAACCTACTACATGAGGCACAAGTACGTCCAACCAACGAGTCCAAAATAGAACGAAACCAGCCTCTTTGAGTTTACTGCTAGCTACTAAGTATATGGCAAACACAAAATCTATACAATCTACTTGAAATTATTATTTTCATTTTTCCCTTGGGTTCCTGGTGAAACATAGAGATTCAGTAGCACATCTCCATTCCACTCTGTTCTCTGCAATCTTTCGAACCTGATTCCACGATTACCCACAAACTCTCATCTCCTCCTCACACCATCTCCTCCATGTCACCCTCAACTAGGACGCCCAACTCGTCGTCTACCATCTGCGCTCCACTCGAGTGCCTGACTTGGAGCCTAATGTCCCCAGTCGGCCTTCTCAGTGTATGCTCACTCCAATCCATCTCCACTTTCGGCTTCGGCATATTTGTTTGGTGATAGGTTCTTGCTTCGTTGGTTCATTGACAGCCAGCCACAGTTCCTTGTTGCTTATTCTAACTATTCTGGCCATCTGATCTTCAGTGTCAGTAATGAGTGAGCGTAGACGGCAGTTGTTGATGAATATCTGTATTTTGTTGGAAATGCTTTTTGTGACACGCCAAGTTTCTGAATTATTACATGGAAGCACTGGCTTGACTAGATTGGTGTTGAAAATCTGGATGTTTTTCACGCTTTATGCTGAGTGCAGTGCAGAAGATCTGCACACTGGTTTCAGGCTAATGAACGCCTGTCTTGTTGTGTTTCCGATCCTGGTTGGCTTTGACATCCTCGTCTGTGCCTGTGGAGCCTGTAGTTGAAACGATGCTGCGTTGATAGATGAAAGAGGCTACTTCCTCATTGAAAGAATTTTATTCATGAGCAATTGTAGGAGGAATAAAAGTTAATGACATTCCCAATATTTGAAGTTTTAATAATGTTACTATAATATACTGACCTTTACCGTATAATTTGTGTATCCTTTTTGAGTAAACCAAGTATACTGATTGAACGTTTGGCCAATACTTGGATTTTTATCACCTCAGAACCCTAGATTCATATTTGTTATTATTCTACCATGAAAACAGGAAAAACTCAATATCCTGACAAAATTATTAGAGGTGAAGTTAAATTACCCGGTTCGATGGAGAAACTCCAGCCTACTCAAATTGCTTTGCAATTACCGAGATTCAAATTAGACTCATCAATCGATTTGATTGAAACGTTAAAAGTGATGTGGATAACTGACCTTTATGATCCAAATTTGGCGGACTTGAGAGATATTTTAGCTCAACCGCTATCTCTCTTTCTTCACAGCATAACCTACTAGCACTGTAATAATTTACGTATGTATTGTTTTGTGATAGTGTTCATCACTGAATATTATTTGGAGAACCCTTTTGGAAACTTGGAAGCACTGATCATAGGACTCCTCAGCAGTACGCTCTCACAACACGGACAGGGATTGGATGCAGGAACTCCAGATTTCAAGACGAACGCGCTAACTATTTAATCATTGGGTTTCCAACTTCTCTCATTTCTCGATATAGAGCGACCAACACCTAGACTCTTCGGATGGTATCTGCTGCCCTTCTGACTGCAGAACTTGGATGAAACTGTGAACGGCTGAACTCCGATCCAGCGGCTGATTAACGTGTTCGCCGTGAAACTTGAAGGTCCTGAGTCCGATTCCTCGTCGATTCGTGGGTGCATACTGCTGAGAAGTCCCACTCTACGACAAGGCAGCTGCTTACTACTGCCAGGTTTCCAGTGGTTCTCCAACTGATGACAGTCCTTGAAGAATACTACCTCTAAATTAAAATCTCTATATATCTCTTAAGAATACTTAATTGAATAATTTAGGTACTTGACAGCTTATTGAATTTCATTTTTTCATGTTGTCTCTATTTATAGGAATAACTGAGGAAACCATTTACATTGATGTACTTTGACAAAGTGCTGCTCTCAAAGTTAATGAAGAGGGAGTAGAAGCCACAGCAACTACTGCAGTTGGTTTCACTGTGACTAGTATGCAAACTTCTGGACCAATTCAATTCAATGTGAATGAATCATCCATTTACTTTATTTATGATAAAACAGTGAGAAAGGTATTTTTTGCTGGTCGTATAATCAAACCAGTATCATTGTCTGATGATTAATCAACAACACCTTCGAATTTAGTTTAGAAGTTATCTACAGTTTTTCAATAGTTTTTCAAGTTAATTCACAAATATTAGCTTACTGCTAATATTTTGTATTCTTATGAAGAGTACTGAACTCGAATGGGAATAAACAGCCTTGTATCCATTCACTACACAGTTCATTTATCGTAATTAGACTTATACTAAACTGAAGGATGACTGAAGGGGAAATAAGAACTCGGACCATCGCCGGACTCGAACCAGCGACCACCAGGTTTTCGGATCGATGCTTAACCAACTAAGCTAAGAGGTCCGACTGCTGATTACATTTTGATTTCACTTCCATCACCAAGGGTTTGGCTCGACTACCATGTGAATAATTCATAGTGCGTTACTACCGCTTGATCAAACTCACACTAGCTGCCTAGTCAGGACTTCTCATTCTACTCCAAAACAATTTGAATTAGACAGGAGAAGCATCATATTGATTGTCATTTTGACTATCTGAGATAACAGACTAGTATTTATACCGGATGATGAATGAAATGAAATAAAATTGTGGTCAGCAGTAGGAACTCGTAGCTCAGATGGTAAAGAATTGGGCTGAAAACCTGATTATCGTTGGTTTGAATCTGGCCACGGTTCAAATTCTCATCATCACCTTCAATTATCGTCTAGTATCAATACTAGTCAAAGTAATAATTAGATTTGTTTGTAAAATCAGTGTATTTAACAAATAAACGCTTACTTCCTAACCTGACCATAGTTTTTGCAACTAACAGTTAACCGTAATAAGAAGTAAAGTTAAATAATAAGAAAAAGATGCTTAGGATCCTTTGATGTTACATCTTTGTTGACTAACATCTTTATAATGGAAACTGTGGATTATATTTGCAAACAGTTATTGGAAAAGAAATTTGATACTAACATTCTTATTATGTCGTTGAAGGAACTATTGTTGTAATGCAAAATGAATTCCTAGTTGATCTTCTACACTAATCTGTACAGACAAGTTGACGAAACGGCCATTAGATCTCCATTAGTCTATTTGTTCCACGGAGTATGTACAAAATGAACTACTATGTATACGTGATATTCTAAGTGAAGATCGATATCTGGAAAAGATCACCTGAGTTTAAATGAACTACAGTGGTCATAAAAGGGGAATTAACAAGAGTGGAGAAGAAGCCTTTGTTTCTCCCTTGTGTCTCCCTTGAAAGGGAGACGTTCAAAATAACTTCCTATTAGAACTTCTAGCTAAGGTAGTCAACAGAACATTTTATGAAGGTTATTTCTGCATATGTCTCAGTATTTAGCCACTGCCCATCCCCAGACTAAAGGATAGCCTATCAGATCTTAGCTTTTCATCTTCGACACATCAATTTGGCTATTCCCGTGGTACTACTTACATAAGGTGTACGACTAGGTAGTTGAGTCATCAGATACGAGGCCATTTACCGGCTTCTTTTGGAATAGGTGAAGTGAAATTGATGAAAGTTCCATCCGAGTCCACCTAATGAATACAGGAGACCACGAAGATGGTAATAAAGCCTTCAGTGTCATGCATTTTTGTCAAAAACAATGCAGCGTGTAGCTTGCTGACATCTACTCAAAAATAGCGGAGGCTATCACAACCATAAGACTTATTAAACCTGAACTTTCCTTATAGACAAAACAGGTCCAAGCATTACTCCTTTTTTGGTCTTCAGTTTATCGAAGGCTATTCCTTTTTTCATCATTCCTTGTCTTTTAATTCCAAATTTTAAAACAGAAAAAGCGAATTCCTTACAGTCCCTAAATCTCACTGTGCTTTGAAAATGTGTTCGCCCTTAACGAGGCTTGATTTTAGGCTGTACAAATACATTTTATAACTGTAGAGACTGATGGGAGAATTTATTCCAAGGAATATTATTCGCTCAGATTGTTGCTTTTCTGGGAGAAAAGTATCTGTGAATTTTTTCGAAGAGATTTGGAACCAAAGCTAACAAGCGACTTCCCAATAATAAACGTAACCCTCTAGTTACGCGTTAAATCCAAAACACACGATTTATCTGAAATACGGTGCTATGTTAATTAACAATATTCAGTGATAAAATGCAGACTTCGAATCGTGAGGTATCTGCGGGTTTATTGCTTTCAAAGCACCTGAAAAGAGTGTGCCAACAGTAAAAACAGCAGGGCTTTGTCCAAGCAACCAGAAGGGAATATAAAAGACGCACGTGTGTTCCGACAATGAGGTAAAGACGCAAGGTAAACAAGTACTCATGGTAAAATAGAACATCAGGAAAAAACGGAAGCAATAACAAGACCATCATGAACTATGAAATATATTACTATCCAGGGATATTAAATGGTGAACAAGATAAGATTGGAGAGAATTAAAAGTTAAGGCTGTGGGTAGAGCAACATGAAAGAATATAACTATACTACTCAACAATACTAAGTAGTTTAGAGATAAAGATATGAAAACGAGAGACAAATAGAACATTCCGATAAGATAAACGAGAACAAGTAAGAAAGAAATTAACAGTATTAATCAGTAAATCAAAGTGGCGGATAGATAAAGTAAATTGACAATGGCGAGTGGTTTAATGGGTTGCAACTTTGGAATTTCTATTATGTAGATGGATATGAAACCCCATCTGGTTAACTAGTTCACTAGTTAGTAGCCAGTCCTTAGCCCGGGTAAAGAGGGAAGGTTGGGCGTAGGGCTAGCAACCCTAACCCTACCCCGTAAAACCGATTCAACCGCTACAGAAACTTTACAGTACAGACAAAATATGAAAAATAAAGACAAACTTATTCCTCGCTGGAATCAGAGAGAAAAAATGACTCCAGTTGGTGAAAGCCATCGGGAAGCCAGTCGGCCGATGTATCTTCTCTCCCTCGATGAAAGAGAAATTAAGTATGGGGACATGGAATGTCTGCACTATGTTTGAACCTAACAAGGCTGCCTAGATTGCCATAAAGGTGAGAAGGTATAGCAATGAAGTGCTAGGAATCTGGGTAAGCAGGTGGAATGGAAGTGGACTCTCCAAACTGTCAACTAAAGAGTAAATAATCTTCTCCGATATTGTCACCCAGATGACAACCACAAGCACAGTGAGTTTCGGAGTGTCTATCATGATGTCCCCGACAGCATCAAAGGCTGTCTTTCATGCAGTGGGAACCAATCTCCTCCTCCACAATCAGGATCATGACAGCGAGGTTCAACTCAAAAGGAAGGAAGGTCACAATCATGCAATGCTACACACCTACAAATAATGCAGAACGAGAGAAGAAGGAGGAATTCTACAGACAACTGCAATCAATACTGGACAAGACCTCAGTTGGAGACATGAAAATTCTAATGGGTGACGTGAAATCCAAACTGGTAGGAGACAACACAAGAAGAGAACTACCCATGTGTCGAGAAGTGCTCGGTGAAATGAACGAGAACGGAGAATTGTTTGCAGACTTCTGAGCATTCACCGATTTGGTGATTGGAGGCCAGGCACCGTGTTCAAGCACAAGGATATTCATACAAAGACATAGATTTCACCAGACACCAGATGGACACACTAAAAATCAGACCGACTTTATCTCAATGTGAAGAAAGTGGAGACGCAGCCTACTTGACACAAGGCCAAGAAGAGGAGCAGATGTAGTTTCAGACCACATAACTGAACGATTAAAATAATATAGAAAGGAGAAATTTGATGCAGTGTGATCTGTGATAAAATAAGGTAGCTCAGAGTTCAAGCAGGCCAGTAAATGATCTTTTATACAGATACACAATTGTTGATCGTACGCTCTATGTAACTAGTTTCACAGGAACAGTTAAGTTGATACATGCTAGATGAAGAACTAAGATTAAGTAGGCAATCTTCTAGTCTCGGGATGAGCATTGGTCGATGACTGAATGATATGCAAAGGCGACTTTCATAAAACGTTCAGTTGATTGTTCTAGCTAGGCACTTTCAGCGTCTTCCTTAAATTGTGAGTACACAAACAAAGGCTTCTCCACAGTTGTCAGTTCTTATTTAGGAACAATGTGGTTGATGTTGCCTTTGACGAACCTATCCACAAATTATAAGTAGTGATTGTCTTTCAATTTAAAAATGTTTTACAATTCCATTTCTACATGTGTTTGAAATGTGTCGCACAGAGAGATAGTATTAATTCCGAGATATAGTTCTTTTCCCAGTACGTACACTTTTGTTAAGCTCAAGTGACTAGTTGAGAGACTGACAACCCAATTTTATTTATCTATCATTGATACTGTTATTATTGTCAGTTGGATACTTTTCTTTCATTCGTCTGCTTCACTTCTTAATTGGAGTATTTTTAAATTTTTTGAGCGACATCTGGTCTTATCTTATTAAGACTGCCGAACGTAAGTGTCTGGTATTTATCACCATCTATTTGCTCCAGCTGACATTTGTATCCTTCAGTGTAACTATCTTATGAACTTTTGTAAGACAGAGTTTACTGATGTGTTATGTGATGTAGATATCTAGTTAGGAATGGTTTGACTTCTAAGAAACCAAACATTGAATGTAAGATCCTGCGAAATTCGTGTGTGTTTGCTGATTAACCTTCAAATGTGAAAACCATACTTATTGTTGATACTGGTAATCCTCCTTTGTTATACTGGATCAGGTTAGTCAACATTTGTTAGCATTTTGGTTCTTATAAGGGTATTTCAATATCGCTGGATTATTCATTGTTATGACTGACTTGGTTAGAGCTAGCAGTGTAGTCGGGGTTGCACGTTTCCTCCTGTTTGGGACTCGCCAGCTGGATGCACCTGCATCCCAGTGAGTGATGATATCGACTTAAATATCAACGATTTCTACACTTGGTGCATTCAGCTGAAGAGTCCAAAAGTGGACGAAGTATGCCTTCTAGCTTTCGCTGATAGTCACCATCAAGAAAATTATAAAAAGACTATTTGTTTCATAGTTATCGTATTACTTGCATAGTTATCAGTCTGACTAAATGAGATAACTGTTGTCTCTATTTCGCTTCATTCACTAAAGGTTCTACCCAGCTGCCATTTGAATAACTCGTGAAGCACTACTAATTGAATTAGAGACGGAGAATATCATATTAATGATCATTTTGACTATATGAGATAGCCGTGGTTAGGTAAACTTGCAATGATTCACATGACAGTCTGACAAAACTCCTGGGTGATTGGAGTAAAATAAAAATCTGGCTATTAGTCGGGTCTCTAATCTTAATCGGTAGACTGCCAATATCTGGGAGGTTTCTTATTTCATTCCTACCACTTCACCCTCACTCATCGCTTAGTATCAACGTTACAATTTACGAACGAATAAACGTTTTTCTATTTATTTCTTAAGAACCAGAAGATGAAGAAAACAGACAGATGTTCTAAAACCCAGCCTTTACTAGCCGTTAGGATAATCAAAACAACGCCATACTGAATACACTGCGAACTGTTAAGTGATACCTGGATTGAATAGTCAACCGACGAGAGCTGAGAGACAGTAAGTAGTGTGAGGTCGTTTCTCTAGCACACATGCACACACATAAAGACACATTGGTCAAGATTAAAAGTCTTGTTTAAATGAAGAAGAACGATTTAATTGTCATACAGAGAATACATATCATATGAAGTTTACTGGTTCTACCATGAAATTTCAGTCAGATTAAGGAGTGACACTTTAAAAGAATTACAAGACTAAGAAACTTCAACAACAGAAGTCTAATATTAGTAGATTTATGTGGACAGTTTAGGAAATATTTACGATATTGTCTGGAATTGGTTGAAAGGTGTTCTTCATTTGCTCTCGGATAATGATACTGGTTTGATAACACGACCAGCAAACAACGCCGTTTCTAATATTGTGTCGTATATAAAACAAACAAATGATTCATTTACATTGAATCGAATTGGTTGAAATCCCCTTACACTTGTCAATTCAATGCTGATCGCAGTAGCAGCTGCAGCTTCTACTCCTTCTTCATTGACTTTAAGAAGTGAACTTTGTCGAAGCACATCAGCATGAACTTTAGCGTCGGTAATTCCTAAAAGAAAGGATAGAACAATATGACAATTTTCGAAAGATTGTTAGCCAACTTCAAAGTTTGGTGTATATTTTACATTTTAGCATTAAAATGCCTCCATTATTGATTCTGCAAAGTGGATAATAATGATGAATATTAGTTTGCAATGGAATACAGGACTTTCGTTTCGTCCCATTAGGGATTGTCAGCTGGATGCGCCTGGATTCTCATGAGTGATATTGTCTCTACTGAGACAAGAACCCTGAACCATCGCATGACAGCCACCACTGGTGCAATGAGTATCAGTTGTTGTTTACTGAAACTTGTGATTTCCTGTCGCTAGACTAGGTGGAATTGCTTGGCCTTTGTTTACAGATTTAGCCCATACTCGAATGCCTTGATACAGCCTAGATCTTCACTAGACTGTAGTGTTCTTGGTGGCCAGTGGCGATATAGAAGGCGTGCGTTTCGTTCTATTTTTGGAGCGCAGGTAAATCAAACTAGATTACAACAGCTGAAATAGTAAATAGCTACGGGAACCAGAATTAAATCACAGTACAACATGAAGGTGATAGAATCAAGATCACTACTTACCTGTTAAGTTCGCCAGATTTGGATTGAAGAGATCAGTTATACCCATTATTTTCAGTGATTCAACTAGATCGATAGACGACTCTAATTTGAATCTTGGTAATCCAAAGAGATTTCTGTCGGTTGAAGTTGCTTCATTAGGATTGGTAGTTGAACGTAGCCGCGTAGAACTTCTTCAGCAAATTCAATATTCCCTGTTTCAATTGGTAAGATGACAACAAACGTGAATCGTGGGTTCTGAAATGTCCAAAATATGGAGAGAGACGAAATAATTAGCCTAGGAGTAAGACTTGGTCACTGTGGTAGGTTGTAATTCAACTTTGGCCTGTTTATTAGAAGTATCATACGATGAAGGAACAGTATCATTTAATCGATAACGTTTCCAACACAATTTTCTGTCCGTTATTCATGTCAGGTTAGGCAACTCCACAACTTTGACACAGAGTTTATATAGTCCTAATTTTCTCTCCTTCTTTGTGACAAGACAATGGTAATAGAATTTTACATATATCTGGGACAGATGCAGAATCATTCATGTTACTGCATGTATTTGGTGTTGATTCGATGAACAAAGATTCGGTTTTCAATTCCTCTCTTCTCTATCCTACCCTACTGTGTGATTGTATGTAACTGTATGCAGAGCTATAGCCAAGCTTATCTCTAAATTTCTTGTCATATTGGTGTCTACTAATCTTCATTTTGCCAAGCTTTTATGCACTATCATTCTTATTGACCCTAGTCGACTACTTCAGCCTATGTATTTGACCATGGTCTAATTACAAGGAACTTGGTAAACCAGATTATTAATTTGCCTAATTGCATCGATAGGATCTTTTAACCTGCAAAGCTTATTACTAAGCTAGTTTGTTGGTGTAAATGTCACTTTAAACCCAACCAGCATTATTGAGAATTCTTCGTAATCCTTCTCAAGTGCCTTCCTTTTATGGTAACACAGCAGAGGCTTTGAATTCCCTCTCAACCTTGTCACCATCATTTTACTAATAACTGTAGAATTATTATTGATAATACCTCTTGTTACTACGACTTCCGTCCATTTTTTCGTCAACCAGAAGCAGATTCAACAGAGTTGTATAGACACTTTTCTATCATTCATTCCTACGTCATCATTGACTCCTTGCAAAATAATAATCACCATACAAGTAATCGTAACATTTCTTAATTATATATGAATGGATTTCAATGGCATACAAATAATTTTTCAATCCAAAATTTAGTATGCAATGCATGGTTAATCATAAGTATGCTTGTACGGATTTGAGTGCTTTATGTTAATGGAACGATTGAAATAAGTTTACAGCGCTTCTTAAGTTGGAGGTTTACGGGAAATTTATTGATTTCAAATCGGTAATCATTGGAAACATGTGAGCACTGGACAGCTGTTTCGACCTAGTGTGAGACTGTTTAGCGCTACGAAACCATTACTCCAACAAAGGTCAAGGCTATGACCTTTAGATTCTACGGCAGACATGTTACTACTCAGCTACACATTCTGCTGATTTTCATGAACTCGCTGAATGGAATATCATTACAATAGAAAATGTTACCGCATTCTTCTCAGCATTGTGAAAGTTTGTAATAATGGAAATTAGTTCCTTAAATGGAAGCTATTTACACAGGTAAGGAATTATTGTGTGAAAATGAACTAAATATATAACTAAACACAAAGAATGTCTGGATTTGTCAAACGATTCGACTGCATATGGATGTGGGCGCTAATGATACATTATATCACAGCTATAAAAGTCTGCATTCATGAGAGTATGAAAAATTAAACAGGGTATGTTCAGAGTAAGATGTTCTCTGGGCTGGTTGGTAGACTTTCCAGTGTCAAGCTAGATCCTATTATCAGAACATTGCAACTTTACGAGGACTGAATGGGACTTTTCATATGAATACTCTAATCTATATGCTTTCCCTAATAATATAAAGGTTTTAACCCGGGATCTGTGGTAGATTGTAATTCCATTTTAGTCTATCTGTTAGATATATCACACAGTGAATGAACAGTACTGTTTACTGGATAACGAACGTTTCAGACATCATTTATCCTCCACAGTCATATCAGGATAACTTCACAACTTTGGGGTGACCTAAGCGTTTGCAAGAACTGGCGAGGAATCATCCTCCTGTCCACCCAAAGCAAAATATTAAGCCACGTCATCCTGGAGAGACTAAAGAATGCACTAGACTCAAAATTACGACCGGAACAGGATGCCCGCCTGCCTTCAGGAAGTACAAATCATATGCAGACCAAATTGCAACTCTTCGCATCATCATAGGATAGAGTATAGAATGGCAGTCAACTCGACTCCACTTCAACTTCACCGAATTTGAAAAGGCCTTTGACAGCGTCGACCGAGAAGTAATTTGGTAGGCAGTTGCTTCAACACTACGGAATACCAAAAACCTTCATCAATCTCATTCAACAACTGTATGAAGACTCCACATGCCAAGTAATTCACAATGGGAAACTCAGTTCAGTGGTGCCTTTGAAGTGAAGTGAAGGCAGAAGTGAAACAAGGTTGCCTACTATCCCCCATGATATTCCTGATTATGGTCAACTGGACTGGATGATGCAGCAAACAGTGGGGAGCGGGAAGTGGGGGATACGCTGGCTGGATGGCAGAAAAGAACCTAGAAGATCTGGATTTTGCTGATGATTTATGTCTAATGTCACACAAACTTGAAGAAGTACAGGCAAAAACTAACAGGTTGACAGAAGGGGCAGGGCAGCGAAAACCGGACTTCAAGTGAATATAGAGGAGACAGAACTGATGAAGATGCCCAACCACCAGCACCACCAACAACAACAAACTCCAATCACCATAAACAGGAGAAACTTGAAGGAAGTAGCCTCTTTCACCTACACCTAATTAGGCAGCATTGTTCCAACTACAAGCGATACAGACGAGGACTTCAAAGCTAGCCAGGATCGAAAATGCAAGACAGGCCTTCCTTCATTAACCTGAAACCAGTGTGCAGATCTTCTGCACTCCACTCCACTCAGCATAAAGCGTGAACAAGAACCGGATTTTCAACACCAGTCCAGTCAAGTCAATGCTTCTGAGTGGCTCAGAGACTTGGCGCGTTACGAAAGGGATTCCCAACAAATTACAGACATTCATCAACAACTACCTATGCCGACTCGTTGCTGAAGCTCGGATGGATTGCTAGAAATAATAAGCAACAAGGAACTGTGGCTGGCTGTCAACGAACCAACCAAGAACCTATCGCTCAATAAATATGCAGAAGGAAGTGGAGATGGATTGGAGTGAGCATACACTGAGAAGGCCGAATGGGGACATCAGGCTCCAGGCCAGGCACTCGAGTGTAACCCAAATGGGAAAGGATGAGTTGGGCGTCCGATTTGAGGGTGACATGGAGGAGATGGTGTGAGGAAGAAACGAGAGATTGTGGGCATTCGTGGAGCCAAGGTGAAAAGATTGCAGAGAACAGAGTGGAATGGAGACATGCTACTGTTGCATTAGGAACCCAAGGGATAAATAATATAATAATATTCACAACTTTGAGACCTAGCTTATTTAGTTTTAACTCCTTTCCTTTCTTTGTGATATGGATAGTAGGATTTTCTATATATCCGGAACGTATGCTAAGTCATTCCTTTTGTATGTTTCGAGTGTTGATTTGATGAACACAGATTCAGCTATCAATCTATCCCTCCGTTATGCTACCCTGTCTCATCCTATAGTGTCGCTGAGTGTTACTGCGTGGATAGCTACAAATCAACTCTTGTTTAAATCCCTTATCTCACTACCATTTGCCAATCTCGATTTAGATGGATTTTTGCCCTGGTCAACTAGTTTGATTTGTATATGTAATCACACAAATATGACTAGGGATTTAGTAAACTAATTTATTCTGCGTAATTGAATCAATAGGATCATTTTACTCAGTCCTATTGAGAATCCTACGGAACGTCTGTGATGTGCCTGTGTTGTATTGTAATATAGTAGACGTTTTGAATTCTCTGCTATCAGTACTGTTACACAAGAAAGGTATCTCTGAGACATCACATATGATACATTAAACATAGTACTGTTTCATTGTGATACATCTAAAATGGAGAAATGTTCCTTCTCTATGTTATCAGAACTTTAAGTACCTATAAAATACTTTGATCTCATCTACCTCACTTTCATAATGAAAAAGAAGAAAAGAAGGGACTGTTCACTTACCGAGAATTGTTTACTAATCATATGAACTCTGAAATGTGGAAATTTCCCATAATCCATCGTCTCGGTGATGTACATCATTGGTACTTTGATGACTGGTTGATTTGCAGGCTTGAAATCTCGATCAGCAGTGGAACGCTTAGAAAACGGTTTTTTCCATCTGCCTATATTTGTAAGCATGAACAAATTCAGATTACTTGTGTTTCAATGCTCAGAGATTTGTTAGCATTATTGTAAGAATATGATGAAAAAATGGCAGAGAAATGCCATCTGATGGGGTGAAACATTGATTATCTTAGAGCTCAGGTTGGAATACTGTCAAAATTCAGATTTCTATTCACCTCGAATGACGAATGTGTTCGAATGTTTTTGTCCATTGAAAGGAGGAACACACTGTCAAACACATTCAGCCTCAATGTTGATGATTGTTCATGGAAAGAAATCATGAATATACTGATTTGCACACCGGATATTTTTATATGGCAAGATGATTGACTTTTGAATTGATGTTAATCAGTCAGATTTCTCATCTTCTAGGACATAGGCTTGGTAGTTATAGAGAGAGTAGTAGAATTTCGACGGCAACAGAAAGCTCTAGTGATTGATGGTTGTGAGTTCCTGTGTTTTGTTTTGTCGAATCACTACTGTGAATAAAGGTTCACAATATCCTTGATTCTCCACTAACATCCCTTCAAATTGTTATTCTAATGTGTAGACATTCCATCTTTCAGGAAATCAGTGAATGAGATATGAAGTGTATGGTTGGTGATGAGCAGTGGTGGAATTCAGGACGTTCATTTGGTTCCATTTGTGACTTGTCATTCAAATGTACCTGTGACTCAGTGTATAATATCATTTTCATCCATATTGTAACCCATCTGACATCGCTTCAAATGTCAGGGAATTAATTGCCTACTAGGCTACTGATTCGCAAATGATTTGATGTTCTTTTGTGTAACAGAAGTACACACTGGCCAATATGCTCAATTTAATCAGTTCACTAAAGTATTGTTGAAGATGACAAAGTTGAATAAATTGAACTCCATGAACGGTTCTTCTAAGAATATTTGTTCCAGTGATCTACTTCATGAAGTTGCGACATTCTATTGAGTTCAGAGACTGTACTCAAGACTGAGATTCGATGGCAAGGATCTCTTTCATTTTCGAGAAATTATTTTTAACTCTCAACATGTATGTTTGAATTCTACCTTGAAGTTTTTGTTGAGTGATAACGAATTCACCGATTTAATTGAAACATTCACAACGTCTTCATCTTCAGCATAAAGAGTCTTTCAAATTCTTTAGAAGTGCAAAAACAACCACCTCCACTTTCAGACGACATCGTAGGAAAATGGTTATGATAACGATTTTGAATGTTTTCTCTATAAAAGTAATTACAGTCTGCACAAAATGCATTTCCATGTTAGTTCTGTTATCAGTCACTTCGAGTTGTAATGTCAGCGATTTTAAACAATCTCTATGACATTGATGGGTGCTTCATTTCTTCATGTAATAATATTTACTCAAAGTATCTTGTTTTCTTTTATTGAGGAATCTCGTCACGTTCTACTATCAGTTTAAATAATATATGGATTTATAGGCTTCATGGTTGAAATGTTTATTTCGGTTACTGAACAGCGCTGACATACCCTATTGTCTTACCCTATCTATCTCAGTATGTCTCCCACTAACGTTTTTATCGTGTTGCTTAACTTTCGATATGTTGATTTGATTAGGGGTAAGGTGAGGTGATTTTTCAAATACTTAAGAACGTGTTCTGTTATCTTTTGTCTGTTTCTGCATTAAGTTAGCTACAGTTGAAATTGATTAATATTGTGTGTTTACTTTGTGAAAATGTGGCATCGGAATATTATCTTTAAAACCTATCAGAGGTTTATCTTCTATAGACGTTTGTTAAAGGATGAATATATAGAATCTAACCGTGCTTATGCACGATTACATCTTCAGAATATCTGTCATCAATGATCAACAGAAGTTCATTTTTTATCAGTCCCTATGGTTTTTAGTACATTCTAGTTGATATTTAGTTTCATGATAAACAGAACTTGTGCTATACTGAACATTCTTGATTGACAGTTAACGTCATATAGGTATTTTACAGTCATAATATTGGTATCGGCTACACCCGAGAAATATAGGCCTACTATTACTTGCATCAATTTTTCCTCCAAGATCTATGTTAATTTATCAAAACTTGTATGAGTTTTATACTGATTTCATTACATGCATAGATGACTACTGTCAAATGTTGTTGTAGGGAATTCCGACTAGGAACTCATGTTTTTTTGATGCAGAAACATGCCAACAGATTTCAAATTCATCACAATGGTCATTGGTGACAAGTTGCATAACTCCTGAAGATGCGTACTACCAAGAATAACCATAATTACATTATGACTGTATATGCACTTCATACTGTACAAAAATTTACATTCGAGTGAATCCAAGCATAATTTTAAGTGATAAGCAGAAAAGTTCAAGAGTAAATTTTATTCTCTTCTGGGAACTTTCGGTGAATTATTTTGCATTTCGGTGTGGTATCCTACTCTGTAACTACATGCAACTTCTTAATATCAGAACAATATACAAGAGACTCCCGATATAAAGTGAATAATACTTCTTCAAGAAGTATAAGCTGTCATCAAAGCTGGTACACTTCACAGAGGGATGTAAACAACAAATTGGTAGAGAAAAGCGGCATTAAAATACTCAGAGGTGTATAAGAGGAAAAGAAATTCAAAAGAATGAAGATGGATGAAAATATTCAAGCTTTAGAAGGTGTCAAAGAGTGAATAAACCTGGTCTGTTGTGCGGGACCGTTTTTCAGCCACACCGCCTAGGATAGTTCACACCTCCCTATGCTACGCACACCAACAGTCAGAGAATTCATGGACTAGTGTCACGTCTCAAATCAATCCTATTTTAGTTCACATCATACATCGAGATAAGAAGCGGCTTAGTCTCCGAAGATTAACAACCTTATTGACTGACTTGATGCCATACTTAGTACCATTCATCTAACCTTCGCACTGCTCACTTGGCAATTCTTCCCTATGTGAGCACTGCTGTGAGTACACCTCTGTTTGGAAACCTGTAATCTCTTCACACATACTTTCTTCGGCGACTTTTTACAACCGTAAGATAGGACAGAGTAGACTCTAACTAAATTATAAAATGTTTCAAGAGGTTATCGGATATCTCACGGACATCAAAGAAGATGTAAGTTAATAAATGCGAAGCGAACCTTCCGTATTCGAACAGAGATTACATCAGCAACCAGCCGGTTCGGAATAATGCAACTCCCCAGGTTGGCGAAGCGATTACTGTATCTCACTACTTAATTGCTTAACTGTAAGCTGGGAGGAGGTGAAATCAGTCTTAAAGCATCATCCCTCAGTTGAAAGGTCTGAAGCAAATACGAAACAAGCATGGATTTCTGCTCAAGGCATTAGGAAGACCTTGTACGTGCTAAATTTTGAAGTGAGACTCAACCCAGAAAACTAATTAACCACCAACGATTTAAATGATTTTCTATGCAGTTTTTTTAAACAAACAAAGTTATACTTCTATAAACATTAACTGGGATCTATGATCTAAAAATACTGACGGACTACCTCCTGTTACTGAAGTGGCATAATAATTCTTGAGTTTATAGGAGTCGCCAGTAGTTAGATAAAGTAGAGAGATACTAGTCAGAAATGTTAGAACAATATGACATACCTTTGAAGTACAACGTATTGACCAAAGCGAGAATGGTCTGTTTGGATAATGACTGTTTTAAAAATTCTGGGATCAGTTTGTTTGTTTTGTTACTGACCCATCCGTTGATAGTCCGTTTAGCATCTTCTTGCAAAGTAAAATCCACCTAATAATACAGGATAAAGTTAGCAGTTAGTATTACTAACTATGAAAAACTTTCTAAAGGAATTAAATGATATGCTACTGATATACTAGCACATGGGGTCGTGAGCGTAAGCCTCTATATTGCCTGTTTCAATCTCAACATCACCAGTGGATAGTGGCTGGTAGTGGGACGCAGGATGCGCGTTTCGTCCTACTCGGCACTTGTCAGTCGTGTTTACCTACCTTCCAGCGACAAATGTTGTTCCCAGATGGGATGAAATGTACGTCCTGAATTTCGCTGCTGGCTAATGTTGACCTTTACTATAAAATTTAAAAGGTAGGCAATATTAAGGCGTCCACGCTTGACCCTGTATGCCAACAGAGACCGATCAATTCGGTCCAGTCAACTACGGGATGCTACAAGCAACATTATGTAAAATACACTTGTACAACAAGAAGTGACTGTCTTGACTAGGTGGCCTGATGGATAACGCTCTGCCACCTGAGGTGATCGGTCCCGAGTTTTAGTGTTAGCGGAAACGACATCGATCACTGAAAGGCAGGTGCATCCAGCTGATGAGTCCCAAACAGGACGAAACGCACATCTTCGATCTCACTGTTAGCCACTATCCATCATTTTTATAAGTTATACAGAGTAGTTTACACCAACACATGGCTTAGTTCCACTTAATTTCTTATCACAGAAGTGGGTAGTCAGGTAGTAAACTTTACCAACGAGATTCAAACAGCATTTCAAAGGGGAAATCTACATTATTTACAGTTTTATGATCAAAGTGAGTGTTGAAGTGCTTAGCAACTTGTACTTATGAACATAGATCCAATCGTTTCAGGCTGAAGATTATCAGTGGGCTGCGAAGGATGCTCATTACTTAGCAAAAATGAAATTTGATGATGATGAGTAAAAGTACTAATTGTAGTTGGGAACATGGTTTTCAGATGATGGCATATTTTGTGAATCATACACATTCTTTCTTCAAGATGCTCAGAATAGTGTGAACAAAGTGATATTCTCAAAGCTTTGATATAAGATGCAGTTTCCTTTGTGTAGTCTGAAGTTATAACGTTTTCACTTCTAGTATTATTAGTCGAAAAATTTCATCATAAGCTGGATGAGGTAACAGGAATGCCTAACTTGAGTTTGCGTATTTCCCTTCAAGGTAGTTGTCAGAATAAACCCATTCGATCATATGAAAAGACGAAACGTGGTTTCAGCAGAGAAAAATTTTTCTTTTCGACGAACTCATTTACTAAGCTGTACGTTCGTGAATATATGTTACACTAGATAGAATGTTCCAGAATTGTTTCCGGTAAGGGGGCAAAATATATTGAGTGATGAAAGGAAGTTAATTAATACATATTTGTGTTTAGAGTGGAAAAATAGACAGGGGATTATAAAACTAGATATAATTACGCAATACAGGATGAATGTATGGCAAAGTAAGAAACTGAACAAAGGGCTATGGAGATAAAATTGCGATTATGTAATACCGGATAAGCCTATGATAGAGTAAGAGAGTAAACAGATGATGATGAAAATAAGATTGTAATTACGTAATACAGGTTAAATCTGTGACGGAGTAGAAAAATGAATAAGGTATACATGTGTAGTTACCTGATACAAAATGAATCTGTGGCCGACAGGGCTTTATGATGGCCATGGCAAAGATAAAGGTTGGACGTACCTTTTTTTTCATGCATAACTCTCGTTTGAACTTCTGGATGGCTAGTGCTTCAGCCATAGACAGATGCCTTGATTTTACTCCCTTCGAGTGGTTTGATAGAACCCTGTAGAGAATTTTGAATGAGCTCTCGAAAGGAGTTAAGTGGCCTGAGTTCACGAGGTGTTCTGCTATCGAAATGAAGATGCATTTCCGTTCTCCCTTTGCAAGCTAGGCTGGGTAATGTTCGCGGACATGTTTTACAAGCCGATGCATGGAACGGCTGATGTACTCAGCTCCACAAGAGCAAGTAAACTGGTATGCGCACACTGATGTGGCCCATTGCGTCGGTTTGTCTTTCACACATTGCCCGAAAAGTTTCTTGCAGAAGAAAATTATACGAAGGTGGGCGGCGAAGAATGTTCTGTTTATGGGTTTTAACAGTCGTTTCCTCAGGATCTCTGCAGTAATATCATTTCTGAATTCAAAATTCAGCAAAAAAATCTTTTTCGGCGCCAAATGTCTTTGTTCACCTGCGTTCTTTAGCCTTATGTTCTTATCTATGAATCTGAGCGTGAACCCGTTTTTCGCTAGAGTTCGTCGAAGTATTTGCAGTTCTTCGTCATCTGTGTCTTCAGTACATATTTTCCTGATCCTCGAGGAAAGTGAATGAATAAGATTTCTTTTCCTGTATAAGGGGAATGAACTCTGAAAATCAACAAATTGTCCGTTCCATGTAGGCTTTCTGTAGATCGATCCACAAAGTGAATTATCGTCTTTTCTTTGAAGTTGAACAACAAGAAAATGGAAGGTTAAGTTTGATTCTGATTCTGGAGTAAATTTGGTTGAAGGGTGGGGATTGTTGAATGTATGAAGCAGGTTTATAAGATTCATATTTTCATCATAAACTATAAACGTATCATCCATGTATCTTTTGTAAACATGGAGTTCATCGATTATTAATGATAATTTGGTGTTTTCCAGGCTTACCAGAAGACCACATTTACATAACTTCGAAGAAACTTTTCTGCATTCACATAGCAAAGCACACACCCAACAACTTGTTCGTAAGGCATGATAAATTTGAAGTTATGCTTGAATACACATTACATACTGACAGAAGTTGGAAAATGTATCATTGTATTCTGAACCAGTGATTCCGTCAAAATATATTCACTGCAAAACCTGAATATCCCGAGTTAGATCTTGAGCGGCATAGTGAATACACACAACTGCATAGACCCCTAACAGAAAGAAACATCTGTTCACTATCCTCATGTTTTCAATAGTTTTCCAACTAATATTAGTATTCAATGAATACTATCTTGAAATGAGTCACTCCTTACAATCTTCCAAACTAAAAAATCCTTAACTAGTTAGGTATTTTATCTTCCTAATCTGTAGTTTCGGTTTGAAAACATTTTCAAAATATACGCTAAAAATTATCTTACTCTATTGAATAAATGAAATATAAAAACTGGTGTTTATTTACATTGAAAACGTTACTGTCGAATTGTTTTATTAATTTAGTTGAAAAGGTTGATTTAATTTTAGCGCCATCTTTAAGGAATACTGCATTTCCTATTTTAATCATATTTATCTCATTCACATTTTCTTCAGTTAAATTATGATATAATGATGTAAACAATTGTGTAGCAATTTTCTGTTTTCCTTTAACATTATCAATTCCCAATACATCACCAATCTGTACTTGTGTATTACCTTTAACTCCTCCAGAACCAAAAAGTGTTGTAAGCAATAGGAATGCACTCAATGGAGAGGATAGGTAATCACCGATTGCTGGAAAGAGAAAATAAAAAAAAAAAACTTAAATCATTGATCTTTTTATAAGCTACAGTATATTTTGTATTTGTTGAGGATTTCAGTTTTAAGGTATTACTTTTCACTGACTGATATCAGCTGGAGAACCATTGAAAAACTTGAGAACACTGGACAGCTGTTTCTTTCTAGTATGGGATTCCTCAGAGATTCGCACCTACTACCCTATCAGATATCGAACTCGAAACTTTCAAGTTTTACTGTCAAAACTTTAACAGATCAGCTGCCATGCTAGAGTTTAGTGGTTCATTGTTTCTTACTTCTGTCAATATGCAATATAGCTCAACTATCCATCAAGGTCTTTAGTCCGCCTTCAATTCGCTTCCAACTGGTTGATGCCATAGATTACGGCTTCTCATTAGAACTTCGGTATACCAATCTCTAAGCATTTCACTAATGACCACTATATGGTAATATATCTTGAGATCAATAGGGATCTTATTCTTATGATAGTATACATCATAGACTTTGATATAAATATCCCTAAGTTCAAATGAGAACCCATGATCTGTGAGGTCAGCTAGTAGGAAGTGAAGTGGATGTCAGTTGAAGACCATGGTGGATAGTCAAACTATACCGTAAGTTGACAAAAGTGGGAATCTGTGGATTATTGCACTCCAGCCCAATAACTCAATGATTGACGCGTTCTCCGGGAAACCTGAAGCTCCTAAGTTCATTCTCCTACACGGTTGTGGGTGCTTACAACTGAGGAGTCATACACTAGAAAGAAACAAACGACCACTTATCTAATCGTTCTCAAACTGATGTCAGTAAATTAATCACCATCTCCAAGAACTGGTGAAGTCAGTACCAATTCTTTCTGCCATACCTATAAATCCAACTGCTTTCTGTTGAACGTAAAACCAGTACACACACGCCAGCTGTAATACCAGTAATACTGGTATGCAGTACAGCTACTACTTCTGTAGATATACATGATCGATAAAGCTGGTCACTGGTTATGAGATACAAAAAGAACCGAGACTTATGACAAAGCTGTGAGAGAAGTGTATTTCACTTATGTTTTGGATCGAAGTAGTTTCCTCGAAGAAGTGGAGAGGAAATAAGCTTTAATGTTGTATATGCTAGTTCCTGTCATAAAGTTTATTGATTTATTGACAGGACAAATAATGCGATCATATTTGATTTCAGTTCCCCATGTGGATAAGACTTATCTCTATATTTCTGTAAGGAATATCTTTCTCAAGGAGTTGGAGATCATTTTCTTTAGGATATCAACAACTGTATCATTTTCAAAGTTCGAATTATTGCATAACATTCTCAACATAAAAGTAAGGCCATCGTCTTTAATCTTGGCTGAATGTCGTTTACCTGCAGATTGCGGCGAATAGTCAATCCCAACGAGTATTTTTCGAAGAGTATTGGTCATCTTAGTGTAAGAGTAACACATGGGCCCTGCGATGGATCACAATTCCATATTAGACTGTTAATTTCATTGATATAGCACACACTAACTCATACAGTATTATTTACTGCATAATGTTCAAGGCAAAATCTAATACTCACTCTCAGATCAAAGTTATCACACAACTTGCTTAACTCCCTTCTATATCACAAAAAATCCTCATTCTCTGACTTCAGTAACAGTCACAGATTCCACATATCCACAACATGTAATCAACCATTCATGTCACATATGTGTTACATGTTGATTCAATGAACAGGCATTCTATCATCAATCTCTCACTCAACACAGCAACATTGGATTTCACAATTAGTCACCCTGTCACATCCCATAGTGTAATTATGAGTCAGAGTATATGAAGCGATAACCAACGTCTTCACTCAATTATTTATCCTACTATGATCTACCATTGTATATTTCATCAGGCGATTGTGATCCGACATGCTGACTGACACTGATCACCTGATTATCAGCTACATACTTCATCTCACAATCATTACATGCATGGTAATGGAGAGATGAAGCTTCTTTCTAATGAAATGGATCTACTGAATCTTGTAGCCTGTACAGTTTCTGTGAGAGTGGGCGTGTGTGCATAAATGTCACACTAATCACAGCGTTGTTAAGAATACTACATGCACTTTCATATATCCCTTTCATATACAGCAATACAACAGACAGTTTGCATTGTCTCTCATATATATCGCAATTAACACTAATATTATCCCTCTTTCAATTATAAATCTTCATAAACCTTTAAATAAATTCTTATGGGAAAAAGTTTACCTTCTAAAGGAAGAGCATACTGATCTGTAATTCATTCTTTCCTATTTCATGGCTGTGAAAAGTCACTGCTGAAGGTATTTATGAAGAGATTACAGGTTTTCGATCACCTTTATCCTCACAGCGTCGCTCACATATGATGAAATTACCATGTGAGCAATGCCGAGGTTAGGTGAAAGGTACTAGGCAAGGCAAAGCAAGCCATTCAGTCTCGGTTGCGAAACTTCGGTGATGTGTTGTGCATGTTGAGCCAATTTACACCAGAATGGGACTGAGCTAAAAGGAAATTCATGACCGGACTATGATGCGTCACCAGTTGACGAAGTTTGTGACTGTAGGTCTGATCGTGTAAGGTAGTGTAGACTGCCTGATTAAGTTCCTCCAGACCACAGGAATCAGTGACCGAAGACCCATCGTAATATGCATGAAAATCGATCACAATGGCTTAGATATATTCACTCTTCGACATCTTCTAAAGTTTCAACACTTTTATCAACCTTCATTTTCAAATTCCTTCTCCTCCTCCTCCAACACACCCTTGTCTACTTTTACTATCCACTTTCTATTTGTATGCTGGTATGCAGAGTGGCAAATTTAGCTGATGCCCTTCTATGCAAGGTTTTAATCTGATTTTATCTGCTGCCTTCAAGTCAGAAATATATTTGGAATATATTTATTTGTTGGCAATGATTACTTGGCTTCGGTCTACACGAATATTCCTGTTTTTGATACTTACTGTTTATGACTGTTTGCAAGTAGAGGGTCATCTTCAATGGCTGATTAAATCAAATAATATGATAGGATAATATCTTCTAGTCTAATGGAATGGTGACAAGATTTAACCACTATCTGCATAATTTAATGACTGTTTGTAATCGACTTGAATATAACGAATGTAAAAAGGTTGGGCATAGGGCTAGCAACCCTACCCCGGAAAACAAATCTAACCGCTAAAGAAACTTCAAAGCACAAACAAAATATAAAAAATAATAACAAAATTATTCCTCGTTGGAATCGGAGAGGCAAAATGAGGCCAGTTGGTGAAAGATTTCGGGAAGCCTATTGGCCAATGTGTCTTATCTCCCCCGATGAAAGCGAAAGTAAACGTGGGGACATGAAATGTCTGCACAACCTTTGAACTCAGCAAGGCAGCCAAGATTGCAAACGAGATGAAGAGGTATCACATTGAAGTGCTTGGAATTTGCGAAAGCAGATTGAATGGGAGTAGACTCTCCACACTATCAACTGGAGAATCAATAATCTACTCCGATATTGTCACCCAGATGACAACCACAAGCACACTGAGTTTCGGAGTGGCTATCATGATGTCCCAAACAGCATCGAAGGCTCTCTCTCACGCAGTGGGAACCAATCTCCTCCTCCAAAATCAGGAACATGACAGCGAGGTTCAACTCGAAAGGAAGGAAGGTCACAATCATAGAATGATACACTATGCACCTACAAATAATGCAGAGCAAGAGAAAAATGATAAATTCTACAGACAACTTCAATCAACACTGGACAAGACCACACCCCAGTTAGCGATATCAAAATTCAAATGGGCGGGGTGACATGAATGCCAAACTGGGAGCAGACAACACAGGAAGAGAACAAACCATGGGTCGAGAAGTGCTCGGTGAGGTGATGAAGGAGAATGGAGAATTGTTTGCAGAATACTGTGCATTCAATGATTTGGTGATTGGAGGAGAGTTAGTGTGTTCAAGCACAAGGATATCCACAAGGTAGCGACATGGATTTCACCAGACACCAGGACACACTAAAAATCAAATCGACTTTATTTCAATGTGAAGAAAGTGGAGACGCAGCCTACTTGACACAAGGTGAAGAAGAGGAGCAGATGTAGGTTCAGACCACTCACCATCTAGTGTAAGGAACCTTCCAAATCAAGTTAAAAGCCCTCAAGGAAGCTGGTGATAGACCGCGGTTCAAGTACAACACTCGGAAATTGAGGGATGAAATTACAAAGGAAATCATCACGTCAGTCAGCCATCAAGACAAAATGGGAGATATCGAGCAACATCCATGAAGAAACCTGTGTAGAAGAACACTGGAAGTCTTTGAAAGAGATGTGGAGAGAGACCTGCATAACTGTATTAGGAAGGAAGAAGAAAGAAGACAAGGAATGGATCTCAACGGATACATGGAAGCTGATAGAGCAGTGAGAGGAGGATGGTGAAACAGCAGATAAACCAGTGCAAGGATGCTCAACGACAAGAGGAACTGAGTAGAATGTATAAAACACTACACAGGACAAAGAAGTGAAGAAGAGTGCACGGAAAGACAAAAGACACTTCTACGAAACACTGGCAAGTGAAGCAGAACAGGCTGCTGGTAGAAAGAGAGACAGAGACCTGTTAACATTGTATCAAATAACCAGGTTACTATCTGGGAGGGAAGGGGTCAACACACATGAAACCAATAAGTGATGATGGAAATTCAATTACGAAAGAAGAGAAACAACGAAAACGATGGGCCGACCACTTCAAGAAGCTCTTGAATCGACCACCACCACCACCTGCACTTCGTCCAGAAATACCACAAACAGCACAGCCATAGGACTACAAGTGAACATAATTCCTCCAACAAAAGCGGAAGTCCTGAACGCCAGAAAGCTACTGAAATGTGGGAAAGCAGCAGGACCAGACGGGATCCCGTCAGAAGCACTGAGAACAGACACAGAGACAACAGTGGACATGCTCACACCACTATTGCAGAAGGTTTGGGAAGAGGGAAGGGAATTTACCTGCCTATTGATTGGAAGAAGGGTTACCTTGTCAAACTGCCGAAGAAAGGAGACCTCAGTGTTTGCAAGAACTGGTGCGGAATCACTCTCCTGTCCACCCAGAGCAAGCAAAATATTAAGCCGTATCATCCTGGATAGACTAAAGGATGCACTGGATTCAAAACTACAACCGGAACAGAATGGTAGCCTGCCTTCAGGAAGTACAAATCATGTGCGGTTCCAAATTGCAACCCCGCACTACGCATCATCATGGAACAGAGTATAGAATGGCAGACAACTCGACTCCACCTCAGCTTCATCAACTTTGAGAAGGCCTTTGACAGCGTCAACCGAGAGGTAATTTGGAAACTGCTTCCATACTATGGAATACCGCAAACCTTTATCAACCACCTTCAACAAATATATGAAGACGCCACATGGCAGGTAATTCACAATGGGAAGCTAAGTGATGTCACTGAAGTGAAGTGAAGACAGGAGTGAAACAAGGTTGCCTACTATCCCCATGATATTCCTGATTGTGGTCGACTTGACTGGATGATGCAGCAAACAGTGAGGAGCGAGAAGAGGGGGATACGCTGGTTGGACCGCGGAAAAGAACCTAAAAGACTTGGATTTCGCCAACGATGAATTGTGTCTGATGTCACACAAACTTGAAGATGTATAGGGAAAAACTAACAAGTTGGTAGAAGAGGCGAGGCAGCGAAGATGGGACTTCAAGTGAATATAGAGAAGACAGAGGTGATGAAGATACCACACCAACAACAAACTCCAGTCACCACCAATGGGAGAAACTTAAAGGAAGTAACCTCCTTCACTTATCTAGGAAGCACTGTTTCAACTACAGGCGGTGGCACAGACGAGGATGTCAAAGTCAGAATCGGAAAAGCAAGACAAGCGTTCATTAGCCTGAAACCAGTGTGGAGATCTTTTGCACTGCACTCAGCATGTGGAACAACATCCGGATTTTCAACACCAACGTCAGATCAGTGCTTCCATGTGATGGTTGAGAGACTTGGCGCGTTACGAAAGGGATTCCTAATAAACTACAGACATTCATCAACAACTGCCTACGATGGCTCGTTACTGAAGATCAGATGAGATGGCCAGAATAATAAGAATAAGCAACAAGGAGCTCTGGGAACGAACCAACCAAGAACCTATCACGCAACAAATATGCACTGGAAGGAAGTGGAGATGGATTGGGCATGCACTGAGAAGGCCGACTGAGGACATCACGCGTCAGGCCAGTTGCTCGAGTGGAACTGGGATGGGAAGCGACGAGTTGGACGTCCGAGAGTGACATGGAGGAGATCGTGCGAGGAGTAAATGAGAGCTTGTGAGCTGTCTTGGAGCCAGGTCCAAAAGATTTCTGAGAACAGAGTTCTCTGGAGACGAGCTACTGAGCCCTTTGTTCCACTAGGAACCCAAGGGACTAATAATAATAATAATAATAATAATAATAATAATATTCTCAACAGTTGTGATATTTAAATCTTGTGAACTGCGTCGGAATCCTGCATAAGCTTTCCTACATCATTTACATATATAGCAAAACACAAAACAGAATTTGAATTGACTGTCAGACATATTTCAATCAGTGCTAACATTATCACTCCTCTTATCTATCCTTATTAACGTTTTCATCAATTACAGAAAATAATTACTATGTAGTGCCCCCCTGCTGTGTTTTGATTCCTCCTGTAGGTTTCCTAATTGACTAATCAAACTCCTAGACCGATTGTCTAGATATTCTATCAAGCCTACCTTGACAGATATAGGGTGGTGAGATGATGTTAAATCCATATTAGATTTATTCAGTTCATACATAGCGCACAGTATTATTATTCTAATTATTTGTCCCTTGGGTTACTAGTCGAACATAGGGCTTTAGTAGCACACCTCCATTGAACTCTCTTCTCCCCAGTCTTTTGAACCTGGCTACACAATTGCCCACAAGCTTTCATTTCTTCCTCACATGATCTCCTCCATCTCAACCTCGATATGAACGCCAACTTGTTCTTTCCCACATAGTTTCCATTCGAGGGCCTGACCTGGCGCGTGATGTCCCCAGTCGGCCTTCTCAGTGTATCCCCAATCCATTTCTTCTTCCTTCTGCTGCATATTTGTAGAGTGATAGGTTCTTGGTTGGTTCGTTGCCAGAGTTCCTTGTGGCTTATTTTTTCTCGCCATCTGATCTTCAGTATCGAGTGAGCGTATGCAGCTGTTGATGATATGTCTCTAGTGTGTCGGAAGTGATTTTCGTGACACACAAAGTTTCTGAGCCATACAGAAGCAATGACTCTACATTAATGTTGAAAATCCGGATCTCGTTGTTTGTGGTGAGTGCAGTAGATCTCCACACTGATTGCAGATTAGTGATACAGTAATATTTACTTGATGACCACATTTCCAGCATAAATTATTACTGCTCACAATCATGTCAATGGAATCACACTACCATCGACATCTGATCTTCATAGTCCTATCACCTCATAGTCTCTGATTTTAATGGTAGTAACATTTCCCATATCTCCAGTACACGTGTTGCGTCATTCGTATCATATGTGTTGGGTGTTGCTTAATTCGACGAACAAAGATTCAGTAACAGATCCCCGTCTCTCTCTTTCTCCACCAAACTATATTGTTAGACTTGAGTACAGGAGTTTCATCCCATCTACCATATTGTGTGGTTGTGTATTATTGTATGCATTGCGATAACGGAGTGTTTTTCTACATGAATGACCCTATTATTGTGGTCTGTCATTCTACGTTTAGCTGAATTCCCATGTTTCGCTGTTCTGACTGACCCCGACCACCTGGTTTCACCTACGTACTTGGGCTCGTATTCATTATATGGAATTTAATAGACTAGATTATTGTTCTGAATTGTTTCTTTCAGTTTCTTAGCGCAGCCAACGAAGCTTGTGTGAGTGTGTGGATGACGCATTTACTGTGTTAAAATCGGAACATATCGCCTATTTCCTCACGTATATAAACTCAGTAGTGGATGCAATCCAATTAACTTACGGGATAGAAAATGATGAAGGGGAATTACCTGTTAATAGTGGATCGTGGCTAGCAGTGGAATCCAGGATGCGCATTTCGTCCTAATTGGGACTTGTCAGCTGGACTTACCTGCTCCCCGATCAACGACTGTATGATATAAAAAAATTATGCTAAAAAACTATAGCCATCGCACAATGAGTGGCTATCGTGGCCCGGTGGTGTAGTGGATAACGCGCCAGCATTTAGAACGATAGCTCCCGAGTCCGAATCCTGGTGAGGATAACGTCACTCACTGAGAAACAGGTACATCTAGCTGATGAGTCCCAAATAGGACGAAATGCGCATCCTGGATTCCACTGCTAGCCACGATCCACCATTAACGTAATTAAAACGCAGGCTGTATCGAACATCAGGAAACCGACACATTCTAACACTTATCGAGACTTCAAGTCATCTCTAGTCCAATATCAGTTAAGGCAGATTTGGTCAAATGTCTAAGTGGTTGAACAAGAAAACTCACCAGTCAGTGCAAGGACATAAGCGATGACTTGAAGCACATGAAAGAAGCTCTGGTAACTAATAATTATCCTCTACAGTTTATTAAGAAATTCACACGAACATACAAAAAACGAAATAATAACAGTAAAACAAGTACGAATAATGACAACAACACGAGTAGAAAGGAGTTCACAACCTCCATTATATTACTCTATAAGTAATGCAAACCAGAAAATTTACATAAGATCCTCAAGAAAGCTGGAATTAGGGTTACGCTTAGACCTACAAACTCACTCAGAGATGAGCTTTGTCGACTGGCCTAAAGATGCGAATGAGGCAATTCAGCAAGAGAATCCAATCTATCAAATTCCATGTAATGACTGTTATTCAGGTGAAGTACATAAGTGAAAGTAGACCGGCTGATCGGTGTCAATTAGAATAGTGGAACATGGGAATTCAGCTGAATGTAGAATGACAGACCCCAATGATAGGATCAACCATGTAGAAAAAAGAGCTCGTCCAATGCAGTGGATGCATTAACACAACCACACAATGGGATGAGTGGCATATAACCACTATACTCACGTCCAGCAATAGGAATGGATGGCGAGAGAGACGGGGATTGATTACTGAATCTTTGTTTATCAAATCAGCCAGCATCCAACATATGTGGTGTAAATGACGCAACACCTATACCGGAGATACACAAAACTTTACTATTAATAAGACAGAGAATATGAGGTGACAGGACTATAAAAGTCAGATGTGGAAAGAACTGTGATTACATTGATATGTTTAATGAGTAATAAGTAACTTATACTTGAAACGTGGTCATCAAGTAAATAATACTATATCACTGTGTGTTATAAATCAAATAACTAAATCAATTATGGAACTAAATTCTACCACAGGGTACAAGTCCTAACTATTATTGACTTCCTCGTCTCTGGTAACTTCAATTCTGATTACCCCAATTACCAGATTCATTAATTTATATGTATACAGGCTCAACAGATCGAAATTGACCATTGATGAATTCGATACAGCAAAACAATAGGGAATTCGGAGGTCAACAGTATTATGAAATGTTCTTCTGTCTCTCAGGTAGTATCGTTATATATCAAATAGAATTACAGTTAAGCAGATTTTATCACCCTATTTGTAAAGGTATTTAGCCATACTACTGATAAATTTGTTGAAAGATTCAGGTAAATTTATTCATTTACTGCACAGAATAGTAATGACAATTGATATATCGACTGATTAGTTTTGAAGAAGTAATTTGTCAGCTGATTCAACACTACCGACCTCGTTCAACAGCTATATGCTACGTTATATGATATTACTTGCCAAGTGATTCACAATGCAAGGCTCAGTGATGTCTTCGAAGTGAAGACCAGGGTAAGAAAAGATTGCCTATTATCACCGATTATCTTCAAGAAGGTAGTGGAACGGACCATGCAACAAAATATGAGAAGTGAGAAGATGGACAGATGAAAAGACACCACGATAAGATTTGGATTTCGCCAACGATGATGATTTATGTCTGATGTCTTGTCGCATAAGCTCGAAGATCTATTGGCGAAAACTAACAAGATGACAGAAGAGATGAGGCAACCAAGGAGGCCGAGACTTCAGGTGAACATAGAAAAGACAGTGGTGATGAAGACGCTCAACCAACAACAACAACAAGCACCAATCACAATCAACAGGAGAAACCTGAATGAAGTTATCTCTTTCACCTACCTACCTAAACAGCATCGTCTTAACTGCAGGTGGCGGTACAGATGACGACGTCGAAGCCAGCACCCGGAAAAGTAAAGCAAAATAGGCCTCCACTAATCTGAAATCAGTGTTGAGATCTACTGCACTCCACTCAGCATAAAGCCTGAATAGCATCCGGATTTTCAACACCAATGTGATGGTTGAGAGACTTGGTATGCTACAGAAAGCATTTTCAACAAACTAAAGACATACATACATCACATCAACAGCTGCTGACTATGCTCACTCGACATTGAAGATCAGATGACCAGAATAATAAGAATAAGCAAGGAGAAACTCTTGCTGGCTGGTAACGAACCAACGGACCAAGAACCTATCGCGATGTTGTAGTGAAGCCCTTTTTTCTACTATGAACCCAAAGGACAAATAACAAAATAATATTAGACAGTTTTCGAGAATACTGGAGCATATTTCTCCTCTTTTAATCTTTAGACATATCAGCTTAGTTATATTTTCAAGACACTAATGAAAATGCTTTTACCAGTTGCCTATCTTATGTCTTTGATAGGTAGATACACTTGAAGTTGGATAAACATATTATCAGTAATAACCATTAGCTTGTATACCTACATATTAAAAAAAAATGGTAATAAAACTTACGAGATACTGACGTCTCCAAGAGATCATATGCGAAATTGTTGTAGTTCGACTGACTTTTTGTGTAGTCCATTTCAATTACAATGTTAGCAATACCTTCCGCTTTTTATCCACAATATTTCTTGTTATATAGATTAGATAAACAGTTGTCAGTTCATTAATAGTAATTATAATAGTATTAATACTATATGACATTTTATTTATGTCACGTAGAAACGATTACTTAAGGACAGATAATTAATGATTTAGATTACTTGTCTAACAGAGTTTATCGACATGTTGTATTAAAGTCAATTTAATGCAAGCAGATATTGTTTTCAAGAAATTGTTATAAATAGCTAATTGAATCAACACTGATATAACTTTCTTCGAAAAAAAAACTAAAGTGAAATCAGTACAATATGTTCATTTCAATGTAACATTGAATATGAAATCGATGTCATAGGTATATGTTAATTTAAGATTTAAGAAAATTCATTTTTGAGAAAGTTGTGGGGATTTGGAAATATTTCAAGTTGTTAGACTGACATCAGTCGCAGGAACAATTAAAACCTGAGAGAACTGGACAGCTGTTTCGTCCGACTAGTATAGGACTCCTCAGCAGTGTGCACCCACAACCCTATCAGGGTAGAAACCACGACTTCAGGTTCCGTGGCCAGCACGTCATCATTGAGCCACTGGGTCAGAATCCACTGGTCCATATTTCCAACTTCTGTTAGCTCACGATATAGCGCAACCACCACCGAATGTCATCGTTGAGTAACTGTCCTCATGACTATCAGGCTTCGCCCCCGCTGGCCACGACTTCTCATTCAGAATAACTCTCGAAGCTAATCACCAATGAGCAACAGTTCAACTGAATTTTGAAGGAGTTGTAGGTCGCGGGTTCCACCCCTGGGAGGGGGGGGGGGAATCGTGGGTGTGCACGGCTGAGGAGTCCCGTACTATGACGAAACAGCTGTCCAGTGCTCCCAGGTTCCCTTTGTTCCTCCAACTGATATCAGTCTACGATGAATAACAACTTGAAATTCATTTTTGTCTTATTTAGTAGTCTAGATGTGAACGAATGACTTAGAACAGAATTTATTGGTCATAACCAATGATTTATCTTGTAACGCGTTTATTTTCTAGCAAACCTTATGGCTGGCTCTTGTGAATTCGTTGCTGTAGACATAGCATTGAGTTGTGGAGGAGAAAGTGCTCAACTCGACTATATGCGAGTGAAAAACTATCTACTTGATGTTCGGCTGAACAGATCTGCAAGAACTAAGAGGGGTCATGTGACCAATCTCTGCCTACGCATCCTCCAACTGTAATCCAGATAATGCAAAGGATATAACTGGAAGTGGTGAAGAGCCATCAAAAGAGAACAAAGAAGAATGAGACAATAATGATTAAGATCAGGATAATAAGTGGATATATTTGCATCATTACGATGGATTCTGAGACATATCATCCACAGTCTTCAGTCACCAGGTTCTGTTGTAGCGTGAACTCCAACCAGGAAGTCTGCATTCCCCTACACAGCCCAGACCACTAGTTAGAGATCTCAGGGACTGGTATCACTCGTTATCTTCATCTAAACTACGTCTGCCTTCAATGACGATGTTTCACAATCAGGCAGTAGAACATAGTGAACAGCAACGGAGAACATTGGACTCAGTATGTTATTGCATATCACAGTGGTTCATTAAGTGGCGCAAGTTGGAGAAAGTTGATCGAGCCATATGTATACGTTCAGAGGTTTTGTCGGTCACCGACTCATCATGGCTGCTGTGACTTTCCAAATAAGTGAAGTGTTCAATACATTACACACTCTACTCCTTATTGTGAGGCAAGACTTCACCGAACTCCTGGAGCAGCAGTTCACATTTCGATGATTAGGAGAGCATCACAGACATTCTCAAATCACCCAGAAGAATGTATTATTCAGTGTTTCCACCTAACAGTACTATCATCTGAGTACTCTGGGAATACCAGGGAGTCCTCTGTGATAAAATCCGTTGATCTTAAATTGGACGACAAGAGACAGATCTCTATAACTGCATCTCTGAAAAAAGTAAGTGAGAATGAAGAGCGTGGACATTCTTGATGGGTATCACTGGACTTGAACAGCTCATCTAATAAATCAATGTAGGCTATGACTCATCTATGGGTGTTCGAACACAGGGTCTATAACAGGTTAATTTACTTTTCCGGCGCTTCTTTCTGTTAGAGACACTGCCACGAGACTCATCGATCAAGGGAGTCGAATGGTGCCCTCATTTAGAGAACTAAAGCTGCTGTCGAAGAGTGTGCCTAAATTCCGAAACCTAGCAGAAAGCGATGATAAGGTCACTAACAGTGTTTCGAAGCATTATAGGCGTACCAATTCTTTCAAGCAAGCTCTTAAGAGTATCTTATTGTAATGGGCAATCAATACTGAAGTATGACCGGGGAAGTCCAACTGCTGCAGCAATCTTTGAACAAAGGTAGCCAGTAAGTTTAAGACTTTGAAATATTCACTTGGAGACTATGAAAAAGGAGATATATCATGGATTATTTCACTCAGATTTCTTTTCCCTAAATAAGTGTAGAACTTGGTTACTGTGGTCGAATGCAGTTAAAAACTCGTTCAGTTCATATGATGAAGTATTATTTACTTGGTGACCACGTTTCGAGCATAAATCATCATAATCATATCAGTGTAATCACACTACTTTCGACATTTGATTTTTACAGTACTGTCACCTCAAATTCTTGGTCTTGTTAGTAACAAAGTTTTCTGTATCTCTGGTACAAGTGCTGCGTCATTTACATCACATATGATAGGTGTTGGCTGATTCGATGAAAAAACATTCCGCAGCCAATCCCCGTCTCTCTCTCTCTCTCTCTCTCCACCACATTAGACTATTGCACTTCAGTACAATGGCTTCATTCCACACAGTATATTATATGCTTCTGTGTTAATGCATGCATGCATTTTTTTTCTACATGACTGATCCTATCATTGAGGTCTGTCATTCTACATTCAGCTGAATTCTCATGTTCAACTATACTAACTCACACCGATCAGCTGGGTTAGTTTCACTTATGTATTTCACCTGAATAACAGTCATTACATGGAATTTGATAGATTGGATTCTCTTGCTGAATTGGTTTATGTCCGATTCTTAACAATGCTAGGATTAAGGTGATATTTAAAGCCACAAGTCCATTCTCAGGATTCCAGATTCAGTAGATCCATTCCATTAGAAAGAAGCTTCATCTCTCCATTACCATACATGTAATGATTGTGAGATGAAGTATGTAGCTGATAATCAGGTGATCAGTGTCAGTCAGCATGTCGGATCACAATCGCCTGATGAAATATGCAATGGTGGATCACAGTAGGATAAATAATTGAGTGAAGACGTTGGTTATCGCTTCATATACTCTGACTCATAATTACACTATAGGATGTGACAGGGTGACTAATTGTGAAATCCAATGTTGCTGTGTTGAGTGAGAGATTCATGATAGAATGCCTGTTCATTGAATCAACATGTAACACATATGTGACATGAATGGTTGATTACATGTTGTGGATATGTGGAATCTGTGACTGTTACTGAAGTCAGAGAATGAGGATATTTTGTGATATAAAAGGGAGTTAAGCAAGTTGTGTGATAACTTTGATCTGAGAGTGAGTATTAGATTTTGCCTTGAACATTATGCAGTAAATAATACTGTATGAGTTAGTGTGTGCTATATCAATGAAATTAACAATCTAATATGGAATTATGATCTACCTAAGTGCCAAAGTTTTATTTTTACATAAAGAGAATTTTCTTAGAATAATACCTCAAATGAAAACAAATTACTATTCAGGGAACCACATGTGACCAGAAACTGAATATTGTTCGTAAATGATTTTAATTTTAATTTACTCAAATAATTCGGATCTCGTTTGAAACCTAACAATGATTATTTTCATATTCTCTCAGTTTTTCTGATGCAGCCCATAGTGATACAGAATTATTATTTACTAGATGATGCTTCGAATAGTATTTATTGTTCATAATCTCATTAAAGGTTGCCTACTATCCCCCATGATATTCCTGATTGTGGTCGACTTGACTGGATGATGCAGCAAACAGTGGGGAGCTGTGAGAAGAGAGGGACACACTGGCTGGACTGCGAAAAGAACCTAGAAGATCTGGATTTCGCCGATGACTTGTGTCTGATGTCACACAAACTTGAAGATCTACAGGCGAAAACTAACAAGTTGATAGAAGAGGCAGCGAAGACGGGACTTCAGGTGAATATACAGAAGACAGAGGTGATGAAGATACCGCACCAACAACTCCAACAACAACAACAAACTCCAGTCACCATCAACGGCAGAAAATTAAAGGAAGTAACCTCCTTCACCTATCTAGGAAGCACTGTTTCAACTACAGGCGGTGGCACAGACGAGGATGTCAAAGTCAGAATCGGAAAAGCAGGACAGGCGTTCATTAGCCTGAAACGAGTGTGGAGATCTGCTTCACTGCACTCAGCATGTGGAACAAGATACGGATCTTCAACGCCAATCTAGTCAAGTCAGTGCTTCCATGTGATGGTTGAGAGACTTGGCGCGTTACGAAAGGGATTTCCAACAAACTACAGATATTCATCAACAACTGCCTACGATGGCTCGTTACTGGAGATCAGATGGCCAGAAAGAATAAGCAACAAGGAACTCTGGGAACGAACCAACGAAGCAAGAACCTATCACGCAACAAATATGCAGTAAGAAGTGGAGATGGATTGGCCATGCACTGAGAAGGCCGACTGAGGACATCACGCGTCAGGCCAGTTGCTCGAGTGGAATCCCCATGGGAAGCGACGAGTTGGACGTCGGTGTCGAGGGTGACATGGAGGAGGTCGTGCGAGGAGGAAATGAGAGCTTGTGGGCTGTCGTGGAACCAGGTTCAAAAGATCTCAGAGGACAGAGGTCCCTGGAGACGTGCTACTGAAGCCCTATGTTCCACTAGGAACCCAAGGGACTAATAATAATAATAATAAATAATCTCATTAACGTAAGTAATCAAACAATTTCCTGAATTAATTTGTTATAGTTTCATTGCGTCTCATTGTATTGCATTATTCCAGACAATATTTATGATAATATAAGAGTAAAACTTGGGCACTGTGGTGGGTTGTAATTCCATTTAAGTCTGTTTATTAGAAATATCACACAGTAGTGAAACAATAGCACTTACTGGAAAGCATTTCGGACACAACTTATTGTCCGTATTCATATCAGGTAACTCCACAACTTCGAGATACACTTGATATACTCCTAATTTTCTCTCGTTCTCTGAGATGACAAAGGTAGTAGAATCTTCCATATATCTAGAACAGGTGCAGAATCATTCCTGTTACTGTATGTATTTGGTGTTGATTCGATAAACAAAGATTTGACTACCAATCCCTCTCTCTCCCAACCAACTAAGTTAGTTTTCAACACTGTCGCCCTATCCCACCCTTCTGTATGATTGTGTGTCATCGCATGCAGAACTATGGATGAGCTTTTCTCTAGATTTCTTATCTTATTAGGATCTACTAATCTTGATTTAGCTAAGTTTTTGCGCTGTTATTCTAATCGACCCTGGTCGACTACACTGACCTATGTACTTGACCTCGCAATCATTGCCAGGGATCTGGTAAACCAGATTATTCTGCTTAATTTCATCGATAGAATAGTCAAAACGTTTTACAACGTCAGGAATTATATCGAAGATCTTAAGTGTAAGCTGATGCAAACAGTTAGTGAAAAAGATTATGAGCTTCTGATGGACAATTTCAAATAAAGCAGGATCAGCAGCGTTCAAGCCAGGTTACAGTGATTTGAACAACAGACAGCCGTTCCGCATGAAATAGGATGATTAGTTTACAAATGATTTACAAATTATATGGTTCATGTTAGCAATTCTCATCAATAAGTGATTTTTAAACTACCTAGCTGTGGTTTCAACAATGTTTCTATTTAAGATTGCCATCTGATGTTTAGATCAGTCTGGTCTGGATATACTAGAAGTTGCCTTCTAGGGTCTAAAGTTGCCGGTATCCTAACAACCTTCCAGACAGAATATCAATTCATATTAGATTAAGCATCACTGAATATTTTCCATTAACTGTTTTATGTTCTTATTTCCTTATTATTATTTTTATTATTAGTCCCTTGGGTTCCTAGTGGAACATAGGGCTTCAGTAGCACGTCTCCAGTGACCTCTGTTCTCTGAGATCTTTCGAGCCTGGTTCCACAACAGCCCAGAAGCTCGCATTTCCTCCTCGCACGACCTCCTCCATGTCACCCTCGACACCGACGTCCAACTCGTCGCTTCCCATGGGGATTCCACTCGAGCAACTGGCCTGGTGCGTGATGTCTCCAGTCGGCCTTCTCAGTGCATGGCCAATCCTTCTCCACTTCTTCCCGCATATTTGTTGCGTGATAGGTTCTTGGTTGGTTCGTTCCCAGAGCTCCTTGTTGCTTATTCTTTCTGGCCATCTTATTTCCTTAGTTGTTTTCAATCTGTTCAATTTGAGACAAAAATTTCTGTACAATGAATACAGATAGTGGGTAACAGTTCAAATCAACTGCTTCATTAATCAACTTAACTTCATACCATATGAGATGTAAATATTTTGCATATGGTAGGCGAAGCTGTTGAATAAAATGAATCTTTTTATTGTAACTATAAAAGTAGTGTCTGGTTAATCACAGCCTAGGCTCTGTTTTCAAATCACAAACTGGACTCATAGGGATTGAATGATAAAAGACAGACAAACAGATAAAACATGCATGAAAACCCTCACACACGAATGCAGTAGTTCAAGTTGCCATACTTCAAATTGGTATACAAAGGACAAGTGGACAGAAGAAGAATGATATCAAAGTAGACAAAGGTGTATGGTAGGAGAGGGAATTTAAGAATTAAGACAAGTCATAACATTCTAACTTTAGAAGATATCCAAGAGTGAATATATCTACGCCATTGTCATTGGTTTTCAAGCTTTTCATCAGGAGTTCTCAACAGCTGATTCCTATTGTCTCGGTGATAACAGCAAGCTAGTCTACACCTCTCCACACTGCTCAGACCAAGAATCAGAATCTTTATGCAACGGTGCGGCATCTTGGTTTGGCAACCCTGAACATTCTACTAACCTAATCCAATTTTATCACCACTCCATATCTAGATGGTCAGTGGTTTAAGAATGCACAACAAGCATCCAATCCGCCTCAGCTGGTAACAGTACAAACGCCTATCAATTGACTTGCTTTTCGTGTCTAGTACTCTTCACCTGATTTCAACTTTGCTCACACCGTGATTCCATCAGTTACTATCTTCTACGTTCAAAGTCCATGTCTCACAGCCGTACCAAGGGAGGGAATCAAACTGCAGTGCAGTGTACTCGTTTTTTGATAGATAGTCGGACAATACGCCAGTCAGAGCCATAGATGACGCAAGTTGGCATATGCCAAATGGGCTGTTTACATCCGAGCTGAGATTTCGTCAGCAACCACCCATTTAGGGTGATACAACTCTCCAAGTAAGCGAAGTGATCTACAGATTTCACCACTTCACTCCTTATCAGTAAACTGGGAGTAGTTGCAGGTCAGTCATGCTTATAGCATCATCTTACATTCGACAGATGCGAAACTCAGGCCAGACAGATTTCTGCTTAACGCTGTTAATGACCCTACATTTTGTGAGTGTATTCTTCTAGTAGGACAATATTCTCTGCATAGTTCAAGTCACTCAGATAACTTCTGGGTAGTAGATGAATTCCCTTAAAGTCACAAGTACTTTGATTTATGCCCATTAGTACATCTATAACAAACGTGAACAGGTATGTAGACAGTGGACATCATTGGAGGATACCACAAGTTGCCCTCACTTCAGATGACAACTCTCCATAAGCGTTGTATAACTGTACAGTCAAACACTGGCATAACACCTCGTTGTCAACAGAGCCTTCAGCTTAAGAAATATGATGACTACCTCAAAGTCAAAATAAATTAGAAACAAACTTTCTTGGGATAAAACAGTTAGTAATAAACAGAAATATACCAACAGTAAACTAATTACAATTATAATCCTACTACTAGGTAGCAAGCAATCACTGAGGAGTAATACGAAGCCTACTGTTCAATAAGCATTATAGTTGCCAGTAGGTTAAAAGTTCTGTTATGCTGTTGACATACAATCCCTTCTCCATGAAGCGTCTTCGATTATCTCCATAGTGAATTGTCACCATTTATTCTGATAAAAACCAAACAGAAACAATACTACTCGAATACTTTTGTTGTCATAACTTGCGAAATAAGATTATTCCCTACTCAAACATGAGAAAACCCATTGAGTCATCCAGTCTGACCACCTTCTAGTACTCTTTAAGTATATACTCATGCATATCTTTAAAGAAAAGATTTCTTGTGAAAAGACAAACTCAGAAAGAATGTTCAAGTCTACGTCCTTGTACTGACTAGGAATTGAAACACGTAAAAGAAGCGTTGGTAACCGGTAATTATCCTCTACAGTTTATTAAGAAATCCGCACGAACACACAAAAAAAGAAATAATAACAGTAAAACAAGTATGAATAATGACAATAACATGAGTAGAAAGGAGCTCATAACCCCCATTGTATTACCCTATAAGTAATGCAAACCAGAAAGTTTACATAATATCCTCAAGAAAGCTGGAATTAGAGTTACACTTAAACCTACAAACTCACTCAGAGACGGGCTTTGTCGACTGGCCTAAGGATGCGAATGAGGCAATTCAGCAAGAGAATCCAATCTATGAAATTCCATGTAATGACTGTTATTCAGGTGAAGTACATAAGTGAAAGTAGACCGGCTGATCGGTGTCAATTAGAATAGTGGAACATGGGAATTCAGCTGAATATAGAATGACAGACCCTAATGATAGGATCAGTCATGTAGAAAAATACTGGGCTATTGTAATGCATGCATGCATGCATGCATGCATGCATTAACACAGAAGCATATAATATACTGTGTGGAATGAAGCCATTGTACTGAAGTACAATAGTCTAATGTGGTGGAGAGAGAGAGAGAGTGAGAGACGGGGATTGGCTGCGGAATGTTTTTTCCTCGAATCAGCCAACACCCAACACATGTGATTTAAATGACCCAGCACCTATACCAGAGATGTGGAAAATCTTACTAGCAATAAAAGGAAATAATATGAGGTGATAGGACTTTGAAGATAGGATGTTGAAAGTAGTATGCTAACATTGATGTGATCATGACCAGTAATCACTTATGCTCGAAAGGTGGTCATCAAGTAAATAGTACTGTATTACTGTGTGTTTTAAATCATAGAAGTAAATCTAATATGCTAACTCTCTTTTGTTCACATTTATCTCTCAATTTTGAGGTGAGATTTATCACTCACAGACGTCAGTTGGACTACAATCAGAAACCTGGGAGCGCTAGACAGCTGTTTGTCCTAGTATGCGATTGGTCATCAGTAGGCTTCCGTGACCCGGCAGGGGATCTTACCCAGGACATTCAGCCGAGTGGTTGAATGATGAACGAATTCACTGTGAAATCTGAAGCTTCTGAATTCCATTGCTGATAGGGTCGTCGGTGCATGTTGCTGAGGTGACAGGTCTATAAAAATCAGATATCAAAATGTGTGTGATTACACTGATATGACTGTGAGTAATAATTTATGCTCGAAACGTTATCAAGTAACTAATACTATATCACTATGTGGTGTATATCAAACCAACAAATAACTAAATAACATGCTACCACAGTGTTCAAGTTTTACACTTTCTAACATCTTGAATTAGTTGATAAAGAATGAGAAATATGTGTCTACAACACCAATGGGTTTATTTTAATGCATTGTTGAATGTACACCTCAAAACCTGCAGTGAAATACATCGAATACTCATCTGAACTATATTAATCGACTGCATTGATTTTTCTTAACCTCCGTTAAGTAAACACTACATTGCATGCTTATTTATAGTCATCAGCGTGGCATATCCAAACTTGATAGAACTGATGTTCCCTCTGAGATTCGAATCCATGTCACCGAGTGTTGCAGTCAGCAAAGTTATCACTGAGCTATTCGTGTCACAATTGATTTCCTGTAAGCCTATGTTAAATGAGTTGATTAGTCAATAGACGGTATTCAGAAGTTATCACCACCTCCTGCCTAATACTTTCCAATATGGTCATCAAACAATAAGGCTCACTTTGGAAGGAGGCAATTGGAGGAAAACCCTGTTTGACGCAGGTTTCATGCTTGTTTGCACCACTCAGGAAGGGCTATTCGAAATCTTGAGCTCACTTTATAAATTGATGGATAAAATAGGGTCACGACTTACGACTGTATAACATGAAGTTACTTGCTCACCAGTGAACAATGCATGTACACTGACACTATGTTGTTGTTCTGAATTTGTAATCCTTGCTTCCTGTATGATTTCCAATCCAAGAAATCTTAGCTATTCTATGGAATATTCGATTTTTACATTTCATTTAGACTATGGAAAAAAGATACTTCAATGAATTACGGAAGGTGAATGTTAGTCCTGAGATAATGCCTCCATAATTCTTTGAAATCTCTTCAATTACTTTGAGAGCTGATTTTCCACAACTAGAAAAAATAATTTTATGTACCATCCACCTTGTAATGACCGTGAAGCCAGGTAGGAAGTTCGGACTAGCCAATTAATCCAGAAGAGAATACATGGATATCTACGTATTCTTCAGTGCGCAGCCAAACACTAGGGTAGGATAGAGTTACAGTCTTGAAGTTTATTATGGTTAAGTGGACGGGAAGGTTGATCACTGAACCTTTTTTCATCCATTCTACGACTGACGAACCTCGCCTGGTTAACTAGTTTACTAGTTACTAGCCGGTCCTAAGCCAGGGTAAAGAGGGAAGGTTCGGCATAGGGCTAGCAACCCTACCCCGGAAAACAAATCTAACCGCTAAAGAAACTTCAAAGCACAAACAAAATATAAAAAATGAAAACAAACTTATTCCCCGCTGGAATCGGAGAGGCGAAATGACGCCAGTTGGTGAAAGCCTGCCTTCGGAAGCCAATTGGCCGATGTGTCTTCTCTCCCTCGATGAAAGCGAAAGTAAACGTGGGGACATGGAATGTCCGTACGATGTTTGAACCCAGTAAGGCAGCCCAGATTCAACAACTATATGAAGATGCCACATGCCAAGTAATCCACAATGGGAAGCTCAGTGATACTTTTGAAGTGAAGACAGGAGTGAAACTAGGTTGTCTACTATCCCCATGATATTCCTGATTGTGGTCGACTGGATCATGCAGCAAACAGTGGGCAGCGAGAAGAGGGGGATACGCTGGTTGGACCGCGGAAAAGAACCTAGAAGACTTGGATTTCGCCGATGACTTGTGCCTAATGTCACATAAACTTGAAGATCTGCAGGCAAAAACTAACAAGTTGATAGAAGAGGCAGGGCAGCGAAGACGGGACTTCAAGTGAATATAGAGAAGACAGAGGTGATGAAGATACCGCACCTACAACTCCAACAACAACAACAAACTCCAGTCACCGTCAATGGCAGAAACTTAAAGGAAGTAACCTCCTTCACTTATCTAGGAAGCACTGTTTCAACTACAGGTGGCGGGACGGACGAGGATGTCAAAGTCAGAATCGGAAAAGCAAGACAGGCTAGCGTTCATTAGCCTGAAACCAGTGTGGAGATCTTCTGCACTCAGCATGCGGAACAAGATACGGATTTTCAACACCAACGTCAAGTCAGTGCTTCCATGTGATGGTTGAGAGACTTGGCGCGTTAGGAAAGGCATTTCCAATAAACTACAGACATTCATCAACAACTGCTTACGCTGTCTCGCTACTGAAGATCAGATGGATTGCCAGAAAGAATAAGCAACAAGGAGCTCTGGAAACGAACCAACCAAGAACCTATCACCCAACAAATATGCAGGAAGAAGTGGAGATGGATTGACCATGCACTGAGAAGGCCGACTGGGGACATCACACGTCAGGCCACGCACTCGAGTGGAATCCCCAGTGAAGCGACGAGTTGGACGTCTGAGGTGAGGGTGACATGGAGGAGGTCGTGCGAGGAGGAAATGAGAGCTTGTGGGCTGTCGTGGAACCAGGTTCGAAGGATCTCAGAGAACAGTTGTCACTGGAGTCGTGCTACTGAAGCCCTATGTTCCACTAGGAACCCAAGGGACTAATAATAATAATAATAATAATAATAATACCACTGACGCCTGTAGTCGGAATGATGTAACACCAATTCCAAATATGTGAAACATTTCACTGCCAATCATATCAAAGAATGACAAACAATATAACCATAAAAAACTAGACAGTAAGGTTGTATGATTACGTTGATTTGGTTATCAGCAATAAATTCTGCTCGAAATGTCATCTACTAAATAATACTGCATCAATGTATGCTAGATGCATGGTGTCGAAATTTTGCACTGAAATTAGTCTTTACTACTAGGTTTTTATAAGTAGTCATATCTTACTAAAAAATTATACTCAAGTAACACCCTTGAAAATAGCTGTGGTGCTAAAAAATTTTATGAAACAGTGAAGGATTATTTATGATTATTATTTTTCCTGGTTGGTTCCTGGTTGGTTCGTCGACAGCCAGAGTTCCTTGTTGTTTATTCCTATTATTCTGTCCATCTGATCTTCACTGTCGAGCGCAGGCAGCGTGGGCAGTCTTGGTAGGTTCATATATGGCGCGAACATTCCATGTCGCCAAACTTAATCTCTCTTCCATAGAGGGAGAGAAGAGATATCGGCCGACTGCCTTCCCGAAGGCTTTCACCAACCGGAGTCATTTCGTTCCTCAGATTCCAGCGAGGAATAAATTTGTTTTTACGTTTTATATTTTCTTTGTGCTTTGAAGTTTCTTTAGCGGTTAGATTGATTTTCCGGGATAGGGTTGCTAGCCCTTTGCCTAAGCTTCCCTGTTTATCCTAGCTTAGGACTGGCTAGTAACTAGTAAACTAGTTAACCAGGTGAGGTTAACAGTGATGAATACGATCAAAAATTTCAGTACGAATGCGCTATATACAGACTTGCTACTTAACCAAAAGTAAAGAGAAGTCAAACTGATAGCATGTTAACTGGTGTTCTAACGAATTTAATTTTATCCTAAAAGCTATCTTAACCTTAGTGTCTACTAGTAACTGTGAAAAGTATACAGCATCAGTGTTTTCGACGAATAAGCTGAAAAAATTTCCCCTTTCGAAAATTCATCAGAATCCAATCAACGCCTAATTTCTAGTCATTTTAATCTAAGTAAAATTTGTGAGTTACATAATTTCAAGGTCGTTTATCAACTGCCTCCACGATAAACAAGTGTGACTATTATGATCTGAGGAACCATTGAAAACGTGAGATTAATGGACGGCTGACGAGTTTCGTCCTGAGACGAAACATCCGTCAAGTGATTACTTCCTCCAAAAGGGATTTAATGTAACGCATACAACTAATAATTACAGCAAAGAATATACGAACATTACTTATTATTATTATCACTGTTTTTCCCTTAAGTTCCCAGTGCAATATAGGAATTCAGTAACACGCCTCCAGTACACTGTCTTCTCTCCAGTCTTTTGAACCTTCCACTACGACTACCTATAAGCTTTCATTTCTTCCGCACACGATGTCCTCCATGTCACCCTCGGCACCCACACCAAACTCATCGTTTCCCATTTGAATTCCACTCGAGTGCCCAGCCTGATGCGTGATATCCCCACTCAGCCTCCTCAGTGTACGCCCACTCCAATCCAACTCCACTTCTTTCTAGATATTTGTTGGGTAATGGGTTCTTGGTTGGTTCGTTACCAGTTAGAGTTCCTTGTTGCTTATTCTTATTATTCTGGCCATCTGATCTTCAGTGTCAGTATTCAGTGAGCGTAGACGGCAGTTGTTGATGAATATCTGTAGTTTGTTGGAAATGCCTTTCGTGACGCGCCAAGTTTCCCAACCATCAGATGGAAGCACTGACGTGACTGAGATTAGTGTTGGAAATCCGGATGTTGCTCACACTTTATGCTGACTCAGTTCAGTAGATTTTCACACTGATTTCAGATTAATGAAAGCCTGTCTTGCTGTCTATCTGATCCTGGTTTTGACATCCTCGTCTGTGCCACCGCCTGTAGTTGAAACGATGCTCCCCTGCCTAGGTAGGTAAAAGAGACTACTTCCTTTCACTTTCTCCCGTTAATGGTGATTGGTGCCTCTTGTTGTTGATGCTGTTGTTCGTTGGGTATCTTCATTACCTCCGTCTTCTCTACGTTCACTTGAAGTCCCCTCTTCCCTCGCTGCCACTTCTGTCAACTTGTTAGTTTTCGCCTGTAGATCTTCGAGTTTGCGCTTTGAGACATCAGACATTAGTCATCATTCTTTGCAAAATCCAAATCTTCTCCTGCGGTCCTTTCATCGCTTCAGCCATCATATGCCCATCTTTTCGTTCCTCATGCTTTGCTACATGATCCAGTCCACCACAATCAGGAAGATCATTGGTTATAGTGGGCAACGTTGTCCTACTCCTGTTTTCAGTCCAAAGTTGTCACTGAGCTTTCCATTGTGGGTCACTTGGCATGTGGCATCTTCATATAGTTGTTGAGTGAGGTTGATAAAGATTTATGGCAGCAAAACCGTAGTGTTGGAGCAGCTGCCTGCCAAATTACTTCTCAGTCGACGCTGTCGAAGGCCTTTTCAAAGTCAATAAAGTTGAGGTAGAGAGTTGAATGCCATTCCATGCTCTAATCTATTATAATGCGTAGTGTTGTGACATGATCTGCACATTATTTGTTTTTCCTGAAGGCAACCAGCCTGCTACGATTGTGATTTTGAATCCAGCACATCCTATAGTCTCTTCAGGATGATGCAGCCTAATATTTTGCTTGGGGTGGACAGCAGCAAGATTCGACGCCAGTTATTGCAAAGACTTAGGTCTCCCTTCTTTGGGAGTTTGACAAGATAGCCCTTCTTCCAATCAATAGACAGATACCTTTCCTTCCTTGCAAACCTTCTGCAGTAGTGGTGTGACCATGTCCGCTGTTGTTTCTGCGTCTGTTTTCAGTGCTTCTGAAAGGGAACAAAAAGATAGTGAATAAAAAGGCAAGAATGGGCTTCAGTTTACTGAAGACCAAGGGATATCTTCCACCTGAATGTACAATTCAGGTTTGATCAATCCCATTGCTACAACAGGTGTTAGTGATCGACATGTGGTATCTTTTCCCGAATACAATGAATGATACTGAAGGCTTTATCAGCATTTATGTGGTGTCCTGTCTCTACTGCATGCTCTACGACTGAACTTTACACCACTTCCACTTCGTCCTTCACAAAATGAAGGAATGTTGACTATTGAATTCTTCTACAGAAGTCATCAAATATGATACGCCTTGTACTAAGACAGTCATTTGGATAATGTGCTTCATTTCTTATTCTGCTTCTATCTTGATTTCCTCTTCATACGCCCACATTGCCTCTTGAGTTTCGCTGGGTGGAATCCTTATCCACTGCTAGTAATTCCCTATGATTTCTGCTGTCACCACAATATATACTACTTATATCCATTCTTATCAGCAACGCCTACTACACTATGACTAGAAGAATATCACTAATTGACTTCCTTCTTAAAATGTCTCACTGACTGAAATCTTTATCTTACCCGATAGTCTTTTCAGGGTTAGCAATCGATAGTTTCTTTTGTCGCCTCACATTTACGCAAAAACTAATGTGAAATTAATCAGAATAATTGCATCAAGTTGATTTTATTAGCATTATTATTTGTCCCTTGGGTTCCTAGTGGAACATAGCATTTCAGTAGCACACCTCCATTGAACTCTCTTCTCTCCAGTCTTCACAACCTGGCAACACGACAGCCCACAAGCTCTCATTTCTTCCTAACACCATCTCCTCCATGTCACCCTCGGCACCCACACCAAACTCATCGTTTCCCATTTGAATTCCACTCGAGTGCTCAGCCTGATGCGTGATGTCCCCACTCAGCCTTCTCAGTGTATGCTCACTCAAATCCATCTCCACTTCCTTCTGAGTGTTTGTTGAATGATGGGTTCTTTGTTAGTTCGTTGACAGTCAGCCAGAGTTCTTTGTTATTTATTTTTATTATTCTGGCCATCTGATCTTCAGTATCGAGTGAGAGTAGACGTGCCAAGTCTCTGAGCCATGCAGAAGGATTGACTGCATCAAGTTGATTAAATTATATTAGTACTGTAAAGCATTATTTACAAATAAGCAATTATATAGGTTTGCAAAACATATGACCATAATTATCATTATACCAAAGTAGTCTTAAGCTTATGGAGAGTAAAATGTTGAGTCTAGCTAGATCCATAATTGAAAGGGGATATAGTCTTATTTAAGTTATCAGCAATTCCACAATACAACTGTACACATGTGTGTTTTTAAGGCGAAAGGTTAACTGACCTTTAGCATTAAGGGTAGCTGATTGAAAGTCTACTTACTCATTAAATCTATGTAAAACAATGATAATAATATGTTTGCTTTATTGAGAACTTTAACAGAATTTGAACAACGCAAGAACAAAGACATTTTTAGCATAAAATGAACTCACCTTATATTGATTTTGTTAACTTGGAAAGGGATCGAGAAGGTACGCTTTGTCCTATTTAAGACTTGTCAACTGAATGTACCTGCACCCCAGTAGGGATTGATGTGATTCCCACTGACGTTCGGACCTAATGCCCTTCCTTTTAAACGTCAGAGTGCTTGCTATCCACTAAGCTACTTGGGGAGGATAGCCATTTCTTATGCAATGGTTATTATAAGAACAATGAGCTGATTTTATTTCACACCCCTTCATCAATTGCAAACAGTCCACAGTTGTAATGAAGCATATAGAACTAAATAAAGTTTTGAAACCAAGGGCAAACAACTAGGTAATAGTCGGTAGAGGTAAAACAAGATTAATAATCACAGACCTTGGTCAAGTTAATGACAATTTATGTCTGATGAGGTAGAAACGTCTGGAAATGTGTAAAGGGGGGGATAAAGAGCTAACAGGGCTATTAAAGAGGTAGCAGGTTAATAGGTCAGTAGAAAAGCGTTAGGTTAAGAATGATTAACAGTCAGTAAGTAATAACTGAAGAGATGATGCAATCAAAAAGGGAAAACCATATGCATACATATACTAGAAATTATATATAGTCACCAGAGTAAAGAAAGGTTCATGAAAATCTCTTTCTGAGTATAAGACGGAGATAATATATAGCGCATTTGAGAAAATCATCAGCAGGGAAGACATATGAATCGGTTAGTACGTTCAGTAAAATATTTTCTCTCCTGACAGCTATAAGTGTGGCTTAATCAGGACGTTCTTCAAGAGAATAAGATTACTATGACAAAAAGACAAACAAGTTGAAGAATTCTCCATCATCAAGAAGATTTTTACAGAAAATGGATAACCAAAGTTCATCATGAAATATGGACTAGAATTTATTGAAAGGCTCAAACAACCAACTTTTGTGAAGAAGCCAGTTTACCTTGATCTAGAATTCAAATGTAATGAGACATCTGAAAGAATAGACAGAAGAATAAAAGTTGCATTGAGAAGAAGCTTTCCTGCTGTTAGACTGATCTCACCTTACAGTATGCTCAATAACACAATTAAAAGTAGACAAATACTCGAATGAAGCCACTTCAAACTGTGTACATCAATTCATTTATACTTTAGGAAGCAAGTACATAAAACGGACTGAAAGGAGAGCATCTATTCAACTTCATAAATATATTCCGAAAAATCTATGTTTGACAGGTTATAAGGTCTGTACCAGTGCAATCCAAAGATACCTAATAGGTGGTTCTGAATCCTTCAAAATGATCAACAATCAAAGAATACCATGTTTATTATGATTTTGCTGAATGTCTCACCATCAAACACTTTCAGCCTGGCCTGTCTACCTTTTCTTTTACCCTGGTAACTATATATAATTTTTTGCACATGTTTGTATTTGGTTTTCTTTTTCGATTAAGTCATCTTTTTATTACTTTTCCGAGTTGGTATTCATCGTGGACTGACATCATTTGGAGGAACATTGGAAACATGTGGGCACTTGATAGCTGTTTCGTCCTAGCATGGGACTGTTCAGCAGTGCGCTTCCACGACCCTTCCAGGGCTGTAACCCACGAACTCCAGGTTCCATGTCCAGAACGTTAGCATTGAGCTACTGGGTCGGAATTCAGTGGTTCATGTTTCTAAGTTATGTCAGTTCAGGATATAGCGCGACCATCACCTAATATTATTGTTGAGTATTTGTCCTCACGGCCAATACTTAATTACTGATTGTTGATCACATCGATTTTCCAGTCTTTTCATGTAATTATACAACCCTACTAACCTAGTAGATCTTTAACAACCCTTTCTTTTACACTTTTGCTTTTTTGTCCCCCACCTTTCCACTTCTTCAGGGTTTTCCATTTCATCAAATATAAATTGCCTTTGATTTTGACCAAGATTTTTGATTATTAACCTCATGTTTCTTTAAATCACACCATTATTACAACTAATACTTCATTACAATTGTAGGCTTTTAGCAGCTGATGAGAGGCAGTGAGACAAAGGGAGTTCCTTCAGTTCTGCAACTATCTTCGTTCTTGGATTGTTCAGATTTGTAAAGAGAACTAAGTCTTTAACATTTCTGGGAGATAACATAATTCTCGAAATATGTAACGACTTTCAGGTCATGATAACTGTTCGCTATCGCTAATTTGATTGATAAGACTATATCTAACATGATTTTCTTCAGATAATATGCAATCTTAATAAGTTGGTATGGTTAAATTTTTGTATGGAGTTGTTCACGCATAGAGTTTATTGGGACTCATCAGCTGGATGTACATGAACCCCAGTGCGGCAGATGTTATTCCCACAGAGGCTGGAACCCACTACCCTTCGCTTCAAACGTCAGACAGTTACCCACTAAGCCACTGGGGCTTTACTTATGAATTTATGTATACTTCCAAAATCTCCCTTGTCATTTCATTTCATTTACCGATGTCAGTAACTACAGACATCCATCAACAACTACCTACTCTGGCTCGATACTGAAGATCAGATGGCCAGAATAATAAAAATAAATAACAAAGAACTCTGGCTGACTGTCAACGAACTAACAAAGAACCCATCATTCAACAAACACTCAGAAGGAAGTGGAGATGGATTTGAGTGAGCATACACTGAGAAGGCTGAGTGGGGACATCACGCATCAGGCTGAGCACTCGAGTGGAATTCAAATGGGAAACGATGAGTTTGGTGTGGGTGCCGAGGGTGACATGGAGGAGATGGTGTCAGGAAGAAATGAGAGCTTGTGAGCTGTCGTGTTGCCAGGTTGTGCAGACTGGAGAGAAGAGAGTTCAATGGAGGTGTGCTACTGAAATGCTATGTTCCACTAGGAACCCAAGGGAATAATAATAATACATAACATCGTTGTTAGTAGGATTTTACCACATACCTGTTTCTTTATTCCCTGTAAACTTTATTGACTCGTAACTACTTGACCATTTATCCCATTTCTATAATTACTTTGCACATCTATAAACTATAAAGTAAGATTAGGCTCAAATTAGATTGAACTTAAGCGAATCCTCGCATTTCATGGACTTTATATCTGCAATGCTGAATAAACGTTTCTTCGGGTCACATAGAATTTATCCTTCATCTTCTATGTAATATGAAGTTGAAATCATAAACTTTTTACATTCCGGATGTTTTTGAAGATGTTTTAATGAGATGAAATTTTCTTGAATATTACAACAGTCATACTTAGTCGTAAATTAAAAATTATGTTTTTTGCTAACTTTTAACGAAATTCATCATGTCGAACATCAGCAGTCGAACCTCGTAGGTAAGTTGATAGATCATTGGGCAGCAAACTCGGCGGTGGCTGGTTCGAGTCCGGCTGGAGTTCAAATTTTCATCTCACCTTCAATCATCACCTAGTATAACAACTAGTCTGTTAAACTACGGCTATCATGGATAGTCAGAGTTCTATTTATAGCTATGAAGATAATTGACCGAATAATTATTCAGAACTTTGTTGGCCTGCATGCGATCTTACTACTGTTGCTATTGAGAATCATGAATTTACTCCTGAAATTCGAACCTCTTCCGTATTGAATGCGTATTAACGACACTCATTGATATTGTCGGTTTTATTATCTCGTCTTTGATTAAACGGAATTGTTTGGTGTCTATTGTCATATGGGCTCCTGTTCACGTACCTCATTACTGCTTGTGTTTGAATTATATGTTATTGATGAATAGCGGCTTGCAGTGGGACTAAAAGCCGCGCATTTCGTCTTGTTTGGGACTTGTCAGCTGGATTTACCTGCTCAGGAGTCCATATTGCCAATAGAGACCGATCAGTTTGATCCATTCAAAGACAGGATAATGCGCTGGCGTTCGAATCGACTGGTTTCGAGTTGAAGATCCAGTGGTGACATCACCAATCACCGTGGTGCAGGTACATCCAGCAGACGAGTTCCAAATACGACTAGACGCGGGTCCTGAATTCCATTGTTAGCAACTATCCATCACCAATATAAGCCTATTAAATCACAGTCCTAAAATAATACTAGAGCGTTTCAGTGAGTTTGTACATAAATGGCTCATTTTACTTTGTGATTTGTTTGTGTAACAAACTTCATTACTAAAAGGATTCAAGATTTCTATAGAGAATTTAATTATCTCCAGAATAACTTAGTGAAAGAATTCAGGGACTCTTGGAATAAATTAACCTTGAACTAACCATGTTACGTATCTTAAAAGTATAAAGGATGAGATTAGTAGAATATAATGAGAACGTTTCATCTCATGAGTACTCATCAGCTGCGAACACTCCTAAAGTATAGTGATTGTAAAGATTTATAAATTTCCAAATGATTATCGAGAAAGCAACAATCTAAAAGAATATTCTTTTCATTAAATTCTCGCATCCGGTTCTACAATTATGAAAATGCATTTTTATAGAGTAAGGAATAACATTTGAACATAATCTTTCTGGATGTAAAGTTCCGGTTTGATCAATCAACCTCAGTTATATTGAGTAAACGTTAGCGAGCTACATACTCGATGGCTTCTTAACACACGATATATGATAGTGAAAGATTTATTAGCGTAATAGTAGGTGCCCTAGATACACAAGAATAGAAGTCTTCATCAATTTCGTTTCACATTTTCTAAAATAAACTGGTAAGTGCTCTCATATCCGAAGATGCATCTGCTTTATGTAACTAGTTCCACGGGAATAGTTAAATTGATATATGTGCAAGATAAAGAGCTAAGATTAGGTAGGCTATTCTTTAGTCTCGGATTCAGTATTAGCTGACTACTGAGAGACGACCTTAATAAGGCTGTACAACAAAATCATTTATAATCTATCTAATAGGTAAAAGAGTTGATTGTACAGAGAGTAGGAAATATAAGAGCGGAAAAAATGAACTCTAGGTAACAATAAGTGAGTAAAATAAAGAATTTTGTAATTTAGAATGAAATATGATCATATTATAGTCATTATAGAAGTTAGACATGTAATACACTCTAGTTCTGTACTGCCTAGATTAGGTTGAAAGGACTTTAGAGCGATCACTTCCGCGAAGCCTTTTGAGTAAATGATCTCACTTCAATACTTAATAAATATTTTTTTCTTGATTAGTGGATCCAACCAAGTCAAACATTAGGACAGTTACTCAACGATGACACTGGTTGGAGGTCGCACACCATTAGATTCCGACTCAGAGGATCAATGATAAGGTCCTGACCGTTTGACCTGATAGTCCCAGGTTCTGTTCGTAGGGTGCATGGTCATGAGTGTGCGCTGCTGAAGAGCCTCACACTAGAACAAAACAGCTGTCAAGTGCTTCCAGGTTCCCAATGTTTTTTCGACTGATTTCATTCCATGATGAGTACCAACCTGAAGTCATTAAATTCTCCAAGTAATCCTCGAAATTGTATATTTTTTTCTAAGTTTCAACTGATCAAACCAGTAGAAACTTTTTCTCATACGACATTGTTAATTGTCTACTCTAACTGAAGGTAGGAACGTGGTTAAATTTCTGTATAACTCTCATAATAACCTATTATTCTGATCAGTGAATAAAGATATTGAACAGTCTGAAAAATATCTGCTGGACAAGACAGTACTTAGCTCAAGCAATGATAAAGAAATGTAACTGAAGTGATTTGATAAAGTGTAGAAATCTGTCGTACAAAAATGAACTTTTCTTGAAATTAGTATAATAAATAATTAGGATGACTCACAAACAACAGTTTTAACCTCTGAAAGTGATGGCTGCTATGTGTAGCTTTGCGCTTAACACTGATTACTCCTTTTTTCATTATCAGAACATTTACGAAATGAATAAACACGAATATGATACAGTAGTTGTAAGCCTTTGACAGATGACAAAATAGGATGAGATAACATTGTAAGGATGAACCACTATATGGAAAGAGTGGGTCTAAATGAGGATAGGTTTACAGCTAACAGATTTTGACTAGACGTAGTAGCTATGACTTTCTGAAAGCATAGTCTCACGAAAAAGCTCTACAAAGCGCGGCGAAGTGGTGCTAGATCAGTCCTTCTGGTTGGTGAAAATCAGAGGTGTTTGGTGCACAGGAAAAAACAGAACTATCCTAGTTGCGTACAATGTTGGGCCTTCTCTTGATCCTGCTGGATATCAGTCAATACACCGTCAAGTTGACTCAATGAAAACCATTGTTGACGAGATCCATATCCACAAGATCAGTAACGTGAGTCTTCAAAGCACAAAAAATATTGTAATCTTCCAGGATTCATCAAGTGCACTGGAAGTAGTGCAGGCAAAAGGTAAGTTGAATCCAGCTTCCTAATTCTGGTATTAATTGCTGCTGAAGCAATCGTAAGAGACTTGGTGTAGTTTAACTCGCTATGATGAAGGATAGTCAGTCCGGAATACCTGTGTCTTAGGCTCTAGTCTTGGTTATATTTGAGTACCCCGACAAGAACCAGCACTTTGAATCTGTTGCTATCATGGATTTGTGAACTAGGCCACCTTGGGGGATTTCTTTTCGGAAAGGTGAGTTGTATTCAGTCTGCATGGTTGCATGGACTTCAGTGACATATACTCCATGTTCGTCTGCCGACGGGGGGTGTACAACCTGATTAACCGGCGAATGTGGGTGTTTTGAAGGCTGACAGATCGTAGAGTTCTGGAATAACACCAAACAGTTTGAGGTGGCGTTGATAGAATGTTCTGTCAGAGGTGTTCATTTTTATTTCAATGGATTGCTTGAATTTATCCTGCTTGGTGAGGCGATAGATCCACTAAGTTTGTGTTAGAACATCCATAAATCTAAACACTGGCTTGAAACTTGAAACTAAGCTGAAAGTTGAAATGAAATCTCAGACAGAAAGATTAGGCTCAGTGTTTAGGTAATCATATTAGCTATACTGACGACAGCAACATACAGATGAGCTAAATAACTATCTTATTTAATCTGGAGGTTTTCGGAGAGTAGTTGACTGATTTCAGGTTGAAATTCATCATGGAATGACATAAGTTAGAGGAATATCGGAAACCTGGGAGCACTGGAAAGCTGTTTTGTCCTAGTATGAGACTTTTCAGCAGTGCACACCTATAACCCCCTCAAAGGTCGAACCCAGTCTATGATGAATTCCACTCTGAAATCAACTATCTTACTCATGGGTAAAAACTTTCATATGGGAACATAAGGAGTTTTGTATTCTTATCTAACTTGAGAATCGTATCTGAAGTTTATTACTGCATGTTCTGGGTTTGAGTTCCAGTAGGAATGTCATGAATGACCGGGATAAAAACATGCCTGAAGTAAGACAAGGCTGCCTAAAACCATCACCGATCGTCTTCATGATTGTGGTGGACTGAATCATGCAGCAAACCGTGAGGAGCAAGAAGATGTGCATACTGATGAAAAGACCCCAGGAGAAGATTTGGATTTCGCTGCCAATGATTATTTATGTCTGATGTCGCATAAACTCGAAGATCTACAGGCGAAAACCAACAAGTTGACAGAAGTGGCAGCGAGGGAAGAGGGGACTTCAAGTGAACGTAGAGAAGATGGAGGTAATGAAGATGCCCAATGAACAACAGCATCAACAACAAGAGGCACCAATCACCATTAAAGAGAGAAATCTGAGCGAAGTTATCTCTTTCTACAACACCTACCTTGGCAGCATCGTCTCAACTTCAAGCGGCGGCATAGATGAGGACATCATACCCTGAGTCAGAAAGAAAGCAAGACAGGCCTTCACTAATCTGAAATCAGTGTAGAGATCAACTGCACTACACTTCACTGAACTGCACTCAGCTTGAAGTGTGAACAGATCCGGGTTTTCAACATTAACGCCTACGCTCGACACTGAAGATCAGACGGCCAGAATAATAAGAATAAACAAGGAGGAACTGTAGCAAGCAACAAACCAACCAACAACCCATCGCCCAACAAATATCTAGAAGAAAGTGAAGATGGATTGGGCATACACCGAAAAAACCATTTGGAGACATCACGCTACAGGCCAGGTCGTCAAGCGGAATCCAAAGGGGAAACGACGGGTTTGCTGTGGAAGAGTGACATGGAGGAGATGGTGTTAGGAACAAATGAGAGCTTGTGGGTAGTCATGGAGCCAGGTTGAAAAGACTGCATAGGAGAGAGTGTAATGGAGGCGTGCTACTGAAGCCCTATGTTGCACTAGGAACCCAAGGGACAAATCATAATAAAAATAGCGACTGAATTCGTTCACTTATGGATATAGTGAACTTCGACACCTAACGAACTCACTGTTGAGTTATTTAGCCTATAATCTGAATTCATCCAGTTTACCTAAAAGTTTCTAACATAAAATGGTTTAAATTGTCGATGACCAGTTTAGAAATGATATAGTGTCACCAAGGTTTCCGCTACAAACCACTCTGAGCAGTCGTGAAGCCAGATTGAAAAGACTGCATAGGAGAGAATGAAATGGTGAGGTGCTACTGAAGTCTTATTTTCCCCTAGGAACCCAAGGGACAAATAATATTATAATGATAATAATACAACCATATCCGGCTTAAGAGTCCGAAGTAAGAGAAAACGCGCCTCCTAGATTTCTTTACTAACCATCAACAAGTAACTTGTATTAAAGCACATAGATTACAAGTGTTAATATTCACTCAAATGACAAGGTATACTTTGAATACAATTTTCATCAAAACTACTTTCTCTTCATCTGTTATTTGTATGTCTAACAAAATCACTTAAAAACAATGAAAAACTGAAGAAGAATGAATTTTTTTTTTAAATTGATGAACAAGAGTATTTAACCAAGTGAAATGGATGTATTCAACAAAGTGAACAAGATAAAAAGTTAAGCTGCTAACAAATATGTATCATCTTTTGATTCTTTTACCATCAAGGTTGTCTAAAATGTAATGAAAACAATGATATTACATAATTTTTTAATAATGAAATAATATAAACAATAGTACATTACATAATAAGAACTACCTTATCTATGGATTCATTCTCTACTTCATCATCTTTGAACAATTGAGATTCATGCTGGGAAAATGGAGAAATAACACCGGGATTAAGCAAACTTGACCATTTAGTTAACTGTTTAGTGAAGGATAGATTGATTTTAAACTCTGTTTTATATAATTAGATTCATGTAAATGAAGGAATCGAGCTTTAATTGAGAAACAAACATCTATCAGTAAACTATGGACTAGTGAATTTCGGTGAATATTAGCCACTTCAATCTATTTTAATATGTGGTATACACTGTTGAATAGGCTTGAAATATCTCTTGCTTATTTGGATAAGTTCATAATTAAAACAGATCACTACAAGGGATTTCCAACTACTCATATTGTTCAGTAGTATGATTCGTTAAATCATGACACTTTTGTGTCAGATATCGCACCTTATGATCTTGACTGATGGGTGATAACCAACTCAAAAACCCTGTTGGGATCATAACTGCCCAGTAATAGGAGATTTCAGCGTAAATCATTCAATTCTTAAGTCATTTTGAAACTGATTATCCTATGTGATAGACTTTTAATGGGTGGAAGCAGTCAACAAGAAACCCTGCTTAACCTATTACTTGTACTTTTGGCACGTGTCACCGAGGTGTATCTGAAACATGTACCTAACCCATGTTCTACATGTGGTTCTGTTGGTCTAGACACTTTCGCTGTATAAGCTGGCTTCATCGTGTACGTCGCTTATGAGCTCTATCCTTAACGGGTGAAAAGACTTTCCAGTAGTTAAATTATACAGTTCAGTCTGTATAACTTCTCACTTCAGCACTGAGTGACACAAATTTGAGTTCATGGATCTTTGCAGATCTACCATATCGATGATTGCAGACAAGCGTAAAAACTAGGTCACACAGAGCTTTCTACCCATCGACTTCAAACAGTTAACTCTATAAAACTTATCTATTAAACAACATTTAATAGTTTAGTTCGCTGTATGAATTACTTACATGCAACTGACCCAACATAACAAGAACAAGCATCATTAAAATACTGCTGAACATTATTCCACCACGTAGTACCAAGTGATTCTGTTCTTCTTGGTAATTTGATTGGATTGTTTTATAACAGTTGTCAAGGTTATTAATACTATGCTGAATGTTCCAAATATTGCTATAATAACTGAAAAACGTTTTATATTCATTGGAGCATTTTGTTCCTCATCTTTCTTCTCCAACTACAAAGCAACACGTGAATTATGATGAATTGCATAGATGTGTTTAACAGTATAACTATTTCATAAAAATAAGTTGACAGGTTATGGGAGCGAGAACGCAAGTTTCGTCCTATATAAGACTCTTCAGAATCACAGTTGTTTCTTGTTGATACTTGTAATCTACAGTTGTTATACTGAATTTAATTTCTCGACCTTCAATATTAATAGGTCATGGGAGAGATTGATTACAGAATCTGACAAGTGTAACAGGAATAATTCGTTCAATATTGCAGATATTAGTAAAAAATAACCTTTCGTTAATATACTTGTAATTCTCCGTTGTTTTACTGGATTGAATTAGGATGTGGGCTCCTATGTAAATGCTTCGATGTTGTCTGAATACTCTTTATGATAATTTACTTGGTTATGTTAGCAGAAGAATTCAGGATGCGCGTTTCGTCCAATTTGGGACTCGTCAGCTGGATGAACCTGCATCCCAGTGCGGAGTGATGCTGCTGCTACTGAAACTTGAGTTTTGTGCACATCATTTCAAACGCCATAGCGTTATTCATTAGTCTACTAAGTTATGGCAGTCACATCCTTTTAACATCAACAAAAAAGTTATAACTAGTACCCGTTGTAAAAAAGTGGCTGTCATGCCTCAGTAGCCTAGTGGATAACGCTGTGGCGTTTAATACGATAGGAACGAGGTTTGAGTCTCAGTGGGCACAACATCAATCTGCACTGAGATGTAGGTACATATAGCTGACAAGTTCCAAATATGCCGAAACATTCATCCTGGATTCTTCTACTAGCCAAAATCAAGTAAATTTGTAAGAAATGTTTACTGGTATTAAATTGAAACAATAAGACAATAAAGTTTGAGAGTTGCATGATTACGATAATATGACTATGAGCAATAAATTCTACTCGAATAGCCATCTAGTAAATAATACTGTATCCTACTGTTGTCGGTATCCAATATGGAAGTGTATAGATTTTGCATTGTATATCTGAGCAAATGCTTCATTTGAGGATATTTTCCAAATACTCTATTTAGCTATATTATGACTGATGAATTCATGTTTTATCATTGAAACCGATTCACATCAATGATGTCCATTAGCATTAAAATGCCTGAAGTGCTGAATTATTTCAAAAAATGCCTCTCTTTTATGAATTTAGAATACAAGGTTTATCTGAACAAACTGTATGATGTGCAATACACATTTCAAACAATCTGATGACACATTTACTTGTCAACTCGATTTATATTCAACCAAAGAATGGGACGATAATAGGAGAATTAAGAAAGATGAGAACAAACAAAAGGGGTGACATAGTTGACCCTAATCTTGGTTTCAATATGTGTATGACTATCGCTGTCTCAAATCTTAGTAGGCGTCCCTGTCTGTTTCTATGTAAGACTTTGTAAGCTATTTGAACATTAGTTTTTTGTCCTGTTTCTATGATATGTTTAGCTATAGATGAAGATGATAGTCTCCCATCCCCTTTTTATTACAGTTTCACACTGCATTTGTTTTTGAAGTCACCCTCAACTGCATGACTCAATTACTCCTCCCTATGTATGTGTGATTACACACACATGTAAGTTGATGAACACAGTGGGATGTAACGTAATCATTACTACAGTCTTGGTTGTATTGTGTTCTCTAAGCTGGGTTGTTTAATCGTGAAGCGTTCATCGTCTTGCTAGACAGCGACATCATCAGCACTAACTTCAGTATGAAGTGAGCTGTCAATATCTCTTCATGAGTGATTTAGTAGCTTGCTCTGATGACGTGGCCTGTGACTGGTTGTTTCCTTCGATTGTTGTGTCATTGATTGTACAGATTTTCCTATTGGCTCTTCCTCTGCTTCACCTCTGACCTTTCTGTCGTTTATCATTTTTCTTAATGGTTGATAGATTGGGTCTACATATATACGTCTATTGATTGCAGACTGACTTGAATGCCATGCTTCTGGAAATTCTCTGACATTCTTTGTGTTTCTCCTCCCCGTCCAAGATTTCTGCATTGTCGAGAGTGAATTCATGTCCATAATTATCCATATGCATTGAAATGAGTGATGAAATTTCATGTGACATCTTATAGCTGGTTTGTCTTCTTTGCTTGTTGCATCCTTTAGTCTGCATAACAGTGGTTGAAGGGAATTTGTTGATTTATGAGCCACAGCAATTCCAAGTGGTCTCAGTAATCTTGTTGTGATTTCTGATATATTCTTTATGTATGGTAGAATGATGCGTTTGTTGATTTCTGTCGATGACTTTGTAGTTGTTAATGTACGGGATAGACATCTTGTGATAAAGTTTCATGGGTAGCCGTTCTTCGTCAGGGTGGACATCAAGTAATTTTCTTCGTTTCTCCGTGAAGTTTTTGTGCTGCAGTATGTTCTCGCTCTTTTGAATAGAGTCTGCAAGCAACTGATCTTGTGGGTCGTTGGATTGTTGCTACTGTAGTTGAGGACTTGGCCAGTATGTGTTGGCTTCCTGTACACTTGGGTTTCCAGCTTTTCGGCATTTGTTCCATTGATGCTGACGATGTCGTCTAGAAGGATGATAAAAGCCTCACGATTAAACAACCCAGCTCAGAAAACACAATACAACCAAGACTATCCCTCTGAGCTACAAATATTCTTGACTATTTCAGTTTTTAGGTTTGTAGTGAAACATGTGTTTTGTTTTTTCGTCAATAATGTGATTATCTGCGTAATATGTTTGCTTAATAGCAGATATTAGCTGACATCTCAAAATGATACTATTCAACTCCCCTGTGTACGGTAGAGTGGTATGGACACTTTTCTTAAGAACCGTGTATAGAGTTGGCTTCGTTGCTAACTGACCTCTATAACGGTTGATGAACTTCAACGGCTATCCATTTTCCGTTAGTTTTTTCGTCAGTAAATGTGTGATCAGATTGTTTGAAGTTTATTGCTCAAATATATCACCATAGTTCAGATAAACTTCATATAATTATAATACTGAATTATGTTTAAACCATTACAAAGAATATATTAGAAAAATGACTAAAGCAAACTATTTTGAAATCATGTTACCAACCATGACGAAGTATAAAAGGATTAGTCTTTTAGGTAATCCATAGAAATAATGACAAATAACAAATGGTGAATTTTTACATTCGCAACTATTTTTAATGAAATTTAATTCGTGATAACCCGATATGTTATACTGATTTGAATGCTGAAGTTTAAGTAGAGCGCTATTCAAGTAGGTTAGTAGAAGAGAATATCAACAATAGTGATACTGTTAGGCAGAGAATTTAAAACCTATTGGATGTTCCCATAACAACAAGACACTTGAGATACATAACTTAGAATTATCAGCAAGGTACTCGATGATCTAGTTAAACAAAATAATTTAGTTTATCATATCTTTTTCAGTAACTGTGAGGTGAAATGCACTAGTCAAAGTAGTCTACAAACATCAGGTGTGCTGTTCTGACCTAAGAGTCTAGCTATATCAAGATTAGTAGACCCTAGTAAGGCAGAAGAAGGCTCAATCGTTGGAAGGAGAATCCGATAACTGAATGTTTGTTCATCGAATCAACACCAAGCAGAAGCAACAGGAATGACGCAGCACCTATTCGTGACATATGAAAAATTCTACTGTCTATATAAAACCATGTCTCAAGATTATGGTGTTATCATGATATGATTATGGATAGTAGTTAGCAGTGAAAACCAGGACGTGCATTTCGTTCCATCCAGGACACATCATCTGGATGTACCTGCCTCTCAGTGACTAAAGTTGTTCTCACTGAGACATGAATCTGGGACCGATGACTTCAAACATCAGACTGCCGTCCACCACGCCAATAAGTTACGCTGGCCATTTCTTATTGCTACAAGTAATAACATAAAATCCAAACTAGTTTTAAGGTTATACTGATTTTCATTATCATTCGACTATTTGAGATAACTGTAATTTGGTAAACTAGTATTAATACTGGGTGATGATTGAAGGTGAAATGAGAATTTGAACCATGGACAGATTCGAACCCCAGCGAACACCGGGTTCACAGCCGGATGCTCTACTAATTAAGCTACGAGGTTCGACTGCTGACTAGATATTTATTTTACTTCAATCGTAGAGATAATGTAGACAATTCTTTTTCGAGAATTATACAAGATGGTAAACAGTCTTTCAAAGGAATAAGTTAGAATGTATTTATCATAGTATCTGAATGATTATTTTAAATACTCTTACCATTGTTGCTGTTTTCATAACTACTTAATTCAAACCACCACTGACATGAATTAAAAACACCGATGATAAACACTTAAATATACCTGAGTAGTTAATCAATAATATGTTAGACAATATACGTGATAAATTATAATATGATATCTTAAAATTTTATCCTACTGATAAGGTGTCAAAGTTCTTTTATAGATAAGTTTTAACCTTTGGTTTGTTGACTATACTATACTAAGTAAATATACCTTGTACTAAGTTGACAAAAACAAACGATTTATTACAGTTTTGTTTTTACTGAAAGAAAATCACCTTTTTTCTAACTTTGTTAAAATGTAATTCACTAAACTTTACAGGATAATTTTCGTTGTGAAAATGTATAATTAATAGTTAGAAACTCTTTAGTTACTTGATTATATAACATTATTATTAGTATTACTTGTTTCTTGGGCGCCTAGTGGAACATAGGACTTCAGTAGCACGTCTCCATTGCACCGTCTTCTTTTCAACCTTCTCAACCTGGCTCCATGACTGCTCACAAGCTTTCATTTCCTCCTAACACCATCTTCTCCATGTCACCTTCAGCTTGGACACCCAACTCATAGTTTCACATTTAGCTTCCACTTGACAGCCTGGCCTGTAGCGTGATGTCCTCGAATGGTCTTCCCAATGCATGACCAATCCATCTACACTTCCTGCTGCATAGTTGTTGAGCAATAGGTTGTTGTTTGGTTCGTTTCTGGTCAGAGTTCCTCCTTGCTTATTAATTCTGGTCATCTGAGCTTCATTATCAAGCCAGCGTAGACGGTTGTTGATGAAGATCTGTAGTTTGTTGGAAATGCTTTTCGTAGCGCTCTAAGTTTCTGAACCATACAGAAACACTGATTTGACTGACGTTAGTGTTGAAAATCCGGATGTTTTTTAAGCTTTATGCTGAGTGCAGATTTCTACACTGGTTTCAGGTTAATGAAGGTCTATCTTGCTGTCTTTTCGATCCTGGCTTTGACTCCCTCGTCTGTGCCGTCTGTAGTTGAAACTATGCTGCTCCGGTGGTGGGTGAAAGTGGTCACATCCTTTCAGTTTCTCCGTTGGTGGTGATTAGGGCTTATTGTTGTTGCTGTTGGTAGGATATTTTCGTCACCTGTATCTTCTCTGCGTTCACTCGAAGTCCCGTCTTCACTGCCTCTTCTGTCAGCTTGTTAGTTCTTGCCCGTAGATCTTCAAGTTTGTGTGACATTATACACAAGTCATCAGCGAAATCCAAATCTTCTAAGATCTTTTCGCCGGTCAAGCGTATGCCAGTCTCCTCGCTCCTCACGGTTTACTGCATGATCCAGTCGACCGTAATCAGGAAGATGATCGGTGATAGTAGACAACTTTGTCTTACTCCTTCCCGTCTTCACTTCACTTCAAAAGTATCACTGAGCTTTCTTTCGTGGATCACTTGGCATGTGGTGTCTTCATATAGTTGTTGAATGAGGTTGATAAAGGTTTGTGGTATTCTGAAGTGATTACATAATAATAATGACTAAAATAAACAAATGTTTTACCGACAAAAATAATTCATTCATTGATAGGTAGTAATTTTCAGCTTCGAGATTTTGGGGATTGATTGATGGTGATCATCATGGACAGTCGAAGACATCAGATGAAGGCTGCCGTGTGTCACTAACTGACAGAAGTAGGAGACTTTGGATCACTGAATTTCGACAGTGGAATTAGAGGGTTTTCCGTTCGACCCCTGATGCAGTCATATGTGCACACTACTGAGGAGTCCCATACTAGGAAGAAACATCTGGCTAGTTCTCTTAAGTTTTTAAAAGTTGTCCATTTAGCGTCAGTCCATGATGTATGCTAGATTGAAATCAATTAGGCTACCACAAACCTCCAGACTGAATTATTTACTGTCTATTGTTCATCTGAAACGTGCTTTCAAATGCATTTCCTGAAGTTCCAATGAAACAGAGTGACATCTATGGTTAACCTAGTTAGGTGGAAGAACAGATGCCTGTTGATGGCAGTTGATAATGATTACACTATATGGTGAATCCATAGAAGTAGGAGAGTAAGCGCCATTCGATTCCGATACATCCGCTGACTGAAAGTGTGCATTGGTGTGTGTTACCTAAGGCTCCGATACAAAGAAGAAACAGGTGACCAATGCTCTCAAGTTTTCAGTGGTTCTCCAGGTGATACCAGTCCATGATGTATGCCATCTCCTTTACAACAAAATTAATAGATAATAAGTAGAAGAATCATCGTAAATGCGTAAGTTTACTCGACAGTGACCTGATAAACAGTCCGTTTTTATACTGTAGAAAGTTTTATTCATTTGAGCCATCATTACTGGATATGGCAATGAATTTGTCGGAAGGCAAAACGTGTATAACTTTTATTATTTAGGCAAGGTAATAATAGGTCTCTTCAGGGACGTGGAGACACTTCAATAAGTTACTCTTTGGAATAATTTTTTCGATTACTTATCAGTATCATTGGCTTTGGTATCAATAATCTTCAGCGGCATACACCTTAGGTGATAAGCTAAGCTCATTATCAAATGAACAATGGTAAAACGTGGTTAGTGAAACTTTCGAGGGTGAAAACACGCATTGGAAGTTGACTGTCTTGAATATCTACATACAGTACCTTTAGATATCCTATTATATTTTAAATCTGAAAATGAACACATAAGGTTAGAATGTGATTTTTATCTGGTTTAGCATGAGTAAAAGTAGGTGACTGGATGACAGAAATTCAGCTTTTGCAATACAACTTTGGAACTCATCTTCTGACTGATTATGTAAAACATCAATGAATCTATATTTCAAGCATCGATATTTCATGATGAAGTGAACAAATAAGCAACAGAACAATTGGTTCCCTGGACTACGAAGTTGTTCAGTAAGAGTTTACTGATCGTAATGCAGTGCATAAATCATAATATGAAGCTGAAAAATGTCTAATTTGTCAGCCAGTGACTTAAGATGGTGATTCCTATTTTAACAGCTTGTCATTAGATAAATAGGCGACAATGTGAGAAAGCCATTGGTACATTCTTTACACCTCTTGTATCTAACTCACAGGAATATCTTCCAGAAGATGAATGAAGTTATTAGCCTTTATAATGATCTGTGACTGTGTAAGTGATTTTACTGGTTTCGCCGGATTTTGACAATTTCTCAGGTTAAATAACTCAGTAAAACTGATAAAGATGTTATATTTTTTATCTGATCAAAAGTCACATTAATATGTATGATTATCCATAAAACTACTTCTCAGAGATATAAGTGTAAAACTTGGGCACTGTGGTAGAATGTAATTCCATATTAGACTTGTTTATTTGATATATAGCGCACAGTGATACAGTATTATTTACTTGATATGGTGGCGATATGTGGATGACACATTTACAGTGTTGAAATCGGAACATATCGACAGTTTCTTGACACACATAAACTCAGTAGTTAACACAATCCAATTCGCTTACGAGGAGGTAGAAAATGAACAAGGAGAATTACCTTTGTTGGATTGCAGAATAAAATGAAGGATAGATGGTGGTTTAGATACTACTGTCTACAGAAAACCAACACATTCTAACAGATATCTAGACTTAAAGTCATCTCATCCAATGTCAGTTAAAGCGGGTTTAGTCAAATATCTAAATAACAGAGCTGAGACACTCATTAGTCATTGTAAGGACTTTAAAAAGGAATTGAAACACATAAAAGAAGCTTTAATAATTATCTCCATCATTTTATTAGGAATTCACACGGACACATAAGAAACAAAATAATAACACTAATACAAATACAAATAATAGTGACAGCATAAGTAGAAAGGAAATCAACACCTCGATTGTGATACCATACAAGGAAGGGATATCAGAAACCATACATAGGATTCTCAATAAGGTTGGAATTAGGGTGGCATTTAAACCAACAAACTCACTTAGAGGTAAGCTTTGTCGGCTAAAAGATCCGATAGAACCAATTAGGTAAAATATTACAATCTACCGAATTCCATGTAATGACTGTGAGGTCAAATACATAGGTCAAACTAGCCGGTCGGGGTCAGTTAGATTAACAGAACATAGAAATTTAGCTAAACATAGAACGGCAGACCCCAATAAGATCAATAATCTAGAAAACACTCGGCCATTGCATTACATTCATTAACACACAACCACACAATAGGATGGGACAAAACCACTGTACTTAAGTCTAATATAGCTGGTTGGAGAGAGAGATTAATTACTGAATCTTTGTTCATCGAATCCACACCCAACACATGTAATAAGAATGACGCAACATCTATACCAGAGATATAGAAAACTTTACTACCAATCAAGGAAACAAAGAGAGATCAGGTGACAGGACTATAAAATCAGATATCGAAAGTGGAGTGTGATTACATTGATATGATTATGAGCAATGGTAATTTATGCTCGAAACGTAATCAATTAAATAATACTGTATCACTGTGCTCTATATATCAAATAAACAAATCTAATTTGGAATTACTTCTCAGAGATTTTATTGTCATGTAACTGAAAGGATTAGATACTTTTAAGACTATTTCAAATCTTTTTTTCGATGAAGCAAGTTTCTAAGCTGTACAGTCGTGAACATTCCTAAATTACTTCCGGGTTCAACTCCAAAGATGAGATGATAATTCGCCGCATAATTCCGCTTACTGACAGCCTACGTGGAACTGATAGTTTAATAATTACCAAAGTTTGATCCTTCTGAGTACAAAGAGAAATCTTGTCCATTCACCTTTCTCTTTATAATTATTATTATTTGACCTCTGGATACCTAGTGGAACATAAGGCTTCAGTAGCATCTCACCACTTCACTCTCTTCTATGCAGTTTTTTAAATCCCGCTCCACGACTACCTACAACCTTTCATTTCTTTCTCATACCATCTCTTCCATGCCAACCTGTGACGATTAACTCGTCTTTTGCCATTTGAAATCCACTCGAGAGCCTGGCCTCGTCCAGCGCCTGATGTCCCAAAATAATCTTCTCAGTTCACATCCAGTCCAACCCAATCCATCTCCACTTTCGTCTGCATATTTGTTGGATGACAGGTTATTGGTTGGTTAGTTAAGTACCAGCCAGCCACAGTTCCTGCTTGCTTATTATTGTTATTCTGACCTTCTGATCTTTAGTGTCAGAATCGAGTGAGCGTAGACCGCGGCTGTTGATGTTATGTATGCCTGCAGTTTGTTAGAAATGCTATTCCTAAAGTGCCAAATCTCTCAACAACCACATAGAAGCAATGAATCACTTGACTGATGCCAGTGTTGAAAAGTCGGATGTTGTTCACGCCTTATGCTGAGTGTAATGCAGTGCAGCAGATCTCCACACTGATTTCAGATTAGTGAAAAGGTGTCTTGCTGTCTTTTTGATCCTGGCTGCTTTGACATCCTCATCTGTGCCTTTGCCACCTGTAGTTGATACGACACTGCCTAGGTAGTTGTAGGTGAAATAGACAACTTACTCCTTCTAATTTCTCCCACTGACTGTGATTGGTGAGTATCTTCATCCGTCGCCTCTGTCTTCTCTACGTCCATCTGTAGGAAGTCCCATCTTCGCAGCTTCGTCTCTTCTGTCAACTTGTTGGTTTTCACTTGTAGATCTTCGAGTTTGTGCGACAAGACACCAGATATAAATCATCCTCGACGAAATCCAAATCTTCCAAGGTATTTTCATCGGTCTAGCTAGAGTGAACCCATCTTCTTGCTCCTCACGGTTCGCTGCATGATCCAGTCTACCATAATCAGGAAGATGGTCGGTGATAGTAGACAACTTTGTCTTACTCCTTCCTGTCTTCACTTCACTTCGAAGGGATCACTGAGCTTTCCATTGTGAATCGCTCGGTATGTGCGGTCGTCGTATAGTTGTTGAATGAGGTTGATAAAGGTTTGTAGTACTCCGTAGTATTGAAGCAATTTCCAAATTACTTGTCAGTCGACGCTGTCGAAGTCCTTTTCAAAGTCGATGAATTTGAGGTAGAGTTGAGTTGACTGCCATTCTATTCTCTGTTCTATGATGATGCGTAGCGTATCGTTGCAATCTGGTCCACACATGATTTGTTCTTCCTGAATCCAGCCAGCCTGTTTCAGTTGTAATTTTGAATCTAGAGCATTTCTCTAGAACCAACAAAATATGTAGAGAAGTTAGTGTTAACGAAGAACTGCAAAATCTTTGAAGGATTCTAGTAGGAAAAGTTTTCAGCCTAGAATCATAGACGAGGACTTAAAGCCGAAGAGCGCAACTGAACGAACACATTAGCACAGAAAAAGTTTGTTTTGCTGAATCTTGAATTCAAAAATGACATTGTTGTATACTTTTCTGCCAACCATCGAATCACTTTCCCCTGCAAGAAATATATATATATTCATAATGCCATGTCTATTTACCTACTGTAAACATAAATGTGTATCAGTTAACTTTCTTTAGTTGTTCGATTCACTGATCTAGATTCCTTTCGTCTAAGTCATTCGTAAATGTATGTTACAATAGACAGAACGTTCCAGAATTATTTTCGGTTAGGTAGCAAAGTATGTTAAACAACTAAAAGAAGCTAACTGATACACATTTATGTTTACAGTAGGTAAATAGACATGGCATTATGAATATATATATATTTCTTGCAGAGGAAAATGATTCGATGGTTGGCAGCAAAGTATACAACAATGTCATTTTTGAATTCAAGATTCAGCAAAACAAACTTTTTCTGTGCTAATGTGTTCGCTCAGTTGCGCTCTTCGGCTTTAAGTCCTCGTCTATGATTCTAGGCTGAAAACTTTTCCTACTAGAATCCTTCAAAGATTTTGCAGTTCTTCGTTAACACTGACTTCTCTACATATTTTGTTGGTTCTAGAGAAATGATCTAGATTCAAAATTACAACTGAAACAGGCTGGCTGGATTCAGGAAGAACAAATCTGTCTTGTCGCACAAACTCGAAGATCTACAAGTGAAAACCAACAAGTTGACAGAAGAGACGAGGCTGCGAAGATGGGACTTCCTACGGATGGACGTAGAGAAGACAGAGGTGACGGATGAAGATATTCAGCAATCACAGTCAGTGGGAGAAATTAGAAGGAGTAAGTTGTCTATTTCACCTACAACTACCTAGGCAGTATCGTATCAACTACAGGTGGCAAAGGCACAGATGAGGATGTCAAAGCAGCCAGGATCAAAAAGACAGCAAGACACCTTTTCACTAATCTGAAATCAGTGTGGAGATCTATTGCACTACACTCCACTGCATATATATATATATATATATATATATATATATATATATATATATATATAGTTGCTTAATACAGAATGAAGATGTGACCATCAAGGTCTTATTATGACGACGGCAAGGTTTGGGGTTGCACATACCTCTTTCTGACACATAATATTGGTTTGAACTTCTGAATGACCAGTGATTTAGCTGTAGCCAAATGCCGTAATCTTACTCGGAGTTATTCGCTAGTAACCTGTAGATGATTTTGAATCAGTTATCTAAAGCAGCTAACTGGCCTGACTTCACAAGATTTTCTGTTACTGAATTAAAGACACATTCTCGGATAATGTTTGCGGACGCCGGAAATTGTTCTTTTGGTGGAGCTGGATTTCAATAATTGCATTAATATAGACTGACAATATTCCTAAACAGATGATACTTCTTCGCTAGCCATTGAATCGTTTTCCCCCGCAAGAAACGTTTTGGTCAGTGTATGAAAGACAACACGATGCATTGGTCCGTATCAGTAAGTGTACACTAGTTTATTTGCTCTTGTGGAGTTGAGTACATAGGCCGTATCATTCATCTGATAGGGCATCACAAATACTCAATCAGTTGTCGATAACCCACTAGGTGTGCTCACTGCAACAGCTTATTTTCCTGCATTAAGATTCTTATGGAGTTGTGAGTATAAGATAAAGTTATTCAATGTTCCATATTTTTCAACTTTTTCTCATAAGAGTACCAGTTACAAATGTCAACTAAAGGCTAAAGCACATCTAATTTTGCTGACTTTGGTTCAGGTTAAACTATTCATGCTTTCAGCTTCTTATTTACTTACTTCTACCTGGCTTTTAGAACTTTTTCTGTTACAAATGCCTCCTTAGAAATGAATTTTATTTCTTAGGATACTTGTAGTTATATTTTGCTATTTTGCTTTTGTTCTCGCACATAAATGCTTTCTTTCTTTTTTAACTACTAATAATTATTAAGTAGTATTGCCTTCTCAAGTTAATTGTTTCACCTTACGTTTGTCTAGTATATTTGACTTATCATCTTCATTCAGTTTATTTCCGTTATTTTTCATTGTATCACTTCTTGCTATTCAACCTTGGACTGCTTTTTGACCGCTTTTTTGTTTTATGTGGTACTTCTGTAGGTGTTGCCTCCTGAACATTTGTTAATGGTGTATTACATGCTACGTCTGTTTTACCAACAATGTTTTCATTTTTGGTTATTCACTTGACATGCCTTCATACTGTTTATCTACTTCTTGTAAGTTACTCTATTTTACTTCTGATTTATTTGTCGAAAAGGTCTATCGTTGTTTAACTGTTTCTTTACTGGTGTGGTTACGTTGAACACTACTGATAAAAGTCCATTTCAGTAGTACGTAAGGCAAAATCAGGAAAGCATAAGAATTGATCATAACGAACTGATAAAGATTCAAAAAAGAAGGTGATACATTATGGAGTAGAAACGTACAGAGGTGGCAAGAACATAGAACACCTGGTTGGTGGACAAGCAGAATATCTTTAAATGTAACTTGATTGTAGGCGATCCGACGGTTCTGCCATAGCCCTCATCTCACAGGGTTTCATTTCAATGTTATCAATTATCTTCCCGTTGGGTTTTATCATGAGACAAACAGGTAAGCTGTAGGAGTTGTCAGCTTCTGCATTAATTCTGTCCTTTAGCATCCCTTGAACCTGTCTAAGGGATTTAGTTCCTAAATAACAAGGGAATTGGTGCGCTAAAAAAGGTCATTATTCGCTAATTCACCTTTGGGACTCAATTTTCCGTTAATCAAGGTGTTCAATCCTCTCAAAAAATCAGCCCTAGTACTTTTCGTTGTAGATGAGTGATGAGAATGAGTTGAAAGCTGACTAAATGAAAACGGATCTCTCTATTCTTATCAGATAAATTTTCGACCGATCTCCATTTCTTACTTATGTAAAGAACTCGTTCCAATGATTGACTGTCATTCAATGTATCTGATATAAATCACTGGCTTAACAAAACCCATAAAATTTGATTTGCTAGGGGGTCGGATTTCTTTCAGATCATGGATGTGTTGACTATCTGTTTTCATATACAATTAGACTTTTGAACACTGTCTCGTGAACTTTTACCTCACAATTGCTATGTTTACTGAGATTTCAGTAGTTATCAGAAGCATTGTTTCTTACATCACCTTGACTAGAGTGCACATGTACAAATGTTACCGTCTTCTGTTTCAATTTAACATTTAGGTTCGAGTTTATTGATCATGCCACCCACCTATCCCTTCACAGCACTGACATTATCGAGACATCTCTGAATGAATATCGTGAGGATGAAGGAGAAGAACCTTCCAATATCAAAAACTGGACAACAGTGTATTACTATGCAACTATACGCAACCAAACGTTAGTCTCCATACCTCACGTACGATTCTTCCGCGTAAACAGTCCTATTGTAAGCATTATATGAAGCTTTATCCCTTTGAAGACGAAGTGTAAGACACTTATCTCTGTCTGACTAGTGTTAATTTCATAAAATTACTTTCCAACAGCAGAAGTGAAATTTATGGTGTAGTTCTCGTTAAATCTAAAACGATGACTGCTAGAATCTATCTGAAGTTTCGCTTAAAGTTTATTTACAACGTGTTACTCCCTTAAATAGGATTTTTACCAGAATAATAGCAACCGATACCTTCAACTTTAGCGCTTCGGTCGGGGGGAATCGCCGAATCAGTAACAAAGATAACCAACACGATCCAGGTGTATAATTTATAAATAATTCATAATTGAAGTAAGGAGTTCACTCCTCTATCATGTTGCTTATCCGAATGACCAAAGACCAGTCCATACACAAAACCAATCACAAAGATAAGAAAAGTCATTCGGAAAGAAGGCTACAACTGTAAAATGCCAGACTCATGAAAGATACAGAAGTGTCAGTCGAACAGATGGAGTGGATGGGTAGCGAAGATGGAGACAACGATAGACAAAACGCACAGTTAATCAACATTTAATGTTAGTCTTTTCAGTGGTTCCCATACTTCTCACTATTTGCTAAGTCTAAAAATGGTTGAAATAAACAGGAGGTAATTAATCCGCAATTCAACTTCAAAGGTTGAAAGGTTGCTGATTTATATTGGCCTTTATTACTGTATCAGGACACCAAATATAGCCATTGAGAGCCCATGTAGCTTAGTTGACTGAAAAGCTGTCACATACGGCCCACAATCCGGACAGATTGACAGACATTTAAGATCAGGTATCATTGCGTAACGGTTCAAGTTGCCATACCACATAGAATCACATCAAATGAGAATGCGACAAAATAAACGATTGAGTAATTTGGAAGGAAGAATTCAAAAGCTTTATAATATCCGTCATTAGAGAGCGGGGAGGAACGGCAGAACATTGTAATTCGGCATGAAGATTAAGATGGAGGTAATATGTGGATGTGTCTGTTCCATTTGGATCCACTGCAAGCCACATCACTCACAGCCTCCAGTTACTGACTTCTCTTGCGATATGAACTCGAACCGAGAAGTCTACATTCCCAACAGTCAAAGACTTCATGAACTGATACCGAAGTTTTGTCTTACCATCCTTGCCCTTCTTGCAGCCTAAACCTACTTTTGATGACCATGTTTCACAGAACGCAGCATACTGCAGCGCTGTATACTTGATCTTTAACAGGCAGTTGGATATCATGGTGATACCGTAAGTAGCGCAAATTAGTGAATGTCAACCGAGACCTTTGTATTCGTCCAACGATCCCGTTGGTTGGTTGGTTCCAACTGCCACTTTACTTCCTATTGTTAGACAGCGTGCCACTTAAATCAAGTCTTGGAGCAACCGTCTGTATTTTGTTGAGGAGAAACACATCACAAACATTCTCAAATTGACATACAAGTTTTCTAGAAGACTTTATGTTTTGTCAGCGTCTGGTAAGACTGTGTCATTTGCGTACTCAGGGTTTACTAAAGATCCCTCAATGATAAGATCAAGACCAGTAAAGACATGACGAGAGATGGTCCTGTATAAGTGCGTCTGTGGAGAAATTAGATAAGAACGGAGAGCTCGAATATCTTTGACGGAGATCACTTGACATACAAGACTCAACTGTACTGACTACAAACTATGGGTGTTTCAGTACAGAGCGTTTGACAGTGTGATATGCCTACCCGATATACTTTTCAGCGAGATACACTGCCACAAGATTTCTCGATCAACAGAAACCAGTACCGATTTCAGATAGAGAAATACAGCCAAAGTGGGGCGTCGGTAATTGTAGCTGCGTCCCAGAACTTTGTGGTGGGAGAGTATCTGATTTATACACCCACGGCTAGGTCTGAAGTCTGAATGGTTGTCTCAGGTTTATTGCTGTCTGGCTCCACTCAGACAGCTGAAAATTATGGAACATAGAATCTTAGACACTATGTACTTCAGGCTGATTCCCCTGTGATGATAAAAGAAGGCTTCGCGTATTTTTTGAAGACTGGTACAACCAGTGTTAGAGATCAGTCGAAGGGAATCATATCTGACTCCCATTTACCAGCGAACACTTCAGTTAGCCCGACCAATTACCAGCTACCACCGTTCTTGAAAACTTTCGCTATTGGCCACTCTGCCTATTCTGCTGCTCTTCTTTTCAGGTTACTTAAATCCCTTTGGTTATGTCTGAAAGCTGTAGCTCCGTATTCTATTCAAAATTCAATTATATATTTGGTAACGGAATGATAGTTGCAGGGTAGTTGAACTATTCCTCTAAATGTCCTGCTTGTCATTTCAGTAGTCTCTCCTACTGGTAAATAGCAAACCCATCATTCTTAGCTGTAGTCTCACTAACCACTGACCTCTTTGTTGAAATATATTTAATTCTTAGTAGTTAGCTACTGTTACGCATAAACACAGTTTATTCCATCACTGTGGTCTTCGCTACCCTTCACTGAGTAGAGTAGTAGCAGTACTGGTGCGTACTGCTGAGTAGTTCCATACTAGGATGAAACAGCTGTCCAGTGCTCCCAGATTCTCAATGGTTCCCCAACTGATGTCAGTCCATGGTGAATACTACTTCTGACTGAAAAATCCCCATTGTTGTTTATACTTTGAGTTGCATTAAGTTTTACTGTCCTAAACTTTTCTACTCTGAATTATCAACTTTGTGGTGACCATCTACACTTTCAGTTTATTATGATTGAGAATTGGTATATTTTACTACAGTTTTCGATTTGAGAAGGATGATTTCAGGGATTAGAACAATAAAATATTACACGAACTGACATTAGTTAGGGAACCAGTGAAAGTCTGGAAATAGTGGACAGCTGTTTCATCCCAGCATCCTAGCAGTACGGGTTTACGGACCCACCAGAAATCGAGCCTAAGATCCTCAGGTTCTACGCCAAGCAAGCTACCAGAAGGCCTTATGTGCGATCCCCGACGCGGTCATTGGGCCATGCCGCTGAGGAGTCTCATAGTAAAACGAAACGTCTGTCTAGTGCTTCAAGGTTTTCATTGGAGTTCGCCAATTGAGAACAGTTAATTCTTGTTCCGAAAAATTTAAATAATATGCCTTCAAGCTGTTTGTCTCTCACATTGGCTAATCATTTGGATAGTAACCAATTTCATGTTGTCTAGTCATGAGGTCTGACCGAATACTAACGAACATTCATTGTAATTCTTGCCACCAAGCTAAGGAACTGATCATCGTATTGCAGTTTAAATAATGTTAGATAATTAGGAGACAGTCAGCAGAAAGAGCTCCGTTAGTTAGTAAGATGTATTTACTACATTGAAGGAAATGATATCCCTTCTGGATTCGAACCCGAATCACTAGCCTTCTAAATTGAAGTGATTTTCATTCGTTAAGTTTATGAGAATTTCATTGATTTTTTAGTTTGTGTTCTTCATGGGATGACAGCAGTTGGAGGAACACTGAAAACCTCAGAGTTCTGGACATCTGTATCGTCCAAGTATTTGAATCCTCACATTGCAACTAACCTAGTTGGTTTCCTTGCATAAGTGTACATCACTAAATGAATAACTGTCATTCCTATTTTAACTGTAAATAGCCTTAAAAGAAGGTATTGCATAACCTATTTGCTGACAAAAGGTTTCGTCACTCAGAAGAAGTAAAAGAGGATTTCAACACCGGAATTCTTGAATATAATCCAGAATAGATTATTCCTATATAAAGCAATTTTTGCTGCTACTTAGCACAAGTAAATGATAGAAGGCCTTTAAGCGTAACAAAAAGACCTGTCAGTTTCAATCACTTGCACGTGTTTCACCTAAGAGTTTATTGTTTTCCCTCTGATAATAATGAGGTATCAATCAAGATAAAGTGTGGTCAACTTATAGTTTGATATTCACCATGGTCTTACATCAGTTGGAGAAATATTGGGAACTTGGGTGCACTGGACAACTGTATTGATTGGTCATAGGAGTGCAACCAATTTATGTTGTCTAGTCCTAAGTGCTCAATCGATCATGTTTGCAATCTGGCAACCAAGCTAGGAAGCTCAGCATCACAGTGAACATTAGTAGATGTTAGCTGGTTGGAGGCAATTGGCAGGGAGCCTTGGACTTAGTTTTCGTGCTTCTTGGCACTCGCCAGCAAGGTGTATCTGCAACCTTGATGGAACTGATGTCCCGCCTGAGATTCGAACCCTTGTCACCCAGTGTTGTAGTCAGCGACTTTACATGTCCTACAGCAGGCCGGATGTGGCCCCAATGGCTCAGTGGTAAAGTCACTAACTACAACACTGGGTAACATGCGTTCGAATCTCAGGCGGAACATCAGTTCCATCAAGGTTGCAGATACACCTTGCTGGCGAGTGCCAAGAAGCACGAAAACTAAGTCCAAGGCTCCCTGTTGATTGCCTCCGACCAACTAGCAATGGACAACTGTCTCACACTTATCACTGCACGCTCGCCAGTTCACCAAAGGTAGATCTCAGGACGTTATTATACGAAAGCCATTACGCCATGTTTTAGCCAGTGGATCGGAATCCAACGAACCGTATTTCCAACTTCTGTCTATTCATAACATAGTGCTACCTCAATCCAATAACATCGCTGAGTATTTGTTCTCCCCGAAATAAGCACTGAAGTTTAGGTATCAGATCATTCCTACTAAATGAGGACAGTTATTCAATGATGCCATTGGATAAGAATTCTGCTACATTATTTATTTTGTTAACATGAAATGATTGTATATATAAGAGAAAAGAAACGATTCATTTAGTAATGATCACAGAAAGAACACAGTGAAAATAGATTACATGGTTGAAAAATGAAGTTACGCACGCACACACGCACACACATACAAAGTCAGCGTAACAACAATAGATTAGCCGAACTCACTGATTGCATGTATATATTGTTCTCTATTTAGGTATTATATATATATATATATATATATATATATATATATATATATTATAGGTATATATTAACGCCTTCAAGTAACTAGATTTTTAGTTTGTGAGCGGATCTAAGAACAAAATAACAGATAATTACAGTTACAATGAAATGATGTAAAGTAATAATGACATTAAAATTTTAGTTCAAAGGGCTTTTAAAAACATTCAATCACTCAACAAAGAGTTAGTTAGAAGAGACAAAAGAAGAGAGGAAAGAAAAGGAACCATGAAACAAATAATCACGAAGAAAAATATGAAAATGAAGAAGAAACTTCTTATACATCTTATCAGATGGTATCAACATCATAAAAAGAATATTTGAATAAAATAGAATGAAAGGTTATATCGGTTACAGTATCGAACACCTCCTGCACAGTAATCTCTAAGAAAGAAAGTATTAATTATACTCGAGTCTGATAATTATTTTCAGTAATACATAAAAAATATTCATCAATCTTTGGTAATTCAAAACAGATTTTTTTTCTCCATCATTAATTATTTGAACGTCTATACCTTCAAAAAAGAACTTTCTTGGTATATTTAATGATATGTAAGTGCTTATTTTCGTATATATATATATATATATATATATATATATATATATATATATGTACCAGAATGATGGAATGTTTTTAAAGTGATCATGAAGGAGGGTCAAGGAGGAGGTGAAATGATTTTACTGGTATTTTATTCTTTCATCTGGATCATTCCAATTGTAAATTGTTTTTTTGAAGGGAGGGGGCCCGATCGGTAGGTGGGTGAGGAAAGGAGGCGACATCTAGGGGAATCATCGAACAGATTGCGGTAATGTATCAGTATAGACTGATAAACTTGATGTTAAACAATTCATATCTGGTTTAATATCATTTTGACAAGATGAATTATTACCCATTTGAATAGTAGTATTATGATTCGATTCACTTGATAAGTGAATATTATACTCTGATGTTACTGGTCTATTATATAAATTTTCTGTTTTCTCTTCATCATAATCATAAGTTTTTAAATCAGGATAAAATTTATTATTTATTACATTTTCACAAGTTATATCATTCATTATACTTTTATTTTGTATTATAGTAAATTGACTTAATGAATTGGGTTCATTCGATTTTGAGTTATCTGATGAGACTTGATTAGTAGAAGTACGACGAAATTTAGCGCGTGCATTTTGAAACCATACCTGATAAATTATATAAAATAAACGGAATAATTAAAAGTTGTATATACATATATGAAAAAAATAGAAAATTTGCTTATTTTACTTGAATTAGTGATTAACAAATGGAATCCGAGATTCATATTTCGCTTTATTTAGGGCTCATCAGCTGAAACTTCTACCGACTATCCATCCACTAAACTACTGAGACATGAAAATAATCTTTTGTAGAACAAGTATCATGTGTTTTTAAAAGATACTTGTAATTTCTGGGTCGAATTACTCTACCTCTATCAGTAGATGGGTTCCTGTGTGAATCTCTTGACACCACCTGATTACTCATTATCAATATCAAACAACAAGCGAAATTCATTGCACAAAAGGTGGCTGTCATTCCCCACTGGCCTAGTGGATAACAACTTGGCATTTAAAAAGACGAGTGCTGGGTTTGGATCCCAGTTGGAACACCATCACTCGCTGCAGTGCAAACACATACAACTGACGAGCCCTAAATAGGACCAAACGTGGGTTGTAGATCCCAATACTATCTACTGAGTAAAGTATGACACAATGAGTAGTTTATGATGTTTCCATAGAGATGGATCAGTTTGACTTAGTATAGAAGCACAAGGTTAGTGTAGGTGGGAATAACTGAATACTCCATCACCACCAAATGTTCACTGATTTTCCAAAAGTTGTAAGCTCATAATAAAAACTACCTTTCAGTCGATCAATCCTTGACAATGGCAGGTTGGATTACGTTCAGCTTGGCTAACGGAAGCTGAACCAAGTGAAAGTGTGACTGAGAAAATAAAACGTAGAGATACAATTTGATAACATGCCTAGTCTAGCTTTAATACCAACATATGTGGAGCAAATAAACGATATTTTGAAGTTCCTGATGATTTTATGTTTGAAAACCTGGAAGCACAGTCCCAGTATAGGACTCCTCAGCAGTATACACCAACAATCCAGCTAGAAATCAAACACAAGACCTTCAGGTTTCATGGAAAACGTGCTAACCATTCATCTACTAGGTTAGAGATTAATGACCCACAGTTTCCTATTTTCGTCAACTCGCAGTAAAGCGTAACAATCACCCAAGGTCTTCAGTTGGCATCTATTTCAAGACATTAGAAGCTTTGACCTATGGAGTCAACCAATCTGAAGTGCAGCAGATGGTTGTCCAACTGATGTCAGTCCATGTTGAATGCTACCGTAAATGAAGCCATAAATAAACTCTCTGATGGTATAAAATTGAGATTATACTTCGCCTCAAAATGACTGAAATGGAACAATGTGGATCACTGAATTTCAATCGAATGGTGGGAAGGCAAAGTCCTGGGTTCGATCTCTGCTGGTGTCATGGGTATGCATGTCTAAGGAGTTCCATACATATGATGAATAATCTGCTATGAATACTGAATAAAATACAGTGTGGAGATGTACTTCACTGCACTTGACATATAGTGTGAACAACATCAGTCAAGTCAGTGCTTCTATGTAATGATTGAGAGACTTGGGGTGTTACAAAAAGCATCTTCAACAAACTACAGATATTCATCAACAGATGCCATCTACGCTGACTTGATACTGATACTGAAGCTCAGATGGCCAGCGTAGTTAGAATAAGCAACAAAGAATAGTGATCAGGCAACGAACCAATCAAGAAGCTATCGCTCAACACATATACAGAAGGAAGTGGAAATGGATTGATTATACACTGAGAAGACCATTCAAAGACATCACACACCAGGCCGTCAATTGAAACCCGGATAGGAAACCGCAAGTTGGACGTCCAAGTTAAAGGTGACATGAAGGAGATGGAGTGTGAAAGAAATAAAAGCTTATGGGTAGTCATGGAGCCAGATTGAAAAGACTGCAGAGAAGAGAGTGATATGGTGACCTACTACTAAAGCCTTATGTTCCACTAGGAACCCAAAGTATAGATAATAATAATAATAATAAACACTGTCTTGGTGAAAAACGTGTATCATCTATATACCTGTAAAACACGTTTTGATAAACCAGTTTTTTGTGAAAGTTGTTTTAAATCTTTAGAATCTGGATTATGACTGAATTCAAAATAGGATTTCATTATTCTTAATTGTTGATGTTTAAATGATGTACGTATTCTTTTCATTTTTCCCGAATTCTTATCCAATCTTCCTCCATGAATTTTATCATTAATTGTTAATCGTTCATCTTCTATTTTCTTATTCAATTTTGAAGATTTAACGGATTTAAACTGATCTAATTTTCCATCTGCAAAAATAAAATAAAATAATTTTTTTTATTTAGACAAATTATTATGTTTAAATAATTTCATTCTAGTTGAATATGTATATTATATATATATATATATATATATATATATATATATATATATATATATATAATATATATATATAATATATATATATATTATATATATATATTATATATATATATATAATATATATATATATATATATATTATATATATGTATATGTATATTTATATATATATATATATATATATATATATATATATATCAATATTAAGCCTAGGGTTCAAAAAAACAGTAACACAAATCCATCTCATACTGATGGATTTGATTTCGAGTTGGGATACATGAACAACTGACATGGATTAGAGAACTTTCAAAAAGTTGGGAGTAGTGTATAGATGTTTCATTGTACTATGCGCACCCAAGATTGAACCCACTACCTATAGGACTTTATATCCCACTTATCATTATTATATTATTTGTCCCTTGGGTTCCTAGTGGAATATACGGCTACAGTAGCACCTCCTCACTTCACTCTCTTCTCTACAGTCTATTCAACCTGGCTGCATGACTACCCACAAGCTTGCATTTCTTCCTAACATGATCGTCTTCATCTCACCTATGGCTCCTACGCTCAACTCATCGTTTACCGTTTGGGTTCCACTCGATGGGTTGTTGGTTGGTCCACTGCTAAAGTTCCTTGTTGTTTATCCTTTCTGGTCATCTGGTCTTCAGTGTCAGTATCAAGTGAGCGTAGGCAGAAGATGGTGATGATGGATATCTGTAGTTCGTTGGGAACGCTTTCAGTAGTGCGCCAATTTTCTGAATCGTGTAGAAGCATTGAATTGACGTTGGTGTTGAAAATCCGGATCCTGCTCACACTTAGTACTAAGTACAGTGAAGTGTAGTAGACCTCCACACTGATTTCAGATTAATGAAGGCCTGTCTCTTTGTCTTTAAGATCCTGGCATTGATATCCTCATCTGTGCCACCTGTATTTGAGACGATGGTGCTTAGGAAGGTAGGTGAAAGAGACAACTTCGTTTAGATTTCCCTCATTCATGGTGGTCGATGCTTGTTGCTGTTGTTGTTGGTTGGGTATCTTCAGCACTTCTGTCCTCTCTATACTCACTTGAAATCCCGCCTTCCTTGGCTGCCTCGTCTCTTCTGCCAACCCGTTAGTTTTCGCCTGGAGATCTTCCAGTTTGTGCGACAGCATATTAGACATATATCATCATCGACCAAAATCCAAATCTTCTTCTGGGGTCTTTTCATCGGTCGCAGCTCCTCAGAGTTTGTTACATGACCCAGTCCAGTCCAGTTGACCACAATCAGGAAGATGATCGATGATAGCAGGCAACGTTGTTTTACTCCTGCCTTCACTTTAGAGGTATCACTGACCTTTCCATTGTGATCTATGACGTCTTCATATAGTTGCTGAATGGGGTTGATAAAGATTTGTGACAATGAAACCGTAGTGTTGAAGCAGTTTCCAAATCGCTTCTCGGTCGACGCTGTCGAAGGCCTTTTCAAAATCTATGAAGTTGAGTTGACTGTCGTTCTATGCTCTGTTCTACGCTGATGCGTAGCGTTGCAATTTGGTCCGCACATGATTTTTACCTCCTGAATTCAGCCAACCAGCTCGTTCCGGTCATAGTCCAGTTGAATCCAGAGCACTTTTTATTCTCTCCAGGATGATGCTGCTCAATATTTCGTTTGGGGTGGACAGGAATATGATTCCGTAATAGTTCTTGCAAGGACTTAGGTCTCCCTTTTCTGGAAGTTTAACAAGGTAGCTCTTCTTCTTCCATTGAATCGGTAGGTATACTTACTTACTTCCTCCTAAACCTTTTGCAGTTGTGATGTGAGCATGTCCGCTGTTGTCTCTGCATCTGTTTTCAGTGCTTCTGGAGGTATTCCATCTAGTCGTCCTACTTTTTCGTATTTCAGCAACTGTATGGCTTTCAGGACTACACTTCTGCTTTTGTTGGGGGGCTTGTGTTCACTAATAGTTCTGTGGCTGAGCTTTGGTGGTATTTCTGGATGAGTTGCAGTTGATGGTGGCGGTCGACTCAAGAGTTTTTTGAAGTTGTCAGTCCGTCGTTTCCCTTGTTTCTTCTCTCTAGTAACTAGGTTTCCTTCACTATGTTTTATTGGTTTCACTTGTGCTGATCTCATCCCTCCCAAATAGTAACCTGGTTACTTGATATAGTGTTGTCAGGTCTCTGTGTCTCCTGCCTGCAGCCTTTTCTGCTTTACTTGCCAATGTGTCGTAGAAGTGTCTTTTGTCTTTCCGTACACTCCTTTTCACTTCTTTGTCCAGTGCAGTGTTTTATATGTTGTGTTCAGTTCCTCCTTTTGTTGTTCATCCTTACACTGATTTGTTTTCTGCTTCACCATCTCCCTCTCCTCTATCATCTTTCTTGGGTCTGTGGAGATCCGTTCCTTGTCTTCTTCCTTCTACGTCTCTTTCAAAGAGTTCTAGTGTTCGTCCACACAGGTTTCATCAGTGATCTTGCTTAATATCTCCCCTTTTGTCCTGATGACTAATGTGAAGATATCCCATGTAGTATCGTTCTTCACTTTCTGTTCTGGGTGCTGAACTTGAACTATGGTCTATCCCCAACTTATTTGAAGGCTTTCAACTTGATTTTGAAGGTTCCTTGTACTAGACAGTGTGTGGTGTGAACCCGAATCTGCTCCCCTTCTTGATCTGATCTAATGTTCAGTAGGCTGTATCTCCACTTTCTTGAGATTGAAATGAAGTCGATCTGATTTTTAGTGTGTCCCAGTATCGCGTTGTAAATGTCCTTGTGTTTGTACATACTGCCTCCAATCATCAAATCGTTGAGTGCGCAGAAATCTGCAAACAGTTCTTTATTCTCTTTCATTTCACTGAATGCTTCTCATGTTATATCGCAAATTGACAGAAGTCGGAAAATGTGATTTATTGAATTTTAACCCATAGGCTCAATGCCAGCATTATCACCGGGAAAACTGAATGTCTCTCACTTTATCTGGCTATATTAGATTTAAGATTTGTCACGCTATACCACCTACGGTATAGTGTGGTTATAGGTCAGCGCATGAACAGAAGTACCTGAGTTTTTCTGTAAATTAAATTATCTTAGATGGGTCTACCATTGTATGTCTCTCTACAAATTTGTGTTTTGATATTCTGACTGATCCAAATCAGTCACCTTGACCTATATAAATGAACTCACAATCATCATATGACATATGAAAGATAAGGTTATTTTTTCTAATGAGCTCGATTGAATGTTTTAGCCTGTAAAGTTTCTCTCTGAGTGAATACATAAGTCAAAGCAGCTGATAGGTGTCAGTTACAATAGCGCAGCATAAAAATATAACAAAACACACAAGGATAAACTCTGGAGAAGAGCTCGTTTATCGCTCTGCATGCACCAACCAATAATCACAGTATACCATGGGTGGGATAGGGTAACAATTATAAAATCGAATATAAGTGAAGGAAGAGATTGATTACACAATCTTTATTCACTGAATTCACACCTAAAAAATGTAAGAAGAAAGACTCATCAAATATTCCAGATATGTGCTCAAGTTCACTACCATTGAGATAACTGAATTAACTTGGTTGTATTGTGTTCTCTGAGCTGGGTTGTTTAACCGTGAAGCTTTCATCGCCTTGCTAGACGACGTCATCAGCACAACAACTTCACGGAGAAACGAAGAAAATTACTTGATGTCCATCCTAAAGAAGAACGGCTACCCATGAAACTTTATCACAAGATGGCTATCCCGTACATTAACAACTACAAAGTCATCGACAGAAATCAACAAACGCATCATTCTACCATACATAAAGAATATATCAGAAATCACAACAAGATTACTGAGACCACTTGGAATTGCTGTGGCTCATAAATCAACAAATTCCCTTCAACCACTGTTATGCAGACTAAAGGATGCAACAAGCAAAGAAGACAAACCGAATATCATTTGCAAAATCAACTGCAATAACTGTAGTCAACAGTATATGGGACACAGTGATCGGCCTCTTCGGCTTCGTCCACGTGAACAGCAATTGGCTATTAAACGTCACGACATTTCGTCACTCATTTCAATGCACGTGGATAATTGTGGATATAAATTCAATTTCGACAACGTGGAAATTTTGGACAGAGTAAACACAAAGAACACAGAGAATTTCTAGAAGCTTGACATTCAGGTCAGTCAGTCAGCGATCAATGGATGTATAAACATAGACCCGATCTATGAACCAAAATGAACCAAAATGATAAGTGACAGAAAGGTCAGAGGTGAAGCAAAGGAACAGCCAACAGGAAAATCTGTACAGTCAATGACACAACAATCGAAGGAAACAACCAATCAAGTCAAGGCAAGCTACTAAATCACTCATGGAGAGATAATGACAGCTCACTTCATACTGAAGTTAGTGCTGATGATGTCGCTGTCTAGCAAGACGATGAAAGCTTCACGATTAAACAACCCAGGTCAGAGAACACAATACAACCAAGACCATCCACCTGAGCTACAAATATTCTTCATTATTTCAAAATGAATTAACTGTTTGACTAAATGAAGAAAGCTTGGAAGTTGTATAATTACTTTGGTATGAATTCAAACAATAAAGTCATTTGAAAACGTCATCCAGCAAATTACACTGAATCACTATATGCCCTAACAAATAAACAGTTTAGTATGTAATCAGACTACAGTCTGTAGACTACTGATTTCACATATGAAGGAAAACTATACAGACGAACTTACAGTATTCCTATGAGTTCACCTATTTCACTCATACTAGCTAGTCTATTTATGAGTAAATTAGAAGAAAGTATCTTTACTCACTTAATAAAGTCAAATGAAGTCAAGGCGAAAATATGTTGATGACACATTCGTAATTTTAAAACGTGATATATATCAGGCATTCTCAGATCAACTGAACTCTAGATCTTCCAGTATTAAGTTCAACTAAGAAAAAGAAAAAGTATAAACTGGGACTGCAGCTCATAGATTGTCTTGTTAAGTGGAAAGAAAATGAATATTCAGGTATAACCATTTTAAGGAAAGCAATGCATTTGAATAAATATTTAGATTACAACTTAACATATTCAATTAATAGGAAAAGTTTCTGTTGCTTTCAGTCTCTTCAACAGAGAACACAGTCTAGGAACCCATTGGTTAAAGAAATAAAATATGTTAACAAGATACTTAATTTGAATAATTACCTAGTGAAATTAATTCGCAAAAATACAAAATGACATTAAATTAGATCGTAGAAATACTCCTAAATCATGGTCCTCAACAATAGTTATCCCTTACAGATCACTCACACAGATGGATGATATTAGAAGCGTGTTCAACAAATACAATATCAGAGTAATGTATTTTTTTGGAGATGAATGGGGATTTTTAATTTAGAAGTATTACTGCTGAGGAGTCCCATACTAGGACGAAACAGCTGTCAAGTGCTCCCAGATTTTCAATGGTTCCCCAACTGATATCAATCCATGATGAATACTACTTCACAATATCAGAGTGTTCTACAAAACATCAAACATATTGCAGAGCAGTTTGGTTCATTTGAAGGATGATATCTCGCTGAATTCATAATCCAATTGGGTCCATGAAATTAAAAGATCAGACTCATGCTGAATATACATAAGACAAACATCCCATGAAATCAATATATACAAAAACATGAACACAGAAGAGCTTCCATCCTACTCTCAAGAAATCTACTGGAATTAAAAGCGTACACGTTATCATTTCAGGTTACAAGGTCGATTTTGATGATATCAAAATTAATCAGAAAGGTTTCAGAAATTATAATGAACATCTTGTAGTAGAATCTTTTCACATGAAATTGAATCAAAATTGCCTAAATAAGAATGAGGGAAGAAGTAAGAGGTAGTTTGACTTGATCTCCACCTATTGCATCACCATCTACTGACATACATACCATAACAACTATGAAACCATGTGTACATAGAAATCTGAATCTGTGATTCAAACACACTTCGCTCAAATACAACCTAATGCATACTGAATATCATCTTTATTCTACAATTCTGATAACACAAAATTATGCACGCAAAAGAACGGTTGTCATATTATCCGGTTTACAATAAATTTCATAAAGCTATTAACAGCACTAAATAGCAAGACGTCAGCAAAAACAAATTAATTTACATACCAAGTGATCCACAATGAGAAGCTCAGTGACACCTATGAAACGAAATGAGGAAAGGAGTAAGACAAAGTTAACGCCTACTATAACCCATGATATTCCTGATTGCGGTCGACTGGATCATACAGCAAACCGGGAGGAGCGAAAAGAGTAGGATAGGCCGGACAAGGGAAAAAACCACAGAAGAATATTTGGATTTCCTCGATGACTTGTGTCTGATGTCACATAAACTTGAAGATCTACAGGCGGAAACTAACAAGTCGACAGAAGAAGCAGTGAAGACGGGACTTCAAGTGAACATAGAGAAGACAAAGGTGATGAAGATACCCAACCAACAACAACAATAACAAACTTCAGTTAGCATCAACGGGAGAAACCTAAAGGAAGTAGCCTTTTCCATCTACCTAGGCAGGGGAGCATCGTCTCAACTACAAGTGGGGACACAGACGAAGATGTGAAAAACATGATCGGAAAGACAGCAAAACACATCTTCCTTCATTAACCTGAAACCAGTGTGGAGATCTACCCCACTCCACTCAGCATAAAGGCTGAACAACATCCGGATTTTCAACACCAACGTCAAGTCAGTGCTTCTGTATGGTTCAGAGACTTAGCACGTTACGAAAAGGATTTCCAACGAACTACAGACATTCATCAACAGCTGCCTACGCTGGCTCACTACTGAAGACCAGATGGCCAGAATAGTTGGAATCAGCAACAAGGAACTGTGGCTGGCTGTCAACGAACCAACGAAGCAAGAACCTATCACCCAACAAATATGCAGAAGGAAGTAGGGATGGATTGGGCATGCACTGAGAAGGCCGGCTGGGGACAGCACGCGTCAGGCCAGGCCCTCGAGTGGAATCCCCATGGGAAGCGACGAGTTGGGTGTCCGAGGTGAGGGTGACATGGAGGAGATTGTGCGAGGAGGAGATGAGAGCTTCTGGGCTGTCGTGAAACCAGGTTAAAAAGATTTCAGAGAACAGAGCACATTGGAGACGTGGTACTGGAACCCTATGTTCTATTAGGAACCCAAGAGACAAATAATTATGATAATTCAGAAAATAAACTGCATTGTGAATCACTCACAACTGAAACTTCAAGTCGATTGTCAAACAGCCTCAGCATTAAACACAATTTAAGTTGATTCGTAGCATTGCGCTTTCGTGAACACGTGCCATCTTGGTTAGGGAAAGGAATGATAAAGAACGTCAACAGTGCAATCCTCTGACATCTAGTAGATACCGGACATAAGATCAAGGTAGATCACGCTTTTTCTTTGATATACCGTGTCCCTTACAGTCTCCCTAAAGGTATACGACTTCGTATCTTATCCATAGCTGAAGCTATAGGGATCAATGCAAGAAAACCTGACCTATTTGTTCCACTTTGTTTACCTTAGCCCACAACAGGGTCAACATGTTCTTTATGAACTTTCTTATCACAAATTACACATCTTAACCTCTTATTCCTTTCTTCTATATTGTCATTACTTTGATGAACATTCATTTTATGTCATTAGTTTTACGCCACAACCAGCAGTCATTTTCACGTAATACTTCACACTTGTTATTCTCTATTCATTTTTCTTAATAGTATTCACATGATTTTCACCCTACATTGAATAGAAATCATCGCTAAACATTCATACCCCCGATAAAGGCAATATAAATGGGTCATTATCTGTAGATTTTTATCTCATCATTTCGTAATTGTTTTGTCAATATTGATTTCACTGCACAACTAACAGTTCGACAATTCTATTGGATTTAATCTCTATTCACCTAATACATTGACTGTCTCTATATAGTAAAATTGTACATTGTACCTTATTTTGGCTCTTGTACTTCAGAGTTTAAAAAGTTCCCATTATGTAAATTAGAAGGAGATATTTAAGTGAACAATACTGTTTTCAATTAGATCCTCTTCACGCTTTACTGTAATTATTATTATTATTATTATTATTAGTCCCTTGGGTTCCTAATAGAACATAGGGCTTCAGTAGCACATCTCCAGTGACCTCTGTTCTCTGAGATCTTTTGAACCTGGTCCCACGACAGCCCACAAGCTCTCATTTCTTCCTCGCACGACCTCCTCCATGTCACCCTCACCTCGGACACCCAACTCGTCGCTTCCCATGGGGATTCCACTCGAGGGCCTGGCCTGACGCGTGCTGTCCCCAGTCGGCCTTCTCAGTGCATGGCCAATCCATCTCCATTTCCTCCTGCATATTTGTTGACTGACAGGTTCTTGGTTGGTTCATCACCAGCCAGAGTTCCTTGTTGCTTATTCTTTCTGGCCATCTCATCTGATCTTCAGTAGCGAGACAGCGTAAGCAGTTGTTGATGAATGTCTGTAGTTTATTGGAAATGCCTTTCCTAACGCGCCAAGTCTCTCAACCATCACATGGAAGCACTGACTTGACGTTGGTGTTGAAAATCCGTATCTTGTTCCGCATGCTGAGTGCAGAAGATCTCCACACTGGTTTCAGGCTAATGAACGCCTGTCTTGCTTTTCCGGTTCTGACTTTGACATCCTCGCCTGTGCCTGCGGCGCCTGTAGTTGAAACACTGCTTCCTAGATAGGTGAAGGAGGTTACTTCCTTCAAGTTTCTCCCGTTGATGGTGATTCGAGTTTGTTGTTGTTGGTGGTGTTGTTGGTTGGGTATCTTCATCACCTCTGTCTTCTCGATATTCACCTGAAGTCCCGTCTTCGCTGCCTCTTCTGCCAACTTGTTAGTTTTCGCCTGTAGATCTTCAAGTTTGTGTGACATCAGACACAAGTCATCGGCGAAATCCAAATCTTCTAGGTTCTTTTCCGCAGTCCAGCCAGCGTATCCCCCTCTTCTCGCTCCTCACTGTTTGTTGCATGATCCAGTCCAGTCGACCACAATCAGGAATATCATGAGGGATAGTAAGCAACCTTGTTTCACTCCTGTCTTCACTTCAAAAGTATCACTGAGCTTCCCATTGTGAATTACTTGGCATGTGGCATCTTCACATAGTTGTTGAATGAGGTTGATAAAGGTTTGCGGTACTCCGTAGTAATGAAGCAGTTTCCAAATTACTTCTCGGTCGATGCTGTCACTCTAACACCAATAGCTTTATATATTTCAAACAATAAGTCGCTTTTATGAATTTGCATAATGTATTTAGAAGACATTGATTATCTGAACAATATTTGATGTATTAGCGCCACACAGTTCGGACAATCGGATAACACATTTACTTGTCGAGTGAATTTATGTATGAAAACTGGAAGCGGGAGAAGGACAAATATGACATAGAGGAATTCAATAATAAGAAACATAATGAAAGGGAAAAAAAGATAGGATTTGAAGACAATCTTGGTAATACATTAAAATAAGCCTTACCAAGGTAGGCTTAATGTAAGGACAAACTGTTTTTTGTACACATAATGGGGGATTATATTTATTTATAGCTAGAGCCTCAACAAACTTAAATATACGCCCGTGACAGTTTCTGTACAAAATTGTAAAGGCTATTTTAATATCAATCCTGTGACACTTATCAATGATATGTTTTACAATGGATGCGGATGATGGTTGTCTGCCATCTGGGTTTTTCAATGTTTGTGAATCCAGCTGCTTTCGTAGCTATTTTGAAACATGTTCCCTTACCCTCAAGTTGATATCACACATGTAAATTTATAAACACAGTGGGATGTGACACAATCGTTCATACAGCGTTGAGGTCTAGGTCGCAGCACGTGTTTGGTCTTCTGAACTACGATAAGCTTAGCTGCATAGTACGTTTTGCTAATAGCATACCTTAACCTTCGGTTTAACATTATGCTGTTACATTCTCTTCTGTATGGTAACGCGATGTAAACACATTTCTTCGAAACGGAGTACATACAGATTAGGTATCAATCCTGTCTGATTGTTGCAGAGGTTTATGACCTTCAGTGAATATCCATTTCTCTCTAATGTTTCCGTTAGCATTTTGATATCATCATCCATTGAGTCTTTCGTACAAATACGCTGGAGCCTTTCGGAAAGGCAAGTTACCAAAACTAGCTTGTATTGGGTTGGACAAAAGCTATGGAAACTTAAATACTGATCTGTCCAAGTAGGTTTCCTGTAGGTCGATAGTTTTATTGAACCACAATTTCTACAACTTAGGAGCAAATCCAAGAATTCCTTATTGTCATATTTGTCCTTCCCCCACTTCCAGTTTTCATATATAATGCCTTAACAAGTAAATGTGTAAGGGATCAGATTGTTCGAAATGTATAGCGCTATTACATGGCATGTTTCAGATAACAATAGTCATAATGATACAAATAATCATAAAGTGATAACGTTTACTAAAGCACACGCAATATAGATGATGACAATGATGATAAGAATCAAGAAAACAGCATGAAAATGTACACACTCACATAATCACAACGCATCAAAAGCTTGTGAAAATAAGAGTTAGGTAATAATGAATGGGGAGGGAGTAAGTGGATAAACAAAGCCTACACGAATCCAGTAAGTATATGAAAGTGGTAAAGAATAAGAAAGGGGGTAGGAAAAGAAAAACTGAATAATAAATTTATTAACAAAGTATTTCAAGTTGTTATTCATCGTAGACTGACATCAGTTGGAGGAACAAAGGAAACCTGTGAGCACTCGACAGCTGTTTCCTCATAGTATGGGACTCCTTAACAGTGCGCACCCACGACCCCACCAGGGCTCGAACCCAATACTTTAGTCAACGTTACCACTTTATGATTATCATCAGTATTATTATTTGTATTATTATCTACATCGTTATTTTAAATATTTATCACATCAACCGACAAATCTACATGATTGGTCTAATGTTATAAATATATATATATATGTATATATATATATGTATATATATATATATGTACATATATATATATATATATATATATATATATATATATATATATAAAGCTATTTGTATTAGAGTAGAGCCTGGAGAGGATCTAATTGAAAACAACAGTGTTCACTTATGTCCTATTATACTTCACTTATTCTCATGGATATATAACTGTAGAGCCCGATGAAGAAGTTATTGAAAACAATTTACTTGGTTGGAGCCAGCAGAGGAATCCAGGATGCGTATTTCTTCCTGTTTTAGACTCGTCAACTGGATGCACTTGTGGAATGACGTTGTTTCTGATGACACTCAAACCTCGTACTCATCGATTCAAACGCCAAGGCGTTTTCCACTAGGCCAATGGGGCACGATAGCTAATAGAGGTCAAACAATTTGACCTAGAAAAACAATGAAGAACTACAAGCATACCAACAAATAATAACTACTCCCCGTTATACAAAAAGTGGCTGTCATACCTCAGTGGTCTAGTGGATAACGCTTTGGTATTTGAAGAGATGGATATGAGGTTCAAGTCTCAGTGGGAACAACATCACTTCGTAATGGGATGCAGGTACATTCAGCTGACGAGACCCAAATAGGACGAAGATACCCAACGAATAACAACAACAAGAGGCATCAATCACCATTAACCGGAGGAACCTACCTAAGCAGCATCGTTTCAACTACAGGTGGCACAGACGAGGATGTCAAAATCAGGATCGGAAAGACAGCAAGACAGGCTTTCATTAATCTGAAATCAGTGTGGATATCTACTGCACTCAGCACAAACAACAAGATCTGGATTTTCAACACTAATGTCGGTTAAGTCAGTGCTTCTGTATAGCTCAGAAACTTTGTGTGTCGCGAAAAGCATCTCAAACAAACTACAGACATTCATCAACAGCTGCCGTCTACGTTCACTCGATACTGAAGATCAGATGTTCAGAATAATGGGAATAAGCAACAAGGAACTGTGGCTGTCAACGAACTAACTAAGAACCTATCACCTAACAAATATTCAGAAGGAAGTAGGGATGGATCGGGCATACACTAAGAAGACTTATTGGAGACATCATGTGCCAGACCATGCTATCGAGTGGAATCCAGTGGAGAAACGACCAGTTGGGCGTTTGTTTCGAAGGAGACATGGAGGAGATCATGTGAGGAAGAAATGAAAGCTTATGGGCAGTCGTAGTGCCAGGATGAGAAGGCTGGAGAGAAGAGAGTGCAATGGAAGTATGCTATTGAAGCCTTATGTTCCACTAGTAACCGCAGGGAAAAATAATAATAATGTCTAATGAAAAATCCATTATCGACAGTATTACTTATTGCATTTCTCATGCACCAAAACAATATTACTTATTGGAGATATGTAAATAATTTATTTGTATAGTTAGTTTCAGAACATATCTACCGTTATTAACACTAGAAAATGCTGAGTGAAATCTGGTTATGATAGATGACGAAATAAAATGAATGCTCAATGGGTTATATATAAATACATTTAATCAGTACTCATATTGCACTCAGTAACTTTGTGTGTATTCATACAGTAGGCAATCAGTCTCAACTATTGCGTGAGGGCTAATAATGTTACCTGACTGACTAAACCTCAGTAGGTGGAGTGGGTCTCAAATCCCCAATCATTGATTGAAAGTCATCTCCTAAAATTGATATATAAGCTAGAGGTTGTTCCACTTAATGTAGGCTGGATGAAATGCTTAAATGACAGGACAAAAAAACAAGTCAATGAAGGAGCCAGGATATCTACTTAATCTAGACAATTGCGAGCGAGAAACAGTAGGAGTCTTAGTGGGGATAACATCACTCCGCACTGGGGTGCAGGTACATGAAGTTAACGAGTTCCAAATAGGACGAGACCCACGTTTTTAATTATATTACTACATGCTATCCATTATTAACATGAATTATCATATACGTTTATATAAAAGAAGTCAGGAGTTGTAGGAAATGCACTACAGTTACTGGCGTTTCAGACATAATGATGGCGACAAGGAATTCAGAACTCACGGTGTTACTATGTCAGAAGGGGCCACCAGGACAAATACTCAGTGATGACATTGGGTGGCAGTCACGCTGTCATGAATTGATAGAGGTTAGAAATATAGACCATTAGATTCCCACCCAGTGGCTCAATGGTAACATGCTTGCCGCGGAACCTGAAGCCCCTGGGTTCGATCCCTGGTGGGGTAGTGGGTGTGCACTGCTGAAGAGTCCAGTACTAGGACGAAACAGACACCCAGTGTCCTTAAGTTTCTAAAGTTTCTCCAAATGATGTTGGCCTATGATAAATACTGGGAACCCTAATGAAGATTCTTAGTAAAAGTTAGCATGAGAAGAGTCAAACAAAGGCCTACATATTGACTGAGAGAATCCTAATGGGGATAACATCACTCCGCACTGAGGTTTAAGTACATCCAGCAAAACATGCTTCCCAGATTCTTCTACTAACCATAACCAAGTAACTTATCATAATTTATATCCAGGCAATATCTTGGTGTCCATACAGGAGCCGATATGGCAATAGAAGTCGAACAATTCCATCCAGTAAAACAACGGAGAATTACAAACATATCAATAAATAATTGATATTTTGTGTAATGGTAACTAAAAAGCGAAAATGAACTGTTACGTATAATGGTAAATTGTTGACGGTAATTAGAGACAATAGGAGGAGAGGAAGATGGCTAAATCTGTAATAATAATAATGGAGCTATTAAAATATTAGTTATGGTAAATTGTGTGGTGGATGAAATGAAGAGTCTTGTTGTAATAAATGAGCTATACAAATGACCAAGGCAAAGAAAGAGGCTGTACGAATCTCTTCTGAACACACAGACTTGGCTTGTGTAGGTGGATTCCTATGGCTTCTGCTGTATGTAAAAGACGAACTCGCAGAGCATGGGTGAGGTGAGAAGGAATGTGATAAATAACTTTAAAGGCATTATGAATGTTAACTCGGTGGCCGGTGTCAATCAGATGAGAGAGTATTGAGCTTCGTGTCAATCTGGTTTCCCCCTTACTTATCCATGAAGGATGATGCTCGGCGATTCGACGACGGACTTGCCTAACTGTATGTCCAATGTAACTAGCTCCACAGGAGCAGTTGAACTGGTAGATGCACATAGAAGAGGAGAAGTCAGGGAGTCTGTCTTTAGTTCGCGTGGTCATCATCGGCCGGCTGTAGAAAACACAACATAACTTGGCGGCATTAAATGATCTTCTTATGGCGTTTCTTAAGCGTTTTGTCACAATTTCGCTGATGATGTCACATCGAAATTGTGGTCTTAGGAACAATGGTATCTTGGAGACTGTAGGCATTCTGGTTTTCATATTGGATGTGTTCATATTTTTAACCAGGAACGTTTCTGGATATCCATTACTACTGAGTAGATCGTGGATAATTTGAAGCTCTTCGTCAAAAGTATCATCTGAACAGATGAGTCTCACCCTATGGACCAAACACTTAACGAGATTTCGTTTATATTGCAAGGGGACGAAACTCAAGAAGTGGGTGTATTGACCTGTTAACGTTGGTTTCCGATACACACTTCTTTTTATAGATCCATCCACCCTCCTTGTCAATCGAACATCTAAGAAGGTGATGCTGTCGTCACTTTCTGTTTCAATAGTGAAGGTTATTGCTGGATAGACGCTGTTGAATTCATCCAGTATGATCCTTGCATCGTCCTCGTTATTCACAATCAAAAATATATCATCTACATAACGGCAATAAAATTCTAACCCGCTTATGATGCTTTCCAGAGGGCCATTTCTAATTTTGCTAAAAGAAATCCTCTAAGATTGGGCCTAGTGGTGACCCCATAGCGACACCGTCTGACTGTCCATAGAATTCCTTATTGAAGAGAAAGTGTACATTCATTGTACATCGTAAGAGAAGCTCTTTCAAGGTGGATGCCGTAATTCCAATTTCTATGTTTCTCTCGCTCACATTGTTTGTTTTATTATTATTATTATTATTATTACAGATTTAGCCATCTTCCTCTCCCCTACTGTCTCTAATTACCGTCAACAATTTACCATTATACGTAACATCTTTCTACCATAATTAATCTTTGCTTTAGTTAACTGTCTTAATTACCTGGTCAATAAACAGTAAGTACACTGATTCTTAAAAATTGTTTCGAGATCACATAATGGTTTATTTTATACTCTTACTCTACAACTTCTACTATCTCATTAATGAATATAAATCCATTTTACACTATGATGAAAATGAATGGTAGGTACGTGTGAGTTTTTCGACTATATGATGTACTGAATCGACCAGAAAATGTTAACCATTAATTATGATGTCAATACATTCCACAACTACGTGTTCTTCATACAATCTGAAGGTTCTCTGTTTTTTATTATAGTATAATTGTTTTTATATCATACCGTCGTTCATTGGAGCGAATTGATCGATCTCTGTTGGTATATAGGCTGCTGTACGGATGCCTCGATATTGCCTGTGTTTTAATTATATATATATATTAATGATGGATAGTGGCTAGCAGTGGAATCCAAGATGTGCATTTCGTTTTGTTTAGGACTCGTCACTTGGATGTACCTGCTTCTCAGTGAATGATGTTGTTCCCACTAGGACTCAGATTCAGAAGCGATCGTTTCAAACGCCGAAGTGTTATCCACTACACCACTTAGCCACAATAGCCACTTCTTGTGCGATGGTTATAATTTTTTTTAGTATAATTGTTTTTATATCATACCGTCGTTGACTGGACCGAATTAATCGGTTTCTAATAGCATACGGGCCCTTACTTGGATGCCTCAATATTACCCATGTTTTAATTGTTTATAGTAATGATAGATAGTGGTTAGCAGTAGAATCCAGGAATCCATAAACGTCGTCCAAGAAGTGGTTGTCGTGGCCCGTTGATGTAGTGGATAACACTTTAGCGTTTGAAACAATCGTTCCCGAATCTCGTTGGGAACAATATCACTCACCAGGAAACAGATACATCTGGCTTACAAGTCCTAAATAGGACGAAATGCACATCTTGGATTCCATTCATCGTTACTATCTGTGTGTGTGTGTGTGTGTGTTATCTCCTGAAATCATGACATATTCAATACTAATTCAAGTCAAATAACCCATTAAACCAGTATAAACTTACTTCTTAGTAGACTTGAAGATTTAACAATCGATTTATTCATTCCTTGAGATTTTATATTCTCACTGACACATCGTTGATGTTGTTTATTAACAGACTTATATTTTCCATCATATTTATTCTCATAATTCTCAAAGAAATGAGTTAATATTGGCATATCTGTTTTATTTAATCCAAGATTTTGATTTGATTCTCTTGCATTAAAAGAAGATTGTTTTGTTAGACTATTATTACTATTATTATTATTATTATTATTATCAACAATAACAACAGCATTTGAATAATTTCTTATAGGACATAATGGTGGTGATGATGAAGATGATGCAATACCTATAGATGATGATGATGATGATGATGATGAAGATGAAGATGAAGATGTTGAAGTGGAACAGAATGAAAGTGATGGTGATGTATTAGTTGTTTCATTCAATGTCCATGTAGAGATTGTATTCAATAGGCGGCAATTTTGACTACCAACATTATCCATAGGCATAGTTGATTTAATATTGAGTAATTCGTTACATTTTCAATACTTGGTAATAGATTTATACTTTTATGGATTATTTTATTATTATTATTATTATTATTATTATTATTATTAGGATCATTTCCCATGATATTACTTTCATTTACTTCAGTATAAGTAGTTAATCTTTTAGAATTAGTAACTATATAATCATTGAGATAGTTTAAATTCACATCATTCAACGAAGATTGTAAATTAGTCATTTGATTCAATACATTTTCATTACATGATATATTTTGATCAGGAATCAAAGAAACTTTTGAATGTTCCTCATTATTGTCCATATTTTGAACTAAAAAAACAAACAAACGAAACATCATTTACCTTTCATTGATTAAATTTTACACGATGTTTTTCTTTATAACAACTAAATCTTAAACTTTGAGGGAGTTGTGGAGATTTGGAATTATTTCAAGTTGCTATTCATTGTAGACTGACATCAGTTGAAGGAATAAAGGAAAAAACCTGGGAGCACTGGACAACTGTTTCGTCCTAGTATGGGACTCCTCAGCAGTGCGCACCCACGACCCCACCAGCAGGGATCGAACCCGCGACCTTCGGGTTCCGCGACCAGCGCCTTACCATTGAGCTACTGGGTCAGAATCCAATGCTCCATATTTCCACAACTCCCTCAAAGTTTAATTGAACTGGTGCTCATTGGTGACTAGCTTCGAGACGTATTCCCGAAGTTCCAATGACAAGTCGTGACGGTGGAGTCAAAGCCTGATGGCCATGAGGACAAATACTCAGTGATGACATTGGGTGGCGGTTGCGCTATATATCGTGAGCTAACAGAAGTTGGAAATATGGAGCATTGGATTCTGACCCAGTGGCTCAATGGTAAGGCGCTGGCCGCGGAACTTGAAGGTCGTGGGTGCGCACCGCTGACAAGTCCCATACTAGTGTGACGAAACAGCTGTCCAGTGCTCCCAGATTTCCTTTGTTCCTCCAACTCATGTCAGTCTACAATGAATAACAACTTGAAATCTTATTTGATTAGTTAATTAGTTACCATTACAGCCATTCGACTCTATGAGTTCTAAAAGGTTTGACAGTAGTACATACCTCATCTTATTTAGCTTATTCGTACAACATATCTATCGGGATGGTTGTATTATGAGGCATTAGATGAAGTTTAAAAATTCCTGTTATGTAAATTATAACAACATATATAAGCGAACAATATTGTTTTCAATTAGATCCTCTTCAGGCTTTACTGTAATTATTATTACTATTATTATTATTATTAGTCCCTTGGGTTCCTAATAGAACATAGGGCTTCAGGAGCACATCTCCAGTGACCTCTGTTCTCTGAGATCTTTTGAACCTGGTTTCACGACAGCCCAGAAGCACTCATTTCCTCCTCGCACAATCTCCTCCATGTCACCCTCACCTCGGACACCCAAATCGTCGCTTCCCATGGGGATTCCACTCGAGGGCCTGGCCTGACGCGTGCTGTCCCCAGCCGGCCTTCTCAGTGCATGCCCAATCCATCCCTACTTCCTTCTGTATATTTGTTGGGTGATAGGTTCTTGCTTCGTTGGTTCGTTGACAGCCAGCCACAGTTCCTTGTTGCTGATTCCAACTATTCTGGCCATCTGGTTTTCAGTAGCGAGGAAGCGTAGGCAGCTGTTGACGAATGTCTGTAGTTTGTTGGAAATACCTTTCGTGATGCGCCAAGTCTCTGAGCCATACAGAAGCAATGACTTCACGTTGGTGTTGAAAATCCGTATCTTGTTCCACATGCTGAGTGCAGAAGATCTCCACACTGGTTTCAGGCTAATGAACGCCTGTCTTGCTGTCTTTCCGATTCTGACTTTGACGTCCTCGTCCGTCCCGCCTGTAGTTGAAACAGTGCTTCCTAGATAAGTGAAGGAGGTTACTTCCTTCAAGTTTCTCCCGTTGACGTTTGTAAACAAACTTAACTGTAATACAAACAGTTTAATATACATATTACTTTGGGGGGGGGAGAGAGTTCTAGGGATTTGGAAGTATTTCAAGTTATTATTCATCATAGACTGAGATCAGTTGAAGGAACAAAGGAAAAAACCTGGGAGCACTGGATAGCTATTTCGTCTTAGTATAGGACTCCTTAGCAGTACGCACCCACGACCTTCAGGTTCCGCGGCCAGCCACTAGGTCAGAATCCACTGGTCCATATTTCCAACTTCTGTTAGCTTACGATATAGCGCAACCGTTACCCAATGTCATAGTTGAGTAACTATGATAAATATGTAATATAACAATGGAGATAATAATACCAATAATGATAATAGTGATAATCATAAAGTGATAACGTTTACTAAAGCACATGCAATATAGATGATGACAATGATGATAAGAATCAAGAAAACAGCATGAAAATGTACACACTCACATAATCACAACGCATCAAAAGCTTGTGAAAATAAGAGTTAGGTAATAATGAATGGGGAGGGAGTAAGTGGATAAACAAAGCCTACACGAATCCAGTAAGTATATGAAAGTGGTAAAGAATAAGAAAGGGGGTAGGAAAAGAAAAACTGAATAATAAATTTATTAACAAAGTATTCCCTGGCCAAGGGAGAGATCTAGCTAAGCAGAAGAGGAGATGGTTTACTCAGCAGATGTGTTGATAGGGAGACCACATCTATAGGTCAGTATACACATTTTATTAGTAATGTACCAATTCGGTACAAAGCAAACCTGATCAAAAGCCTCACTGACAGAGCACGAAAAATATGTTCCGATGTTCAAGTACTGAAGAAGTTAGATTATATCCATAATACATTGGTTGAAATTGGCTACCCTAACAGTTTCATAAGAAGACACATGGAGAAAATTAGAGGGAACAAACCTGGTACTATTACCATACGAAAGGAACCTTTGTTTATGAAATTGCAACTTCTGGTTGCATGTAGTATTCGGTCATTGTATTTTAGACTTAATTAGGCAGTTAAATGTTTTAATGCCAGGATGATCTCTCGCGTTTCTTAGTCTCTCCAGAGCCTGTTGAGATGAGGAGGGGAAAGTCTGTCAAATCTCATGTATATTGTTTCATCAGCAGGGTAGCAAATCTCAAGACAGAGTCTGAGATATCTTGTGATATTGGTGATAGTGTTATCTATAACTTTGTCAGTAAATATATATCCCAGTTTGTTTCCATAAACATGCTTCTCAAATGTAGTATATTCTTCTGTGAATAGCATTTATACTGGACTTTCTTGAAAGAAAATATCTGAAAGCCTTATTGTGTAATTTGGCATACATCTTAGGCAGAGCGCGTACAATACAGAAGTCAGAATTTAGCAGTGGAGCCCGTTTACAACCTTCATATATGCCAGGTTCATTTGCAAATGTTAAGTCTAGGGTGTTATCAAGACGAGTAGAAAAGTTGACTACATTTTCATGACCTAATGATACCAGAAAACTGAATTCATATGAATTAAAATCTCCACAGACTATAGACAAGGAACTACCCAGAATGGGAGCAGAAAATTCAGTGAATTCATCATCAAAAGTTGACAAATCTGAGAAACTGCAATCATGTGTGACATAAATAGTTGTTTATGGCGACATGTGTTGGTAATGCATCCAGTTTTATCGTTAGAGAAGATAAAGCATATATAGTTGAAGGTGGACCAGTTTATACTGATAAATATTTCTACACCTCCACCATATTTCTTCTTGGAAAAACTTCGATCTTGTCTACAAATTATCATTTAATGATTAGATCTCCATACTTCAAGGAACTTGTTTGCAGTTTTTCAACTTGGTTTTTGTAATATTTCTACGTTGTTCCAATAGAACTTGTGCTTCCGTCTACCTACATATTTTGAAAGAAAGGACAGTAATGGTTAAATCTGGAACACCTTGCTCTAAAACCATCATTTGCAAAATATACTTCATTTCCTTTTCTGCATCTTTCTTGATTTGCTCTTCATATGCCTGCATTGTCTATTGCATTTTTCTTCGTGGAATCCTTACCCATTGCTAGTAACTCTCTATGATCTCTGCCACCCTCTCAACATATACTACTTATATTCATTCTTATCAGCAACGCCTACTACCATATCACTTGACTGGAAGTTGATACTCATACATTTTTCGGTGGCTTACTCTACTACTGGATTCGTAAGTTCTTGCAAGTAATTTTTTAACTCTGTATTTATCTTTTCCTCTTTTAATAATGAATTACTCACTTTCCATAAGACGTTCTGCAGGAGTTTCACTGGTTTATGTGCTACACTGTTGGTGAATATAAGAAGTAATCGGTCAACAATTGCTGGTCAACCTTTGATTAGTGATAAAGTTGTTCATTTCGTAGGTTAATATAATTTTCCTGATGCATGTTCTGTTGTTAGGCATTTATTGATAAATTTCTTTGGATCACTATTGACTTTGAACCCTTTCTAACGGTGGTTGTCCTCTTACTTCTACATACAGTTGATTAGTGTTGCAATAAGTGTTCTCATGTACGTATAGTATTTGTACACAACTCTTTGAATGTGACATTGGCTTGTTATTGTCGTATTTCAAAACTTGGTCCGTGTTTGTCACCTTCCTATACACTAAAGTCTGTAAGGTTCCATCAAGTATTCTGACAAGCAAATCTAAGAATATGACTTCGATATATTCTTTCTCGTGAATTGAATACCCTCAAAGGATTGGTTGATAGAAATTGAACTTGTCTTGGAACAGACCTGTCTTCATGAATATCAAACTGAAATCAGAACAAACCTGAAAAGTGAATTAATCTAGTGCTCATTGGTGACCAGCATCGAGAGGTGATTCTCGGACTTCCAATGAAAAGTCGTGACCAATTTAGACAACCAGATCGAACATGAGGACAGTTACCCAACGATAACAGGAGTAGGAAATATGAACCACCGGATTCCGATCCTGGGGCTCAGTGGTAACGTGCTGACCGTGAGACCTGAAAGTTATAGGTTCGGTCCACGGTGGGACCATGGGTGAGCACTGCTAAGGAGTCCCACACTAGGTAGAAACAGCTTATCAGTACTCTCAAGTTTTCAATGGTTCTCCAACTGATTTCAGTCCATGATGAAAACCAACCCAAAGTCAATGAATCCTCACAAACTTCAAGAATGAATTGCAAAAGTGACGTCAACGTAACGAATCTAAATTTTCAGTCCGACCATTGGAATGATTGTTGATTCTGGCGGTCGTATTACTGGTTTAGTGTTCAGTCTGGATAATGATGAACCCATGAAACTCCTTTGGACGGGAACTGCATCATTGAACATAGATTGATTGGTTCTACCAAGTAGGTGACAGTAATTTCCGTATACTTTTGATGATTTTAGTCATCGTTGAGAAGGATACTGATTATTTCTTTGTTGAGATCTGAGTTGACTGACTTTTAAAATTCAGTTATATCATAGGACACCGTTTCTTCAACGTTGTCTATCTAGAAGTCTTTTATTCTCTCCAGGAATTGAGTTGTTCAAATGACTAAGTATGGTGAATTCTATCAGCAAGGTGCTTTAAATTATTGCGTAATTCTTTGAATGAATTCAATGATGTTATTTTTGGCAGTGATATTACTCATCACAATCGAGTACCTATTTTATATACCTTTTGTCTACGTTAGAATTTAGGCAGAACTTGTCAATCGTCTTCATTCACTATTGTTCCTTTTCCACGGTTTGACCAACTTTGACTAGATTGCTTAGTTTTCTTTAGATTTGGTTTTCTAGGTGTTTGTTCAGATTTCTGTCTACCAGATGATAAGTGGACCTATCAATCAGTAGTCTTTGGGCTTTTTCAACAGAATCCACATTTTTTATGACGATGGTTTTCCTTCCCCCTGTCTGCTGATAGCATCACGATTTTCCTGTTTGACAAGAGTGAGTTCAGTACTTATTATTATCATTACCATTATTATTATTATTGCTATTTGTGCCATAGGTTCCAAGAGGAACATAAGGCTTCAGTAGGAAGTCGCCATTTCACTCTCTTCTCTGCAGTCTTTACAACCTGGCAATACCACTGCCCATAACTTTTCATTTCTTCATCACACGGTCTCCTCCATGTCAGCCTCCGACAACCAACTCGTTGTTTCTCATGTAGGTTCCACTCAACAGAATAGCCTGACCTGACGCGTGATGTCCCCAAATACTCTTCTCAGTTCACATCCAGTCCAACCCAATCCATCTCCACTTTCGTCTGCATATTTGTTGGACGACAGGTTATTGGTCGGTTGGTTCAGCGTCAGCTGGCCACAGTTCCTGCTTGTTTATTATTGTTATTCTGACAATCTGATCTTCACTGTCAGTATCGAGTGAGGGTAGACGGCGACTGTTGATGTTATGTATGTCTGCAGTTTGTTGGAAATGCTATTCGTAAGGTGCCAAATCTCTCAAGCATCACATCGAGGTAATGAATAACTTGACTGATGTTAGTGTTGAAAAGTCGGATATTGTTCACACTTTATGCTGAGTGTAGTGAACTGCAGTGCAGTGAAGTGCAATATATCTCCACACTGATTATTTCAGATAAATGAAGGTCTGTCTTGCTGCTTTTCCGATCCTGGCTGCTTTGACATCCTCATCTGTGCCTTTGTTACCTGTATTTGAAACGATACCATCATGGTAGGTGAAAGAGACTACTTCCTCCTTCAGAATTTTCGGTCGATAGTGATTGGTGCTCGTTGTTGTTGGTTGGGTGTCTTCATCACCTCTATACTTTTTACGTCCACCTGAAGACCCGTCATCCTTCGATGCCTCGCTTCTTCTGACACTTTGTTGGTTTTCGCCTGTATATCTTCGAGTTTGTGCGAAAAGACATTAGGCACAAATCATCATCGGTGGCGAAACCCAAATCTTCTAGGGTCTTTGCATCGGTCAAACTACGTCCACCCATCTTCTCACAGCTCCTCATAATTATCTGTTGTATGATTCAGTCCAGTCCAGTCCAGTGCAGTCCAGTTGACCACAATCAGGAAGATCATGTGTGATGATAGTAGGTGGCAACCTTGTCTTGCTCCTCTCCTCACTTCACTTCAAATGCACCACTGAGCTTTCCATTGTGAATCACTTTGCATGTAGCCTCATCATACAGCATATAGGTGTTGTCAGGTGAGGTTGATGAGTGTTTGTGGCACTGAAAGCGTAGTGTTGAGAATCTGCCTGTCAACTTACTTCTTGTTTGACTCTGTTGAAGGCTTTTTTAATGTGGATGAATTTGAGGTGGAGTTTATTTTACTGTCATTCTGTGCTCTGCTCTATGATGATACGTAGGGAAGCGTTGTGTTGCAATTTGATCCACACACGATTTGTTCCTCCTGAATCCAGCTAGTCAGTCAGCCTGTTTCGGTATTAATCCAGTTTAATCCAGAGAATTTTTTGGTCTCTCCAGGATGATGAGGCCTTACATTTTGCTTGCAGTGGACAGAGAAGGAGTATGTGTCCACGCTAGTTCTCGCAAAGCCTTTGGTTGCCCTTCTTTGGGAGTTTGACAAGGTAGCTGCTCCTCCAATCGACAGGTACCTTCCCTTCTTGAGCGGGTGCTTCTTTCCCTTCACTTTTACTAGCCGGATAACAAACCGTCATAGTTCTTTTTGTTCTTATCCTTTAATCCTTTTAGTTTAAGGTGGACACCCAAAAAGTGCACAGAAATCCAAGGTATTCCAGATCCGCATGCAGTAATTCAATTCTTTTGCAGTAAACTCTATGCAGTCAAGGATAAATTTCTTCCTGAAAAGTTCACTAACCATTTTTGTTTTGGTTCTTTCTGGTTTGACTTGAAGAGTTTGAGTTGTTTGTTTCTTAGTTTCCCTATTCTTTTTTCTCCTATGGTCTTCATTGTTATCTTTGGACAGTCATCAGTTATCTCATCATCTCCTTTCCTAGGATTGAATAGTGATTATCCGATTATACTTCTTGAAATTGATTTAAGCATAGGATTTCACGAACAGTACCATCATCCTTCCATTTCATTTAGAAATCTTCCGTTCAGTAGGATAGCTCATGGGTGTTTCATATTTAACCCTTGGTGGTAAGTTAGGCCTTCGTAAACATGTAAGTGGAAGAGTTGTTCCCGCCTGCAACGTTCTCCCATTTGTTAGCAAGTATCTTATGTGATAGAGAACCTCGCCTGGTTAACTAGTTTACTAGTCACTAGCCGGTCCTAAGCCAGGGTAAAGAGGGAACGTTGGGCATAGGGCTAGCAACCCTACCCCGTAAAACAAATCTAACCGCTAAAGAAACTTCAAAGCACAAACAAAATATAAAAAATGAAAACAAACTTATTCCCCACTGGAATCGGAGAGGCGAAATGACGCCAGTTGGTGAAAGCCTGCCTTCGGGAAGCCAATTGGCCGATGTGTCTTCTCTCCCTCGATGAAAGCGAAAGTAAACGTGGGGACATGGAATGTCCGCACCATGTTTGAACCCAGTAAGGCAGCCCAGATTGCAAAGGAGATGAGAAGGTATCACATTGAAGTGCTTGGGATTTGCGAAAGCAGATGACATGGGAGTGGACTCTCCAAACTGTCAACTGGAGAATCAATAATCTACTCCGGTCACCCAGACGCCAAACACGAGCACACTGAGGGAGTGGCTATCATGATGTCCTCAAGAGCATCGAAGGCTCTCATGCAGTGGGAACCAATCTCCTCCAGGATCATGACAGCAAGATTCAACTCAAAAGGAAGAAAGGTCACAATCATACAATGTTATGCACCTACAAATAATGCAGAGCAAGAGAAGAAGGAGGAATTCTACAGACAACTTCAATCAACACTAGACAACACGTCAGTTGGCGATATCAAAATTCTGATGGGCGACATGAATGCCAAACTGGGAGGGGACAACACGGGAAGAGAACTAACCATGGGTCGAGAGGCGCTAGGTGAAATGAATGAGAATGGAGAATTGTTTGCAGAATTCTGCGCATTCAACGATTTGGTGATTGGAGGCAGTGTGTTCAGGCACAAGGATATCCACAAAGCGACATGGATTTCACCATATGGACACACTAAAAATCAAATCGACTTTATCTCAATCTCAAGAAAATGGAGACGCAGTCTACTTGACACAAGGTCAAGAAGAGGAGCAGATGTAGGTTCACACCACTCACTGCCTAGTGCAAGGAACCTTCCAAATCAAGTTAAAAGCCTTCAAGGAAGCTGGTGACAGACCTCAGTTCAAGTACAACACTCGGAAACTGAAGGATGAAACTACAAAGGAGATCTTCAAGACAGCCATCAAGACAGAATGGGAGACATCGAGCAACATCCCTGAAGAAACCTGTGTGGAAGAACACTGGAAGTCTTTGAAAGCTATGTGGAAAGAAACCTGCACAACAGTATTAGGAAGGAAGAAGGTGGAAGACAAGGAATGGATCTCGACGGATACCTGGAAGCTGATAGAGCAGGAGAGGAGGATGGTGAAGCAGAAGATAAACCAGTGCGGTGCAAGGATGCTCAACGACAAGAGGAACTGAGTACAATGTATAAAGCACTGGACAAAGAAGTGAAGAAGAGTGCACGGAAAGACAAAAGACACTTCTACGAAACACTGGTAAGTGAAGCAGAACAGGCTGCAGGTAAGAGAGACAGAGACCTGACGACATTGTATCAAATAACCAGGTTACTATCTGGGAAGAGACCAACATAGATGAAACCAATAAAAGACGAAGAAGGAAATTTAATTACAAAAGAAGAGAAACAGAGGAAACGATGGGCCGACCACTTCAAAAAGCTCTTGAATCGACACCACCACCACCTGCACTTCGTCCAGAAATACCACCTACAGCCACAGAACTACAAGTGAACACAAATCCTCCAACAAAAATGGAAGTCCTGAACGCCATAAAGCTACTGAAATGTGGGAAAGCAGCAGGTCCAGATGGGATCCCTCCAGAAGTACTGAGAACAGATGCAGAGACAACAGCGGACATGCTCACACCACTATTGCAGAAGATGTGGAAGGAAGAGAAGGTACCTGACGATTGGAAGAAGGGTTACCTTGTCAAACTGCCGAAGAAGCGAGACCTCAGTGCTTGCAAGAACTGGCGCGGAATCACTCTCCTGTCCACACCAAGTAAAATATTAAGCCGCATCATCCTGGAGAGGCTTAAGGATGCACTGGATTCAAAACTGCGACCGGAACAGGCAGGCAGGCTTCAGGAAGTACAAATCATGTGCAGACCAAATTGCAACGCTTCGCATCATCATAGAACAGAGCATAGAATGGCAATCAGCTCTCTACCTCAACTTCATCGACTTTGAGAAAGCCTTTGACAGCGTCGACAGAGAAGTAATTTGGAAACTGCTTCAATACTACGGAGTACCGCAAACCTTTATCAGCCTCATTCAACAACTGTATGAAGATGCCACATGCCAAGTAATCCACAATGGGAAGTTCAGTGATGCTTTCGAAGTGAAGACAGGAGTGAAACAAGGTTGCCTACCATCCCCCATGATATTCCTGATTGTGGTGGACTGGATCATGCAGCAAACAGTGGGGAGCGAGAAGAGGGGGATACAGTGGCTGGACTGCAGAAGAGAACCTAGGAGACTTGGATTTCGCCGATGACTTATGCCTAATGTCACACAAACTTGAAGATCTGCAGGCAAAAACTAACAAGTTGATGGAAGAGGCAGCGAAGACGAGACTTCAGGTGAATATAAAGAAGACGGAGGTGATGAAGATACCGCACCACCACCATCAACAGCAACAACAAACTCGAATCACCGTCAACGGGAGAAACTTGAAGGAAGTAACCTCCTTCACTTATCTAGGAAGCACTGTTTCAACTACAGGCGGGACGGACGAGGACGTCAATGTCAGAATCGGAAAAGCAAGACAAGCCTTCATTAGCCTGAAACCAGTGTGGAGATCTTCTGCACTCAGCATGCGGAACAAGATACGGATTTTCAACACCAACGTGAAGTCATTGCTTCTGTATGGCTCAGAGACTTGGCGCGTCACGAAAGGCATTTCCAATAAACTATAGACATTCATCAACAACTGCTTACGCTCGCTGCTGAAGATCAGATGGCCAGAAAGAATAAGCAACAAGGAACTCTGGGAACGAACCAACCAAGAACCTATCACGCAACAAATATGCAGGAAGAAGTGGAGATGGATTGGCCATGCACTGAGAAGGCCGACTGAGGACATCACGCGTCAGACCAGTTGCTCGAGTGGAACCCCGATGGGAAGCGACGAGTTGGACGTCCGAGGTGAGGGTGACATAGAGGAGGTCGTGCGAGGAGGAAATGAGAGGTTGTGGGCTGTCGTGGGACCAGGTTCAAAAGATCTCAGAGAAGAGAGGTCACTGGAGGCGTGCTCCTGAAGCCCTATGTTCCACTAGGAACCCAAGGGACTAATAATAATAATAATAATAATAATAATTATGTGACAGAGAGTCCCTGAGTTCCACTGCTCCACTAAAATGTTTATGGACCAGGTTTTATGGTCGCATTTATTTTAAAACACTAAGAAAGTACTTCACTAATCAGGTCTTTATACATTATTATCAGTCTGGTCTTTATTTGTCTAGCACGCTATTCACCAGTATAAAATTTAAAAAATCATTTTGACTACTTAGTAATAAATTCAGCAGTTTGCGTTAATACATCCAAATATTTTTGGCGGTATGCGTTTGCCTAAATGGGACTTGGCTCTCGCTTTCCCGATTAGTAGCATTTATAGCCACAGATACTGGGATACATTTTTGTCAGTTTGGTTGGGAAGAACAACTTTTTTGTTGGTCTTCGGAACTATGCGTTTGATTAAATTAAATATTGACCAGTCTATAAAATATTAAATCACCTGTTAGATGCCCATATTGGTCAGACAGTTTATTCATCCCGTTTTGTGAATTTATTCTTGAGATTGTTGTGCACTCCACTAAATCACCGTTTACACTGTGATTATCCATTTTGAAGGTTGTTGGTCCCATTAAACCTGTTAATTCTGGTAAATTAATATTTGTAGTTGATAGAATATGTGGATCTGAATTTGATGATGAAGAATCCACGTGATTTGCTGCAGTAAACAAATTAGATAAAGAGGATGCCAAAATTTTAGTCATAACAAATGACTGTTTATTTGTTACTAGACTACCATGTAAAGAACATTGAATTGTCTGACCATCCATAATATAAGTATCACCACATTTAAGTAATCGTCCACAACTGTAACATGTGAAACATGATTCATGATATAAAGTATCCGAATCCACTTGAAAAATTAGATCATTCCTATGCAATTTTTCACCACATCGAAAGCATGAAGACAGTCTGAAATCGAAGAAGACATAGGTATGGTTTAGGTCTTCTGTTCAGATGATTAAAACTAGTTTGTAAAGTACTTAATTCATAAAAAAGAAAAAGTAAACTCACCTGAATAATTCATTTCAATCTTGTTTACTAAAATGTGTTCGGCATATTATTTATGACCAGTAACGTCAGTAGATACAAATATTTCTCTATGTACAAAAGTAAAAGGAGTACACACAGCGGCGATAAATATTATATGTGAAATATTTCCCTAATTTCGAAGATCTACAGGCAAAAACCAACAAGTTGACAGAAGAGGCAGGACAACAAAGACGGGATTTCAAGTAAACGTACAGAAGACAGAGGTGATGAAGATACTCAACCAACACCACCACCAACAACAACAAACACCAATCACTACCAACTGGAGAAACTTAAAGGAAGTACGCTCTGTCACCCACCACATACGCAGCACTGATTCAAATACAGGCGGCAAACATGAACACGTCAAAATCAGCCAACATCGGAAAGACTGAAAGACAGACCTCCCTTCATTAACCACAATTTCAGTGTGGAGATCTGCTCCACTGCACTCCACTCAACTCTACTCCACTCACAATAAAGCCTCAACAACATCCGCATTTTCAACACAAATCTAGTCAACCAAGTCAGTGATTCCATGTGATGCTTGACAGACTTGACGTGTTACCAAAGACATTTCAAACAAACTACAAATATTCATCAACCAGCACCGTCTACGCTCACTCATTACTCACTCTGAAGATCAGATGGCCAGAACACTTAGAATAAGCAACAAGGAACTGTGGCTGGCTAGCTGGCTGGCTGTCAACGAATCAACAATGCAAGAACCTGTCACACAACAGATATTTGTGGAAGAGAGTGTAGATGGATTGAATTGTGCATACACTGAGAATACCAACTGGTGACGTGACATGACATGACGTGCCAGACCAGACCAGGCCAGTTGAGGTTGTCGAGTGGAATACAGATGTGAAATGACGAGTTTGTAGTTCGAGGTGAGTGTGACATGGAGGAGATGGAGTGAGGAAGAAATGAGAGGTGGTGGGGAGTTGTGGAGCGAGGTTTGAAATATTGTAGAGAAGAGAGTGTAATGTGGGCGTGGTAGTGAATCCCTATGTTTGACTAGGAACCCAAGTGACAAATTATCATTATTATTATTATTATTATACTTATAATAATGATAATAGTAATAATTTTCCATACTAACTGGGGTATAGTACAAATAAAAATTCGAATGTTATTAAGAAAGATAATGGATTATTGTTTACAACTTTAAATATCATGTGACTGGGAAACGTTTTGTCATAATTCATTTCACAGCCGTTTACTACAAATAAAGGTAATTTCATTCATAAAATAGTACATATTTAATTCTATATTATCAGGTTGTTTTAACCCTGAAAGTTTATCACAGTTGACTTACCTTCCCCAGTGGTCTGTCAGTTAATATTCTGTTGATAGGTCTTTTTGAAATCATTTTCGTTTAATAGATTGGTATTGCCGAAAAATATAAATCTACGGGATGAGGAGACTCGAACCAGTGACTTTTGGATCGTTGTTTCAACACTCTGTCACCTAAGCTATATGGTATAGGTGGTAACCATGTCTTGAGTTGCCTTTAATTATCTACAGTGCGAAACTATCTTTCAATGCAAGAAAAGTGAATATCCGACCAACTAATAAAATGTCACTCTGATCACCTGGATAGAGGTCATTTGTTTAAATACTACTTCAATCTAGGTTTCTATTTCCTCTCTAATCAGCAACATTAAATTTTCTGCCACGTGGATATACCCTCGATTCATTTCACCTTTAGAAGAGAAGTCAATGTCTTGTATGATATCATTTCTCTGAATAATTGGTGCGACAAAATGACAACAAAGCGTGATCACATTTAAGCATAGTACAAAAGGCTGATTGAATTTGGCTAAGAGGCTTATACGCAACAACACCCTCTTGAATGTAATTAGTGAGTTATTTCTAATTAAATAGAACGGTTGGATGTTCAAATTATTTACAAAAGAAATAAAATTTATTATCTAATGAAAATATCAAAACAGTTAACTTATAACACATGAAATCTATGACATTCTTAAAACAATTATGTTACTTTGTTTGATTATGACTACCAGGGAAATGCAAGATGCACGTTTCGTCCCATCCAGGACTCCTCAGCTGGACGTACCTACATCCCAATGCATATGAAGTGTTGTTCCCACTGAGATTGAAACTTCATACCTATCACTTTGAACTCTAAGACTCTATCCACTAGGCCATAAGTGAATTATCATAACTAATATTCGGGCTATACCGAAGTATCCACGTAGGAGCCCACATGCATTAGAGGTTGAACAATTCAATCCAGTAAAACAATGGAGAGTTACAAGCATATCAATAAATAGTACAAGAGGTGGTTGTCGTACCTCAGTGGTATAATACGTACAAGGTTTAGGTCTCCTTGGGAACAACATCACTCCACACTGGGGTCCAGGTACATTCAGGACGGAACGGGCATCTCGGATTCCTGTGCTAGTCTCAACCAAGTAAAATACTATGATAAATGTTCAGGCAATATCCAAGCATCCGCATAAAAGCCCATATGCCAATGGAGGCCAAACAATTCTATCCAGTATAACAACGTAAGATTACAAGTATATCAAGAAATAGTTATGTTACTGTTGTATTTCACTGAGAAAGTTTCTTTCTGCGCTAATTTAATTGTTCAAATGTGTATTACTACATTATCTTCTAAATATCTATATTGAAAATTGAATACTGATGATTTATATGATACATTACAGTTTGCAAAAGATGAATTCATTATCTATCTTATCGACATTAACTTATAATACCAAAGTATAGTTTAACTACTAATAAGTAGTATGTGAACACAAAGTTGCATTCCATATGGATGATAATTTTAGACATTATTAAATAAGAAAACAATTTTAATTAACTTGACCTAATATGTTTAGTATGAATTAGCAAAAAAAAAAAGAAAACATTATGAATATGTCTGATAACCTAAAGAAACTATTTGTACTGATTAGTTCCTTTGATAGATTCAGAATTTGTTTGCAATGTAATATCAATTGAATAATCATAGAAAAAGATAAGAAATATTGAATATTTATCTTTCTTACTATTATGTTTAACAGAATTAAAGAGATTTTATTGAGAATTTTGTTGTATTAAAGAGGTCAAATAAAGAGAAGGATAATAATGGAGATGCTATCTGAAAGATGAAGGAAATAAACGCTACAATTCAGTATTATAGTTTTAATCACCGATTCGATGACACTATGAATTTTGAAATATAAGAACAGTATAGGAGTAGAAATAAACCTGTGAATCTGTGGCTTATTCATATGGGAAAATGACTTTAGACCAATGGATCATAGGTTCAAATACTGTTCCTTCTAATGAGGTTTAGGCAGCTAGATAATATTACCAGCCATCATACAATACATGTAGCTCATTATCTACTACCAAAGGTTGTTGAGTGTATTTTATAAAAGTGTAAGTCTCACACTAATTAGACTGTTCTACAAGTAATAAGCATGACTTTATAAACAATTTGAAATAGATAAGAGTATCGTTATTTTTTCACTGAAAAATCTCCACCAGCACTTAGGTGAAGAGTAGCAACGATAAGTGTACACGTCAAAAAACCAACATAATTACTGTTGAAAATTCTATACCTTATCACTCATGTTTAAAATAAGGCGATTATTATTACTATTATCATTACTATGAATTTTTTTTTTTACTGAATTCTGTCTCTTATTCGAAATTTAATAAATTTAATAAAATTTTAAGGGAGTTGTGAGAATTTGAAAATATTTCAAGTTGTTATTCACCGTAGACTGACATCATTTGGAGGGACAAAATAAACCTGGGAACACTGGAAAGTTGTTTCATCCCAGTACGCGACTCCTCAACAGTCCGCATACACAACTCATGACCTTCAGGTTCTCCTGACAGCACGTCATCATTCAGCCACTGGGTCAGAATCCAGTGCTCCAGTGCTTCAAACTTCTGTTAGCTCACGATATAGTGCAACTACCATTCTCAGAATTCAATTGAGCTAGTGCTCATTGGTGACTAGCTTCCACAGGTATTCTCGAAGTTCCAGTGAGAAGTCATGACTGGTGGAGGCAAAGTCTGATGGTCGTGAGGACAGTTACTCAACGATGATATTAGGTGGTGGTTGCGGTATATCATGAGATAACAGAAGTTGGAAATATTGGAAGTATTGGATTGTGACCCAGTGGGTGAATGATGACGTGCTGCCAGGGGAAGGTGAAGTTTGTGGATTCGATCCATGGAGGACGGGATTATGGATGCGCACTGCTGAGGAGTCCCACGCTAGAATGCAACAGCTTTCCAGTGCTCTCAGGTTTCCTTGTTTCTAAAACTGCTGTCAGTCTACGATGAATAACAACTTAGATTGAATAAAAGCTTTCATAATAGTGTGATTGGGGAACTGCTGATAAAAGGTACGTTAATAGATAAGTTCACATGATCTCTTCACGGTTTCAAAAGGCTTGCCAGCCTGCGCCATTTATAGCATTGCGTTGTCTACAGAGGATCCAGTCCACTACGCGTCGGTTCACTCTTCTTTAGCGTATAAGTGTGACGCATATCGAGTAAAGTTAGCGGATATGAGAAGACATCATGTGTTCGAACACAATCACCTTCATACTACAGGTCATGTGTTATGATATCACTACGTCTGTAACACAGAGGTCAGGTGAAGAGTTTTAGGGAGAAGATAAAAGTTACTCAATGAGTTTATGAATCTATATGGAATGAACTGACTGAGAAATATGCTATGCATGTCTATTCACCCTCTGTATAATCGCAGGACGTTAGCTGAAGCATGTTTAGGCTGGGAAATAGTATCATTGTATGAAATCTTTCCATCTAAATCATGTAGGGAAATGTAAACTTTCTAGTTGGAGTCCACACGACAACAAAAACCAGTGGACGGACACTCCAAGTGACATGGTCCAGAAAGATCTCAGTGGAGCAGATATATTCGCATCTTAATCACATTGCTAAAATCAATTTTTTTCATATTCTTGCTTCGTATTTTTGACTAATTTCTTCTGCTTTCAACCTATTCTCCTTCTTTGTCTCTTCATCTTCCCTTTGACTGCCTTCTCGGTTGATGTACTGATATGAGGTATGGAAACTTGAATATCTATACAGCTATGCCTAGTTCTATGTTGATGATGATGATGGTGGTGATCTCTTTACCAGGAAGTTTAGTCTGTCAGTTAAAGTAAAGTAAAATAAGTGATTTATGCTAACTGGGGAGCTAAAGAAACTTTGGACCACTAACCAATAGTTTCATAAATCTTTTCAACTCTTAGACAAGGTTCGTCTAGGAAATCCTGAAGAATCCAGTTTGTAATTAACCAGTCTACCAGAATATCTAGAGATGACACTGGATAAGCGGATTTACAACAAGTGGGAAATTTGATATCAACCGATTATTTAGGTAGTAACAAACCTATGAACTCAGTGTTTCCTAGGATCATTCATAAATATGTTTATGAAGTCATCAACCAGGATGGAACAGCTACCTAATACTTTCAGGTTTTCAACTGTTCTCTATGAAGAGATAACTAAGCTAAAGTCAATGTACCACTGAAACAACTACACTTTTATCTCTTACCTTGTAGTATTCTATCATAATTAAGGATTGAATAAAATTTATTCCACCTGTATTTTATAAGACCACCAGCAGAATATCATTTTTTTTCCCCATTGAAATATGCATACCTTTTTCACCTCATTATCAAATTAACAGTAATTCTCAAACAGGTAACATACAAAAAGCCAAAACAATAAGCTAAGATTATTCTATCTTTTCAAAAGAACATTCAATAACACTTCAGTAGACAATAAGTAATCTAAACAAACAGAGAAGATATATCATGTTTCATGAATACTCCTTTTTTTTTTCTTTCTAAGAGCAATTGAATTGCTTTATATTCAAAAACTAACTTCTTTCAACTAAAATTAGGTGAGAATGTGGGTGCATTTGATATTAAAGGTCATAGATTTTCATGTTTCTAGGTGTGTCAACTTATGGCTCAAGTTTTTTCCACATCCAGTGATGATGATGATGATGATGATGTTGAGTTTGATTCTGCCTACAAGTTATTCAATCCTCAAAATCTACCCAATTCAAACAGATTATCTTCAAGTTGTTATTCATCGAAGACTGACATCAGTTGGAGGAATAAAGGAAACCTGGGAGCACTGGACAGCTGTTTCGTCCTAGTATAGGACTCCTCAGCAGTGCGCACCCACTACCCCACCAGCAGGGATCGAACCCGTGACCTTCAGGTTCCGCGACCAGCGCGTTACCAACTGATGTCAGTCTTCGATGAATAACAACTTGAAATATTTCCAAATCTCCACAACCCCCTCAAAATTCAACAGATTATCTTCATTATACTTACCAATATTGTTCAACTATACTCATATACTGAGTATAAGATTTCCAACATTTTAATATACATAGTGCAAAGTGGCTAAAACTTAGTATCTCCTTCTTTCAACTCATCACATCAGTAGCCTAATATAAAAGTGAAATTTCTCCGTTGTGGTAGAAAGTAATTCCATTTTAATTGATTAGTTAGATTTATTACATAGTGAAGGGACAGTATTGCTTACGGGATTACCTTTCGGATATCATTTACTGTCCATAGTTAAATCAAGATAATCATACAACTTTGAGGTATCCTGTATATAATCCTAATTTCCTCCCTGCCTTTTTAAAGTGGACTAAGTTATTTCTACTGCATGCTTTAGGTATTGGTTAATCCACCGTGCTATGTTAGTTTAAGGGTTTTCACCTTATGCCATCCTATTGTGTGGTTGAATGCCTATTATTATTATTATTATTATTGTTATTATTATTATTATTGTTATTATCATTATTTGTCACTTGGGTTCCTAGTCAAACATAGGGATTCATTACCACGCTCACATTACACTCTCTTCTCTACAATCTTTCAAACCTCGCTCCACAACTCCCCACCACCTCTCATTTCTTCCTCACTCCATCTCCTCCATGTCACACTCACCTCGAACTACAAACTCGTCATTTCACATCTACATTCCACTCGACAACCTCAACTGTCCTGGTCTGGTCTGGCACGTCATATCATGTCACGTCACCAGTTGGTATTCTCAGTGTATGCACAACTCAATCCATCTACACTCTCTTCCACAAATATCTGTTGTGTGATAGGTTCTTGCATTGTTGATTCGCTGACAGCCAGCCAGCTAGCCAGCCAGCCAGCCAGCTAGCCAGCCACAGTTCCTTGTTGCTTATTCTAAGTGTTCTGGCCATCTGATCTTCAGAGTGAGTAATGAGTGAGCGTATCTGGCAGTTGTTGATGAATATTTGTAGTTTGTTGGAAATGTCTTTGGTAACAAGTCAAGTCTGTCAAGCATCACATGGAATCACTGAGTTGGTTGACTGGATTTGTGTTGAAAATGCGGATGTTGTTGAGGCTTTATTGTGAGTGGAGTTGAGTTGAGTTGAGTGGAGTGGAGTAGATTTTTACAATGAAATTGCGGTTAATGAAGGGAGGTCTGTCTTGCAGTCTTTCCGATGTTGGCTGATTTTGACGTGTTCATGTTTGCCGCCTGTAGTTGAAAAAGTGCTGCGTATGTGGTGGGTGACAGAGCGTACTTCCTTTAGGTTTCTCCCGTTGATGGTAATTGGAGGTTCTCGTTGTTGGATCTACCAATTTTTATCTAGCTAGGCTTTTTTACTCAGATAGCCTAATTAACCGACCCTAGTTGACTACTTTGACCTATGTATTTGACCTCACAATCGTTGCAAGAAATTTGGTAAAATAAAATATTCCATCTAACTAGGTCAATAAGATGTTTATACTTACAAAACTTCTTTTGATATGAGCTTGTAGGTTTAAATGTCACTGTAATGCCAGCCAGCCTTATTAGGAATTTTACATAGTGTTTCTGAGGTGCCTTCGTTGTGTGGTAATAGTGTAGAGATTTCGAATTCTCTATTCGCAGTATTGCTACTAATATTATTAACATTATTATCACCACTATTATTATTGCTAATAATAATAACTGTAGTAGTGATATTTTCCTTGCGATTCCTAAGGAGCTTATCAATTAATTTGGGAGGGTAATTGTTGATGAGTAATGCGTCTTTAATGTATCTGGTTTCTTGTTTCACATCCTCTGTTTTACTAGTAAGTTTTTTAGCCCTGTTGCTTAGACACTTTACTCAACCAAACTTAACTGACATAGGACGAGACGATTTCAAGTCTAAGTAACGCTTTGGATGTGAAGGTTTTCTGTAGACAGCAGAATAATTTAGTTTACCAACTCCCTTCCAACGACTGCGAGGTCAAATACATTGGTCAAAGTAGTCGACCAGGGTCAGTTAATCAGGCTATCTGAACACAAAAACCCAGTTAGGTCATAATTGGTAGATCCTACCTAGTAAGGTAAGGAATTTAGAAAGAAGCTCAGCCACAGCTATGCATACGATTACACACAACCACATAATAGGATGGAAAATTCTTAAAACTAACATAACAGAGTGAAGGGAAAGATTGATAACTGAATCTTTGTTGATCGAGTCAACACTAAATAAAACATGCAACAGAAATGATCCAGCATCTGTTCCAGATATATGGAAAATTTTACTATCTCAAAGTTGTGTAGTTTTCTTGATATAATGTCTATGGACAACAATTAACAAAAATAGGGACCACAATTAGATCTACTTCCATAAGTCCTGGCTGTTTTAATTTTGCCTAATCTTGAGTTTTACTTGAACACACCAGTCTAAAAGTTATTCTACTATCTTACAACTTTTGATAACCTGTAAGAACTAAAGACGATAGGGATTAACGTTTAAGAACTGAAAGCAGGTCATTCTCAGGTTAGTTTCAAGTTGGTTTTCAATAGCCCTTTCCTTTTTAATTTATTCAGATCCAAGAATATTTTGTTGATGAAGTCACTAACTTATAGTCGCAACTAACTCAAAAAAACGCTTGTCAGATCAGTTCAAAACTTCTTTAGAGAGTTTATTTACCTTCTGAAAGAAGCATCTCATGAATGAAGATGAATTTTTTCGAAAGACACTAATAACTACTGTGCTATACTATAAAATATCTTACATCCGAAAGTTTAAGATCAATACAAATGAAACCAATGAAAGAGAGTGAACAGAGCCTAGTTACCAAAAAGGAGAAACAAAGGAAACGATGGACTGACCACTTTAAAAGACTCTTTAATCGCTCACTACCTACAACTCGTCCAGAAATACCACCAGAAACGGCAGAACTACCAATGAACACAAGCTCTCCGACAAAAGCAAAAGTCCTGAATGCCATCAAACTTCTGAAATCACAGAAAGCAACAGGACCAAATGGGATTCTGCCAAGAGCACTGAGATCAGATGCAAAGACAACAGCGAACATGACTCACACCACTATCGCAGAAGTTTTGGGAGGAAGGAAGGAAAGGTAACTGCAGATTGGAAGAAGAGCTACCTTGTAAAACTTCCAAAAAAAGGAGACCTAATTCTTTTCAATAAAAGGTGTGGAATCATGCTCCTGTTCAATCCAAGCAAAATATTATGCCGCATCATCCTGGAGAGACTAGAAAATGCTATGCATTCAACTGGATTACGACTGGGAGAGGCTGGATTCAAGGAAAAACAAATCATGTATGAATCAAATTGCAACGCAACGCTTCCCTACGTATCATCATAAAAAGAGCATAGAATGATAGTCAAATAAACTCCACCTCAACTTGCTTCATATTCAAAAGGATTTCCATAGTGTCTACCGAGAAGTAATTTGACAGACAGATTCTCAACACTACGCTTTCAGTGCCACAAACACTCATCAAACTCATCCCACACCACCTATATGCTATATGATGAGGATACAGGCAAAGTGATTCATAGTGGAAAGCCTAGTGGTGCATTTGAAGTGAAGTGAGGAGAGGAGCAAGACAAGGCTGCCACCTACTATCATCACACATGATCTTCTTGATTGTGGTCAACTGGACTGCATTGGACTGGACTGGACTGGGGTGGACTAGACTAAAATGCAATGGACTGGACCAGAATGGAATGGAATGGACTGAATCATAAAACAGACAACTGTGAGGAGATGTCAGATGAGTGGACGTAGTTTGAACAACGAAGAGATCGAAGCACATTTATGTCCAATGTCTTGTCACACAAACTCGAAGATGTATAGACGAAAACCAGCAAGTTGAGAGGAGAGACAGAGAAGAGGGTGCGAGGAGGGGACTTGTATGAGGTGAAAGTAGGGAAGATGGAGGTGATGCGAGAAGCCAACAAATAACAACAACAACAACAACAACAATAAAGGAAGAAATTGTATCTTTCACCTACCTACCTTCTCAGGCACCATCGTCTCAACTACAGGCGATACAGGCATAGATGAAGACGTGAAAGTAAGCATTGGAAAGATAACGAGACAAGCCTTCATCAATCTGAAATAATCAATATGGAGATCTACTAAACTGCACTCCACTCCACTCCACCCGACTCAGCATAAAGCGTGAACAACATCCGACTTTTCAACACTAGCCTCAGTCATGTAATTCAGTGCTTCCATGTGATGGTTGAGAGAATTGGCACCTTACGAAAAGCAATTCCAACAGACTGCAGACTCACATCTCATCAACAGTTGCCGTCTACGGTCAGTCGATACTGACAGTGATGATCAGATTGTCAGAATTATCAGAATATTCGCTCACCAGCATAATTCAAACAATGAAACGTATTCTAATTATTGCTAGTCACTCCATCAAAATTCAACTGAACTAGTGCTCATTGGTGACTATCTTCGATAGGTATTCTCGAAGTTTTAATGAGAAGTCATGACTGGTGGGGGCAAAATCTGATGATCGTGAGGACAGTTACTCAACGATGATATTGGGTGGTGGTAGTGGTATATCATGAGATAACAGAAGTTGGAAATATTGGAAGTATTGGATTGTGACCCAGTGGGTGAATGATGACGTGCTGTCAGGGGAAGCTGAAATTCGTGGATTCGATTCATGGAGGTTGGGGTGTTGGGTGCGCATTGTTGAGGAGTCCCTTACTAGTGTGATGGAACAGCTTTCCAGTGCTCTCAAGTCTCCTTTGTTCCTTCAATTGATGTCAGTTTACAATGAATAACAACTCCCTCGAAATATTTAATATTGAATTTTTTTTCTGGAAAAATTTTACATGTGTACATATATAGTAAATGTTTGTGTATTTCTGTTATCATTAGAAGTGTATTCTACAAGTGGAAAATTCATATCTATCTGTTAATCTGTCGTTAAAGTTTATGGGACAGATAGAAAAAAAGGTAGAGATAAATCTATGAAATAGTAAAATATTCATGTCTTATCATCTCGTGTGATTATATGTAACCACGTAAACACATACATATATATATATATGTAGACGGACAATAATATCGGTGCCATCTACAATAGTCTAGACTATAACGTTGTCTAGTTGTACTATTCAATTATTTTTCAGTATTCTTCTCTCTTCTTTCCTTTAACAATTTCCTACTTTACCCTAGTAAATTTCACTGTTAAAAGATGGTGCTTTTTTTCTTTTGGAAAGAATATTCATTTATGGTTTTTACTACAATTTTTCTGTTAAAATTTACTGATCGTATTTTCATTTACTGACTGATTTGTCCTACTGATAATAATAATAGTAATAATAATTCCATTGCACTGAAGGCATTTTATATGTGTAGTATTCTTTTGTGCCTACACCTTTAGTTATTGACAGTATCTATGACTTCGATTATAGCCATTTTTAGTTACTTTCTGACTTTTTTATATTCAAGATTTTAGGATAAGATATATATTCGAGTTTTGAAGAAAGTTTCTTTTCTATTTCGAAGGTAAAATATCTATTCAGTTTAGTTGTTATCTCACCCCCTAAAAATTACTAATTGATATTATTGCTAACCTATATCGTTTATTTATTTATTGACAATTTTCTAGTTAATGTGCTTTTAATCTTTGTTGTGTTTTTTTTCCCTCCTATTTTTTTGTGTGTCTCCCTTCCTTTCACTGTTTTCTTCACTGTCTATCTTCTTTTTTTCTCTTGTTAGTATGTCTCTCTCTTCACCATATTGACATGAGGTATTAAAAATTTTTCAGTCAAAATTTTGGGATATTTTCTACAACTGTCAAATCTATATTCATAGGTGTACACTTGTAAGTAGGTAGGTAGGTAGGTAGGTAGGTAGACTGGTTCACTCACTAAGTCCACTGCTTTACATAGATACACATTAGATTGTGTCATTTACAGTGAGAAAATCTCATAAACACATACAAAGTCATGAAAAACCACATAAATATGCATGTAGACTTTACCACAGATTGAAATAAAGTAAATTTAATAATGATTCATTGATTATACATTCAAAACATTACTCTATACGTTAATTTTTGTGCTAACAAGTGCACAGTTTAACTAATAACTAAAATGACCACATGTGTAGGAGGTATGACAACCCATCAACTTCCCCCCCTCCTATACCAACCTATCAACATATGTATATGTATGTATTATTCGTTTTGCTAATATCTATTTGTCAGATTATATTATTAGTCGTTTACTCAGTTTTGTTTCCCCCCCCCCCAAAAAAGAAACAAAAATTAGATAAAAAGTAATGCGAGAGGAAAAAATAAAATTGAAATTCCGCCCAGTTACAAGATGCTTTCGGTGTATGTGTATATTGGTTTTAAGTAATGGACATAAAAATGTAATTTTTCAGTATGCGTTCTAGCTTTTCTGTATATATATGTGTATGTATGCATACATGTATTTATTGATGCCTACCCTAACCTAATAATTTCTGTCTAATGATAATTGAAAACAAGATTATCGTTTTCATAAAATCGACAAAAAATTAAGTTTATCTACATTTACCATCCTGAACCTGCTTCTCATATATTTTATATAACAGAATGATTCCTTAGGAAGAAAATTTTATAAAATGTTTTACATAGGAATATATTATGAATACCTATGAACACCGATAGCCTTACTAACCTTGTCACATCGAAAATAGGTGGGTAAACAGTTTCTAAAAAGTCCTCTTGATTATTATTATTATTATTAGTCCCTTGGGTTCCTAGTGGAACATAGGGCTTCAGTAGCACGCCTCCAGTGACCTCTGTTCTCTGAGATCTTTTGAACCTGGTCCCACGACAGCCCACAAGCTCTCATTTCCTGCTCGCACGACCTCCTCCATGTCACCCTCGGACGTCCAACTCGTCGCTTCCCATGGGGATTCCACTCGAGGGCCTGACGCGTGATGTCCTCAGTCGGCCTTCTCAGTGCATGGCCAATCCATCTCCACTTCTTCCTGCATATTTGTTGCGTGATAGGTTCTTGGTTGGTTCGTTCCCAGAGTTCCTTGTTGCTTATTTTTTCTGGCCATCTGATCTTCAGCAGCGAGCGTAAGCAGTTGTTGATGAATGTCTGTAGTTTATTGGAAATACCTTTCGTGACGCGCCAAGTCTCTGAGCCATACAAGAGCACTGACTTGACGTTGGTGTTGAAAATCCGTATCTTGTTCCGCATGCTGAGTGCAGAAGATCTCCACACTGGTTTCAGGCTAATGAACGCCTGTCTTGCTTTTCCGATTCTGACTTTGACGTCCTCGTCCGTCCCGCCTGTAGTTGAAACAGTGCTTCCTAGATAAGTGAAGGAGGTTACTTCCTTTAAGTTTCTCCCGTTGACGGTGATTGGAGTTTGTTGTTGTTGTTGATGGTGGTGGTGCGGTATCTTCATCACTTCTGTCTTCTCTATATTCACCTGAAGTCCCGTCTTCGCTGCCTCTTCTATCAACTTGTTAGTTTTTGCCTGCAGATCTTCAAGTTTATGTGACATTAGGCATAAGTCATCGGCGAAATCCAAGTCTTCTAGGTTCTTTTCCGTCGTCCAGTGTATCCCCCTCTTCTCGCTGCCTACTGTTTGCTGCATGATCCAGTCCACCACAATCAAGAATATCATGGGGGATAGTAGGCAACCTTGTTTCACTCCTGTCTTCACTTCAAAGGCATCACTGAGCTTCCCATTGTGGATTACTTGGCATGTGGCATCTTCATATAGTTGTTGAATGAGGCGGATAAAGGTTTGCGGTACTCCGTAGTATTGAAGCAGTTTCCAAATTACTTCTCGGTCGACGCTGTCAAAGGCCTTCTCAAAGTCGATGAAGTTGAGGTGGAGAGGTGATTGCCATTCTATGCTCTGTTCTATGATGATACGAAGCGTTGCAATTTGGTCTGCACATGATTTGTACTTCCTGAAGCCTGCCTGTTCCGGTCGCAGTTTTGAATCCAGTGCGTCTTTAAGCCTCTCCAGGATGATGCGGCTTAATATTTTACTTGGGGTGGACAGGAGAGTGATTCCGCGCCAGTTCTTGCAAGCACTGAGGTCTCCCTTCTTCGGCAGTTTGACAAGGTAACCCTTCTTCCAATCGTCAGGTACCTTCTCTTCCTTCCACACCTTCTGCAATAGTGGTGTGAGCATGTCCGCTGTTGTCTCTGCATCTGTTCTCAGTGCTTCTGGCGGTATTCCATCTGGTCCTGCTGCTTTCCCACATTTCAGTAGCTTTATGGCGTTCAGGACTTCCATTTTCGTTGGGGGATTAATGTTCACTTGTAATTCAGCGGCTGCAGGTGGTATTTCTGGACGAAGTGCAGGTGGTGGTCGATTCAAGAGCTTCTTGAAGTGGTCGGCCCATCGTTTCCTCTGTTTCTCTTCTTTTGTAATTAAATTTCCTTCTTCATCTTTTATTGGTTTCATCTGTGTTGGTCTCTTCCCTGATAGCAACCTGGTTATTTGATACAATGTCGTCAGGTCTCTCTTACCTGCAGCCTGTTCTGCTTCACTTGCCAGTGTGTCGTAGAAGTGTCTTTTGTCTTTGCGTGCACTCTTCTTCACTTCTTTGTCCAGTGTTTTATACATTGTGCTCAGTTCCTCTTGTCGTTGAGCATCCTTGCACTGGTTTATCTTCTGCTTCACCATCCTCCTCTCCTCTATCAGCTTCCAGGTATCCGTCGAGATCCATTCCTTGTCTTCTTTCTTCTTCCTTCCTAATACGGTTGTGCAGGTTTCTTTCCACATAGCTTTCAAAGACTTCCAGTGTTCTTCCACACAGGTTTCTTCAGGGATGTTGCTCGATGTCTCCCATTTTGTCTTGATGGCTGGCTGCGTGAAGATCTCCTTTGTAGTTTCATCCTTCAGTTTCCGAGTGTTGTACTTGGGTTGAGGTCTATCACCAGCTTCCTTGAAGGCTTTTAACTTGATTTGGAAGGTTCCTTGCACTAGGTAGTGGTCTGAACCTACATCTGCTCCTCTTCTTGACCTTGTGTTAAGTAGACTGCGTCTCCATTTTCTTGAGATTGAGATAAAGTCGATTTGATTTTTAGTGTGTCCATCTGGTGAAATCCATGTCGCTTTGTGGATATCTTTGTGCCTGAACACACTGCCTCCAATCACCAAATCGTTGAATGCGCAGAATTCTGCAAACAATTCTCCATTCTCATTCATTTCACCTAGCGCCTCTCGACCCATGGTTAGTTCTCTTCCCGTGTTGTCCCCTCCCAGTTTGGCATTCATGTCGCCCATCAGAATTTTGATATCGCCAACTGACGTCTTGTCCAGTGTTGATTGAAGTTGTCTGTAGAAATCCTCCTTTTTCTCTTGCTCTGCATTATTTGTAGGTGCATAACATTGTATGATTGTGACCTTTCTTCCTTTTGAGTTGAATCTTGCTGTCATGATCCTGGAGGAGATTGGTTCCCACTGCATGAGAGCCTTCGATGCTCTTGAGGACATCATGATAGCCACTCCCTCAGTGTGCTCGTGGTTGGCGTCTGGGTGACCGGAGTAGATTATTGATTCTCCAGTTGACAGTTTGGAGAGTCCACTCCCATTCCATCTGCTTTCGCAAATCCCAAGCACTTCGATGTTATACCTTCTCATCTCCCTTGCAATCTGGGCTGCCTTACTGGGTTCAAACATCGTGCGGACATTCCATGTCCCCACGTTTACTTTCGCTTTCATCGAGAGAAGACACATCGGCCAATTGGCTTCCCGAAGGCTTTCACCAACTGGCGTCATTTCGCCTCTCCGATTCCAGCGGGGAATAAGTTTGTTTTCATTTTTTATATTTTGTTTGTGCTTTGAAGTTTCTTTAGCGGTTAGATTTGTTTTACGGGGTAGGGTTGCTAGCCCTATGCCCAACCTTCCCTCTTTACCCGGGCTTAGGACCGGCTAGTAACTAGTAAACTAGTTAACCAGGCGAGGTTGATGATTAGCCAAAATATAAGAAAAAGGAGCAAACAGCAGCAAACAGTCTGTATATATATATATATATATATATATATATATATATATATATGTGTGTGTGCGTTAGTGTATGTGGAGGGAAAGAGGTAGGAAGAGAAAGGGAGAGATAGAATAAGGAGAAGCATAAGACACAGAAAGCAAGATGGAGAAAGATACAGAGAGATCAACAACGCAATTCCGAACTATTGAATATTGACATTACTGGACTATTCCGTTCTCAGTATAGATATATCTATTCATCTGATCAAATTGAAACGCTACGCTTCGCATAATCACAGAACAGAGCATAGAATGATAGTCAAATAAACTCCACCTCAACTTGCTTCATATTCAAAAGGATTTCCATAGTGTCTACCGAGAAGTAATTTGACAGACAGATTCTCAACACTACGCTTTCAGTGACACAAACACTCATCAAACTCATCCTACACCACCTATATGCTATATGATGAGGATACATGCAAAGTGATTCATAGTGGAAAACCTAGTGGTGCATTTGAAGTGAAGTGAGGAGTGAAGCAAGACAAGGCTGCCACCTACTATCATCACACATGATCTTCTTGATTGTGGTCAACTGGACTGCACTGGACTGGACTGAATCATAAAACAGACAACTGTGAGGAGCTGTCAGATGAGTGGACGTGGTTTGAACAACGAAGAGACCGAAGCACATTTATGTCCAATGTCTTGTAGCACAAACTCGAAGATGTATAGACGAAAACCAGCAAGTTGAGAGGAGAGACAGAGAAGAGGGTGCGAAGAGGGGACTTGTATGAGGTGAAAGTAGGGAAGATGGAGGTGATGCGAGAAGCCAACAAACAACAACAACAACAACAACAACAAGCACCAATCACCATCATCGAGAGAAACATAAAGGAAGAAGTTGTATCTTTCATCAACCCACTTTCCTAGGCACCATCGTCTCAACTACAGGCAATACAGGCACAGATGAAGACGTGAAAGTAAGCATTGGAAAGATAACGAGAGAAGGCTTCATCAATCTGAAATAATCAATGTGGAGATCTACTACACTGCACTGCACTCCACTCCACTCTACTCTACTCTACTCTACTCTACTCTACTCTACTCTACTCCACTACACTCCACTCAGCATAAAGTGTGAACAACATCCAACTTTTCAATACTAGCCTCAGTCATGTAATTCAGTGCTTCCATGTGATGGTTGAGAGAATTGGCACCTTACGAAAAGCATTTCCAACAGACTGCAGACTCACATCTCATCAACAGTTGCCGTCTACGGTCAGTCGATACTGACAGTGATGATCAGATTGTCGGAATTATAAGAATATTTGCTCATTAGCATAATTCAAACATTGAAACACATTCTAATTACTGCATATCAAAAATTTGAAGATAGTATGCGACAAATTAACATTGATTGTGTGAAACCTGTCAAAATGATAAGCGATAGACTAGATCTAGAGTATTGGAAGATATTGATAAATGGTTCCTGCTCATATTATTATGATTATTTATTTGTCACTTAGGTTCCTATTCGATTATAGGGCTTCAGTAGCACGTCACCATTTCACCGTCTTCTCTATAGTCTTCTTAACCTGCTTCCACGACTGCCTAGTAGCTCTCATTTCTTCCTTAGACAATCTCCCCCATGTCACCCATGGCCCGGACGCCCAACTCGTCGTTTCTCATTTCGATTCCACTCGACGGCCTGCATTGGCCTGGCCTGACGCGTAATGCCACAAAATCTCTTACTAATCTATGTCAAATCCAATCCATCCCCACCTTCTTCTACTGCATATTTGTTAGACGGCAGATTGTTGGTCGTTTGGTTCGTTACCAGCCAGCCAGCCACAGTTCCTCCTTGCTTATTCTTGTTATTCTGACAGTCTGATCTTCACTGTCAGTATCGAGTGAGGGTAGACGGTAGCTGTTGATGTGATGTATGTGTGTAGTTTGTTGGAAATGCTTTTCGTAAGGTGCCAATTCTCTCAACCATCACATGGAAGCACTGAATTACATGACTGAGGCTAGTGTTGAAAAGTCGGATGTTGTTCACACTTTATGCTGAGTGGAGTGGAGTGGGGTGCAATTCAGTGCAGTGCAGTGTAGTAGATCTCCACACTGATCATTTCAGATTGATGAAGGCTTCTCTCGCTATCTTTCCAATGCTTACTTTGACATCTTCGTCTGTGCCTGTGTCGCCTGTAGTTGAGACGATGGTGCCTAGGAAGGTGGGTAGGTGAAAGATACAACTTCTTCCTTTATGTTTCTCCAGATGATGGTGATTGGTGCTTGTTGTTGTTGTTGTTTGTTGGGTATCTTCATCACCTCTGTGTTCGTCATGCAATCTTACTTATTTTAATTAGACAGTCCCTATTTTCACACATCTGTCGTGGAAGTATTCAACTACCAAGGCTCATTTGATCGTATCAAAAGTAGGTTTTAATTAGGCTCTGATGTGCTGAGAAAGTCAGGAACAAGATTCATCTAGATACTTTGTTGTGTATACCATTCAGTATTTCATTAGGGTTCAGAATGTATGCATATGATCAACGATCCTTATGTGTAGGTAACACGAATTTACGATGACAACTCAAGAATGTACTCAATTTGCTCATCAGGAAATGAAAGAAGAACACATACTTCAGTTGAATTATAGATTTATTCTTGATCACAACTGATTAGCTTGAACAATAAACAGACCAGGTTTTCAGTGACTTGTTATATGTCTATATGTATGTTATCTAACTCTCAGAAGTGTGATATTGACGGCTAGATATAAAGACAGTTGTAAGTCGAGAAACTGATTCTTGAGTAGGAGCAGTAATACACTGTTTGCTTACGTGTATGTGAAATGACTCAGCATGCATCAATACTCATACACCATGCAGTGTTCTCAAACTTGCATTATCTCTCTTAGAATTGTTTCAAAGCAAAATGAAGACTGAAAAATGATGGCATATGCTTATAATGATATGTTATGGGATAAAATATCACTACATATTCATTTATTCTGGGTGGTGATTGAAGATTAAATGAAAATTTGAACGTCTGCGGGATTCGAACCAGCAACCATTGGGTTTCCGGTCCGGTACTCTACCAATACATTTATTTATCAGAAGAAATCGGTTAAATTCAACTTTAATAGAGTTGAACCGATTCTGTCAATTTAGTGGATGAATCATTACAAAATTAGAAAGCATTGACCTCGTTCGTTTGTCAATTAACATCAAGTAGTGACGAAAACACCGATAGCGCCAGTAAGCTTTATTGATCTATGTGTCTGATTTGAAACGATTCACGTCATTCAGTAGTATATTTCACATAGTTTTCATAATAGCCATCTTCATGCTTATTGTGATGTCTAGTAAATCAAAGTATACAATTTGAATGCTTTCATTTCTATATGAAACTAGGGTGAAATTTCTCATCACTAACTGTATATTTTGTAGACAACGGATTTGATCCTAGATATGATCATTTCGATCAAGTAACTAACCGGAATTCTGATGGTTTGAACAAATTGGCTTTCTGAGCTGGATCATTCAAGGTTCACTACTAGTGTGCTTTAGTGCGTAAAAAGAAAAGTTATCCAGTAAGTTGAAAGGAAACATGGTGTATCATTTCCTGATTTCTAACAGTGGTCAAAATGTGAAGGGAACCATTTTTACATTCAAAAAGTCATCGTATCAATTAACTTAGCATAGATGATCATTATTTAACGGTAAAAAACCTGAGGAAGTTATGTGTTTGAGTTATCATGAGCTTCGTGAACTTTTAAGTTAACCTGATGCTTTGCATTACAAACGAAAAGAATGGTAATTCAATTTAGAGTTTTGTAAGCACTTTATCGATTTCAAGTTGGCATACAATACGGACTGACATCAACTGTAAAACAGTTGGGAAGCTGAAAGCGTTGGACAGCTGTTTCGTCCTACTGTGGGATTCCTCAACAGTGTGCGCCAGTGACCTCGTCACTAGTCAAATTCATGACTTTCAGCATGGAACCTGGAGGTGCTAGTTTCTGCTCGTAGCTGCGTTATTAGTGCACACTGCTGAGGATTCCCATAACGCGACAAAACAGGTTTCCAGTGACACAGATTCTCAACAGTTCTTACGCTGGTATCGTTTAGTGTTCAACGCCCACATGCGAAAAAAGGTTTGCTTAGCTAAATTATTCAGAAATCAATGATTATTTGCTAAAACCTCATAAACCACAAGTATTTGAAGGTGAATGGTGTGATTTTCACGTCAAATGGTTCTGCACTTTAACCAGAAGAAGTAGGAAAATCCTTCATGTTATCCACTAGTTTTCAACAAGTTTTTTGTCAACATTTGTCGAAAAACCAAGTAAATAGATGAATAAGGACATTTAGAGTGGTAATATATATTATGTCATCTATACTGGCAATGAACCAAACAAGAACCTGTCACCCAACACATATACAGAAGAAAGTGGAGATTGATTGGGCATAGGCTGATTAGGCCGACTGGGGACATCACGCATCAGGCCAGGCCAGACCCTTGAGTGGAACCCAGATAGGAAACGACCAGTTGGGCGTCCGTGACGAGGGTGATATGAAGGAGATAGTATGAGAAAGAAATGATTGCTTGTAGGCTGTTGTGGCGTCAGGTTCAAAAAAAATATATCATTGTTTTACTTACTTCGTATAGTGTTCACGACAGAAGACTGCATCATTTTTTACAAAACATGTTTTCTCCCATTGTAATGTAACGCCGCATTTAAAGCAACGTAAACAATTCAAATGCCAATATTTATTATCCATACACAAGAATAATTTATCATGAATACTTTCATTGCATGCTGTACAGAATAAATTCATCAATTTCTGATTCAACATATAAAATGTTGGTAGGGTAGTTGTCCCAATCCCCGTTGTCATTGATAATGTCATTGGTGGTACTATTGGTGAAGATAAAGGAGGCAGTGACAATGACGATGTAGACCAAAGTTGTTCTGTGTAATTACGTAAACTTTGAATATCTGACTCAATAATTTCATTTGATAAATTTCTACAATATAAAGTAGGTAGTTCATAATCTTTACGATTCTGTTGACTATCATTTTGGATTGGTTTGATTTGTTCAATTGAAATCGGTAGATGTGGAGCATGTGTCAGAGGAAGTTGTATTTCATTGGATTTTAAACAAAAATTTGGACACTATAAAATTTAATATTTTAAAATGAGAAAAATTATACTAATTACTTGAAAACTATAAGCAAATAAGCATTAGGTTAATATTTGGTTGTTAATGTTTTATGAAATGGTCTCGAACTAATGAAATGATGGTAAGTAAATAGACGAAATTACGAACAATCGTCTATATTACTAATAGAACAGTCAATAAAAGTCAGGCAATACGACTCAAGATACATTGGCTAATCACTGGAGAACAATCATTTTCATAATGTATAGCTCTGAATGCTGACTGGGTTCAACAGATCACTTTGCATTGTAGTCACCAAGCTAGAAAGTCAATTTGATAGATGTTAGTTGATTGAAGACTCAAGATATGAGCCATTATTTTCAGAAAGTTTTTCATTGAGTATATCTCATCAAATTCTTTCCTTTCAGTTTTATTTTAATCATGTAAAGATGTCTTTTAAACGTATCATGTACTCTGGCGTATTTTTAAATTATTTTCAAACCATTTTGTTTTGATTCCCAAGTCCTGACTAGGGGCTAATGTAACACCAGCTAACCACTTCACATTTATCCCTTTAATACCGTTATTATCAACGATATTCAGATACAATGATTAGTTCTTTGAGAAATATTGTACCGGGAGCGTACATGTCGAAGCATCACCTGCTAAGAACTTAATAATGTATCATACATGATGTTTGGAATAAAGCAATAATAATGATTAGTATTATTTAATGGAAAGTAGCAGCCACTAGAAACGGATACACTGTTCAAGCTACAAGATGGATTGCCTCATTACTTGTGGACAATACGATCACACATACGATTTGGTTCCTGAGTTCTGTAATATCAAATACTTGCTACATAACGAGTGATTTGTTACCAAAGATCTCTAAGAAGAAGAGGAAGAAGAAAAACAGATGTCTAGGGCTAATCAGCAGTTATCAGTTCCTGGCTCATTTTTTCCACGATCCTATCAAAATATGCCAAGAAAGTAAGGCTGACATGAAGATTTACAAATATGATCAGCAGTTTAAAGAAGCCTTCTGTTAGGTGATAGTTAACAGTGATTCCAGAAACTATATTACACTCAAGTACTTAGACCAATGTTGGATATTTCAACTTTCTAAACTAATTTTAAGCATTGCAAACCTGGGAGCACTGGAAAGGTGTTTTGTCCTGGCATGGAACTCTTCAGCAGTGCGCACCCATGACCCTGCACTCCAGGGGTCGAACCCACAACCTTTAGGTTACGTGGCTAGCGCGTTATTATTGATTCAGTTGGTGGGAATCCAATGGCACATATTTCCAACTCATGAACTGATAGAAGTTGGGAATATGGACTATTGGTTTCCCACCCATTGGCTCAATGATAACATGCTGGCCACAGAACCTGAAGGTTCTGATTCCTGCTGGGGTCATGGATTAGAACTGCTAAAGATTCCCATACTATAACGAAACGGCTTATCACTGCTCTCAGATTTTCAGTGATGAATAGCCACTTAAAAAATCATTAAATCCTCAAAAACCCCCCAAATTTAATTCTAAATATACAGTAACAATTTTTGATCTTATTTCCAGTTTCACTTTGCTCTGTCTAAGTATTATAATAAAGTTTAGAGTTGTGTTAACACTTTTGTTAAGTGACAGACTAATTTTGATAAGTATACTACCAGTATCAGTTGACGATACCATATGCTCATTGAACCAGTCACTTCCAACTGCTTTGATGAATTGATATACACATTGGAACGACTGAAAGAAGAACATACTATTTAGTTCATTGAGAATATCTTTAAGAATCTGTATGTGAAACAGTGTAGAATTCTAACTAGTGCTATCGTTAGATATAAAAACATTGAACATCAGATTTATACCTCAAGTACTTTTAAAATGTGCTTGGATTACTACGCTTCATGAAAGCGACTGCTATGAAACGCCTTTAACCTGACCTCTGTATATAGAAACAGAGTGTAGTCACTCGCTCGCTCACTTTCTTTACTCATTTTTATCTAACAAGTATTGTTTCTCTCTTACATTTCTTACTTCTTTGTACAATTAATTCTTTTTTATATTATATAGATTATCAATAATTTTGTTGTACAACTTACATACCAGTAACCATTGTACTTTTAAACTGTATGCAACTGAAGAGTATTTATGAAATAAAATATTCAATTTTACAGATCTCATCCTTCATGCTTTATACAAATTTGCTGAAAAAAATGTAAATGCATGAAATTCCATAGGATTTTATTATGATTAGCTAATCCTTCAATAACCAACCAAATTGCAACACTACGCATCATCATAGAACAGAGTATAGAATAGCAGTCAACTCTCTACCTCAACTACATCGACTTTGAAAAGGACTTCGACAGCGTCCACTGAGAAGTAAATTGGCAACTGCTTCAACACTACGGAGTACCACAAATCTTTATCAACCTCATTCAACAACTATGTGAAGACCCTACATGCCAAGTAATTCACAATGGGAAGCTCAGTGATGCTTTTGAAGTGAAGATAGGAGTGAAACAAGGTTGCCTACTATCCCCCATGATATTCCTGATTGTAGTGGACTGGTTCATGCAGCAAACTGTGAGGAGTGAGATAAGGAGCAGACGCTCGACTGATGAGAAGACCCTAGAAGATTTGGGTTTCGCCGACTATGATTTATGTCGAATGTCCCATCGCACAAAATCGAAGACCTACAGGCAAAAACTAACAGGCTGTTAGAAGAGGTAGCGAAGACGGGACTTCAAGGGAAGGTAGAGAAGACAGAGGTGATGAAGACACCCAAACAACATCCACCACCAACAACAACAACTAGCTCTCACCACCATCAACGGGAGAAAATTGAAGAAAGTAACCTCTTTCACCCACCACATACGCAGCACTGTTTCAAATACAGGCGGCAAACATGAACACGTCAAAATCAGCCAACATCAGAAAGACTGCAAGACAGGCCTCCCTTCATTAACCGCAATTTCACTGTGGAGATATACTCCACTACACTCCACTCAACTCAACTCCACTCAGCATAAAGCCTCAACAACATCCGCATTTTCAACACAAATCAAGTCAACTAAGTCAATGCTTTCATGTGATGCTTGACAGACTTGACGTGTTACCAAAGACATTTCAAACAAACTACAAATATTCATCAACCAGCACCGTCTACGCTCACTCATTACTCACTCTGAAGATCAGATGGCCAGAACATTTAGAATAAGCAACAAGGAACTGTGGCTGGCTGACTGGCTGGCTGGCTGGCTGTCAACGAACCAACAATGCAGGAACCTATCACACAACAGATATTTGTGGAAGAGAGTGTAGATGGATTGAATCGGGCATACACTGAGAATACCAACTGGTGACGTGACATGACATGACGTGCCAGACCAGACCAGGCCAGTTGAGGTTGTCGAGTGGGACATAGATGTGAAATGACGAGTTTGTAGTTCGAGGTGAGTGTGACATGGAGGAGATGGAGTGAGGAAGAAATGAGAGGTGGTGGGGAGTTGTGGAGCGAGGTTTGAAAGATTGTAGAGAAGAGAGTGTAATGTGGGCGTGGTAGTGAATCCTTATGTTTGACTAGGAACCCAAGTGACAAGTAATGGTAATATAAGAATGATTATATGACAGCCAAGTTTTACCGAATATTCATCGGTTTCTTATCACCATCTAACAACACTGTATGAACCACTAGGTTCAAAATGAAGCTCAATATACAGCTTATATGCAAATTAGATCACTTCTGACATTTTCACTTGCGTACGATTGAATATTATCCTAATCAGTATATTTTCTTACATTGAAATATTCTTCATTTCATAGTCGAAATGTCAACACATCTCTTATACCGCTCCTCAATTTCTTTGTGGAATAAACGAATTAACTGAAATATACTAGATGATAATTGAAGATGAAATGAAAATTTTGACTATGGTTGGATTCGAACCAGAGACCAATGGAATGGGAAACCTAGTATAAATACTAGTCTAACAAACTACACCTATCTTATATAGTCAAATAGTAACTGAAATATATCATAAATTGTAGAGATAATAATACAGTTTAATGATCATAAATAAATGAAAGCATTATGTGCATGATTTCATGTATACATATATGAATAGAAAGGTAAATGAATAGGTGGTTGAAAAGGTTGAGTGAAATGGTAGACTAACTGACTAAGGTAATCGTATTTACTAAGTTTCATATATACATAACATGAAACAATCATGCTGACATATATGAATACACGCGTATATGAAATATTTTTAAATACATACAGACCAATTGAGTTACACAGAAACATGAAGTAAGAATCGAATCAGTTTCATAGGAAAGACAGTGTGAAGAGAAGAAATGTTCCAAGGACACAATGAAGTGAATAAAGGGAGAGGGTAGAGAAAAAGAGAAGGAGATAGAAAAAAAAAGCATTTTTAAGACTTTAACAAAATAGTAGAAAACCATTTTTTTATATTCTTAGATCATAAAATTATTTCCTTTTCATAACATATTTTCATTCTGTACATCCACAAACGTTAAATTATAAAACCACAACCGTTTAGCTTTTATATATACCTATACAGGCATTTGTATATAAGCTTGTGTTCAATGGCTAGTCTTTTTCTGTGTTCGCATTTATGCATGTCTGCAGGTTTTCATTTGAAAACTTCTACCACATATACATATATCACAGGTTTTTCTTAACTAACAATCGGTGGAAAGTAGGTGTAACGAATAACAGTGATGGGTAGTGGCTAGGAGTGGAATCCAGGAGGTACGTTTCACCCTATTTACAACTCACTAGCTGGGTGTATCTGCATCTTAGTGAGACTCGAACCAAGGGTTAGTCACTAGAAAGTCATCCACTAAGCCACCAATCTACTATAGTCACTTCTCGTGTCACAACCCATCCGTAACATAACACTGAAACGACTAGCAATACCAAAGCATATACGCGGGAGCCCATATACCAGTACAGATTGATCACCTAGGCTCGTCAGCGACAGAATAATACAAGCAACAACGTATTTAACGATTGTTTAGAAGCGAACGATTATAACGAAATGTAAACTAAACATTATTTCATTTCGCGGACACTGGAAGACAAAAATTATTAGTGAAGTTATTGGAGATGTGAGTGGTCCGACTAATCAGTTTTATTGATAGAACGGGAAAATTGTGGGTCACAGCGAGACTGCAGCCAGCGGTCTTCAAGTAATTGGTTTTGGGGCTTTGAAAAACTGAACTACCAAACCTAACTGGTTGACAGGCTAGCCGTCAGCCAAATCTTTTTGTCTCAATCCAAAGTGTATTTTATATTAGGAGGACTATCTGAAATGTATTCAGTTAGTTAATGCATACGAGTCAACCGACAGGAAACTTTTAACTCAAGTTTCATATATGTTGGCATTCACCAATAAGGGGGATCTCCAATCATAAGGAAGCTGGTCTGAAGTCTGAAGTCACAGCCTTAACCATCAGACTGTTCAAGCGATGAACAACTGCTTGTATGACTGGATTATAGACACAAGTCAACTACCATTGGATAACCAATCTAACTCTCTAGGGCTTAGTGCTTAGCGCTGATTAGAGTGCAAATCACAATGTGGCCAGTAAGCAGGTTGACTCAACATTATGGCGCATTATATTTTAATACTAACTGATAGGACTCAATCTTCAGGAAACTCTATACTCATGTTAATCAATGCAAATGTCTAAGAACAATGCTAACACTACTTTACTTACATAAACTTAATACTTCCTTGACTTATTAGGTCTACAGAGTTAGTAAGTAGTCATAAGAGGTAGAAGGGTTGTAAAAATTGAACATAGTTGACTTGTTCCTTGAGTTCAACTGCAGTCTTAAACAAAAAGTAATCAGTTCTTGATTATTTTAACGTTCATAAGTGTAGAATGTTACATACCACTTAGAAGTCATATAGAATTCATGTCATGTACTTTTTGAACCTTTTTGTATACAAGTAATCATTTTATAAAACTTCTAAAATTAGTTATTATTAAAAGTTATAAAATTATTATTGAGTATTGTAAAAAAGAAAAGATTAGAATAATCTATAATCAGAAATCTTTGTTAATGATGTACTGAAATACAACCTCCTAATAAAGAACTGCTCATCTAGTGAGTATTTATGTAGGTGAAATCCCCAAATGCAAATGTTCATATACCAGTATAGACTTTTCTTCTAAAAACTATTGAAGGATTATTATTATTATTATCACTGTTTGTCACTTGGGTTCATAGTCAAACATAGGGATTCACTACCACGCCTACATTACACTCTCTTCTCTACAATATTTCAAACCTCGCTCCACAACTCCCCACCACCTCTCATTTCTTCCTCACTCCATCTCCTCCATGTCACACTCACCTCGAACTACAAACTCGTCATTTCCCATCTATGTCCCACTCGACAACCTCAACTGGCCTGGTCTGGTCTGGCACGTCATGTCATGTCACGTCACCAGTTGGTATTCTCAGTGTATGCCCGATTCAATCCATCTACACTCTCTTCCACAAATATCTGTTGTGTGATAGGTTCTTGCATTGTTGATTCGTTGACAGCCAGCCAGCCACAGTTCCTTGTTGCTTATTCTAAGTATTCTGACCATCTGATCTTCAGAGTGAGTAATGAGTGAGCGTAGTTGGCAGTTGTTGATGAATATTTGTAGTTTGTTGGAAATGTCTTTGGTAACACGTCAAGTCTGTCAAGCATCACATGGAAGCATTGACTTAGTTGACTGGATTTGTGTTGAAAATGCAGATGTTGTTGAGGCTTTATTGTGAGTGTAGTGGAGTATATCTCCACACCGAAATTGCGGTTAACGAAGGAAGGCCTGTCTTGCTTTCCCGATCCACGCCGGCTTTGACGTCCTTATCCTACAAGGCCTCAATTCAAAATACTGTGATGATCGATCAAATCAGCTGGCTGAAATCTTGTTTCTCTGAAAGGAAACAAACATATTGTTCATATTGGGAAGTGTTCCACGTCATTGCCTACTGTGACTAATGTTCCCCAAAGGACCATCCTTTCTCCTCTCTTTTCTCTTTCTTTCTATATTACTTACCACCTTCAGCTACCATCATTTTCGTCAATTATGCTGATGACCTAACAGTTTCCATACCTGTCTAATCCTTAACAGATTGTTCCCAAATGAATGGTTTCTTATCTACTGTTAGAAGATAGTTCTGCGTAAATGGCCTTATGCTATAAACTTTAGTTTTAGACATGATCATAACCTGTGTAAACTGCTTGATTCTCGTGATTCCTGTTTTACTGATGGTTGCGCATTAGAGAATGTCACACGTGTGATTTATCTCTGTATGTATCCGCCTAACTTTCTTTGTGAAGAAGTTGAGAGTATCTGGTATAACTCAGCCTCTCCTCTTGTGTTTTATAAACTTCTGCATCTTGCTTGCTCTGCTTTATTCTTTCCTGGGTCACTAAAAATAGATCATGCTATATTGCATAGAACTTTGAATATTGTCAGTAGAACTAGTGATGTACCCCTAAACCTTCTAGTTAAAATAGTTGTAGACAACATATTAACTCATATAAACATCTGACAAGAGTTATATAATCAGATGACCAGTATTTTCTTCACTGAAAGCCCTCTGTATGCTGGTCGTATGGAAAGACAAGGAGCAAATACATAAGACTTCATACAAGTACTACAGAATATAAAAACCCTACAATACCGTAGGTATTTAGCTCGTTTGCTATACGATGAAGAAAGTATTAGAAATGCACTAACTAGTCAACTTCTGTTTTTGAAAGCAAACTAATTGATGATGATGATGATGAGCATGTTATTACTTATCTATTAGGAATCTAAGTTCTAATATGATTGTCTGCCTAAATCGACTGTACATTTTCAAGTAAGTTGTAGATAAAGTGAATATTCTTATCCTATTTGTTTGTAATTTGTGCTTATTTCATTTTGATATTTATACACGTATACTGTTTCTTTCTAATTGACGTTATATGACATGCTGAGAATTCTGTTGTGTATTCTCGAAATAGCTTTCAAAATAAAGCCATTATTACTGTTATTATTGAATTAATGTGTAACCCATTGTATATCCGGTTGCTACAACTTCTTCAGTAGAATATTCAACTTTTTATTCAAGAACAAAATAGAAGTTGTCTAATGGTACGTTCAATCAGTGATTTTCGTGTGCAAGTTATTGGTTAACTGATCTGTTTGTTATTCAAACTGAAGGTTTCTGATGCGTATCTTGAACACATTCCTGATTCACCATCATAAATTTATGTCAGTTCTACACAGGAATAGTTGATTTTATGTACCATCAGACCATACACATAAATTTTAGTGTTTAGTAAATATACAAATATTATGTTGATGAAACTGTGACAAAAACTGTAAAGTGTTCAGAAGAATCTTGTTACTTATTTTCTAAACACTTTAGAATTATATATTAATGGTGGATAGTGGTTACCACTGAAGTTCAGGATGTAAATTTTGTCTTATTTAAGACACATCAGCTGGATTTACCTGCCTCCCAGTGAACGATTCTGTCCCCATTGGTACTCGTACTCTGAACCGGTCACCTCAAATACCAGAGCGGTTTCCACTACACCACCAAGTTACAATATCCACTTCTCGTGCGACTGGTATAATTTTAATATTGCTGCTTGAACTATCACATCGCTGATTGAACTAAACTGGTCGGTATCTATTGGTATATGAGTTCTCACGTGGATGCCTCCATATTGCGTTTGTTTTAATTAAATATGATACAGAGACCGATCAGTTCAGTCCCCTGACGTAGGGATAACACAAGTAATAATACTAATAATCACACATTGCTACGTACCTACAACCAATGCAGATCATGAGAAGAAGAAGGAATTCTGCAGACAACTGCAATCAGTACTAGACAAGACTCCAGATGGTGACATCGAGATTCTAATGGGCGACATGAATGCCAAACTCGGAGCAGACAACACAGAAAGATAAATTATCATGGCTGGAAAAGCACTTGGTGAGATGGTAGATGAGAATGAAGGACTGTTTGCAGGTTTCTGCGCATTCAGCGATTTGGTGATTGGAGGCAGTATGTACAAACAAAAGGATATTCACGAAAAGACACGGGTTTGATTTCACAAGACACCAGGACACACTACGCTAAAAATCAGATCAACTTCATCTAAATCTCAAGAAAGTGGAGACGCAGCTTACTGGACACAAAATGAAGAAGGGGAGCAGACGTAGGTTAACAACACTCAATATCTAGTGCAAGGAACCTACCCTGAAAACCAAGTTGACAGCCTTCACAGAAGCTGGTGATAGACTACAGTTCAACACCCAGAAACTGAAGGACGAAACTACAAGGGACATCTTCACGTCAGTCAGCCATCAGGACAAAATGGGAGATACTGAGCAAGATTCCCGAGGAAGCCTGTGTAGACGAACACTGAAACTGTGTGAAAGAGATGTGGAAAGAAACTTGCATAACTGTATTAGGGACGAAGAAGAAAGATGACAAGGAATGGATCTCGATAGACACATGGAAGCTGATAGAGGAGGGATAGGAAGATGGTGAAGCAGAAAATAAACCAGTACAGTGCAGTGTAGGATGAACAACGAAAAGAGGAACTGAAGGCAACCTATAAAACACTATACTGGACAAATGAGTAAAGAAGAGTGCGCACAAAGACAAAAGACACTTCTACGACACACTTGCAAGTAAAGAGGAACAGGCTGCTGGTAGCAGAGACCTGAAATTATATCATATAACCATGGATGGTAGAGACCAACATATATGAAACGAAAAAACAGTGCAGGAAACCTAGGAACCACTTCAAAAAACTCTTGAATCGACAACCTCCATCACCACCTGCAACTGCTCCAGAAAGACCACCAGCAGCACAGCCACACAACTAACAGTGAAAGCAAACCCTCCGAAAAAGGCGGAAGTGAAGTACTGAACGCCATGAAGATGCTGAAATCCGGGAAAGCAGCACGACCAGATAGACATCCACCAGAAGAACTGAAAACTGACGCATATACAACAGTGGCTATGCAAACACCACTATAAGAGTAGCTTTAGAAAGAAGAAAGAAAGGCTATTTATCGAGTAAAAGATAGGCTACCTGCTCAAAATCCCAAACAAGAATGACCTAAATGTTTGCAAGAATTGACGCGGAATCATACACCTGTCGCTGTCCACCAAAACCAAAACATTAAATCAAATCATTCCAAAAAGATCAAAAATCACTCTCAATTCAACTGCATTTCAACCACAACAGCCTGATTGATTGGCCTCAGGAAAAACAAATCATGTGCACATCGAATTGCAACGATACGCTTCACATCATCAGAGAACAGAGCACAGAATGGCAGTCAAATCGACTCTACCACAAATTCACCAACCTCGAAAACGCCTTCATCAGCGTCAATCGACAAGTAATTTGACGGGCAGATTCTCAACACTACACTATGCTTTCAGTGTCACAAACCTTCATCAACCTCATCCCACACCAGCTATATGCTATATGATGAGGCTACATGCGAAGTGATTCACAATGGAAGGCTCAGTGATGCGTTGGAAGCGAAGTGAGGAGAGGAGTAAGACAAAACTGATACCGACTTCCATCATGAGCGATGGTCTTCCTGACTGTGATCGACTGGACTGGACTGGACTGGACTGGACTGAACTGAACTGGATCCTGCAACAGACAACTGTGAGGAGCTGTGACAAGATGAGCATAAGCTGGCTGGATGGATGAAAAAACCCCAGGAGATTTGGACTCCGCCACCGATGATGATATATGTCCAATGTTCTGTTGCACAAGCTCAAAGATCTACAGGCAAAAACTAGATAGTTGGTACGCGACCCAGAACAGTGAAGAAAGTCGAGACTTCCTTCAAGTGAACGTGGAGAATACAGAGGTGATGAGGATACTCAACCAACATCACCACCACCATCAGCGCCACCACCAACAACAACAAGAACAGCAACAACTACAAGTAACAATCACCATGAACGGGAGAAATCTAAACCAAGTTGTCTCTTTCACCTACCTACCTACACACCTACACACCTAGGCAGCATCGTCTCAACTACAGGCGACACAGACACAGATGAGAATGTCAAAGCAACCAGAATCGGAAAGACAGCAAGACAGATCTTCATCAATCTGAAATAATCAATGTGGAGATCTACTCCACTCCAGTCAGCATAAAACGTCAGAAATATCGAAATTTTCAACACTAACATCAGTCAAGTAATTCAGTGCTTCCATGTGATGCTTGAGGGATTTGACACATTACGAAAAACATTCCCAACAAACTACATACATACATCACATCAACAGCTACCGTCTACCCTCAGTCGATGCTGACAGTGAAGATCAGATGGTCAGAATAACACGAATAAGCAAGGAGGAAGTGTGGCTGGCTGGCTGGCAAGAAACCAACTAACCAACCAACAGCCTATTGTTAAACAAATATGCAGTAGAAGAAGGTGGAGAAGGACTCGATTGGATTGGATTGGACATAGAGTGAGAAGAGTGTTTGGGGTAATCACGCGTCACACCAGTCCAGACTAGGCTGTTGAGTGGAATTGAAATGGGAAACGACGAGTTGCTCATCCGAGCTGTGGGTGACGTGGAGGAGATTGTGTGATGAAAGAATGAAAGGTTGTAGACAGTCATGGAGTCAGGATGAGAGACTGAAGAGAAGAAAGTGAAATAGCAACGTTCTACAGATGCCATGTGTTCTACTAGGAACCCAGGTGACAATTTGTGATAATGATGCTATTCTGTTGGATTCATTGTCATTTTGTTCTCTGGCTTATAAATAGTAACTGCATCTCATGATGAAAATTCTCAAAAATAGCTTGAATAAAGATTCACCATGAATATCCAAGTTTATGCTGCTTTTCATCTCAATTCTTATATTTTCTACTGTCTTGTAAACTGTTCTCTTTTGTTTAACGCGTTCACAATGAGTCAACAAAATTACTTGTGACGAAAGTGAGAAATTAGGTTATTGCTTTTCATCAATTCGTTAATGATTTAAAAACTGAGTTTAATGTAAAAATTTATCAACTCTATCCAAGATTTCCTGTTGAAAAACATGCGAAAAATTCCTTTATTAACCTGCTAAAGACGATGTTACAACTTCAGTTATATGAAGAAATCCCCAAAAATCCTATATCCACAGCAATTTAAGTCTTACGTTGAATAAAATTGAAACTGAATCACTCTTATTCCAGATTAAGTGTTAGATATCAGGAGAAGTCAAAGGGTAAAGATGATACACAGACTAGGTTCGAGAACCCTATACTCTCAGTTATTTGATGTTCATTCAGTGAAAGAGGAGAAGAAAGTTTAGTTTAAATCGGAACTTATTGACATTTCTGAGCAATACTTGATTTCACCTACTTCAACGTTGAAAACTTTGTTCAATAAACATCAGACTGACAGATAAAAGACTCTAAAAGAATGAAAAGATAGTGACGCAACGATCAGGGTAATATCTAGGTGTTGTAAAATTGAAAAAGCATAATTCTTTTACAAAAATGAAGCTGATTCTCGATGTAAGGATTCAATATCAGCATGAACTAATAAGTTGCTTAGATCATTACTGCTGAAAAAGGAGAAGTTAATATACAGCGTTACATGAAACGATCTGAAATGTCTACGAGCTCATCTGTCATGCATGTATATTCTTCCAAAGATTGATAAAATTTTTTCACTTATCATCAATCATTATTTGTCTTAACATAAGGTTGCTTGTCGGTTAGGCAAGCAGTTGAAACCTATTCACTGACATATTGTCAAATTCACCATTAAATAGACGTTCCAATTTGCTGAAATGATGTGTCAGTTGAACATCCCTGGATGTCCTTTGATGAAATCTTATTACCCACAAAGGTGTCGTTATCCGCCAGCATTCTGATTCGCCCTCCCTGTCAAGATCTGAATTTAAACAGCTCTTAGTGATATGTACTACGAATATTCACTTTATTTTTAATAGCACCTTATATTATCATGTTGCCTAGGTTAGTCATGAGCAGCACAATGGGTTCCGTATTAACAGATGTATTTGCAACATATCTTAAGCTAACGAACCAGAAAGATGCTACTCAAGCAATGAAGTTCTATTCTGAGTACGCGGACGGTATATTCATGAGTCCTGTAGGCTTAAATACTTAAGTAATGCATATAAAGATACTAATTTGACAAAATAACCCGAAGATGATGTTGAATATAGCCTCCTAGATATTGGCATTCAACGGGAAAGAGATGATAAGCTTCTGTAGTCTATCCAAGATAAGGATAAATGAATCGGTCTCTACTTGAATTCCATCAGCCTCTGTATAATAATTTTTAAAAAGGGCACTGTTAGACTCTTACTCCTTAGAATGGAATAAATATGTTCAGTTGAGAATTGAGAAAGTGAACTACTGATAGTCGAGAAATATCCAGTGTAGAATGGATATTCTCAAGGATATATTAAGAAATAGGATAGAGCTGAGTACACAAAGAAAAATAATATCGTAGTTAGTAAAAGACAAGTCCTTACTCAGTTCAATTCTTAAAAAAACATTGTAATCACAGTGGACAGAAAATACTACTGAACAAGTTGAGTAGTTGAAAACCACTCACGCTGATCTGTAGATTTCGTCAGTCAACAAGATAAGAGTAATTTAAATGTTGGATGACCAATTATGCTTGTTTGGAGCAGAGCTCGTCAGTCGCGTATCCAAAGTGTTCACATTACCAGGGTCTAGTTTTTTGACTTTCAAATGATATTTCTAATGGTGACTAGTTTTTTGGCTGCCTAAATGTGTCTTTAAGACGATTTCCATTGCAAGATAGAAGAGTAAAAACCACTGGTCAGATAATTTCCCACAGCTAAACTAATCCATCCAACCAACAACAACAGCAACAACAAGCTCCAATCACCATCAACGGGAGAAACCTAAAGGAAGTAGTCTCTTTCACCTATCTAGACAGCGTCGTATCAACTACAGGCGGTGGTGGCATATACGAGGACGTCAAAGCCAGCCAGGATCGGAAAGACAACAAGAAGGGCGTTCATAAGCCTGAAACCAGTGTGGAGATCTTTTGCACTCCACTCAACATGTGGAACAAGATCCGGATTTTCAACACCAACATCATTCAAGTCAGTGCTTCTGTACGTTTCAGAAACTTGGCGCGTTACCAAAGGGATTTCCAATAAACTACAGACATTCATCAACAACTGCTTACGCTCGCTACTAAAGATCAGATGGCCAGAAAGAATAAACAACAAGGAACTGTGGCTGTCATAGAACCAACGAGGCAAGAATTTATCGCTCAACAAATATGCAGAAGGAAGTGGAGATGAATTGGGCATAGACTGAGAAGGCCGACTGGAGACATCACACTCCAGGCCAGGTTGCCGAGTGGAATCCCCATGGGAAGCGACGAGTTGGGTGTCCGAGGCAAGCGTGACATGGAGGAGATGCTGTGAGGAAGAAATGAGAGCTTGTGGGCAGTCATGGCGATAGGTTCAAAAGATTGGAGAGAAGAGAGTGGACTGGAGACGTGCTGCTGAAGCCCTATGTTCCATTAGGAACCCAAGGGACAAATAATAAAATAATAATAAACACTAATCCGTACATGTCGAGAGGCTTGTTCACTGGTATAATTAAAGATCAACAATTATCCCTCTTCTGTTAGATCCAATTGCATCCAAGAACTGTCCAGTGCTCCCACTGACTTCCTTTAAGGGGCAATTCTTGAAGTTTCAATGAGAAGTTGTGAACAGTTGGACCAACCAAGTCGAACATAAGGACGGTTACTCAAAGATGACATTGGACGGAGGTCTCGCTATATCGTGAAATGACAGAAGTAGGAAATATGCACCACCGGATTCCGATAACGTGCTAGCTGTGGAACCTAAAGGTGCTGGGTTCGATCCCTGGAGTGCGGGGTTATGGGTACGTACTGCTGGGAAGCCTCGTATTAGGAAGAAACATTCGTCCACTTCTCTCTGGTTTCCAATTTCTCTCCAACTCATGTCAGTCCATGATGAATACCAATCTAACATCAATTAATCAATCCCAACAAACCTTGAAATTATAAGTGTACTTGCTAACTTGTTGATAGTCTTTTTTTCTCTTGTTGCTACACTGGATCGAAGTGATCGACACCACATAAGTTACAACAACGAATAATCTAGCAATATCGAGGCATTGGGATAGGCGCTCATTTGATAACAGATGTCGATCAACTAGACCAGTACAGCAACGAAAAGTAAACAAGTATCAACAAGTAATAATAACAAGGATACCCGTTTCATATAAGGTGGCTTTCTTTTCTTAGTAGTCTAGTAGATAATGCTCTAACTTTTTAAGTGAAAGGTTCGGGACTAAAGTTTCGGTAAGAACATCATTATTCACTGAGGTGGAGGTATGTTCGGCTGAAAAGTTGCAGATAGGACTAAACGTGCGTCCATCACTCTGGTTGTTTTAAGAAGGCTGAGACTAGCTTTTTCTGTCCGAAAAGAAGTAGTTGTTCAACTTTAAGAATTCTGCCAACTCTTAAACAATCTTGAGTATGATCACACCTCTTGTTTCCATCAATATTAGTAGTAGACTTCCACGAAGATAAAACCACTATGTTTCATATAATCACCTAATTTGCTTACGTTATTCCAAACTCGATCGTTATCCGTTTCCCTTTGACGGGAGTTTTCTAATCAACAAGTGAAAAGAACCCTTCAACATATCGTCTTCACTGTCATTTATATGAGTTCGAATCCATGTAAACCATTTGCATATTGAACCTAATCGCCGACTGACTCCTCAAGTATATCTGGTTCCTATTGTAATCATATTTGAAATTGAACTGATTCATAGTGTTTGAAGAACATCTGTTGAATTTATCTCCTTTTGCTACTTTCAAGTTGATAAAGTGCCAATTATCGATTTTGTATTAGTAGTAAGGAAGTTCCAGTCATCTACGAATATCCTAATATTGTTTGAATCTTCGTGCTTACGTTCATACACTTCAAACAGGTTGCCTTCATTTTACTACCGGAATTCTGTAAATATCTGTAACATGATTGTCTACTGATACTTGTGATTTTCCTTCCCCATACTGGATTGAACTTATCAATTTCTCTTGTAGATGGACTTCTGTGGAAACGTTTCAGTACTCGCTGAGTATTCATAGTGTTATGATCTACTTGGTGGCTAGTGGTAAAAACCTGAACGTCAGTTTCTTTCTATTTGAAACTCGTTGGCTAGATATGCTTGCACCTCAGTGAATATTGTTGTTTCCACTATCTATTGCTTATAACGCTATTGTGGCCACTAGGGCATAGCAGACATAACAGGGTACCGAAAACAACGAGGTGGACTTCCAGAACTTCACTGCTAGCCACCAATTAGACTGCTATATTCTATAGTGTAACTTATCAGATTTCTTGTGACTTAGTGTTCCTTGTTGGTAGGCAACATTAAGATGAGGCATTTATTATCAATAAGGCTCTCTCATAAAAGGTTGCTTCTATCTCCTAGTAGCTTGCAGTAGATTTTGACAATTCTGCTATCAGTTTGAGGTAAGGAAGCGCGTAAACGTAACGTTTAGAAATAAAGATTATTATTTTATCTTTTTGTTCTCAGTGGAATATAGGGGTTCAGTATAAATGTTGCCCTTTCACTTTCTTCTCTCCAGTCTCTCATCCTGACTCCACGACTGTCTACAACCTTTCATTCTTTCATCACACAATCTCCTCCACGTCACCCACAGCTCGGATGAGCAACTCGTCGTTTCCCATTTCAATTCCACTCAACAGCCTAGTCTGGACTGGTGTGACGCGTGATTACCCCAAACACTCTTCTCACTCTATGTCCAATCCAATCCAATCGAGTCCTTCTCCACCTTCTTCTACTGCATATTTGTTTAACAATAGGCTGTTGGTTGGTTAGTTGGTTTCTTGCCAGCCAGCCAGCCACACTTCCTCCTTGCTTATTCGTGTTATTCTGACCATCTGATCTTCACTGTCAGCATCGACTGAGGGTAGACGGTAGCTGTTGATGTGATGTATGTATGTAGTTTGTTGGGAATGTTTTTCGTAATGTGTCAAATCCCTCAAGCATCACATGGAAGCACTGAATTACTTGACTGATGTTAGTGTTGAAAATTTCGATATTTCTGACGTTTTATGCTGACTGGAGTGGAGTAGATCTCCACATTGATTATTTCAGATTGATGAAGATCTGTCTTGCTGTCTTTCCGATTCTGGTTGCTTTGACATTCTCATCTGTGTCTGTGTCGCCTGTAGTTGAGACGATGCTGCCTAGGTGTGTAGGTGTGTAGGTAGGTAGGTGAAAGAGACAACTTGGTTTAGATTTCTCCCGTTCATGGTGATTGTTACTTGTAGTTGTTGCTGTTCTTGTTGTTGTTGGTGGTGGCGCTGATGGTGGTGGTGATGTTGGTTGAGTATCCTCATCACCTCTGTATTCTCCACATTCACTTGAAGGAAGTCTCGGCTTTCTTCACTGTTCTGGGTCGCGTACCAACTATCTAGTTTTTGCCTGTAGATCTTTGAGCTTGTGCAACAGAACATTGGACATATATCATCATCGGTGGCGGAGTCCAAATCTCCTGGGGTTTTTTCATCCATCCAGCCAGCTTATGCTCATCTTGTCACAGCTCCTCACAGTTGTCTGTTGCAGGATCCAGTTCAGTTCAGTCCAGTCCAGTCCAGTCCAGTCGATCACAGTCAGGAAGACCATCGCTCATGATGGAAGTCGGTATCAGCTTTGTCTTACTCCTCTCCTCACTTCACTTCCAACGCATCACTGAGCTTTCCATTGTGAATCACTTCGCATGTAGCCTCATCATATAGCATATAGCTGGTGTGGGATGAGGTTGATGAAGGTTTGTGACACTGAAAGCATAGTGTAGTGTTGAGAATCTGCCCGTCAAATTACTTGTCGATTGACGCTGATGAAGGCGTTTTCGAGGTTGGTGAATTTGTGGTAGAGTCGATTTGACTGCCATTCTGTGCTCTGTTCTCTGATGATGTGAAGCGTATCGTTGCAATTCGATGTGCACATGATTTGTTTTTCCTGAGGCCAATCAATCAGGCTGTTGTGGTTGAAATGCAGTTGAATTGAGAGTGATTTTTGATCTTTTTGGAATGATTTGATTTAATGTTTTGGTTTTGGTGGACAGCGACAGGTGTATGATTCCGCGTCAATTCTTGCAAACACTTAGGTCAGTCTTGTTTGGCTTTTTGACAGGGTAGCATCATGAATAATCAGTTATGTTGTTTTGGATTAATCCAACTGTATTTAATTTTGATTGTTATTTCATATTGAAACCTTCCAGATTTAAAGCTGGTGAAGTGAACTTGAGAATACAAGGTGGTATCATAACGCCAGTTGATGAAGGCCTTCGGGAAACCAATTGGCCGATGTGTCTTCTCACGATGAAAGCATAAGGAAACGTGGGGACATGGAATGTCTGCACCATGTTCGAACCTAGGAAGACAGCCCAGATTGCAAAGGAGATGAAGAGGTATCACATTGAAGTGCTTGGAATTTACGAAAGCAGATGGAATGGGAGTGGACTCTGTAAACCGTCAACTAGAGAATTAAAATTATACTCGGTTTTTGCCACCCAGACGACAACCACGAGCACACTGTTTTAGGGAATGGCTATCATGATGTCCCCAACAGCATCGAAGGCTCTCATGCAGTGGGAACCAATCTCCTACACCACCAGGATCATGACAGCAAGATTCAACCCAAAAGGAAGAGAGGTCACAATCATACAATGCTATGCACCTACAAATAATGCAGAACAAGAGAAAAAGGAGGAATTCTACAGACAACTTCAATCAACACTGGACAAGACCCCAGTTGGCGACATCAAAATTCTAATGGGTGACATGAATGCCAAACTGGGAGGGGACAACACGGGAAGTGAACTAACCATGGGTCGAGAAGTGCCCGGTGAGATGATGAACGAGAATGGAGAATTGTTTGCAGAATTCTGCGCATTCAACGATTTGGTGATTGTTTTAAGGCAGTATGTTCAAGCACAAAGATATCCACAAAGCGACATGGATTTCACCAGATTTTTGGACACACTAAAAATCAAATCGACTTTATCTCAATATGAAGAAAATGGGGACGCAGTCTACTTGACACAAGGTCAAGAAGAGGAGCAGATGCAGGTTCAGATTTTCCACTATCTAGTGCAAGGAACCTAAAAAATAAAGTTGAAAGCCTTCAAGGAAGCTGGTGATAGACCACAGTTCAAGTACAACACTCGGAAACTGAAGGATGAAACTACAAAGGAAATCTTCAAGCCAGCCATCAAGACAAAATGGGAGACATCGAGGAACATCCGTGAAGAAACCTGTGTGGAAGAACACTGGAAGTCTTTGAAAGCTATGTGGAAAGAAACCTGCACAACAGTATGAAGAAGAAAGAAGATAAGGAATAGATCTCGACGGATACATGGAAGCTGATAGATTTTGGAGAGGAGGATGATGAAACAGAAGATAAACCAGTGCAAGGATGCTCAACGACAAGAGGAACTGAGCACAATGTACAAAACACTGGACAAAGAAGTGAAGAAGAGTGCACGCAAAGACAAAAGACACTTCTACGAAACACTGGCAAGTGAAGCAGAACAGGCTGCAGGTAAGAGAGACCTGATGACGTTGTATCAAATAACCAGGTTATTACTGGGAAGAGATCAACGCAGATGAAACCAATAAAAGATGATGACGGAGAGTTAATTACGAAAGAAGAGAAACGAAGGAAACAGTGGGCTGACCACTTCAAGAAGCTCTTGAATCGACCACCACCTGCACTTTGTCCAGAAATACCACCTACAGCCCAGCCGCTGAACTACAAGTGAACATAAATCCTCCAACAGAAATGGAAGTCCTGAACGCCACAAAGCTACTGAAATGTTGGAAAGCAGCAGGTCCAGATGGGATCCCACCAGAAGCACTGAGAATAGACGCAGAGACAACAGCGGACATGCTCACACCACTATTGCAAAAGGTGTGGAAGGAAGAGAAGGTACTTGGCGATTGGAAGAAGGGTTACCTTGTCAAACTGCCGAAGAAGGGAGACCTCAGTGTTTGCAAGAACTGGCTTGGAATCACTCTCCTGTCCACCCAGAGCAAGCAAAATATTAAGCCACATCATCTTGGAGAGGCTGAAGGATGCACTAGATTCAAAACTACGACCGGAACAGGTAGGCTTCAGGAAGTACAAATCATGTGTGGACCAAATTGCAACACTACGCATTTTTTCATCATAGAACAGAGTATAGAATGGCAGTCAACTCTCTACCTCAACTTCATCGACTTTGAGAAGGCCTTTGACAGCGTCGACCGAGAGGTGATTTGGAAACTGCTTCATTACTACGGAGTACCGCAAACCTTTATCCGCCTCATTCAACAACTATATGAAGACGGCACACGCCAAGTAATTCACAATGGGAAGATAAGTGATGTTTTCGAAGTGAAGACAGGAGTGAAACAATGCTGCCTACTATCCCCCATGATATTCCTGATTGTGGTCGACTGGGTCATGCAGCAAACAGTGAGGAGCGAGAAGAGGGGGATACGCTGGACTGCGGAAAAGAACCTAGAAGATCTGGATTTCGCCTTTGATGACTTGTGTCTGATGTCACACAAACTTGAGGATCTACAGGCCAAAACTAACAAGTTGTCAGAAGAGGCAGCGAAGACGGGACTTCAAGTGAATATAGAGAAGACAGAGGTGATGAAGACACCGCACCAACAACTCTTTTTTCAACAACAAACTCCAATCACCGTCAACGGGAGAAACTTAAAGGAAGTAACCTCCTTCACTTATCTAGGAAGCACTGTTTCAACTACAGGCGCCACAGGCACAGACAATGATGTCAAAGTTTTTCAGAATCGGAAAAGCAAGACAGGCGTTCATTAGCCTGAAACCAGTGTGGAGATCTTTTTTTCTGCACTCAGCATGTGGAACAAGATACGGATTTTCAACACCATTATCCTGTCAAGTCAGTCCTTCCATGTGATGGTTCAGAGACTTGCCGCGTCACGAAAGGGATTTACAACAAGCTACAGACATTCATCAACAACTGCTTACGCTGTCTCGCTACTGAAGATCAGATGTTTTGCCAGAATTTTAGAATAAGCAACAAGGTGCTCTGGCAACGAACCTTTTAACCAAGAACCTATCACCCAGCAAATATGCTTTAGGAGGAAGTGGAGATGGATTGGGCATGCATTGAGAAGGCCGACTGGGGACATCACTTGTCAGACCAGGCACTCAAGTGGAATCTCCATGGGAAGCGACGAGTTGGTCGTCTTTTTGGAGGGTGACATGGAGGAGATCGTGTGAGGAGGAAATGAGAGGTTGTAGGCTGTCGTGGAGCCAGGTTCAAAAGATTGGCGAGAAGAGAGTGGACTGGAGACGTGCTACTGAAGCCCTATGTTCCATTAGGAACCCAAGGGACTAATAATAATAATAAAATCATATTGTTCGGCTCAATTTGTAGGTTTTAGCTCTTCCTAAGTTATATTTTCCGTCCACTTTTTTTCTCAGGAAGGTGGTATTATAGTTAAATTTCCGCACTTGAAATAATTTTACTGATTACAATGATAATTGAAGTGTCTTTGAGTTTTTTTATGTCTAGCGCAATTTAAACTCATTCTATACTTCTAAATAACGATATAAATAAGTACTATATTCTCCTAACTTAAAAATTTATTCTAACACTTGTTTGAATAGATGAATGTTTAGTGGTCATATTTTAAATTTCACCGTTACAAATGTTATTTACAGATCGTCATGACACTAATCTCCTGTGACATTTAAACAGTCAAAAGCGCAGCTAAATAAATTATTGATACTTCAAAAGTTAAACATTATGGTCAATACAGTTTAGTTTTTTTTCAGTTACCATTGGTTTTTATTACTAATTTCAACTGTTTAACATTTTTTTTAGATAGATTTTTCATAGTATATTATTACACTAGTATTGGTAACCGCATAAAATGAAAGTAAGGTAAGACAAATAGCCAATATCATCGGCTGTTTTACTGGAGTATATTTTTGTATTTTAGCCTAATAAAGTTTCAAATCAATTCTTCTTTGTTTCTCTTTGAATTCAGGTAAATTTCCAATTATGCAACATTTCAATATTAAAAAGGTAAGACAAAGGCAACACACTGGATATATATGTCAAGGAAAACTTTTGATTTAGAAAAAAAAGACATTTATAATGAAGAGTTTTGAAAAAATACTCAGTAGTAATAGATCAAAAGTCGAACTTATAAAATATCGCTGCCTAAAAATATTTTAGTTCTCAATCACCGATGCTGTAAGTTGTGTTTATGAATGAATTCAATCATTGAAAATCTTCTAACTGAATTATTGGTTAACGCTTATTGATGACTTGGTTCAACATGAGATTTCTTGGAGTCCTAATGAGAAGTCATCACCGGCAGAGCAATCCAAACCGGGTAGATGGTGGCTGCACTACAGTGAAATGGCTTTTAAGTGGTTTTCCAGCTGACTATAGTCTTTGGTGAATACTGTTTCATAGCTCAAAATAATTACCTTACACTGTCTGAGATTCAGTGTTTAAATTAGTTGATCAGCTAGTCAGTAGGCAATATCTGAAATTGAAATAATGGTGAATATTTATATCTCAGTTGGATAGTCTTGGTTGTATTGTGTTCTCTGAGCTGGGTTGTTTAATCGTGAAGCTTTCATCGCCTTGCTAGACGATATCATCAGCACTAACTTCAGTATGAAGCTAAACCACCCAGCTCAGAGAACATAATACAAACAAGATATCTGTAATTCGATAGTTCAGCCATTCTCTTCATGGTAAGTAACTTGAACCTTTTTCCATATGCTTGTATAAGTTAGGTATGGAATTAAAAATTTCGGGATTTCAAGATGCTTATTAAATTTCTTCTCACCTAGGATCCCTACTTGCGTAGTCATAGTATGTTGTACATATTTAGAGAAAAGCTAATTTCTTTGTTAACAATAAAATGTAAGAACGAAACTTTCATGCAATGAAACATTGATGTTGACTTCGATTTTCGGTGTAAAAGTAAAAGTTAGATGGGTTAACACTCCTATGAATAAACTGAAGGGGATAATTCGCGTTCGATTGCGTATTCTTGCCTTATGGACTTGTAAAATTCTATCATGAATGTTATCTGGACATTCTAAGTAATGATTACTTTGAAAGTAGTTTACGGAATGGACTAGCACTTATTTGGAGAACCATTGAAAACCTGTGAGCACTGGACATCTGCTTCGTTCCACTTAAGGACTCATGAATCCAGCAAAGATGAGGCAAGGAACCATCTGTCCCCACTGATAGAGTGCCACCACTCAACTGCTGGTTTACTAACCAACAGTTCACTGTTTTCCTATTTCTTAGGGGCCAGCCAAGTCAGGAATGACATGGATGTCTATCAATGATATTGACTGATGGTCACGCCATATTACGGACTGATTGAGGTAGAAGATAACTGATTATTGGATTTCAGCCTAGTGACTAGGTGGTAATATGTTCGTCATGCGATTTGTTAATTCTAAACTCGATGCTTCATGCACCGGCGAGTATTCACTGTTCAGTAGTCATATACTAGGACAATATACCCATTCAGTGGTTTCATTTTTTCTTTGATTCCCCAACTTACGTAAGGATATTGACAGATGATCGTATACTTTAAAATACTAACCCGTATATAACATCTAAACTATACCATGTCCATTGTGCACGGAGTGGCTACCATGACTACTGGGTAACACTGTGTTGTTTGTAGTGTTTGGTCTCAGGTTCTAGTCCTAATGGGGATAGTATCACTCACTGGGGTGCAGGTACACCAGGCTGATGACTTGCAAATGGAACGAAACAGATGTCTTGGATTCTACTTCTAACCACTATTTTAAAATCAAGTCAAAAAATGATTCGGTCTCATTGTAAGTCAACAAGCACTTTCATGAGAGCAGTTTCATTAGATGTTTCCTCAGTGAAATCTGATTTTCCTAGACTTGATGTCCCAAGAGGTCGTGTATGCGCCTTACTGACAGGTCCTATAGTAGGATAACACAACTGCTTCATGTTCTTAGGATTTCAATTGTTCTCCAGCTGATGTCAGACTTATTTGAAACCAACCGAACTTCATAAACCGTCATTGGAAGCACCTACATGTTTACTAGTTTCTAGAATATGACAACTGTGGTTCACATGTGTGCTGTTTTATTGAACAAACAATAGGCTACCTACCGTGGAAAATTTGAAGTAAATGATTGAGAAAGCTAATGTGAAGCTTCCATTTTATCCCACTGAGATAACTTGCCTACAGATATATATATATATATATATATATATATATATATATATATATATGAAATGCCAACAACCTTTCCTTGTCATCCCATTACGATTTCTGAATGACATTGAAAGACATTTCCAAAAATGGAAATGTACTTGACAACCACACAAATGTGTATATACACAGACAGACAATCGTACAAAAATCATGAAAGGAAGGCTACTAAATCCCATGAATTCATCAGATTGTGGTTCTTGCTGTTTTCAAAGAATTTTATATCAAATTTTCTGTTTTCTATTTCAAATAAAACCAAAAATTCAGTATTCCTATACTTTTGACTTATTTCTTAACATTTTGTAGAAAAGTGAAAAGTGGAATATGTTGTTTCTTGTTTTTCAATTCACTTTATTTCTCTTAGTGTAGATTTTGAAATATCACAGACTAGTTACTTAATAAAGGTTAGCAATATAATCTGGATTCAACTGCAGGTGGCGGCACAGACGACGGCGTCAAAGACAGCCAGGATCGGAAAGACTGCAAGACAGGCCTCCCTTCATTAACCGCAATTTCAGTGTGGAGATATACTCCACTCAACTCCACTCCACTCCACTCAGCATAAAGCCTCAACAACATCCGCATTTTCAACACAAATCCAGTCAACTAAGTCAGTGATTCCATGTGATGCTTGACAGACTTGACGTGTTACCAAAGACATTTCCAACAAACTACAAATATTCATCAACAACCACCGTCTACGCTCACTCATTACTCACTCTGAAGATCAGATGGCCAGAATACTTAGAATAAGCAACAAGGAACTGTGGCTGGCTGGCTGGCTGGCTGGCTGGCTGGCTGGCTGGCTGGCTGGCTGGCTGGCTGGCTGGCTGGCTGGCTGGCTGGCTGGCTGGCTGGCTGGCTGGCTGGCTGGCTGGCTGGCTGGCTGTCAACGAACCAACAATGCAAGAACCTATCACACAACAGATATTTGTGGAAGAGAGTGTAGATGGATTGAATTGTGCATACACTGAGAATACCAACTGGTGACGTGACATGACATGACGTGCCAGACCAGACCAGGTCAGTTGAGGTTGTCGAGTGGAATACAGATGTGAAATGACGAGTTTGTAGTTCGAGGTGAGTGTGACATGGGGGAGATGGAGTGAGGAAGAAATGAGAGGTGGTGGGGAGTTGTGAAGCGAGGTTGGAAAGATTGTAGAGAAGAGAGTGTAATGTGAGCGTGGTAGTGAATCCCTATGTTTTACTAGGAACTTAAGGGACAAATAATAATAATAATAGCAATATAAACTGGGACTCATCAGCCAAATATGCCTGCCTCCCAAGGAGGGATGTTGTTCCTATTAAGGCAATAACCCATAAATAGGTGCTGCAAGCTCCGGAGTATCATCCACGAGACCAGTGAGTCATGGCAGCAACTCCTTAAGGGATGGCTATAGTTCTCATATTATTGCTTTTAACTTCCTATCGTTGAGTGAACCGAAGTGATCATCAGTGAACCTAAGACGCGTGTCCCATTCAACTGATGAGTCTTCATCGCTATCCACTTACTATCAAATTGAAAATACAGCAAATATCAAGGCATCTTAACAGTAGGCCATTTATCAATAAAGACGCATCAAATGAGTCCAGTCAACGACGGATAACTACAAGCAGTAGCATAAACTAGACGTTTTATTGAACATGATCATCAATGGTATACTGAACATTGAACATCGAACAAAAAGATGCTTTCGTTCCGATGACCTTGAAATAGATTTTGAAATATGTACATTTCTTTTAGATCAGAGTGAAAACAAGCTGTTGAATGTTTATCTGTGTATGTGTTTGTGTATGGTTCTCTGGTGCAACTCTGAAAAAAGTATGTCTGCAAACTTCACTGTTGAAATGAGTGAAGAATAAGAATAAAGTTTTTATTAAAATATTTATTCAGGATATAATGACTATAAGAAAAAGTGTCAGATTATTAAATTGTTCAAACTAGGTAGCATATTTAGAGTTGAAATACACACTATTCAACAACTATATGATGAGAAATCTGCATTATTCCACTGCTAAGAAATGCAACGTCATTTGGCTAGTCGGACATATTTCAAAAATGTGATAGACAGAGAGGGATATACCTGACCAGTGAAAAACTAATGTACAGAATCTAGTGTTACAAAAGGTCAGTAGTGAAATGAATAGGTGAATGGTACGTGAATTCAGTGTTTAGTGATGTGTATACGATTCATCAAGGGAAGAACAGCTTCATTTCAGTTGGCATACACTGATGAATGCCAAAAATAATGAAGCTGAATTCAAACAAAGTTTGTGGCGATTACCTCCAACAACCAACTATCACAATTTAATATTGTAAATGATCATACTTATACCATTCAAAAACCATCAAAACAATTTTATCTACACACGACACTCATTCGATAACTACACTGAAATCTTACAAATAATCATCGTTTCACATCCAATCAATGCATCAACTTCAATCCACACAACAATACACCATATGACTGACTATTCATCATTCAAACTCAATATTAACTCTAATAAACTTGTCACTGTTATTCAATTTCACCCGTTTGAAGATTCTTCACCTAAACACAAAATACACAAACACAAACAACCAAACTGCAAGTTCCCTCCTTCTTAAAGTCTGTCAGATGATAATAATTGCATCACTATACTGTCTACTGAATGATGCTCTCGACACTTTCCATAACTGTGAAATTACATCTGGAATTGTAATGAAACAGATTGCAGGTCTGTTGCATTTCTCACATTTATCAGGATTTATTCATTTCAATTCGACACTCATCAATAAATTCTTACAAACTGCTGAACTTAACTACTGACTAACACTTATTCGTGACTTGCTTGGAGAGATGAGATTTATTTAACTTCTGATGAGTTGTTGGCTACTGATTAAACCAATTTGAATATGAGGAGAAATACTCAACAATGCCATTGAATTATGGTCATACCCCAACTACTCAATGACAATGTACCCACTATGAAACCTAAATCTCATGTGTCTGGTTCCTGATGGGATGACGTCTGAGCACTGTTGAGGAGTCGCATGCTATGACAAAACATATGTCCAGTGCTCCCACATTTTCAATGCTTATCCAGCCAATGTCAACTTGCAGTGAATGCCAATCTGAAGTCGAGAGGCAACTGATTTATACAGGAACAGTTTTTATAACCAACCAAGTAATGGGAATTGAAAGTCACATCTTCAACTCCTTAATTATTCTTGTTCACATCAACTGTCAAACATAAGAAAAATGCTACTGAAACATACTGGCCATTAGTGGAATCCTAGGAGATGCGCATCATCCTGTTTAGACTTCATCAGTTCAACCGATTATTTCGGTGAGGGAAGACTACAAGTCACAACATGAGTAAGAAAATACTTTCTCAAGGTTCTCCAATATTCTATAACCATTCGGCTTGAATAAGGTGAAAAGGAATAACACCTGATGCATAATTACTAGTATATAATGAGAATTCAGCTAAATGGGTTGGTGACATGGATTTGAATATCTCAGAGGTAATCAGTCTCCTCGTTGAGAAGGCCAACTGGGGACATCACGTGTTAGGTCAGGCCGTCGAGTGGAATCCAACAGGGAAATGACGAGTTGGTGTCCGAGCCGTGGGTGACATGGAGGAGATCATGTGAGGAAGAAATGAAAGGTTGTGAGCAGTGGTGGCACCAGGTTAAGGAGACTGCAGCAGAGAAGAGAGTGAAATGGAGGCGTGCTACTGAGGCCCTATGTTATGTTCCACTAGGAACTCAAGGGGAAACAAATAAATAAATCAGTTTCCTCACAGTTGCATATACATCTTACTGACAGGCGTCCATACACACACAGGATAGACTCAGGAAGGTTTCTTGCTGATGACCTCAGGCTGTCAAGCAGTTCCTATCTTTATATGAAGTTCTTTCAACATCTCCACAGTTCGCTTTTTTGTTACTGACTACTGACTGGCACTTATTCGTGACTTGGTTGGAGATATGAGATTTATTTAACTTCTGATAAGTTGTTGGCCATTGAATAAACCAATTGGAATATGAGAAGAAACACTATTTCTACTCATTGACAGGATTCAAACATCTGTTAGACAGAAATGTACAGCTCTCCTGACGACTACAACCAAAACAAAACTTTGAATGGTAACGGGTAAAATGGAGCCTTGTTTTGAATACCATTTCAAATACATTCAGTAAAGATGTTGTCCGGAATGATTCTTTCGAATACATTGACTGATTGCTAAACTGTAACTAATTTCATTTTGTCTGGTTCTGAGTTCTGATTAAATATATCAACTTAACCAGTAAACTCATCATTGTGATACACGTTGACAGATGTTAGCCAGTTTTATCCAAATGACAAGAAGTCCTACTTGATTTAGGTTTCACGCTTGTTGACATTCGAATGTTGTTCTCACACTTTCATCCATGAGTTATCAGAAAAGTCATCATTGGTTAGGTGTATTTGAATTGGTTAAATGTGCACAATCTTACCACTTTCTAAGCTTCTTATGACTTAGCGTAGTTTATCATCATGGTAAATGCCGCTAGTAGAAATAAAATCTCAACTCTTGTAACAATCTTCAGAATAATGAATACGTTTCTGTGCAAACCTACTTTGTCAGCAGTTAATGTTGAGGTAGAGCATCTTTTCTATTTTTCTCTGCAAAAAATTTACCTTAATTACATGTAACACTAAGATGATTATCACTGGTGTAAAATTTTCAAAAGTTACTTCATTCAACGAAGAGATACAGAATATTACAAAACACGAGAATTCCTCTGAGATGTATTATACAGTCTCAAAAGTATTAAGAATCAAGTACTCAGCAATATATGGAATTCATGTATGAAATTTCATTTTAAAAAAATACCATATTCAGTTGTTCAGGTCGCTGAATCTCTTGATGGTGCATAAGTTATAGTAGAATACCTAGAGAAATAACTCGACTTAATTTACATCACAAATGGCTAAAGTCACTCCACTAACATTGACGATTGTTCAAATCCCTACGTTAATGTTTACCAGCTCAGTCTGTTGAAAAATTTCGATACATAACAAAACTGCATATTCATATTTTGAAATCAATTGTAAGAAAATCATGAACTGAAGCCAGTGACTTTGAGAAGGTAATCAATGCTTGAGTATTGTATACCAGATAAAATTCCTCAACTTCATACAGGATCTTTAAAGTAAGACGAGAAAAATTTTTTATAAGATTTCGTTAAAGAATTTACTAAAAGAATAATCGCATGGAGAATTTCCAGAAAACCAAGAGTAAAATATTCCCAACCTATTCATTGTTAAACTGAATCAAATGGAATTTGAAGAAGTTTCACTAAGATTTAATTTTCACGTCACAATCCAATGAGTGAAGGACGGTTCAAAACTATCTTGTTTCATGAACTCCAAAAAAGAAAATTTTATCAAAAGAACTATAGATGGAGCTAAGAAATCTGAAAAATAACGATCAAGTAGTAATATTGAAACCAGTTAAAAGTTTGAGTGTTGAAATAATAAATAAGGATGATTATATCTTTAGGATGGACTTGTTTCTTCACAACCCAATGAAATTCACAACGGATAGCTGCCTTAAAATATAGACTGAAGTAACAGAAAAACGAACTGTGGAGATGTTGAAAGAACTTCATATAAAGATAGGAACTGCTTGACAGCCTGAGGTCATCAGCAAGAAACCTTCCTGAGTCTATCCTGTGTGTGTATGGACGCCTGTCAGTAAGATGTATATGCAACTGTGAGGAAACTGATTTATTTATTTGTTTCCCCTTGAGTTCCTAGTGGAACATAACATAGGGCCTCAGTAGCACGCCTCCATTTCACTCTCTTCTCTGCTGCAGTCTCCTTAACCTGGTGCCACCACTGCTCACAACCTTTCATTTCTTCCTCACATGATCTCCTCCATGTCACCCACGGCTCGGACACCAACTCGTCATTTCCCTGTTGGATTCCACTCGACGGCCTGACCTAACACGTGATGTCCCCAGTTGGCCTTCTCAACGAGGAGACTGATTACCTCTGAGATATTCAAATCCATGTCACCAACCCATTTAGCTGAATTCTCATCATATACTAGTAATTATGCATCAGGTGTTATTCCTTTTCACCTTATTCAAGCCGAATGGTTATGAAATATTGGAGAACCTTGAGAAAGTATTTTCTTACTCATGTTGTGACTTGTAGTCTTCCCTCACCGAAATAATCGGTTGAACTGATGAAGTCTAAACAGGATGATGCGCATCTCCTAGGATTCCACTAATGGCCAGTATGTTTCAGTAGCATTTTTCTTATGTTTGACAGTTGATGTGAACAAGAATAATTAAGGAGTTGAAGATGTGACTTTCAATTCCCATTACTTGGTTGGTTATAAAAACTGATCCTGTATAAATCAGTTGCCTCTCGACTTCAGATTGGCATTCACTGCAAGTTGACATTGGCTGGATAAGCATTGAAAATGTGGGAGCACTGGACATATGTTTTGTCATAGCATGCGACTCCTCAACAGTGCTCAGACGTCATCCCATCAGGAACCAGACACATGAGATTTAGGTTTCATAGTGGGTACATTGTCATTGAGTAGTTGGGGTATGACCATAATTCAATGGCATTGTTGAGTATTTCTCCTCATATTCAAATTGGTTTAATCAGTAGCCAACAACTCATCAGAAGTTAAATAAATCTCATCTCTCCAAGCAAGTCACGAATAAGTGTTAGTCAGTAGTTAAGTTCAGCAGTTTGTAAGAATTTATTGATGAGTGTCGAATTGAAATGAATAAATCCTGATAAATCTGTGAAATGCAACAGATCGCAGGTCTGTTGCATTACAATTCCAGATGTAATTTCACAGTTATTGAAAGTGTCGAGAGCATCATTCAGTAGACAGTATAGTGATGCAATTATTATCATCTGACAGACTTTAAGAAGGAGGGAACTTGCAGTTTGGTTGTTTGTGTTTGTGTATTTTGTGTTTAGGTGAAAAATCTTCAACCGAGTGAAATTGAATAACAGTGACAAGTTTATTAGAGTTAATATTGAGTTTGAATGATGAATAGTCAGTCATATGGTGTATTGTTGTGTGGATTGAAGTTGATGCATTGATTGGATGTGAAACGATGATTATTTGTAAGATTTCAGTGTAGTTATCGAGTGAGTGTCTTCTTTCTATAGATTTACTTGCATTTCAATGATAAATGTCTGAAATCAAATGATGAAGCTACTATAAGCTTAAAATCGTTATCCTGGAACCTAGGTTCATTATCCTATTGAAATTTTAGAGTCTTGTATACCCTTTTATATGTCTAACTTTGTGTTGTCCGCGTACACTTTAAACCTGTACTGTACATCACTTAAAGTATTACTTCAGACGAATAGACTGAATGTGATCTCGATCCTTAGGATGATTTTGCTCCATTTGTGGTTTTAATTCATACCTTGGTAAGTTCTTTCTGAGGAATTCAAATTTCTTAGTTTGACTACCTGAGATAACTCTGGTTTAGAAGGTTTATATTTATACGGGATGATGATTAATTATGAAGTGAAAATCTCAGGCACGACAGAATTTTTACCAGCTACCACCTTATTACCTCCTCGGTGTTCATCCCAACTGTTTTGAAGCACAATAAATTTCTCTCTTGAAGTTTCGATTAATCCTAATCTTATATAAATGGAATATTTATGTAATAGTGATGGATTTGTAAAAATTATGAGAACTAATCTGATAACCAACAACTAATTCAACAATCAACTATTGAATAGATTATACTACTAATTGTGTTGTCTGCACGCAGTTCTAGGTAACATATCTAATGATTTTGCAAGTAATCTTGTCAACAGCAAGATTTAGAGCGGATGAGAAGTGTAAGGTAACAATATTACTCTGTATCTAACAACTAAGCAGCATAAAAAGGATATACGGTGAAGAATTAATTATCCTTGGGGTTGAGGTGTATGCCTGGTGTTTATCTGACCCCAGTCTGTTAAATTAACATCATTATGATAATGTTAAACTTATCTTTATCCCTATCTACATATATCTTAGTATACTACTACTTATATACTTATAAATAATATTGTTATAACATGACAGATATGATAATATAGAAGTAGTATTCATCATGGACTGATATCAGTTGGGGAACCATTGAAAATCAAGGAGTACTAGACAACCATTTCGTCCTAGTATGGGACTACTGAGCAGTACGCACTCATGACCCGGTTAGGTATCCAACTCATGACGAAAGGAGAACATGATAATAGTTATTAAGAATAATAATAATAAAAAAAATCAATAAAACAGCTTACCCGGTATGTTTCTTCTTCGTTGTCTAGATGAATCATATTTTGCATAATTATAGGCTTCATTCCTTCATGAATATTCTTTTGTCTTATCATATGATTGCCTTCTATTGGTAAAATACAATTATCATTGTTCCATCTTGTTGATGTATATAAATTCTCTTCTGTATCACATTCTTTAATAATTATATTCTCTTTCTTAAAATTATGTTGATGATCATAATGATAATTCTGTTGATAATGATCATATTCAAATTTATGGATTCGATCTAATTTTGTCTGTTGTAAATTTATAAAATTTTCTTTTGTCTCTCTAATCATCTCTTGTGGTGTACATTCAATTCCTTTATCTGAACAGTATTTATTCATGAGATCTGAGTAGTGATTATCAGTTATTGATGTATAACAGTGCTGAAAAGGGAATTTTTTGAAGGTTGATTTATTCTGGTCATTATTGTTATTATTACTATTACTATTATTATTATTATTATTATTATTATTATTATCAGTAGTAGTAGTAGTAAAATAGTTATTACTGTAAGAAGTAGTATTGAATGTGATGGCTGTTAATTTCGCCAGTGGATTATTATTATTATTACTATTATTAGTTTCGTTGGTATGACCAGACTGTTGTATCAGATGGTGTTGTTGCTGATAATGTTGATGATGAAAAGATCTTCTTGAGGATGATGAATACACTGATGATGTTGACGGTTGTTCAAATCAATTGGTTGAACAGTTAACATTATTTCTGTTCCACTTGAAAACCACTTCTAATATCTATTGTTTTGGGTTGATTAAATTTTTGGTGATAATTGAAAAATTTCTGTTTAAAAACGAGTTTTACATAGGTAATTGTAGATTTTCTTAAACTTTCTAGGCATAACTTTTTAGTTTTCATTGCTTTTCTAATTTATTATCATTATTATTATTATCATCCTATATGTTTTACTAGACAAAATGAAAAAATATTTAGGGAGAAAAACCATCATATTGCTCTTTGATTGGATAGCTTGAACAAGTAGTGGAACCAATAGCAATTAGGAGCGTTTAACAGGAAGAAATATGTACTGTTTTCTATATTTAGTTTATCGTTTATCATCAAACATTATCTATATAATATTATATACTAACATTCTTGTTTTTAATAGTTGTAAATAGCGGTCAAATTGAACTTTATGATTTAAAGATGAAAATTTAACCTCAATCGAAAAAAAATTCGTTAGATTTCAATGACATTTATGATTAACTGGTTAGTGATTATTATTTTCTCCTCAATACATACTTAATTATATCTGTATGGTGTTTCAAGGGTATAGATTTCAGCACCATCACACTAAGGAACTTTTATTTCCCCAGGATGTCATAGGTCTAACTTGTGGAGCAAGTGAATTTATTTTTCGTTCACTTGTGAACACTTTCCAGCATGGTTAGATAGAAGTGTGGTAAAAATGATTACTAGTAGCATATCCTGCAGTCGGTGACTAGGCATACGTAGTATCCTTCGCCTCACTACCTTTTTACTTGATGTGCTGATATGAGGTGTGGCAACTCGGACCGTTACGCAGTAATGCCCGGTCCTATGCTGATAATGATGATGATGATGACTAGTAGCATAATACTACATTTGATTGAAATGAACCATTAGGTGGATATGCATAAGTTGGTGTTTTGCATCCTGTACCAAGTTTCCATCAACTTTCCAAAAGGATCAAGAATACTTTTAATGAATAAAAAAGACTACATAGATAAAACGAATACTTTACTAAATGATGAGAGTAAATTTCAGAAACTAATCGCTTATGGGTTTGCAAGAACTGGAGCGGAATCACTCTCCTGTTCAACAAAAGCAAGCAAAATATTGAGCTGTATCATACTGGAGAGACTTAAGGATGCACTGGATTCAAAACTACGACCGGAACAGGCTGGATTCAGGAAGTAAAAATCATGTGCGGATCAAGTTGCGACGCTTCGCATCATCATAGAACAGAGTATACAATGGAAGTCAACTAAACTCTATCTCAACTACATAAACTTCCAAAAGGCCCTCGGCAGCGTAGACCGACAAAAAATTCTGCACCTGCTGCTTCTAAACTACGGTTTCAGTCCCACAAATCTTTCCCAACCCCATTCAACAACTATATGAAGATGCCACATTCCGAGTGATTCACAATGAAAAGCTCAGTCACGCGTTTGAAGTGAAGACAGGAAGGAGTAAGACAAGGCTGTCTACTATCAACCATCATATTCCCAATTGCAGTGAACTGAATCATGCAGCAAACAGTGAGGAGCCAGAACAGGTAGACAATTTGGAACGCAGAAAAGAACCTAGCAGATTTAGATTTCGCCGACGAGGATTTATGTCTAATGTCACACAAACTTGAACATCTACAGACGAAAACCAACAAGTCGACAGGAGAGGCAGGGCAGCGAAGACGGGACGTCAAGTGAATGTAGAGAAGACAGAGGTGGTGAAGATACCCAACCAGCAACACCACCACCAACAACAACAAGCTGCAATCACCATCAATGGGAGAAACTTCAACAAAGTAGTCTCCTTCACCTATCTAGGCAACACTGTTTCAACTACAGGTGGCACACACACAGACGACGACGTCAAAACCAGTCAGGATCACAAAGACAGCAAGACAGAGGTTCCTGCATTAATTTGAAACCAGTGTGGAGATCTTCTGCACTCAGCACACATTCATCAACAACTGCCTACGCTCACTCGTTACTGAAGATCAGATAGCCAGAATAGTCAGAGTCAGCAAGAAGGAACTCTGGCTGTCAACGAACCAACCAACGAAGCAAGAAGCTATCGCTGAACAAGTATGTAGAAGAAGGTGGAGATGGGGATGGATTGGGCATACACTGAGAAGGTCAACTGGGGACATCACATGCCAGGCCACGTACTCGAGTGGAACGCAGATGGGAAGTGACGAGTTGGGCATTGGAGGAGGGAGGTGATATGGATGAGATGGTGTGAGGAAGAAATGAGAGGTTGTGGTGAGTCGTGGAGTGAGGTTCAAAAGATTGTGGAGAATAGAGTGGCTGGAGACCTGCTACTGAATCCCTTTGTTTGACTAGGAACCCAAGGGACAACTAATAATAATCTGTTCCCCAACATGATAAACATTCTATCAAGGTATTACTCTTCAAATTACTTTTCTTAGTTCATTTTCTTTACCTCTCCTGAACACTTCCCTATTGTTTTATAAAATTATTACTGTATAGTGTTATACAAGTTGTATAATCGTTTAGATAATCAACTACTTTGGATTGAACACCAGTAATATATGATTCCGATAGTCACTTCCATACAAGACGTGTGTGAATTGACCTTGTTAGGTGCATAATATCATAAACAAACTGAAAAGTGAAGTCTCAATATTGTGGATGCATAATTCCTCAGTATTTATACATAACAGTCGGATCTGAAGGAGGAGAAGTTATCGAAAAGAACATTCCTTATTCATTCAAATAACCTTTGAATTATAATTGATCTTCTGTTAAACTGAAGTTTTCAGTACCCATTTCTAAGGATCATTTCCGCTAGGTTGATGGTGTTGCTGTGGGAAGTCATTTAGGTCCCCTTCTAGTTGTCATATTTATGTCATGATACAATTGGCCGAGAATCTAATAGACCAAACCCATCAGTATTGAAGATATGCTGACGATATCGTGATTATTTGTGAAAACTTAAGACAGTCTACTAAAATTCTAAACCAATTGAACGAAGAACAGAACAGCATATCATTGACATGTGTAGGTGAAAAAGATGACTGCTTGCCATTCTTGGATACATTAATTACTCGGAGGCAGGACGGACCCATAAAACGATCTATTTGCAGAAAACCTACATGGACAACTGCAATATTTTAACTGTCTTAGCTTTTGTCTAGTTCTGTACGAGCGAGCGTTAGTTAGGTGCTTATCCAGTAGAATTCAACGAATATGAACAGAGGACACTTTGGAAGACGAAAGAGGAACACTGATTGAAATGCTGTTGGAAAATAGCTATCTATCAAGATCTATTAGGCAGCACAAAATAATTAGAACGTCAAAACCAGATCTTCAGTTTGTCCCATAGAAGGGTTTCTTTATCAATCTTCCATACAAAGGTGACTCCCATAGCACAATCCTCAAGCAGAGACTGCTGTTAGAAAGACTTACTATGCAGCCAGGGTTTGATTAACAAAAACCACCATGCCTGTATATTCTCCCAAACCCCTGCACCATGTGAACAACATTGTTACACCCATTGTACATACCAATTCAAATGTACTTGTGATGACAGATACATTGGGAGGACTCATAGATCCATGCAAGTAAGGGCTTCGGAACATATTCCGAAGTGGTTTCAGAAGCAAAGTAAAACACCGGAACCCATAAAATTTGGTGGCAGACTTTTGAATTCTTCGATCGAGAAATATATTGTTGAGAGAGGTCACAGGATCTGCGTGGCTACTTCCTTTACGCCTATTTAAAGAACGTATTGGTGAGGAATCCTTGAATCTGTTGAGGCCTTAGCTGTTAGGAAGTTCAAACCACCTTTTTGTGTTCATAAACAATTTCTTATCATATTAAATCTTCCTTGGTGAATTTGGCTATGAAAACCAAGTTCTATGTATTGGTTTTCACTGTTATTCGGCCTTTAATTCAGCCTTCCTACTTGACCTCTTTCAATTTTCTCACCCCGTATCTTCATGACTTTTCATATAAATACCTATGACAAGTACGTGTATGACCAGATAATTCGAAATCTGTTGCGCATAAACATTACACGGTTCATCTTTTTATTGTTTTGCCGAAGGATATTTTTTAGTGATTTCAATTAGTCTTCTGACAGAAGTAATGAATAATTGGATTTGAACATTATTTCCCCAGTAAATTTGTTCATCGTTACTTCGAATGAACACTTACTGAATACTAGAACTAACTATTATAAAATTGGAGAGGTAAGCAAAAGATAAAGCAGTCATAGGGTTCGAACCTTAGAACTATGACTGTTCTGTGTGCAGAGGATAGTAATGTAGTTCACAACAACTAAAATCATGTACTCAACTCTTTAAAATTTTATTATGTCTTCAACTAGCAGAAAACGTACTTGTAGATATAAGGAGAAAATATACAGTATCCAAAATTTTGTTTACTGCCGTATTTTTGCATACCTTCAGTAGTCTCCGAATGAATATCGGTGGGTGAATATCGATATAATAGGTAAAGTAGAAGTGCAAAAGGATTTTCTTACAAATCTAACATAATCATCTGACATCTATACTGAATCATCATGGTAAATTTAGCTGCTATTCAACATATAACTGAAATGTACTTTACAATGATAAGGTGGTCCTCATTAAGTTAATTCAACTCATACGATTTAGTTGTGGATGTAATCGGCTGTTAGGTGACAGACAGGAGTAATATCTTTCGATAATACTCAGTCATTCACATTAAAACATTGGGATTGAAGTTAAATCCCACAATGAAGTGCTTGGAAGCCGATTGCCTAGTTAAATAATTCCTATGTGTATATGAGGGAAGCTCAGTGATGCTTTCGAAGTGAAGACAGGAAGGAGTAAGACAAGGCTGTCTACTATCAACCATCATATTCCCAATTGCAGTGAACTGAATCATGCAGCAAACAGTGAGGAGCCAGAACAGGTAGACAATTTGGAACGCAGAAAAGAACCTAGCAGATTTAGATTTCGCCGACGAGGATTTATGTCTAATGTCACACAAACTTGAACATCTACAGACGAAAACCAACAAGTCGACAGGAGAGGCAGGGCAGCGAAGACGGGACGTCAAGTGAATGTAGAGAAGACAGAGGTGGTGAAGATACCCAACCAGCAACACCACCACCAACAACAACAAGCTGCAATCACCATCAATGGGAGAAACTTCAACAAAGTAGTCTCCTTCACCTATCTAGGCAACACTGTTTCAACTACAGGTGGCACACACACAGACGACGACGTCAAAACCAGTCAGGATCACAAAGACAGCAAGACAGAGGTTCCTGCATTAATTTGAAACCAGTGTGGAGATCTTCTGCACTCAGCACACATTCATCAACAACTGCCTACGCTCACTCGTTACTGAAGATCAGATAGCCAGAATAGTCAGAGTCAGCAAGAAGGAACTCTGGCTGTCAACGAACCAACCAACGAAGCAAGAAGCTATCGCTGAACAAGTATGTAGAAGAAGGTGGAGATGGGGATGGATTGGGCATACACTGAGAAGGTCAACTGGGGACATCACATGCCAGGCCACGTACTCGAGTGGAACGCAGATGGGAAGTGACGAGTTGGGCATTGGAGGAGGGAGGTGATATGGATGAGATGGTGTGAGGAAGAAATGAGAGGTTGTGGTGAGTCGTGGAGTGAGGTTCAAAAGATTGTGGAGAATAGAGTGGCTGGAGACCTGCTACTGAATCCCTTTGTTTGACTAGTAACCCAAGGGACAACTGATAAATAATAATAATATGTTTATATGATGTTCATCACTGAATATCTTCTATGGACTAGCAGTGGAAGTATGACAACTCCACTTATAAATCCTAGAATATATTCTAATTGATGGAAAGAGATATACAACTTATCATATCCTCATCCAAATAATCAGATTTTTGAGGAGATCAAACCAATATCATCCTCAATACTTCGCATTTTTGATAAGAATACACTTTTCATTGAGAAGAAATAAACTACAATTTAATACTTGTCAACTGAATGTTCCTGCAACAATATTAGAAAATAACAGTTGATAAACAATGAAAAATTGTCATTTTTTCTCTTCATTATGAAGTAGATACTAATGAACTCATCTATACAAGTGTTGAAACATTCAGGGATAAACTTTAAAGCTTGGAGAACACTTAATAACTATCATGATCATTATATTGAGGTATAAATCTTCATTATGTCTTACACTAGTATCAATATAACTGATATCTTAAATTTCTATGTTAAAGATGATGATGATGATGATGATATAATTCATTAAAAAACCTTCAACACATCCAGTATGACTAGTATTATTTGAACTCATCTAATTATTACCTGGGTGATATTGGTTCATACGCCTGTTGTAACCTGTAATATGAGTATGTTCTGTTGTCAATATGCACATTATTTAATTATCGTCATTATTACTAATCTAATTATTTGAAGTATTTATCAATGTAAAACTTTAACTCACCATCAAGACATACAATTTCTACTATCTTCTTCGTGTTTGTTTTTATTCCTTTTGATCAAGAAAATCACAGTGGAAATAATAATTTTAAAAAAAGTGTGATCAAGAAGACAAGACTATTAGTGGACTGTTAATACTTGATTAGATTTTTTCATTAAATTCTAATATGTGTTGAGATATGTTCATTGATTCAAGAGAAAATTTTATTTGTTGCTTCATTATAACTATTGTTACTTCTTACTTAACATATATATTAACCAATCAGATTAAAGCTGAAAGTATCACTGGTTATATGAAATCATAAATGACATTCTATTTGTAATCAGTGAATATACTGAAGTTATTAACAAACTGTACACAGATAAAAGTTACAGATTTATGTAGTATATACCCTAATTATAATTGATTGTTTAGAAGGTATTGGTAATTAGTGTTACTAATATTAGTTGAAGAACTTTTACAGACTTGATTAGCAGTGTACAGCTGTTTTTATTCTAGTATAACATTCTTCAGCACTCATAATCTCACCAGAGATCACTGAACCCTTCACTTCTCATTGGTTACCATTGACCTAATAGTCTATATTTTCCAAATATTGTCAGATTGTGTAACCATAAGTGATTTATTTTCTCTCAGTGTTTCCTGTCTGGTAACACTTGTACATTCTTTTTTGACAATAATAGAAACAACTTTATCTACCTCTGTGTCTAATAGTTTTCATATGATGCCTTAATGTAATTTATTTGACCATCTTCAGGTATTGCCTGCTGTCTAAAATGCCTAAAAACAATCATTGAACACTGTTCAAACAAACCCTTCTTTCAAGTTGTTAGTCATTGTAGACTGACATCAGTTGGAGGAACAAAGGAAACCTGGGAGCACTGGACAGCTGTTTCGTCACACTAGTATGTGACTCCTCAGCATTGTGCACCCATGACCCCACCAGAGATCGAACCCGCGATATTCAGGTTCCGTGTTCAGCACGTTATCATCGAGCCACTGGGTCAAAATCCAGTGCTCCGTATTTCTAACTTGTATTAGCTTACGATAATAGTAACGTGCTGGCCACGGAACACGAAGGTTGCGGGTTCGACCCTTGGTGGGGTCATGGGTGTACACTGCTGAGGAGTCCCATACTAGGACGAAACAGCTGTCCAGTACCCCCAGATTTCTTTTGTTCCTCCAACTGATGTCAGTCTACAATGAATAACAACTTGAAATATTTTCAAATCCCCACAACTCCCTCAAAAATATCCCTCTTTGTTTTTCCTACTTATAAAAACAACTTGCTTTATTTAAATGAGTGAGCAACAGATTTCAACAAGAAATTATAACCATAAAAGAACATTTTATAAATCTACAAAATTGAACATATTCTTACTCAGTGAATATTAAATTCCACTTTCTGTTTACTGATTTCTTTAGATAATGACTGGTAGTGAGTACTACTGATAAGAATACATATAAGTAGTATATGTTAAGAGGTCGGCGGAAATCATGGGCAGTTAAGATCTATGGGTAAATATTCCACATAAAGAAACGTAAGAGGTAAGAGGAAATGAAATATGTTGCGCAAATGAATACTTCAATGGAAAGGTTACAATATATGATCAATAATGTACAAAGTGTCATGTGATAATAGCTTCGCAAAAGCTCTATGACACAGAGGAATAGTTAGACTTGACATGAATTCACTGAAGGTTTTTTGTGAATTATGCAATCCATTTTGAGAACTGTATAGTTAGGTGACTCTCAAATATAGTAGTAGTTACCTTAGAAACAAAAATCTGTTACCCTCGTGATGTTGTAACTGTCGTCAATATTGCTGGCTAACTTCAGTTTTTGTCGACCACCTATGCAGTGCTCTATAGGTAGACTGAAGCGAAATGAATACGAAATAGATTTATGGAACGCTTTACTGACCTCAAAAGACTGAAACAATCATTCGGTGTTAAGGCTACATCAGTCACTGTTGATCACTGTCATTAGGCACTATGTATCGTACACGTTTGATGTTATTCCATAAACAACTAGTCTTATTCTTGAGATGAATGGGGATTTTTTTTACTTTACAAGTAGTATTCATCATGGACTGAGGTCAGTTGGGGAACCATTGAAAATCTGGGAGCACCGGACAACTGTTTCATCCTAGTATGGGACTGCTCAGCAGTATGCGCCCACGACCCAGCCAGGGATCGAGCTCAGGACCTTCAGGTTCCACGGCGAACGAGTTAACCATTCAGCCACTGGGTCGGTTTCCAGTGGTTCACAATCTCTAACTTATGTCAATTCACGACATAGCGCGACTGTTACCCAAGGTCTTCAATTAGCATCCACTTCACTTCCGACTGCTGAGGAGTCCTATACTAGGACGAAACGGCTGTCCAGTGCTCCCAGCTTTCCAGTGGTTCCCTAACTGACGTCAGTACATGAAGATAACTACTTCTGGTCTTATTCTATTACTTGCTGATACTGGTAACTCTCTGCTGCTATGCTTGATTCGACGACTGGCAACCATCGACCAAATTGTGAAAGAGGTAGCCAGGCCTTCCTCCGCACTGATCCATAAAGCAATGAGTATGAAGTTTAAGTTTTAGTGAGAATACCACATCTCTTAGTGGAGTTGCAGGTACATTCGGTTGATGAGTCTTGGGTAGGACGAAACTCACACCTTAGATTCCACTGTTAAATAATCACAAAGCAAATTTTAACAACTAGTCTTCATCTAACTATTATCTCATGTCTAAAATAAAAGAATTTCTTAGTCTGTTAGTTAAATAACACATTTTTTATAGTCATTTTAAATTTTTACAGTTTATTGTAAAATCGACTAGTTTCAAGCGGTTTCACTCTTTCTCTGAATGTTCATTTTTCGTTTTAGACTAGAACATTTTTTCATATCTTTATTTTTTATAACTTGAAAGTTCACTCGACTAATATTATTATTATTATTATTATATCTGTTCAAAATAGAAAACAGAAATCTACCTAGGTGATATAAAATGAAATAAAACTTTATGTTATTCATTTTCATTATTCTACTGAAATGTTTCGATCATGGTGATTGTCTACTATTCTTCAAGTTTTAAGATTCAATTCTTCTTAGACATTCCAATAACAAGCTTAGTGACTTAATCAGGATTTATTTCTTAAGGGCTTTCTGCAGATTGCTTCCAACCAACTAACATAATTAGTCTATATTTAATACTTAGTCGAAAAATAAATACTTTCATAAACATTAACATGAAAAGAATGAAGGTAGTTCGATCCACAAAGCTTTCTTCATTTCAAAGTGTTCAGCAGCATAATACTGTGAAAAGATTTTACTTCAGGATGAGGATGATAATTGTTTACGATTCTCTGAGCTTTGAAGCTTGTTCTTAAATGTTTCACCTCTAGACTAGGTGACTTCAACGGCATTTAGGTACTCATATGTTTCGTTTCACTGAGCTGGTTGCATTTCACCTATTTATACTACTGTTATTAATAATTCAAGGTTCACTGGTTTACTAGACTGTCCAAAGCCTCGATAAAGAGGAAAGGTTGGGCTTAGGGTTAGTAACCCTACACCATAAAACCCATCCTTTTGCTAAAAAACCTTCTACGCATCATCATAGAACAGGGTATAAAATGACAGTCAAAACTGCACCTCAACTTCATCAATTTTGAAAAGGCTTTTGACAGAGTCGATCGAGAAGTGATTTTCCAGGCAGTCACTTCAACACTGCGGTTTTAATGCCACAAACCTTCACCAACATTACTCACCAGTTATATGAGGATAGTGATGCTAACTGTTAAGTAATTCACAATGAAAAGCTGCTCAGTGATGCCTTTGAAATGAAGAAAGGAAGGAGTAAGACAAGGTTGTCGCCTACTATCACCGATCATCTTTCTGATTGTGGTTGACTGTACAGGACTGGACTGGATCATGCAACAAACAACTGTGAGGAGCGATAAGATGTATAAACTCTGGCTGGACTCATGAAAAGACCACAGAAGAAGATTTGGATTTTCCCGCCACCGATGACGATTTATATCTAACGTGTTGTCACACAAACTCGAAGATCTACAGGTGAAAACTAACAAGTTGGTAGAAGAGGTGAGGCAGCGAGGGGAGACGGAACTTCAGGTAAACGTAGAGAGGATGGAGGTGACAGATGTAGAAAACCAACCAACAACAAAAACAAACACCAGTCACCATCAACGAGAGAAATCTGAAGGAATTTGTCTCTTTCATCTACCTACCTACCGAGACAGCACCGTCTTAACTACAGGTGGCGCTGGTACAGATGATGATGTCAAAAAAACCAGGATCGGAAAGACAGTAAGATAAGCCCTCCTTCATCGGTCTGAAATAATCAGTGTGGAGATCTACTGCACTGAACTGCACACCCTCCACTTCACTCCACTCAGCATAAAGCGTGAAAAACATCCGGGTTTTCAACACTAACATCAGTCAAGCAGGTCAGTGCTTCTGTGTGATGGTTGAGAGAATTGGCACGTTACCAAAAGTATACCCATCAAACTGCCGACATACATCACATCAACAGCTGCCGCCTACACTCACTCGATACTGACACTGAAGATCAGATGGTCAGAATAATACGAATAAGCAAGAAGGAAGTGTGACTGGCCGGCTGGTAACGAACCAACCGACCAACAACCTATCGCCCAATACATATGCAGAATAAGATGGAGATGGATTAGATTGGATTGGATTGGACATAGACCAAGTAGAGTGACATGGAGGAGATTGTGTGAGGAAGAAATGAAAGGTTGTGTGGAGTCACACAGCCAACTTGAAAAGACTTAAGAGACAAGAGTGAAATGCCGAGGTGCTATTGAAGCCCTATACTCGACTAGGAACCCAAGTGACAAGTAGATAATATTAAAATAATTATTATTCAAGGAAATATACACTGTGGTTTTCTTGGTGGCTGGCCTGGAATTTAGGACACACATTTTGACCTAGTTTGGGCTCATCAGCCGTATGCACTCGTACCTTCGTAGAGAACAGTTTTTTCACTCGTGCTGGAGCCTATCACATATTGCTCAAAACATTAAACTACTTGGAGTGGAATAGCTGTTTCTGTGAATGAGTTTTGACTGTACACACGCGTATTTTTTGGCTATCTTGATGTTTTTAACTCTAGTCACCTTACCGTTCCTCGTGTTTCGTGGTAATCGACAGATGTGGTTAGTGTCTACATGAAAAGATACCTGGCCATTTATGCACCAAGGTTTCTAACCAGCTTCGTTCTGAATTTTGTGATGCTAAATGTCGAGAAATTCTACTAGGAGATTTGTGTAAGTTTATTATTTGATTTCAGGTCGGAATTCATCATGGACTGACATCATTTGGAGGAACACTGGAAACCTGGGAGCGCTAGGTATCCGTTTCGTCTTCACCTGGAACGCTTGAGCAGTGCGCACTCACGATCCCGTCAGAGATTGAACCTTGGACCTTCATATCCCATGGCCAGCACGTTACCATTGACCCACTAGGTCGGAGTTCAGTGGTCCATATTTCCTACTTCTTTCAGTTCATGATGTAGCGCAGTGTAGGTTGGATGTAGGTTGCTCTATATTTACGGGATCCATATTATATCACCTGTTGTTGAGGCTTCCGGAAGTGAACAAAGTATTTGCGATAAAATTGTATGAGGGAGACATTAGCTACGTCTATTTTAGGGCCTATGGAGAGTTATCATCTAAAATAAGGACAACTGTTAGTTCTCGTCAAGGATATCTACTGTTACCTTTCCTGTTAAGTTTCGTTATAAATGTATTAATGGATATAACCTTAGATGTAAATGATTTCGCATGGATTGATCTATCACCTAAAGGACATCTGGTCAACTTGGAATACTTAGACTACAATATCTTGCTGAAAGAAGACGCTAAAAGAAAAACGGGTTTTTTTCAATGCACTGTGAAGAAAAGTAAGACGATACCTCAAGAATGATCTGCTGCAAGTAGTCACAGTTTAAGGACAGGGTAGGGAATGATAGAATGTATCGAATACTTTATTCACTGAAGGAGTTACTTCAGCCTGAACGGTCTGACTGTTGACAGAATCTAAACTTTGATGCAGAAGATCCGTTTAGCATTTTGGAACTTGTGCGATCTTTCGTGCTGGCTGATGAGATACAAGTTCACTGCGCTGTAATTCTTTCTGACCTGTTTTATGGTCTTGAGATATGGCCTTTGAAAGTACAGGATGTGAAGAGTTTATATGTTTTTTACCATGGGTTTCTTTGTAGTGTTGTTCACGTATATTAGAATCACTCTGTTAATAATATCGAGATCAAGCGAAGAGTAATAGACAAGAAAGGAAGATTGATCGACAAGGTGGTATGAACATGTGTTGCACATACCCAGCCACCTCCAACCTCAGTATGCAATATTAGAAGAAGTTGGCTCGGGTTGAAATAAGGCTAAGCATGGCTTGATCAAGAAGTGGTACTTGTGCATGAAATTTCTGATTGGTGGTCCAAGATGTTTAGAGGGGTGCAGACTACCTGGCTGAGCTCCTCAAAACCATAAGGCTCAGTGGTTGAGGACTCTTGCTGACATGGTTGAAATTCAGTCACCATGGCGATGTATTCACTCCCTCACATCTTCTAGAGCTCGAATCAATACATCAACCTTTATTTCCAGATTGTTTCTTCGCTCTTACGCCTTTAGCAGTCATTTTCTATCCACTTTTGAGAAGTTTGGCAATTTGAACCGATTCACTTTTGCATGGGTTTTTACAATGATTTTTTCTTTCCTGTCTTCCTGGTCAAACAATAAGATATTGCATTTATCTTATTTTCATTTGGCTTTAGCGATAACTAAACAACAGATTCTTCTACTCAGTTTAGTCTTACAAAATCTTGGTCTGGGCCTGAGACAGGTTTCCAGTTTCAGTTTCCAGGAAACCATAAAGCTTTTCAAGTAATCATGATAAGTTAGCAGCTAGTCCAAATCTTTAGTATTATGGGCTGTCAGGAGATCATTTCCAACCGTCAGATATTTACTGACTTTCTGATGGAACCAGATGTAGGAGTTTTAAAAGACAAATACATCAAAGTAAAAACAATGGTTTTTTGGAAAACTAGGTCATTCTAAGGATTCAAAAACCCAGCAAATGAATGGCGTTATAACTCCTAGTCATATTTTACTAACTTGGTGCCAAACTTTCGACAGCTTTTCATTTTGAACATTGTTTTGGTTTGCTTATAAGATTGCCAAAAGACAGGGGACCTTTATGCGAAGAATACATGAAGAAGTCTCTAACGTATTAGTGATGATGCCTAGCATAGCAGTCCTAACTCAGAAAACATCTCATCATGAACATCCATATTATGGGCTGCCAATATTTGCCATGCTTTCTTGATCATCTGAATCCAAATGCTTCCATATGTTTGACGATGAGATACCTCTGCTAGAAGATATGGTTCCATTTGAAAGTAGGCGTTCTCTAGTTTCAAATGTTTACAATAGAACACATAACTAACTAGATCGAGGTAAAAACCGTCAGTCAAAATACTAATAATTTGACAAATAGCATAAAAAAGTATAAGGAATATTCCACACAGTAATTTCAGAAGTTTGTAGAAGGTTGTGGAAGTGCTAACACAAAATAAATACTGATATTTACTATCTACGAAAAATTCGGAAAGAAAAAGCCATCAGTACACTGACTCAAGCTGTTCCTATCACTGTTGAAACAGAAGGAAAGAAGCAAAAATATGGTAAAAAGGCTTTCATCTGGATCACTCTCAACTTCATGGGAAGCTTTGTTAAAATAAAAACTGAATTTCGACACGTGTAATTTGACTGACCAACAATTCTTTACAGCTCTAGGAACGTTCATAAATACTTCGAATCTCATGAATGATGAACAACAAGTAATTTCAGGTTGGAATTCACTATCGACCGGCATCAACTGAAACAATATTAGAAGCCTGGAAGCACTAGACGCCTGCTTTGCCCTCGTATGAGACTCCTCAGCAGTACGCACCCATGACGCCATCAGAGATCGAACGCAGGACCTTTAGGTCCCATTGACGATTAGCTCTAAGAGGCTACCCTCAAAGTTTCGACGAGACTTCACTACCAAATGGAGCCAACCAAGTCGAACAACTCAACAACGGCATTTGACAGAGGTCGTGCTATATCGTGTACGGACAGAAGTGGGAAATATGCACCACTGGATTATTTTCCAGTGATCATGAAACCTAAAGGTGCTGGGTTCGATCCCTGAGATGTGGTGTCATAGGTTCGCACTATTGAGAAGTCCCCTACTAGGACGAAGCAGATGTCCAGCGGTACCAGGTTTTCAATGTTTCTCCATCTGATGTCCACTGGTGACAATCAAACCACAGAACATTGATTTAAGTCTCAAGGAAGAAAAGACTTTGAAGTAACTCGAAGGAAAAGATATTGTAATCCTGCTAGCAGGAAAAGGATGAACAGCAGCTATGCTAGACTCAACGAAATATGTCAAAAAGGCAACAGAGACTTCCTTTTGAAGCTTTAATGCATTAAAAGCAATGTCTAGCTTGTTATCTGGGAGTTTATCAACTAAAACCATATCCCAAAGAAAAATCCACCCTGAGCTACAAATATTCGCCACAGTTTTCATATAAAAAGCACTAATCTATCATACAGATTTGATGCCAACGATATATAGGGATTACCAGTGAAATTCTAGATACTCTTTACTTGATACCCGTCATTCGTCAGTTGGGTGTAAATTCCCCTCAGTAAAAGATTGTATTCTGACTTACACTCGAGTCTGGTACCCATTGTTTCGAAAGTCAAAACGCCAGCTACTAGGCTACTTAGTGATGACAGTTAGTTTTTAAGCGATGAATATATTTTGCTGCTGTAATTGTAGATGAAAACTAGAACTATTTACAGTATCTTGTCATCTGCGTAGGAGTCCAAATGCTCGTAGTGACCGCCATGGTTATACAGGTGTATTCATTATCCAGTCTCTCAAAAGGTGAATCTAACATCGTCTGTTCTCATGAAAGGCAATTTACTATTGAAAAAGTAGACTAATGTCAGACAGTAATCACTACGGACTTCGTTAGTTAGACAGAAAGTATATCGATCTTGGTGACTAGTACAGGAATTCTCAATGAACGTCTCGTCCCATTCGGGACTCGTCAGCTGGGTGTACCTGTACCCCAGTTAGTGATTTTGGTCCCACTGAGACTCAAACCCAGTACCTCTCGCTCCAGATGACAGAGTCCTACCCACTTAGTCACTGGATGAAAATAGATACCTCTTTTTGAAAAAGTATCACTTGTTGTTATAATAGTTGTAACTCTGTTATCAGATGAGATCCTATGCAGATGCCTCAATACTGGTGATTATTCATGATTTTATATTGATCTTGATGATTAGCAGAGGAATTAATCCATGACGCAAGTTCATTCACCTTCAGCATTATCAAGGCATCTACATATGAGCCCACTTACAAAACTACGCCTATTTCAGATTGTCAAACTGATAACCAATACTATCCTCCGCCCGTCTAATTTAAGTACATTTGAATTGAGATGAGGCATCCTAACTGGTTAATCAGTGTAAGTATAATCAATCGATAGTAATACACCAAGAATTTATATAGCTATTGGGAAAAACCTTTGGTGATCAAACTGGTCAGTAGTTAAGTTTCATAGGTCAATTGATAGAATACCGGAAAGGAATCTCTGCGGTAGCTAGTTAAAATCTTATCATGACACAGATTTTCATTACATTTTCATTATCAATACAAGTTTGCCAAACCAAGGCTTTCTCAAATAGTTAAACTGATAAGGTATATATATATATATATATATATATATATATATTACTCAGTGGAATGAATTATTATCCTGACTCATGGATATAACGGTTATCTAAGACCACTTTACTGTAAATAAACTAGAGCATATAATAGAGTAATCACTATTCATCTAATTTACTTTCATTTTACCTCAATTTCATAATAATGTTACAATTCATTTCAATGTAAATCTATATGAATATAATATATATATTTGTCCAGTTGGGTGTTTCCTCAAAAAAAAAAACAAGAAAAAAGAGTAGCTTTTTTTTCTATCTTACTATTGTATAAGTTTGTTTATAGACTCATTTCGTGAGAATAATTCTTTCGCCTTTCATTCACTTATATGCTTGTATCCCTTCATACACGTGTGTGGGTAGGGTAATATAAACGGTCGTTTATGAGGCGAAAATTCTGTATATATATATATATATATATATATATATATATATATATATATATATATATATATATATATATGAAACAATGTGAACATTTCCCTGTTTCGAACTGTATCATTCTCATTGACTATAGCAAAGAAAATTAAGGCGAAGAAAAGGAATCTAGAAATAAATCTGTACAATTTTTTTCTAATATAACACAAAACATCGTATATAATAGAAACACTATACTGAAACTATTGAAAGTAAAGAAGTTTGCTTATCCATTCAACTTTTTATTCATTCAGAAGAAGAAGAAGAAGAAGAGGACTAGAGTAAAATAAAGGATAGAGGAGATAAATAACGTTGAAGAAAAGGATAAAAAACAATTACAAGGTTAAATAATATTAAAATAATCATAAATAATATATACATGTATTCAACAAACATCTGTTCTGTATTCCACACATTTCTTAATTATTCAAATATACAGTATGACTTCAGTTCACACGATGAAATAAGTGAAAAAGTTAAATAGTTTGCAGTCTCAAACATATATATATATATATATATATATATATATATATATATAATGGGGAATATTTGTAGCTCAGGTGGATAATCTTGGTTGTATTGTGTTCTCTAAGCTAGGTTGTTTAATCGTGAAGCTATCATCGTCTTGCTAGACAGCGACATCATCAACACTAACTTCAGTATGAAGTGAGCTGTCAATATCTCCCCATGAGTGATTTAGTAGCTTGCTTGGACGATGTGGTCTGTGATTAGTTGTCTCCTTCAATTGTTGTGTCATTGATTGTATAGACGCTCCTGTTGGCTGTTCCTCTGATTCACCTCTGACCTTTCTATCGTTCACCATTTTTCTCAATGGTTAATAGATCAGGTCTATGTCTATACATCTGCTGATTGCTGACTGACTGATATGAATGTCAAACTTCTAGGAATTCTCTGACATTCTTTGTGTTTTCTCTCTCCTTCCAAGATTTCTACATTATCGAAATTTAGTTCATGTCCACTGTTGCTATCCACATGCATTGAAATGCGTGATGAAATGTCGTGGTGCTTAATAGCTAATTGGTGCTCATGTAGACGAAGGCGAAGAGGGCGGCCGCTTTGTCCAATGTAGCACTGACTACAGTTATTGCAGTTGATTTTGTAAATGATATTAGGTTTGTCTTCTTTGGTTGTTGCATGCTTTGGTTTGTATAATAGTGTTAGGAGGGAATTTGTTCGTTTATGAGCCACACCAATTCCAAGTGGTCTCAGTAATCTATTTCTGAATCGAAGGTGAAGATAAATCCTCAAAGATGACATCTGATAATGATCACGTTATACCTGTGTACTGAAAGAAGCGGAAAAATGTGGACCAATTCATTCGGACATGAAACCTGACAGCTGTGAGTTTGATCACTTTTGAGATCATGAGTGTGCACTCTTGAGGAATCCCATGCAAAGACGAAACAGCTGTCCAGTGCTACCGGGTTTCAAATGTTTCTCCAGTTGATATCAGTGCTTGATGAATGCAAATTTGAAATCAAAAAACTCCCGACAAACATCCAAGCTGAATTAATGTAGCGGTGACTAGTTTCCAGAAGTGATTCCCTAACTTCCAATGAGAAGTCATGACCAGTGGACCAAGTCAAACACTAGAACAGTTGCTCAAAGATGACAATGGATGGAGGTGGCACTAACAGAAGTAGGAAATATAGACCAATGGATTCCGATGCAGGGTCATGGGTTTTCACTGCTGAGGAGTCCCATACAAGGACTAATATTAGTCCATGATAAATTCCAACCTGAAATCAATTAACAAATCTCCATACAGTAAAAAGTTTTGAAACCAAAGTCAGTAAGCAATAGGATCAGTTATTGATGTTACAAAGTGTAACATCATAATTATACCATACCAATCGCACCACTGGTGACTAGTAGAGAAAGCTCTAGTGTTTGAGGCGATTGATCCTGGATTAAAATTTCGGTGGGTACAACATCATTCTCAGAGATGCAGTCACACCCAACTGATGAGTTCGAAATGGAGTGAAACATGCATTCTGGATACTAGTGCTAGCCACTAGCTATCATTTATATTATTGCATAGCTAAAAGTTTGTATAGACATCCTTCATGGCTGTGTTTTAATATTGATCTTCTGATTTTTATGTACCTTATGTTTTACTATGAAAGAAAATAGTTGTCTGTATCCTGCATTAACTATTGTCTGTCAATCAGACTACTTATCTAACAAGTTTTGTATATACTAAAATATAGTCAAGCATAAATACCAACTAGTCTTCACCGTAAGTTTTAGGATATGCTTTGTCCTACTAGTTACTGAACCCAGGACATTTAGATTTCGTGATAATCAAGTTATCATTGATCCATCGCTGAGGAGCCCTATAGTAGGGTAAAACAGCTATCCATTGATCTTAGTTTTCCGGTGATCCTCCAACTAACTCAAATCTAGTTGATTGTAAACAATCCACATATAGTGATTATCATGCAGCAAACAGTGGGGAGCGAGAAGAGGGGGAGACGCTGTCTGGACTGCGGAAAAGAACCCAGAAGATCTGGATTTCCCCGATGACTTGTGTCTGATGTCACACAAACTTGAAGATCTACAGGCGAAAACTAACAAGTTGGCAGAAGAGGCAGGGCAGCGAAGACGAGACTTCAGGTGAATATAGAGAAGATGGAGGTGATGAAGATACCGCACCACCACCAACAACAACAAATTCCAATCACCATCAACAGGATAAACTTAAACGAAGTAGTCTCCTTCACCTATCTAGGCAACACTGTTTCAACCACAGGTGGCACAGACACAGACGAGGATGTCAAAGTCAGAATCGGAAAGACAGCAAGACAGGCGTTCATTAGCCTGAAACCAGTGTGGAGATCTACTCCACTGCAGTCAGCATAAAGCGTGAACAATATCCGGATTTTCAACACCAACGTCAAGTTAGTGCTTCTGTATGGTTCAGAGACTTGGTGGGTTACGAAAGGGATTTCTAATAAACTACAGATATTCATCAACAACTGCTTACGCTGTCTCGCTACTGAAGATCAGATGGCCAGAATAGCTAGAATAAGCAACAAGGAGCTCTGGCAACGAACCAACCAAGAACCTATCGCTCAACAAATATGCAGGAGGAAGTGGAGATGGATTGAGCATGCACTGAGAAGGCCGACTGAGGACATCACGCGTCAGGCCAGTTGCTCGAGTGGAATCCCCATGGGGAGCGACGAGTTGGACGTCCCAGGTGAGGGTGACATGGAGGAGATCGTGTGAGGAGGAAATGAGAGCTTGTGAGCTGTCGTGGAACCAGGTTCAAAAGATCTCAGAGAACAGAGGTCACTGGAGGCGTGCTACTGAAGCCCTGTGTTCCACTAGGAACCCAAGGGACTAGTAATAAATAATAATAATAATAACAGTAGACAAACCAGATATTATCACTGTTTGAAAATAAATTTACTACCATTTATATTTTTATTCCAAGTAAAACTGATTTCTGACTACCCAGAAGGATGAACAAGTTGCATACATGTTCTGATAATAACCAGATTTTAGACTCTAAGAAAGCTTAAAGCTAAGATGCCTACTTTCTTTTACACACCTTAGGTGATAGACTTCAGAAGTGAACAGATAACAAAATGAACAAAGTAAGATGAAAGGTGGATATAGATACTTTTTTGTATTCTTGTGAAAGTATATTCAAGGATGTTTTAAAAGGTTTGTATTCAAGAGATTTGAAAGTCTACAGCATTTCAAATGTTCACCGTCTGATAGATAGTAGACATGATGTTGATATCAACAAATTAAAACAAAGAATCGTGCTGTTAAAAAAAACTCATACTGGCTGCCTGGCTGCCAAATCCAAGTCTGCTTGGATTAGAGAAGAGTAAGGATCATACTGATTATCATTTTGACTATGTAAAATAGTTGTGGTTTGGCATACTGACTTAGACCGCGGCCGGTAAGGTGCTTTATTCTTTGAATCACTGAATGCCTACTCCATTTTAATTGATTTATTAGATGCATCATCCAGCTTGATAAAACAAAGTTTTTTTTTCTTGACTTCTGAATTACTTTGAAAAAAAAATCTAGTCAGTAGTTGGACCTCGTAGCTCAGTCTGTAGAGCATAAGACTGGAAACCTGGTGGTCGCTGGTTCGAATCCGGCCGTAATCCAAATTTACACTTCACCTTCAATCATCACCTAGTATAAATACTAGTCTGCCAAACCACAGCTATCTTAGATGGTCAAAATGATACTCCTACTTTTGTAGAAAAAGTCCTTACCTTATGAAGGTAATAGATGGAACTTCTCTGATAGTTGCGTTGAAAGTGAACCATATGAGACCACTTCTAAAGGATTACTGGGATCATTCGACTTTGGGCTATACTAGAGCCCCTACGGTCTATCAGGACATCCTTAGACTTTAAGAAAAGAATTATCACTAAATGTCCAATTGCTGGAAGAACAGTAAACTAGATAAATACATGTTAAAAATCATTCTCTTAATGTTGTAAAAGACAAGGCAACTTTCAGTTCATGAATATTGAACTGAACTAGTGGGACGCAATTTCGCCTTATGGACAGCTTGTGAACTGTTGTTTGTCTTGTGTCATAAACCACTTAAGTTCTTCATCGTGTTTTCATGTTTTCTACTTTGAAACTTTAATTATTCTCTATTGAGTAATTTCTGTTCCAATATTTGATATTTACCACGGTAACTGTCTCATGAAATCGACAATAGTTCATATCTGATACCATGTATCGAACTTGATTTCTAAATGAACTTACTACAGAAGTTTATCAACGTCACTTGAACAGTTGATAAGTTACGCTTATAGATGACCCTCATATTTGACATATGTGTACATGAGTCAGCTGTATCAGAAACCATGATTGGTTAACTAAGTAATGAAAAATAGTAGATGATCGTTATTTCAAGAAAGATGAGATCTTCATCAATGAATTCCTTCAAACTTAAAGAAGAATTTCAGATTTATCAGATCATTTGAAAAACACTGTATGGATCATTATCCCATTATCTCCTTTAAAAGATGGTTTTTCTACTGTTTCACTGAACTTTTAATAGAATAAAGCGGCATATGGTTATCAGCTACGTACTGCTGAGTATGGCTGTTTATTTTTTGAACTACCTACATATTAAATTTAAACTCCATTTTAACTAATTAATTACTAGGTACATCATGCAACAAAATGGTATTACTTGGTGGATTATGTCTTGGACATCATTTATTGTCCAAAGTCGTAATATCAAGATAACCATACAACTTTGAGATATCCTTTATGTAGTACTAATTTCTTTGCCACCTTTGCGAAATAGGTAGTGGGATTTCTCGTGTATCTGGAACAGGTACTACTCAGTCATTCTTGTTGCAAGTATTAAGTGTTGGTTGAGTCGATAAACAAGGATTCAGTTGTCAATCTCTCCCTTCACCCTGCTATTTTCACTTTGTCTCATCCTATTGTTTGGTTGCATAGCTATGGCTGAGTTTTTCCTAAATTCCTTACTTTACTAAGATCTACCACTTTTGACCTAGCTGGGATAGCCTAATCAACCGACCCTTGTAGACTACTTCGACCGATGTATTTGACGTCGCAATCGCCGCTAGGGGTTTATTATTATTATTATTTTTATTATTCTCCCCTTAGGTTCCTAGTGGAACAAAGCACTTTAGTAGAACGTCACCATTTCATTCTCTTCTCTACAGTCTTCCTAACCTGCCTGCACGACTGCCTAGAAGCTCTCATTTCTTCGTCACACAGTCTCCTCCACGTCACCCATGGTCCGGACGCCCAACTCGTTCTTTCCCATTTCGCTTCCATTCGAGGGCCTGGTCTGACGCGTGATGTCCCAAAATACTCTTCCCAATCTATGTCCAATTCAATCCATCTCCACCTTCTTCTGCATATTTGTTCAGCAGTAGGTTGTTGGTCGGTTGGTTCGTTACCAGCCAGTTAGCCAGCCAGCCACACTTTCTCCTCGCTTATTCTTATTATTCTGACCATCTGATCTTCAATGTCAGTACCGAGTTGAGGCGGCAGTTGTTGATGTGATATATGTCTGTAGTTTGTTGGAAATCCTTTTTTTAACGCCCTTAAGTCTTTCGGCCATCATATGGAAGCACTGGCTCACTTGACATTAGTGTTGAAAATCCCGATCTTATTCTTTATGCTGAGTGGGGTGGAGTAGATCTCCATACCTATTGCCTCAGATTAATGAAAGCCTATCTTGCTATCTTTCCGATCCTGGCTGCTTTGACATCCTCATCTGTCAAAGTTAGGGGTTTAGCAAACTATGTTGTTCTAAGAGTTTGTAGGTTTAAATATCATTCTAGTCTCAGCCTCATAGAGAACCTTATGTAATGTCTTTGAGGTGCCTTCTTTGTATAGTAACACTGCAGAGGTTTTGAATTCTGTCTTCACACTACTCCAACCATTATTGTAAGTATTATTATTACTGCTACTAAGACCTATATCACTAATACTAGTCATATTTTTCTAACTATCCCTAGGGAACTTGTAAATTAATTTAGGAGGGTAATTGTTGATGAGTAAGCTGTCCCTATTGTGTCTGATTTCTTGTCTTAGATCTGTTTAACTAGTAAGTTTCTGAGCTCTTAATTAGATATTTTATCAAGCCAACTTTGACTGACATAGGTTGAGACGATTTGAAGTCTATGTGACGATTCAAGTGTGAAGGTTATCTATAAACATTAGCCTCTAAACTCCCACCTTGTTTTTGGTTTATTCTGCAATTCAACATCGCTAATTTTCTTGATTGTAGCTAGAAGTGGAATCCAGTAGGTGGATTTCTTTCCATTTCGGAATTGTCAGGGGATTTATATGCACCTTTGTAAGTTATGTTGTTCTCACTGAAACTCCAACCTAGTACCCATCATTCGAACATCAAAGCGTTACTCACTAGGCCATTAGAGCATGAGAGCACCAATTGTGCATCTTTCAAACCTATTTACATAAGCTATTGGGGATATAAACTTCGGTTTGCTGAAGCTGTTGCTATGAGGATGTTTAGATCTGTTTTATGCATTCGAAAACAATTTTCGTTGTTGTGTTAAATGCCCCCCAGTATCTCAGATCTAATACCAAGTGTGATTAATATACTATTTGCCTCTTTCCACCTAAAATAAAAGTTCAGTTACAATTGAAACTGATTTCTCTGTTTTGTCATATTTCATATAAGCGAGTGCGTTTTTAACTAAACTGCTTGAGAAGTACTGTGCTATTACATCCTACTTTTCAGATAAATATCGATTTGGAGGTTTTTAAGGACTTATTGGTTTCATGTTTGTTTTCACCACCGACGGACATCATTTGGATAGGTTGACAGATTAAATCAACATAGAACCTGGTATACGTAAGTTTAACGTTTCAAGTTGCCATACTTGATAGTAGTGTACAAAGAACAAGTGGAATAAAGAAGAGTGATCTTGCAGTCGACAAAGCTGCATAAGAGGAGAAAGAATTTAGAAATCAAGGTAAGTCAAAACATTCAAGCTTCAGAGGACATTAAATAGTGAATATATCTGTGCCATTGTGGTCCCTTTTCAGCCATTTCACCAGCAGTCCTTAGCCTGTGATTCCCACATCTTCCCACGTAAATCAGACCAACACTTAGGGATTTTATTCACTAGTACAAATCATATGCGGACCGAATTGCAACGCTTCGCATCGTCATAGAACAGAGAATAGAATGACAGTCAACCCTCTACCTCAACTTCATCGACTTTGAAAAGGCTTTGACAGCGTCGACCGACAAGCAATTTTGGCAGTTGCTTCATCACTACGGAATACCACAAACCTTTATTAATCTCGTTCAACAACTATGTAAAGATGCCACATACCAAGTAATTCACAATGAGAATGATGAAGTGATGCCTTTGAAGTGAAGACAGGAAGGAGTAAAACAAGGCTGCCTACTATCACACATGATATTCCTGATTGTCGTCAACTGGACTGGATCATGCAGCAAACAGTGAGGAACGAGAAGAGGGGGATACGCTGGACCAAAGAAAAGATCCCAGAAGAGTTCGACTTCACCGATGACTTATGTATAATGTCGCACAAACTTCAAGACCTACAGCCGAAAAACAACAAGTTGACAGAAGTGGCAGAGCAGCGAAGAACGGACATCAGGTGAATGAAGAGAACACAGAGGTGATGAAGATAACCAACAACAACAAACTCTAACCACTACCAAATGGAGAAATTTAAAGGAAGCAGCCTCTCTCACCCAACACCTAGGCAGCATCGTCTACACTAAAGGCGGCACACATGACAACGTAAAAACCAGCCACGATCACAATGACAGCAACACAGGCATTCCTGCATTAACCTGAAACCAGTGTGGAGATCTTCTGCACTCAGCACAAAGCATGAACAACATACGGATTCTCAACACCAGCGTCAAGTCAGTGCTTCTATATGGCTCAGAGACTTGGTGCGTTACGAAAGGGATTCCCAACAAACTATAGACATTCAGTAACAACTGCCAACTACGCTGACTCGTTAAGGAAGCTCAGATGGATTGCCAGATAGAATAAGCAACAAGGAACTGTGGCTGGCTGTCAACGAACCAACGAAGCAAGAACCCATCGCTGAACAAATATGCACTGGAAGGAAGTGGAGATGGATTGGAGTGGGCATAGACTGAGAAGGCCGACTGGAGACATCACGCTCCAGGTCAGGTTGTCGAGTGGAAGCCAGATAGGGAGCGATGAGTTGGGCGTCTGAGGTGAGGGTGACATGGAGGAGATGGTGTGAGGAGGAAATGAGAGTTTGTGGGCTGTTGTGGTGACAGGTTCAAGAGATTGGAGAGAACAGAGCGCATTGGAGACGTGCTACTGCATCCCTATTTTTGACTAGGAACCCAAGGGATAAATAATAATAATAATTTGAGATAGCCACAGTTTAGCAGACTAGTATTTATACTAGGTGATCATTGAAGGTGAAGTGAAAATTCAAACCAAGGCCGCATTCGAAACAGAGACCACCGGCATTCCCACCTGGTGCTCTACCAACTCAACTACCATGACTGACTACTGACCACAATTTCATTTCATTTCAATCACCGAGGGTTTTGTCTGACCACAGTGTGAGTTTATGACTTGCTACTATGAATTGATCGTAGTGACAATGACTGCCCAATTGGGACTTTTCATCCTTATTCAAATCTATTTGGATTTGAAAGGTGGAGGATCATATCAACTATCATTTTGGTTATCTGAGCTAGGCAGCTAATAGGAATAGGATCAAGCAGTAGTAACGCATCATGAATTCACATGGTAGTCAAGCAAAACCTTTGGTGTTTGAAGTGAAATAAAAATCTTGTCATCAGTTGGATCTCGTAGCTCAGTTGGTAGAGCATCATGCAAGTAAGCCGGTGGTTGCTGATTCACATTTGGCCGCGGTCTAAATTTCCAGTTCACTTTCAATCATCATCCAGTATTATATTTTCACAGATTTTCTGTCCCATTATCACCAAAAAACTATGAATGCAACAAAGTATCTCACTTTTTGTGTAAGACTAAACAGTACCATTTAATAGATAATATATAGTTTGCTTTTTAAAAGAAATTTTAATATACTACTGTTTTCATACTACTACTACTCTTCTTTAAAGCGTAAATCATTATCGTACGTCTAGTTGTGAACACGTTGTTATCGTTATCTCGACAGAATTAGAGAATTTATTACACCTTTACACATATTTCATCAGTTGATTTGATCAAGATTGTGTATAGGTTTCCAATGATGTAAGTTTTTACTCTTACTTTATAAATAATCAGTTATACAAAACAGACACGTCTAAGGTGTAGATATGTACGAAAAAGAAAGGTATATGAGTACAACTGATTTCTCTCTGGTTATTGTTTTCCTCCTTCTTCTTGATATGGACACTAACCTTGACCTTGAGACGCCTACATAATACATGATATTTATAATCAACATACCTTTATGTATTTACTTCTGTTTTATTAAAGCATTCCAGTAAAATATACTATCACTGTACTACAATAAATGACAATGAGTGAATAGGTAAGTAATCGATACACAGTAGTATTTAATACTGAACAATAAGGACACTTAATTTATGAAAAATTTGAAAAACTAATGAAAACTTTGAAGTATTGCACAGCTTTCCTGTCCTTTTATGGGACTCCTCGACTGGGCAAACCTTTCACTTCACTAAGGATCAATCCAAGGACTTTCAGTCTTCTCAGCAAGCATGTAACCAGTGAGCTACTGGGCTTGAATCTAATTATCCACATTTTCCATACTTCTGTAAATTCGCAAGATAACCAAACGACTATTCAATACTATCTGTGAGCATTTGTCCTCAAGTTCAACTTGGTTTGCCCCAACGGTCACCACTTCTCACTCGAACTTCAGAAAATCTCATCTTGCAACAAGTTAGTAATAAGCACTAGACAGTAATTCAGTTTAGAGGTTTGTGACCAATTTACTGATTTCAGGTTGACATTCATCATACTAGGAAAAGTAATTTAAGAAATTTCATTGATTCACGTGGCTTGGATATGTTGTGAGCAAGCTGAGCAACTGCTTACTTTGAAGGTGCGACACTAGCAGAAGTTAAATACATGGTATATTATTTATTATTATTTGTCCCTTGGGTTCCTAGTCAAAAATAGGGATGCAGTAGCACGTCTCCAATGCGCTCTGTTCTCTCCAATCTCTTGAACCTGTCACCACAACAGCCCACAAACTCTCATTTCCTCCTCACACCATCTCCTCCATGTCACCCTCACCTCAGACGCCCAACTCATCGCTCCCTATCTGGCTTCCACTCGACAACCTGACCTGGAGCGTGATGTCTCCAGTCGGCCTTCTCAGTCTATGCCCACTCCAATCCATCTCCACTTCCTTCCAGTGCATATTTGTTCAGCGATGGGTTCTTGCTTCGTTGGTTCGTTGACAGCCAGCCACAGTTCCTTGTTGCTTATTCTATCTGGCAATCCATCTGAGCTTCCTTAACGAGTCAGCGTAGTTGGCAGTTGTTACTGAATGTCTATAGTTTGTTGGGAATCCCTTTCGTAACGCACCAAGTCTCTGAGCCATATAGAAGCACTGACTTGACGCTGGTGTTGAGAATCCGTATGTTGTTCATGCTTTGTGCTGAGTGCAGAAGATCTCCACACTGGTTTCAGGTTAATGCAGGAATGCCTGTGTTGCCGTCATTGTGATCGTGGCTGGTTTTTACGTTGTCATGTGTGCCGCCTTTAGTGTAGACGATGCTGCCTAGGTGTTGGGTGAGAGAGGCTGCTTCCTATAAATTTCTCCCCTTTGATGGTGGGATATCTCAAATAGTCAAATGATTAATGTATAATCAATGAATGGTTGCTCAAACAGAGTTTGTCCTTGTAGTAATTAGTTGAGTTAAATAATGTTTATATTCATTAACTTGCTAAAATACTCATTGTCATAATAATAAACAGCTTTGAAACTCTTGTTTACTTGAAGTAAAACGACAGACTGAATTATAAAATGAAGTAATGAATGTAACTGTCGCATATTTTTCCTCTCATTTGTTGTCAAAAGTGCCTAGCTACGTCACGTACTCAATAGTTATTCATTGTACTGCTAATATGTTGGACTAAATAATCTCGAATGCGAAGAGGAATATGGATACTTTGATTTGCCAAGAAAGTGTCCTCCGAATGTATCATATACCCTTGAACATTTTTGAAATGTTTTCAACCAGGCATTTACCTAGTTAATGTCATGATGAGAAATAAATGCCGTATTAGATAGAAATGGTCTTTTTAGTGTTCAATATCTATTCCATAGATATTTAGCTTGAAATGCATATTCTTGTGTTGGCCGTATAAACCATCACCACCAAACTTACACTCACTTTTCTGTTTATCTATTCTAGAGTTGTACATGCATATATGTGTATATGGTATTTAAAGGCTGCAATCTCTAAGGAAACCTACATTTAAATAATGAGAGATTGAAATAACAATAATGGTGGTCATAGTTATAATAATGTTGTTAGTTGGTGATGTAAGAATTGAAAGATAACAAGAAGGGGTTACGTAAGTATAGGAGTAAAACTTGGGCACTGTGGTAGATTCTGATTCCAACTTAATCTGTCTTATATGAAATATCATAAAGAAACAGTATCACTTACTCGATAACCTTTCTGACACAATTTATTTTCCATATTCAAATCAGGTAACTCCATAACTTTGAAACAGAGTTTATATAGTCCTAATTTTCTCTCCTTCTTTGTGACAAGACAAGGGTAGTAGAATTTTACATATATCTGGGACAGGTGAAAAATCATTTCTGTTACTGCATGTATTTGGTGTTGATTTGATAAACAAAGATTCGGTTATCAATCTCTCCCTTCACCCAACTAAGTTTTAATTCCATCGCTTTATCCCACGCTATTGTGTGATTGTATATAATTGCATGAAGAACTATAGCCGAGCATTTCGCCAAATTTCTTATTTTGTTAGGATCTACTAATCTTGGTTTAGCCAAGTTTTTGGCTGTGTTATTCTGATCGACCCTGGTCGACTACTCCGACCCATATATTTGACCTTACAATCATTGTAATGGATTTATTAAACCAAATTATTTTGCTGAGTTGCATAAATAGGACCTTTTAATCTGCAAAGCTTGTTTCTGAACGAGTTTTTTGGCTTAAATGTTACTCTAATCCCAACCAGCTTTATTGAGGAATCTTTGTAATGCTCCTGAGGTGCCTTCCTTGTAGGATGACACACCAGAGGCTTTGAATTCTCTCTCAACCCTGACATCATTATTACTACTAGTAGTAAAGTTGGCAATAATTACACTCGTATTACTACTGCTTCTACTACTGATAATATTTTTCTTATGATTAATCATGAATTCATTTGTAAATTTAGGTGGGCGAGGTATTCTCTATGTGTCTAATTTCTTGTCGTAGATTTTTCGGCCCATCAGTAAGCTTTTCTGCCCTATCACTCAGACATTTAACTAGGCCTACTTTAAATGAGATGTGGTGGGAGGATTTGAAGTGTGAGTAGTGATTCAAATGAGGAGTTTTCCTATAGACACTAGTCTTTAAACTTCCGTCTTATGTTCGTTTTATCTTGCAATCCAACATTGCTAGCTCACCTTCAACACTTTCTACGTCACAGATAAATTAGATTGCATTCATTACTGAATTTATATGTACGAAAGTTTATTAAGCAGATGATACTGTTTCACTGTGTGACATTTCTAATAAACAGACTAAAATGAGGTTGCGTAAGATTTTCAATTCGTTCATAAGGTGCATATTACATTGCTGAGTAGGTGAAAATACGATATAGCTAATATTTCAAGTTGTTATTCACTGTAGACTGACATCAGTTGGAGGAACAAAGGAAACCTGGGAGCACTGGACAGCTGTTTCATCCTAGTATGGGACTCCTCAGCAGTATGCACCCACGACCCCACCAGGGGTCGAACCCGCGGCCAGCACGTCACCATTGAGCCACTGGGTCAGAATCCAATGCTCCATATTTCCAACTTCTGTTACTTCACGATAGCTAATAAGCAAACAATAGACTAGATAATATGAGTAAGTTAACTGAAATAAAATGTAAATGTTTTGTTCCTAGTTGTAATTATAGAGAAGAACAAATTAAGTAACACCGAGAACTTTTGAATGTAAAAATAATGATACTGATAATTTTACCTTTAATCATCACCCAGTATCAATACAAGCCTGAAAAACCACGGCTGCTACCTCAGATGGTCAAAATGATAGTTGATATGATCCTCCACCTTTCAAATCCAAATAGATTTGAATAAGGATGAAAAGTCCCAATTGGGCAGTCATTGTCACTACGATCAATTCATAGTAGCAAGTCATAAACTCACACTGTGGTCAGACAAAACCCTCGGTGATTGAAATGAAATGAAATTGTGGTCAGTAGTCAGTCATGGTAGTTGAGTTGGTAGAGCACCAGGTGGGAATGCCGGTGGTCTCTGTTTCGAATGCGGCCTTGGTTTGAATTTTCACTTTACCTTCAATGATCACCTAGTATAAATACTAGTCTGCTAAACTATGGCTATCTTAAATACTCAAAATGATAATGATAGTGATAACATGAGTACGAAGATTGATCCAAGAAAAGAAGACTAGAAGAAAGAACTAAACGAAGAAAAAAAAGACTTAATTATTTAAGGCCAAGGTAGCGTAAAATGCTGTACGCATTTCTTTGGCACACAAAGTTCAGGTTCCAGTTCATGGATAGTTGAGGTCTCTGCTGTTTTTAGAAGTTGAAAAGGGAGAGAACTTGAAATGCTTCTGCAGATTCGATAGACAATTTTAAAGTCATTGTTCGGGTCGGTTTTATAGTTGAAATCGATTAAATGTTCAAAGAAAGAACTTCTAATAGATTTCCTTTCACCATTATTAAACCAGCTGGGAATATGCTCGTGTATACATGTTGACACAAATCTCTAGTTACGGCTGATATACCTTTCTTGATAAAAGCAGGTGAACTAGTAGATACGCATGGAGTTGACCTTTCTACGCATATTGTCCTTAACACATACATACACGGAGAACAATTTACGACTAGTAAAGATCAAATTATGTTTAGCTGCGAAAAAATCTACAGCCAATTATTCTCGAAAGACAACTTTTCAGGATTTCAGTAAAAGGGTTTTTATATGATACCATCGTTGGTCGGACCGAATTGATCGGTCCCCGATATTGCCACCAATCTAATTATGTTAATGATGGATCGTGGCTAGCAGTGGAATCCAGGATGCGCATTTCGTTCCATCTGGGACTCGTCAGCTGGATGTACCTGCTTCCCAATGAGTGATGTTGTTCCTACCGGGATTCGGACTCGGAAGCGATCGCTCCAAATGCCACGGCGTTATCCATTACACCAAAGAGCCACGATAGCCACTTCTTGTGAAACGGGTATAGTTTTCAGTATAAGGGTTTTGGTATGATACCATCGTTGATTGGACCGAATTCGTCGGTCCCTATTAGCACATGGAAACAACATCACTCACTGGGTAGAGGGACATTCAGCTGACTATCGTGGCTAGGTGGTATAGTGGATAACGCGCTGGCGTTTGAAGCGATCGCTCCTGAGTCTGAATCCCGGTGGGAACAACATCACTCACTGGGAAGCAGGTATGTCCTGGATTCCACTGCTAGCCACGATCCATCATTAGCTCTACAGGATGCCTGATGTTACATCACCTCTAGATTCTAGATTCATGAACAAAGTTTTTTTAGAAGGTGAGTCGATAATTAGTTTCAAATGTCTTTATCACATACTTTTATCAACAAGTCGGGGAGGATAGCAGTTTTTCTTCAAGCATACCTCTTAAGAACATCAAGTTCAACTTGTACACAGTCTGTGCAACAAATATTTCGTGTTTTGTTGTCATTCAACTTTTACATCATCATTAGTAATATTATTACAATTATAACTACCATTATTGTTATTTCAGTCTTTTATCATTCAGATTTAGTTTTCCACACGCATTATGGTCTTTAAGTATCCTATATACATATACAGATGTGCAGCTTGAAAATAAATCAGTAGAAAAAAGTTCTCTTCGGTGAATATCTTATTTATGGTATCATAATGGGGATTATGAATAAACTTCTGTTCATTTTCCATTACACATCGGAAGCTAATCCAACACCAACTGACTGTTTTACACTCATGTCAGTAATTCTGCTATTATTGACATCATTGAGATTTAATAATCATTTCGTTTGGAAAATATTGTTCTAGGAGTGATTTTGTTGAAGTATGGAATACTGAGAATTCCACAATGTTTCAAAATATTGCTTGGCATAAAATGATTATCATTATTATCAATACTTCTAAATAATATTGTGGGCTAATTAATAAATTTCCAGTCTACGGTTGATATGAATGTCACGGAAGAGTTTAAGAACTGAGCTGTATATATGCGAGGGTTATATTCATACGAATGGAAACCAGATTATTATTGTTATTATTTTTCCCTTGGATTCCTAGTGGAACATACAGCTTCACTGGCACACCTCCATACCAGTCTCTTCTCGACAGTCTTTTCAACCTCACCCAACCACTACACACAAGCTCTCATTTCTTCCTCACATCATCTCCTTCACGTCACCCACAGCTCGGACACACAACTCGTCGTTTCCCATTTGGCTTCCACTCGAGGGTCTGGCCTGAGGCGTGATATCCCCAATAGGCCCCATCAGTGTGTACCCAATCCATCCACATCTCCACTCTCTTCTCCTGTATCTTTGTTGGCTAGTACGTTCTTGGTTCGTTCGCAGAGTTCCCCCTCGCTTATTCCCATTATTACGGTCATCTGAACTTCAGCATCCAGTGTAGGCAGTTGCTGATCAATGTCTGTAGTTAGTTCGAGGTGCTTTTCATAACGCGCCAAGTTTCTGAACCATATAACAGCACTAACTTGACTAAATTGGTGTTCAAAATCCGGATGTTGTTCACGTGTTATGCTGAGTGGAGTGGAGTGCAGTACATCTCCACACTGATTTCAGATTATTGAAAGCCTGTCTTGCTTTCCCCATCCTGGTTTTGACACCCTCATTTGTGCCCTCTGTACTTGAAAAGATGCTCCCTGGCTGGGTAGGTGTAGGTGAAAGAGACTACTTCCTTTAGATTTCTCTTGTTCATGGTGAATGATGCTTGCTGTTGTTCGTTGGATATCTTCATCACCTCTGTCTTCTCTACATTCACCTGAGGGAAGTCCCGTCTTTGCTGCCTCTCCTGTCAACTTGTTAGTTTTTACTTGTAGATCTTCGAGTTTTTGCGACAAGACATTAGAGATAAATCATCATCGGTGAGGCGAAATCCAAATCTTCTTCTGGAGTCTTCTCATTTGTCCAGAAAATGGCCATTTTCTGGTTTCTCACGGTTTGCTGCATGATCTAGTCGACCACAGTCACGAAGATGATTGCTGATAGTAGGCGGAACCTCATCCCACGCCTATCTTTACTTCAAAGGCGTCACTGAGCTTTCCAGATAGTTGAGAAAAAGGTTCTAGTCCATTCCTTCTAGACATTCGTACCGTTATTTCGGCATTACTTAATTTCAGAAGAAAATCTGTCATAAATAAGAAGGTAACATTTTAACCTTCTGCATCATAAACGGTTGGAGTGATAATTGCTTGTTACTGCTTCAGAAATGAACTAATCATTCTTATGAATGTACGTATATACGTATATGTATATGTGAGACTACAGAAACTTGCCAACCTTGAAATGATCTTAAAGTGACCAATCATGTCAAAAGTTCCTATGTGATCATTTTGGGAAGCTTTTTAAGTTATTGATGCTGGTTACGGACAGGTATAAGCGAGATTTTGATGACGAAAATTACGATTTAATCGAAGGAGATTATTTCCTGTATAATTATCTCATACCATTGGTTAAATTGCAAGTTTGGACAGTAATTAATTGATCATATTTTCAATGCGGCCCCTATTCAGTGGAGATGATATTATTGTAGGGGAGTGCTTGATGCTTACATTCTAAGAGTTACTCCATGGGAACTCCTTGAACAAGAGTTTCTGCTGATTACGTTATATGAAATAGTATTGAGAGCTGTGGGAATAAGCCGAAGAGAAAGTCGATAGACATAAAAACCTACAGTGAGGTGAAACCTAGTGGATCTCATTTAGCATATTTGTATGACCTGCCAAAATGCACAAAGCTAATGTTCCGATGAAACCAACACCATGGTGGATCGTTGGCAAAATATTTAGCAACCATCTGGACAAAACTGGCTGCTCACATTCTGAAGATACCTTTGAATCCTCAGGAATGTTGAAGGGTCTTAATATCTCATATAAAATTATGGTTTCTTTTATACCACCAGTAAAGACAATAGAAATCATATGTGCCTTTCTAAACCTACTTTCACTTCCAGAATATGAATCCAAACAGCTTCTACTGATGTGCACAAAACATGTCCATTCCCAACTCAATAACGCCTTATACTATCATATCGAAGGAGTCAGCATAGGCATTTCTTTGAGTCCGATCCTCACTAATATCTTCATGAAGAGTCTACAACAAACAAGACTGATATATGCAACCGACCAAACAGCATTCTGCGTAAAGCGCACAGCCAACACATTAGTTGTATGTAGTAGTGGTAAACATGCCTTTCATAGACGAAAGGATTCATAAATAAATTCGTCGGAAAGACAAGTGAAGTAGGCTTCATTTAAACTTCAATAGCTTTTGTTCAGTTAGTTATGAAAAATGTCTAGTAAGAACACCATTTATGCCTACTTGTAAACTATACTCTGAAGAGAAAATTGAGGAACAAGCGACCTATGTTGAACACTATCTGCATAAAGTATTCACCGACAAATACATAAATAAACTTACTGCAGTGCAATAACTTCACGGAGAAATGAAGCAAATTACTTGATGTCCATTCTAAAAAAGAACGGCTACCCATAAAACTTTATCAGAAAATGCCTATCCCGTACATCATCAACTACAAAGTCATCGACAGAAATCAATAAACGCATCACCCTACCGTACATAAAGAGTATATCAGAAATCAAGATAAGATTACCGAGACCACTTTGAATGCGTGTGACTCATAAACAAACAAATTCCCTCCTAACACTATTATGCACATCAAAGCATGCAACAACCAAAGAAGGCAAACCGAATATCACTTACAAAATCAGCTGCAATAACTGTAGTCAACACTATATTGGACAAAGTGGTCACTCTCTTCGCCTTCATCTACATGAACACCGATTGGCTATTAAACGTCACCGACATTTCATCACTCATTTCAATGCACGCAGATCATTATGGACATGAATTGAATTTCGACAATGTAGAAATCTTGGGAGGAGAGAGGAAACACAAAGAATGTCAGAGAATTCCTAGAAGCTTGGCATTCACGTCAGTCAGCCAGTAGTCAATAGATGTATTGACACAGATCCAATCTATCAACCAGTTAAAAAAATGATAAACGACAGAAAGGTCAGAGGTGAATCAGAGGAACAGCCAACAGGAACGTCTATACAATCAATGACACAACAATCGAAGAAAACAACCAACCACAAACCAATTCCTCAGAGTCAGCTACTGAATCATTCATAGAGAGATACTGAAAACTGACTTCATACTGAATTTGATGCTGATGACGTTGTCCATGATTCAACAACCCAGGTCAGAAAACACAACACAACCAACTTTCCAATTCTTGTTGCCTCCAACTACACCTACTAATTCATATGTACGTGCCAAATTAAGTACACTGGAAGAAAACAGATAAGGATTACTGTTCTTATTTCCTAACATATTCCAAAGAATTTGAGTCTTAAGGATTCATAGAGTTTGATTAGCACAGTTTCTTGATATTGAACATAAAGTCAGTGTATCAAACTCCTTTGAAATGATTAATAAACATGTGAAATTTTGTTTTATCCTGATAATTTTGATCGCCTAAATTTGTAAATACAAATATTCATGATCTTTTGATATCCGCTTCATTTTCGATCTATTTCAAAATTTATTCTACCTTTTCTGTTAGTATTTTCTTATGACTACTCAATCATGATGTAATTTTTACCAATTCGATAATAACATTATTAACAATCCCCTCGTATTTTGTTGCCATCATCTGTAGAATATTGATTCAATCGCCTTTTGAATGGTTAATTTTTGAGTAGTATTTACAATCTGGCGCGGAATCACTCTCCTGTCCACCCCAAGTAAAATATTAAGCCGCATCATCCTAGAGAGGCTTAAAGACGCACTGGATTCAAAACTGCGACCGGAACAGGCAGGCTGGCTTCAGGAAGTACAAATCATGTACAGACCAAATTGCAACGCTTCGTATCATCATAGAACAGAGCGTAGAATGGCAATCAGCTCTCTAACTCAACTTCATCGACTTTGAGAAGGCCTTTGACAGCGTCGACAGAGAAGTAATTTGGAAACTGCTTCAATACTACGGAGTACCGCAAACCTTTATCCGCCTCATTCAACAACTATATGAAGATGCCACATGCCAAGTAATCCACAATGGGAAGCTCAGTGATGCCTTCGAGGTGAAGTGAAGACAGGAGTGAAACAAGGTTGCCTACTATCCCCCATGATATTCCTTATTGTGGTGGACTGGATCATGCAACAAACAGTAGGCAGCGAGAAGAGGGGGATACACTGGGCGACGGAAAAGAACCTAGAAGACTTGGATTTCGCCGACGACTTATGCCTACTGTCACATAAACTTGAAGATCTGCAGATAAAAACTAACAAGTTGATGGAAGAGGCAGCGAAGACGGGACTTCAGGTGAATATAGAGAAGACAGAAGTGATGAAGATACCGCACCACCACCATCAACAACAACAACAAACTCCAGTCACCATCAACGGGAGAAACTTAAAGGAAGTAACCTCCTTCACTTATCTAGGAAGCATTGTTTCAAATACAGGCGGGACGGACGAGGACGTCAAAGTCAGAATCGGAAAAGCAAGACAGGCGTTCATTAGCCTGAAACCAGTGTGGAGATCTTCTGCACTCAGCATGCGGAACAAGATACGGATTTTCAACACCAACGTCAAGTCAGTGCTCTTGTATGGCTCAGAGACTTGGCGCGTCACGAAAGGCATTTCCAATAAACTACAGACATTCATCAACAACTGCTTACGCTCGCTGCTGAAGATCAGATGGCCAGAAAAAATAAGCAACAAGGAACTCTGGGAACGAACCAACCAAGAACCTATCGCTCAACAAATATGCAGGAAGAAGTGGAGATGGATTGGCCATGCACTGAGAAGGCCGACTGAGGACATCACGCGTCAGGCCAGTTGCTCGAGTGGAATCCCCATGGGAAGCGACGAGTTGGACGTCCCAGGTGAGGGTGACATGGAGAAGATCGTGCGAGGAGGAAATGAGAGGTTGTGGGCTGTCGTGGGACCAGGTTCAAAAGATCTCAGAGAACAGAGGTCACTGGAGGCGTGCTACTGAAGCCCTATGTTCCACTAGGAACCCAAGGGACTAATAATATAAAAAAATATATATATATATATAGTAATTTACAATCTGATTAACTTTTACTAACCTAAATTTATTTTACCCTCCATCTCAATGGAAACATTTTTATCGATTTATGAAAGTATGTTGTAAAGCAGTTGAGAATAATCTTCGAAACAAATACACAATAATTCTACTAATATTCTTCTTCTTCTTTTCCTTCTTGGTTTATTCAAATTCATGAAATTGAAAGGTTATATAAAGTGTCTAGCTTAAATAAAGCAATACATTTTTTCTAGAAGTTTTAAGTTAAAACACTTAGCAACCAACTTCTCATATAGTTTTAAGTTAACCAATATCATTATAAATGTACTACTTTAGTTTATATTCTGTAGGTCTGTTATCAGTATAAATTCGTTTTGTATGAAAGTTTTTTTTTCAAAATTGGAAGGTGTATTCACTTTGAGAATCTCGATTGTCATCTGTACAACTCCTAGAAGATTTTAAAGTAATCTTACTGGATTACACTGAACTATACACAAATATTTAACCGGGAAACAAATGACTTTTCTTATTCAAATAGCAAACTAATGTAGATTGATAATAATGATGGTAGTTCTAAAGCCTTGATGAACAAAAGATCTTATTTGTTAGGAAATCATTGAGAACCTAAGATCAATGGAAAGCTGTTTCATTCTAGTATGGGCCTCTTCAGCAGTACACACCCACTAACCGGTTAGGGATAGGACCCGGGACCTTCAGTTTTCAGTGGTTGAATGGCTAACACGTTCACCGTGGAACTTGGAATCCCTGGGTCCTATCCCTAGACTGGTCATGCATGCGAACTGTTGAGGAGTCCCATACTAGGATGAGACAGCTATCGAGTGTTCCCAGGTTTTCTGTAGTTCCCCAACTGGTCAGTCAGTGATGAATACTAACTCTAAATTAAAATCCCTTATTCATCTCAAAAAGATGTTATACTTAGGAAACTTTAGAACTTATCTAAGATGAATGGAAGTTTATTAAGCGGAGAGAGTAGAAAAGAGACCATCAAACTTTGGTTGACTAAGATTCTTAATAACAACCAGATGATTATCTGTTCTGAAGTATATAAAAGGCTAAGGCTTGGTGGATCGGTTACTTTTAATCTGTGTACTGCTCGGAAAATCAATCACTCTGATCTACTGTCACATTCATCGGTAAATATTATTTTCATCATTTTATCATCTTAATTTCCTTAATGGTAACGGTAAACTATAAAATCCTAACAGGAGATAGGAACTAGTATAATTGCTTGTATTGGACCGAATTTGATGAAGATACCGCACCACCACCATCAGCAACAACAACAACAAACTCCAATCACCGTCAACGGGAGAAACTTAAACGAAGTAACCTCCTTCACTTATCTAGGAAGCATTGTTTCAAATACAGGCGGGACGGACGAGGACGTCAAAGTCAGAATCGGAAAAGCAAGACAGGCGTTCATTAGCCTGAAACCAGTGTGGAGATCTTCTGCACTCAGCATGCGGAACAAGATACGGATTTTCAACACCAATGCCAGTCAAGTCAGTGCTACTGTATGGTTCAGAGACTTGGCGCGTCACGAAAGGCATTTCCAATAAACTACAGACATTCATCAACAACTGCTTGCGCTGTCTCGCTACTGGATATCAGATGGCCAGAAAGAATAAGCAACAAGGAACTCTGGGAACGAACCAACCAAGAACCTATCACCCAACAAATATGCACTGGAAGGAAGTGGAGATGGATTGGCCATGCACTGAGAAGGCCGACTGAGGACATCACGCATCAGGCCAGTAACTCGAGTGGAATCCCCATGGGAAGCGACGAGTTGGATGTCCCAGGTGAGGGTGACATGGAGGAGGTCGTGTGAGGAGGAAATGAGAGGTTGTGGGCTGTCGTGGGACCAGGTTCAAAAGATCTCAGAGAACAGAGGTCACTGGAGGCGTGCTACTGAAGCCCTGTGTTCCACTAGGAACCCAAGGGACTAATAATAATAATAAAATTGGACCGAATTGATCGGTCTCTATTAGCGGATACCTCGATATTATTTGTGTTTTAATTATATTAATGATGAATAGTGGCTAGCAGTGGAATCCAGGATGCATATTTCGTCTTATTTGGGACTCGTCAACTGGATGCACCTGCTCCCGAGTCCAAATCCCAGTGGGAACAACATTACTCACTGGAAAGCAGATGTGTCCACCTGAAGAGTCCCAAATAGGACAAATATGCATCTTAGATTCCACTGCTAGCCACTATCTATCATTACTAGAAGATAAGGATGTCAGTAATCTCCATGTAACATATTTAAGAGACTATCAATTCTACATGAGTGTTTCAAATAATGTTATGTCATCATTTTGCATTTTACATAAACGATTTACTGGTGAAAACTATCTATTCTCCACTTGAGACTATATTAAATCCATTGTAATCAATATTAACACACTGAAAAAAATTACTTTCAACGTACATCTTACCTAAAATCATACATTTTACGGTTATACAGACTCAGCTGTTAATGAGTTCTAATCAGGTTTACTTCTGGAAGATATTTTCATTGTCCAGTTAAAAGCTATGGGGCTAACTCTGGTTATTAGTGTCACTACATTCAGTAATCAAAGTGAATAGATACCAAATGAAGATCTTGGTGAATAGTTGTACCATATCTCAAACTGACAAAAGTTAGAAACTGTGGGTCATTAAACTCTGATACAGTAACCGGATGGTTCATTCATTCGCCACAAGACTTGAAGGTTCGATCTCTGGAGAGGTCATGGTTCTGTAATGCTGAAGAGTTTCATGCTAAGACGAAACAGCCCCTAGGTTACTAATGGTTCCCCTAACTGACGTCAGTCTATAATGAGTAGAATCTTAGACATATTCAAATTTTCTCTAGAAAATGGATGTCTGCCAAGAAAAGTTTGTAAAAATGTGAATCCGAAACTTAACCATCAGATATCTTTTATTGTAGTGAAAATGAAACTGCATTTCAATGTGAAATCCAATGTGTAAAACAACCGTTTAGATCTTCAGAGACGTAAAAGTGTCAACAAGACAGTTTACTGCAGCTGTTGCATGAATCACTTCTTTGAGTGAATCATCAGTGAAGTTGTATGTGAAGGAAAAGTTACCACTGGTGTTAACCTATATATGAATAAATGTAAAAGTATCCCCCTTCTATAGAACCAGTTTTATCTGATAAAAGTGAATCTGAACTGATTTTGGTAACTCATATTAATAGGCAGTGGTTGATAGTGAAGGCCCATGGTGGTCAGATGAAGACGTGACACTAGTCTATGAAGTCTCTGGCTGTTGATCTGAGTTATATAGAGAAGCGTAGACAACCTGTCTTGTGTCTCCAAGACCACAGTAATCAAGGGTTGAGAACACTTGGTGAAATGACAGAAAACTCGGTCACAATAGTGAAGGTCCATTCACTCGATTGATGTCTTCTAAAACTTGAATGTTTACGTCAGGCTTCATCTTCAAATTGTTTCTTCTGTCATACACGTTTGTCTACTTTGATATTTGTCCTCTTCTTTCGACATGTTCTTTGTCGGAGTTTAAACCATTGCAGTCAAGTTTTACGTGGATAGTTTTTAGTGGAAACTCTGATGACACCATAGTTGAGCAGTTGAAAAACTACTCAGTTATGAGAAACATCAGTGTATCCGTACAATTCTTAAATTATTTACGAATTTATCATACTAGCTAGCTAGAGTCAGATAATCTGAATAATTTGACTCATTTGAACTAAAATAGTCCAGTTATATCGCTGGTGAACTAGACTCTGAAGGATTGAAGCAGCCATACAGCGTTTAGATCACTCTAATCTATTCGGTAAAATCTATACATCAGTGTGTATGGTTTCTAACTACTTATTTTATTCAGTAGTATATTTTATTTGTCATAGACTACAGTATATATCAGATTCTTTGCAAAACTTTTAAAGAAACATCCACTTTGCATAAGTTATAACCATAAGCTTACACTTAAAAGTTACTTCATCGTTCTTTTTTTCAAACTTCACTTCATGAAATTCAGCTAAAATTTTTCAGTTTTTATCCTGTTTATTAGGTAAAATTTTCCATCCATATATTATCCAGCTGTTAGAATGAAATTATGAGGAACAGATTTATGTACTGACATCTTTCTTTTACGTCTGAATAAGCATATTTTAGGATTACTGATCTGTTAAAGGTTTATGACTGATAAGTAAAAAAGAAGTCTGGATTGTAATCTCACCTTCAATAGCATATTAGAATAGTCTGTTTAATATAACATATTATGATACTATTTTATTACTTAGTAATCAGTAATATATTACTGTATGCTTTGTGAAATAGTCAAATCTAATAGACAATAACACATCCACCTTTAGGTCTCCTTAAACATTCAGTATATGAATGGATATATGTGAAACGATAGTTGTATTTAAACAGTTTTCCTACAGCTGCTTATACAAGTTACAGTTATATTTCTAAAAGAGGAGCTTTAACTAGAAATAATCCATAGATTTATTGTTTCTAGGGCTTGTCTTGATCACCACCAGATGACCAAAAATAACTGATCTCTTCAAGAACAATAAGATTTCAAATGATTTCTATTAGCTTGTAAACTTTTTGCAGTTTATCAATAGTTTAGCATATTTTACAGGAGTATTCCTGTAGAACAAGTTACATAGGGTGTAGGATTAGGCGGTTGCAGTTTCATAAAGGTTAAACTTTACCCGATTGGTTAAGAATAGTTGAAACCGAAGTAGTAAATGGTTCGGTAGTAGCTCTTTTGGTAGACACTAGGCACTACGCAGATGTCATATACCACCTTCCAAAACAAATCAAATCTTCTTTGTCTTTTTTTCGCCATCGTCTATCACTGTAAATCCACCATCATATTCTGTACTTACTTATAAGTCATCTGAATATTGATAAAGTGGAAAAGTAAAATTAACCTTCTTACCATCTCTAAATTCATATTTTACTTTGATAATGTACTTGCCTGAAACCTGCCTGGAATAATTTGATCTTATATGTATTAAATAAAATGAGAATCTGTTGAAAAAAATTTCTTGTTCATACCATCTGTTAACTATTGGAATAGGAATCCTTCCGGTGAGGTGGAGGTAGTAACTAATTTCTGGAAATCTATTGTATAGATTACGTTCAGAAGTACATCAATGCTTTCACATGTGTTGTATGACAGTGGAATGCAACATTGAAAACAACTGCAAAAGCTTTTTTATTACACAGAGATAATCAGCTACATTCTACAGTATAAGATAGTAAGATACACTACCAGATGGATGGTTTATTCAGTTTAGACGTTTATGAGGATTCATTCATTGATTTTACCATGACTTGGTATCAGTCATTGAAAAATTGGATAGCTAGGAGCACTGAAAAACCGTTTCGTCCCAGTATGGGACTCTTCAGCAGTGCGCACCCATAATCCTACCGGAGATTGAACATACGGCCTTGATTTTCCGAGGCAAGCAAATTACCACTGAGCCACTAAGTCAGCATCCAATGGCTCTTGATGAATGTCAAACTGAAATCAATACATAAATCCCTCAAAACCTTCAAATTCAGTTGCTTTCGTGACTTGCATTAAGATGAGCTTTTAGAAGTTCTAATGACAAGTCGTGACAGGTGGAGCAATGTAAGTCAGACTTGAGGACAGTTACTTAACGACAGCGTTGGGTGGTGATCTCACTATAGCGTAAACTGAAAGAACTCAATGGTGGTCATGGGACCTGAACGTCCTGGTTGCACACTGCTAGAAATTCCTACACTAGGCTGAAACAGCTGTCCAGTACTCCCAGATTTTCGATGTTTCTCCGACTAATGTCAGTTCATGATGAGTAACAACCTAGGTGGTTTTATATGAGCCAATCTGTCGAAATTTCATGACAGTCATGATACTCATTGCTTTCTTATTGAGAAAAACCATCTCTTGCTGTAGTCATTTTAACGTTTCCGAAGAACTAAAGACATACGCTTTCAATTTGGCGTTGCTTTTGAACTTCTGAACTGATTATTTAGCTAAGAATATCTGGTATTATCTATAACACATAAGAGCTAAACTGTAGTTTAGTCAAAAGCATGAAGTGTTGAAATGTTAACTTAAACCATTTTTGAAATCCATAAAAGTAATGTTTATATTTATTGGTTGGTACCTGGATACTAACTAATTTCCCTTTATCCAATCCTAAGCGCTGAACAAGCTCTGTCGATCACTCTGCAATTTAACCACCCATATAGGAGAACCAACCACTTACAACTAGACAAACCTAAAGGAAGTAGTCTCTTTCACCTACTTAGGCAGCATCGTCTCAACTGCAGACGGTACAAGCATAGATGAGGATGTCAAAGCAACCAGGGTCGGAACGACCGAGAGACAGGCGTTCATTAAGCTGAAATAATCAAAGTGAAGATCTACTGCACTCAGCATAAAGCGTGAGAAACGTCCGACTTTTCAACACTAGCGTCAGTCATATATTTCAGTGCTTCTATGTGATAGTTGAGAGAATTGGCGCCTTACGAAAAGCATTTCCAATAAACTACAGACACACATCACATCAACAGCTGCTGTCTACGCTCACTCAATACTGGCACTGAAGATCAGATGGTCAGAATAATAAGAATAAGCAAGGAGGAACTCTGGTAGGCTGGCTGGCTGGCTGGCTGGCTGGCTGGCTGGCTGGCTGGCTGGCTGGCTGGCTGGCTGGCTGGCTGGCTGGCTGGCTGGCTGGCTGGCTGGCTGGCTGGCTGGCTGGCTGGCTGGCTGGCTGGCTGGCTGGCTGGCTGGTAAAGAGCCAGCCAACCAAAAACCTGTCGTCTAACAAATATGCAGTAAAAGAAGGTGGAGATGGATTCGACTGGATTGGATATTAGATTAAGTAGAGTTTTTGGGGACATTACGCTCCAGGCCAGGCCATCGAGTGGAAGCCAAATGGAAAACGACGAGTCGGGCGTCCAAGCCATGGGTGACATGGAGGAGATTGTGTGAGGAAGAAATGAAAGCTTGTGGGCAGTGGTGAAGCCAGGTTGGAAAGACTGTAGAGAAGGGAGTGAAATGGCTATTTACTACTGAGGCCTTATGTTCTACCAGGAACCCAAAGGACAAGTAATAACAATGTTAAGATAGGAGAACCAACACCTCAATGCACTTTGATAGATGTCAGGAAAGTGTACCAGCAACTCCAATGGAACTGATGTCCCTTCTTAGATTCGAACATGAATCACCCAGTGATGTAGCCAAAGATATTACCACTGGGGTGTTTGGACTGCTACCGGCCTCCTTTACACATGGATTAGATACACTGACTGATCACAGAACAAATGAATTTTTATCGTAGTCTGCTATAGGAACGAAATAGAACCCAGTGGATAAATGGTAACGTGCTGGCCACGGAACTTGAGGGTTGCGGATTCAATCCCTGGTGGAGTTGTGGGTGCACACTGCTGAGGAGTCTCATACTAGGGTGAAACAGATGTCCAGTGCTCCCAGGTTTCCTTTGTTCCTCCAACTTATGTCAGTCTACGATGAATAACAAATTGAAATAATTTTAATTCACCTAAATCTGAAAGTTCCCACATGAAAGTGAAAAGATAAGTTGTGACCCTAGCAAAACTTTAGGCGATTTCCACCACATGAAATTATTAAGTGTTTACCAGTCAAATCACTGAAATCTTGAAATATTTTGCTGCACCTTTGAATAGCATCATGACCTTCACAAAAATTGATCTGCTTTGATCTACTACTTGCTAGTAGTTGAAATATTAGAACAAAATTTTGAAGGTAATCAAAAGTGTTCCATTTGATCCTTTTTTTGACAAGTATCACACAGTAGAAAGCAGAACTAGAATGGGGTTATATGTACTCTATCCCAGTACTCGAATTCTAGTCTTATCCTGGCCAAGAAATTTATCTTCAAACCCGTACAAGCAAAAACAGAAACTTTTGGACAAAATAGTTGATAAGTTTGTAAGTTTGCCGGCAATACTTCATTAGATATGTTTTTTAACTTAGTCCTAAAATGTTTAAAAAGTCAAAAAAATCTTCGCAATTTTCACTATGTATCCTACGGCTTCTTCAGTAGAATATTACCGCCTCTATTAAATATGATAATATGTACGGTCAGATGGCCGACATAACGATTCAGTGCTCAAATTTCTTCAACATATTTTTAATAAATATGTACTACATTGTGTATCAGATATATTTATTCGGCATATAACACACTGTAATGCACTATTGTTTACTTGATGATGCTTTGAGCGCAAACTATTGTCCACAATCATATCAGTCTAATCAAACTCCCTTCAATATCTGATTTTTATTATTCTGTCACCTCACATTCTTTGTTTTGACTTATAATAAAATTTTCCATATCTCTGGTATAGGTGTCGCGTCATTTCGGTCACATGTGTTGGCTGAGGGATAGATTCGATGGACGAAGATTCAGTAATCAATCTCTCTCTTTGCCTAATTGTAGTTTCACCCTATCCGTCAAATGTTGTGGTTGTGTTTTTTTGCATGCATTGCAATAGCCCAATGTTCTCCTACATTATTGATTTTACTCGGATCTGTCATCCTATATTTAGCTAAATTCCTATGTTCCGCTATTCTAACTGACCCCGGTAGAGCCAATTAAGCAAAATAATTTAATTCATCAAACTCGATGGAATGACTCTGAGGTCAAACTAACCGGGGTGGTCGGGGTCATGTTAATGTGTCTGAAGTCATAGAATTTAGGACCGAGCAACACAAGTTCCAAATGAATTTAAAATCTCTTTGTACACTTGAAAAATTATAAGCATACTGAATAGATTAGTAATGATTGACAGTGCCTAGCAGTGGAATACGAGATGCACATTTCGTCCTATTTGGGACTGGTCATCTGGATGTACCTGCCTCCCATTGAATGATGTTGTGACGAGCATAGTTTTAGTGTCCTAAATAGGACGAAATTTGCATCCTGGATTCCACTGCAAGCCACTGCCTATCATTACTATACATAATTAAAACACAGGCAATATCAAGGCATCTGTAAAGAAGCCCATATGCCAACAGAGGCTGATTAATTCGGTTCAATCAACAACGATGTAATACAAGCATTAACACTAATTGCCTCACTATTCACTTTACTCTTACTGACTGGCTGCCATTTATTATTATTATTTGTCCCTTGGGTTCCTAATGGAACATACCACTTCAGTAGCACGTCTCCAATGTGCTCTGTTCTCTGAAATATTTTCAACCTGGCTCCATGACAGCCCACAACCTCTCATTTCCTCCTCTCACGGTCTCCTCCATGTCACCCTCAACTCGGACGTCCAACTCGTCGTTTCCTATCTGGGTTCCACTCGAGGGCCTGGTCTGACACGTGATGTCACCAGTCGGCCTTCTCAGTGTATGCCCAATCCATCTCCACTTCCTTCTGCTTCATATTTGTTGCGTGATAGGTTCCTGCATCGTTGGTTCGTTGACACCCAGAGTTCCTTCTTGCCATAACTTTTTATTTTTTACTTTGCGGTTTACCTTCCTACGTCTTAACATGGCAGCTCCAACTTCCCGTCAAAATTCTCATAAGACTCTTTGTTCCGATTATTGACTATAGTTAGCACTATTATTTTTCGATTGTTTATGCTCCAACATATTACTCAGTCCCTTTCTAACTCTACAACCAATCCACTATTTCATCCTACAGCATTCTGTTTCAATGACCTAATGTTGACCTATTAGGTAATAAAAGATTCATATGAGAGTAAATCCTGGGTACTGTGGTAGATTCGAATTCCAATTTAGTCTGTTTATTAGGAATGTCACACAGTGAGGGAACAGTATCATTTACTGGATAACGTTTTGGATACAGTGTACTGCCCATATTCACGTCAAGTAACTCCACAGCTTTGACACCGAGTTCACATAGTTCTAATTTTCTATCCTTCTTTGTGGTGACAAGGATAGTAGAATTTCCTATATATCTGGGATAGGTTCAGAATCATTCCTACTGCATGTAGCTGACGTTGATTCGATAAACAAAGATTCGGTTATCAATCTCTCTCTCTCTCTCTCTCTCCACCCAACTCAGTTTCTAACACTATCGCTCTATCCCACCCTACTGTGTGATTATATTTAACTGTATGTAGAGCTAGAGCCGAGCTTCACTCTAAATTTCTTACCTCATTATTATTATTATTATTATTATTATTATTATTTTCGCTTGGATTCCTAGTGGAACATACGGCTTCACTGGCACGCCTCCATACCAGTCTCTTCTCTGAAGTCTTTTCAACCTCACCCAACCACTACACACAAGCTCTCATTTCTTCCTCACATGATCTCCTCAACGTCACCCACAGCTCAGACACACAACTCGTCGTTTCCCATTTGGCTTCCACTCGACGGTTTCACCTGGCCTGACACGTGATGTCCCTAATCCGCCCCATCAGTGTATGCCCAATCCATCCACATCTCCACCTTCTCCTCCTGTATCTTTGTTGGCTAGTACGTTCTTGGTTCGTTCGCAGAGTTCCCCCTCGCTTACTCCCATTATTACGGTCATCTGAACTTCAGCATCCAGTGTAGGCAGTTGTTGATCAATGTCTGTAGTTAGTTGAAGGTGCTTTTCATAACGCACCAAGTTTGTGAACCATATAACAGCACTGACTTGACTACATTGGTGTTCAAAATCCGGATGTTGTTCACATTTTATGCTGAGTGGAGTGTAGTGCAGTACATCTCCACACTGATTTCAGATTATTGAAAGCTTGTCTTACTTTCCCCATCCTGGTTTTGACACCCTCATTTGTGCCCTCTGTACTTAAAAAGATGCTCCCTGGCTGGGTAGGTGTACGTGAAAGAGACTACTTCCTTTAGATTTCTCCCGTTCATTGTGAATGATGCTTGCTGTTGTTCGTTGGATATTTTCATCACCTCTGTCTTCTCTACATTCACCTGAGGGAAGTCGCGTCTTCGCTGTCTCTCCTGTCAACTTGTTAGTTTTTATTTGTAGATCTTCGAGTTTTTGCGACAAGACATTAGAGATAAATCATCATCGGTGTGGCGAAATCCAAGTCTTCTTCTGGAGTCTTCTCAGAACACGGTGGACACGTACTACGTATGCCTAGTCACCGATTGCCTCGTCACACAATGTTGGCCGAAGTAGGTCTAGACTGGATAAAGGCACGAAGTGGCCAGACCAAATCATGTCACCAATAATGGGGCTCAGGTGGATGGTCTTGGTTGTATTGTGTTCCTACCACGGTGCCTAAAACGATGTTTTATTTAAATCTAAATTTCAAAGGTGATTCTGTGACAGGCACTCTAAAGAGGAGGATAATAAACTCTCTAAGAAGAACATTCTTTGCATCAATGCTGAAAATAGTATTCTCCTATTACCCATTAGTTTCTGACAACTTGAATGACAAACTTTCAAATCTGACCACTTCTAAGTGGTTTTACCTGTTCACCTGCTCTTGTACAACCAGGTATAAAGGTTACTCGATGCGACATTTATCCTACACTATCCTATATGCTTACAAGGACGTACTAGGAGATCGATAAAAAATACTATAGTTGAACACTTCATGAACACAGGTCATCTTGTCTGAAGAAACTCTTCGTTCACTTCATCACCAAAGCTTCTTCTATCTACATGGAGAAAAGCTTCAGCTTTCTTCACCAATAGAAAATTATTCAACTTTCTCTCCTTCCACGGCTTTAGTTTGCAGTCATTTAAAACACCCCTCTTTCTTTTTACATTGTTCACTTCAGACACAAGTTACGATTCCTATGCTACTTTCCACGGATTTTTAACACCAACCCAGTCAAGTCAGTGCTGGTATACGGTTCAGAAACTAGGCGTGTCACGAAAAGCATTTCCAACAAACTACTGACTCATATCAACAGCTGTCGCCTACTCTCACTCGATACTGAAGATAAGATGACCAGAAAGAATAAGCAAGGAGGAACTCGCCTTGGCTGGCAATGAACCAATGAAGCAAGAACCTATTACTCAACAAATATGCAGGAGAAGAAGGTGGAGGTGCGGATGGATTGGGCATACACTGATGGGGCGGATCGGGGACATCACGTGTCAGGCCAGGTGAAACCGTCGAGTGGAAGCCAAATGGGAAACGACGAGTTGTGTGTCTGAGCTGTGGGTGACGTTGAGGAGATCATGTGAGGAAGAAATGAGAGCTTGTGTGTAGTGGTTGGGTGAGGTTGAAAAGACTTCAGAGAAGAGACTGGTATGGAGGCGTGCCAGTGAAGCCGTATGTTCCATTAGGAACCCAAGGGAATAATAATAATAATAATACTGCTCCTTTTCTTCATTATACAACAGCAGTCATATTCTGATTAATCTTCCCTATTCATCATAGCTTTTGATTTTAATGAAAACTCATGGGTTGACACTATTTTCGAATAAATAACTGATACATTTTTATCAATAAATGTGCGCTTTAATTAATTATACTAAAATGTAGTTGTACAGCTTCTAAAAGTGGAAAATACTCAGCAATGACATTGGATGATGGCTACGTTATTCCGATCCTAGTGACTCAATGGTAAAGTACTGACAGTGGGACCTGAAAGAACAGGTTTCAGTCACTGGTGAAGTTATGGTTGCCCACTGCTAAGAAGTCCCATACTAGGAGGAAACAGCTTTCTGATGTTTCTCCGACTGATGTTAGTCCATGATAAATACCAAATTCTTTCATGATAACTCAACAGACATATTTTTATCATTTATTTGAAGAATTTATTATCTTTAAATCCAGGATAACGAATGCATCATCAATATAACGGTGATACATAGTCATCTTCTGAATGACCTCTTTCAATGCTCCATTCTCCAGTTTAGCAAGAAATATATCTGCTAAAATAGGGCCGAGTGGTGAACCCATAGCTATCCCATCAATCTGTCTATAATGAGAGCTATTGAAGACGAAATGTACATTCATAGTACATTCAAGAAGCAGTTCCTTGAGAATGTGTATAGGAATCCCGATGTTGATTTGCCTTTACGATATTTGTTGACAGACAAGCCAAATCGTCTCCAGTAATGGCACATTAGTGAATAATGATGAGATATCAAGCGATATCATATGTTTTCCGTTTACATTAACACTATCTAGCTTAGAAATAAATTCGAAGACGTCTTTTACACTGTGCTTAACTAATTCTTTGTGTAAGGGATCTAAAATCCTTAATAAGCATTTAGCAACTGCGTAGTATGGGGAGTTGGACATGTCTAAAACTGGACGAAGAGACAGTCCAGGCTTGTGTACTTAAAGTAGATCATACAACCGTAGTGTGTTACTCCCTTTAGATCTAAGTGAATTGTATTTGAATTCTGAAATTGTTCCACTTTCTTTTAGTTTCTTGTGGGCGTTTATTATCTCCTTTCCTGCCTTTCCATTTAGGTCAGGCGAGTTACCAATTCTTTGGAAATTTGTTTGGTCATTAAGAAAAATAGTCATTTTATCAATGTAGTCGTTTCCGTTCAACAACACTATTATATATATATATATATATATATATATATATATATATATATATATATACATCCATACATACATATGTTAGTGTGGTTTTATAACCATTTCTTGTGATTAATGTTGTTGCTAGTGAGAACAACATTGCTCACTGGGAGGCAAGTATATCCAGCCGATGAGTTCTAAATAGAACGAAATGTGCGTCTGCTAGCCACTATCCATCAATAATATTTCTTGTGATTTATGCTGCTTCCTTAAAACCCAAAGTAAGATACCTCTAGTTACGCAATGCAAACCTATTTACATTCAAACCCGCAGGCTATGTACTATATTCGAAATAAACCATATTGCCTATTGAAATATACTACTGAACAAAATGAGTAGTCAGAAACTACTCATGTTGATCTGTAGATCTGTCTAGGTAGCAAGATCAGAATAACTGAGCGAAGAAATATATTCCTTTTCAATTAGGTCTTCGTCTTCGGCTCTACACTAATACATAGTTTTACAATTTAATCAAATTGCCAATCAACTGGTGGGGGTTGGCGAACAATAATCCTAGAGATTTTAAGTAAGTTATGAAGATGATAAGTTTTAGAAATTAAGATGTAAATGATCAGAGACTGATCAATTCGGTCCAATCAACGACAGTGTAATACAGGCAATGTAATAACACTAGATCAATAGGGTTATTAAAAATGGTAATATGAAGCAAGTTATTCTCAGGTAAATAGACTGATTTTTGATGAGTGTTCAGTCATAAACAGTAAGTGGCTACGTAATAATAAGAAAACAAATGACTACTGATAGAAATAAGAAGGGGAAGAGGTGTACAAAGTAATCCTAGGAGTTACATCATGTTGACGGCCACAGTAATGAAAGTGGTCGAACAAACTTCATTTGAACACAACGGTTAGGTTTGTAAAGGTGGATTGCAATCGCCTCTGCCACGTGGAGTAAGCGAGTGCTTAATGCATGTTGTAAGTTAATTAGAATGTTATGAATAATTTTGAAGGCCATTCTAGTATCCACTTGATGTCCCGTGTTAACTAGGTGTGCAGTTATGGAGCTCTTCAATGTTCTAATTTATCCCTTGTTCAACCATGATGGGTGGTGCTCAGCAATTCGACGATGGGACTACCTCATTGTACGCCCAATGTGACTAGCTCCACATGAACAATTGAATTGATAAATGAATATAGAAGTGGCAGAATCAGGCAGTTTGTCTTTATTTCTTGCACCTAGAATTGCGTGGTTGTAGAAGGCGGAACGTAATTTAGTGGCTGGGAATGCTTCATGCAAGACTCTTTTATGCGTCGTGTGATGATCTCATTGGCAGTGTCACTCTTAAATTTCAGCTTCAAGAAGATTTGCTTCTAACAGACTGTTGGTGTTCTTGTCTTAACCCTTGTAACATTCACATGCTTATGGTAATGATGGGCAGTGGCCAGCAATAACACTGAAATTCAAATGCTTAGTTACAAACTTGTCTGGATAGCCATTCCTACTAGGCAGATCACGGATGGTGGCGCACTCTTCCTTTATAGCATCATCTGAGCAAGTAGTTGTGGAACAGTATGCTAGGCATTTCACCAGGTTCCTCTTGTATTGGACTAAAGAAGTGCATGTAAAGACTTGTCGATGTTGGCTTTCTATATACTCTTCGTTTCAGAGTTCCATCTAACCTTCTTACCAACAGAACATCAAGAAATGGAATACGTCACTTTTCTCCTCTTCCATTGTTAAGTTGAATGCTGTACAAACGTTGTTGAACTTATTAGGAACAGGATTTTTATCAGCCCCACTTTTGAGAACAACAAAGATTTAATCCATGTAACGAAAATATAATTCTAAACGGCTAATAGTTTTGTTCAGTGGACTATTCATTAGTTTTGCCAGAAAAAATCTGCTAAGAGTGGGCCAAGGGGTGACCCCATAGCTACACCATCAGATGGCCTGTAGGGTTAATTGCTGAAAAGGAATTGTGCGTTCACTGTACACTTCAGAAGCAGTTCTTTCAATGTGGAGACTGGAATACCTATTTCCATGCCGTAAGTATACTGTCTTCATTAAAGGAACATCGTCAATCCTTTCAACAGATCCAAAGGTATCTTTGAGACTGCACTCTACAACTTCTCTGTGAAGAGGTCTCAAGAGTTATACTAACCAATTTGCGGTTGCATGATACAGAGAGTTTTTCTTGTCGAGAATTGGTTTGAGAGACAGGACGATTTTATGCAGTTTTGGCAGACCATAACATCCAGGTGCAACGGTTCCAGTAGGTTTGGGCATTTCACAGATGCTTTCTGAAATGAAACTCTGTTGTTCTATCTTTTCCAGGTCGGAATGACCTAAATGCCAGTTAGCTGCTTTGCTAGTTCAAGGCTGAGTTCATCACCAATGTAAACGGACAAATTCAGCTTGCGAAGTCGAAATGTTTCAGTCACTTGAATCTGTATAGACTAATTGAGTCTCCATGTGTATCTAAAACATTATGATCGAATTTCAAATGCCAATGGCATGGTCTATATTGACTAACTATCCAAGTTGTTCAGCAGTATATTTCAGTAGTTTATGACACTTTTTTGTCAGAGATCATACCATGTGATTTTGCTTGAGTAGTTTTCAACGTAAACCCTATTGACACCATAGTTGGAATACGAATCAGTAGTGGGAAACTTAAATATGAACCATACAATTTGTAGATCATTTGTAAGCTGATCATTCTACATTTCCCATTATAAAACTACTTTAAAGTTTTAAGTATTTTAAGGCAATTCCACTCCTTTTATTCCAGTATTATCTACATCTGTAAAAAAGGAAGGAAAAATAACTTGAAGTTGATCTTCATTATGGATAGATATCAGATCAAAAACTATTGGAAACCTGATGAAGTCGTTGGTGCGTACTGCTGAGGAGTCCAACACTAAGACGAAACATGTCTTGTTCAGTTCTTAGAGGTTTCTAATGGAAAATCAATAAGATTAAATAAATCTCCAAACTGAAATACAATTCATTTACATTAATATGTGTTCTTGTATTTCTTAAATGAATGAATAAATAAAAAAAGGGGACCAAAAATAATCACTTTCAACGACCCATGAGAAAACGTTCAATAAATTCAGTTTGTTCAGCTTCTTCCTTTTGTAATGATTGTAATTGAACATTTAATCTGATATTTGAATAAAATAAACAAAAAAAGCATATATATATATATATATATATTCATAATTAATTGTTTGAAACAATTTAAGGTGGTTTGGTTGAACCTGAGCATCCAAAAGACTTCTACCTTATATATCACATCATATTATTCCCTTTTCCAATTGTTTTAATCTTTTAAATATGCGTTCTAAACATATTATGTAATCCCGCTTAATTTTAAAATATTTTCAACAAGCATCACAGTATATCGAATTAGACTTTTAATTGTAAGAAAATGTATCAGATCATATAGTTGAGATGACTGGGGATTTTAATTTAGAGATAGTATTCATCATGGACTAATATCAGCTTGTAAGAGTTCTAATGACCCGTGAGGTCAACTTAATCGGATGGGAAGCGGATACTAACTGAAGACCTTGAGTGATAGTCGGGCTATATCATGTATTGAAAGAAGTTGGAAACTGTGAACCATTGAATTCCGATCGAGCAGATGAATGGTTAACGCGTTTCCCATGACATCTAGAAATCCTGATTTCAAACCCTAGCCAGGTAGTGGATGCATACTGCTGAGGACGAAACAGTTGTTCAGTGCACTCAGGTTTTTAATAGTTCCCTAAATGATGTCAGTCCGTGGATGAATACTACCTCCATATCATATTGATAAACTGACTCTTATACATTGTTATGATTTTGCAATTATTTCTTCTGAAGTTATTGTTCTAGGAATAACTTCGTTGAAATATTACATACTGAAAATTCCATACTGTATCAAACATGATGCTTAGAATTAAGCGATTATTATATCAGGTTCTATCTGATTTTCAGATATATTGATTATAGTATGTTTTCCCTAAAAAAAACTTTTCTTCAAACGCGTTACTGATATATTACATATTCTCATATATTACACTCTTCTACGCTGATAAATCCTCATATCTGATTATATTCATCCCTTACTTTAACACAATATTTTATATCATTAGTAATGCTTCAGGCTTCATATATCTTCTGTGCATTACAATTTAAACATTACATAATCCTTTCTCCAATCCCCTAATTTATCATCAAAACTTAGTTTAAAAAAACTACTTATGAAATACTCCTCCAGGTTGATGTGAAGTTGTGTAGTTAGGATATATTACTCGCTCAACATGATTCATGTTTAAAAGGAATTATTAACACCATTGTGCATGATTATAAATAGGTAGTGGCGATTCTTGTTAGCAGTGCAGTAGGTAAACTTCAAAAAGATGTGAGATCTAGAATTTTCACTGCAAGTTGTTTTTATTAACTTCTTCTGATGACCTTAGATGTGACTGATTTTTCAGTCAAAAATCTTACCGTTTGCTTACAGATGTATTTCAACTAGTTGCTTTGCTTAATGTGAACTTTGACCTTCTTGTTGTTTTTTATTAGATGATAAGTTTGATTAATGTCTACATGAATTTACGTTGTAAAAAGACTAAAGAGTCCACCAAGGTCAGGTTTCATGAACGATGTTTATAAAGCGATTGTTTCCCTTGTCAGTTTTTCAGCTGTGGACTGTTTGCAGCTGGTTTTCAATAGTTCTTAATTTGTTATTAGTCGGCGACGAATATCACTCTGAAACCTGAGATTAACTGCGATGTAAGTTGGAACCCGTTACCTAGCGGACCATACGGATAGTCCACGTTGTTGTTTTTGTTATTGGCAGGTATGGGCTATGTCCCTGATGGATATGATACCCATTTCTTTTGTTCACAAAATTGACATGCAATAGGTATTTATTAGGAAAACAAACTTTGTAAGGATTAGCACAACAAAAATCTCACGAATAACAAAGCCTCATGATGAAGGCGTCGGAAGGGAAAAGGAAAAACAGAACAAACTATACTACATTTGGATTTGATAAAGCAGAAAGGCAATAAAAAACTCGTATTAAATTTTTTTTGTCTGATTTATAACCCACAGTGATACAATATTGTTTATTTGATGATCACGTTTCGAGCATACATTATTATTTGTCCCTTGAGTTCCTAGTTGAACATAAGGCTTCACTAGCACGTCGCTAATTCACTCTCTCCTCTACAGTCTCTTGAACCTCATTCTATGACTGCCCAGAAGCTCACATTCCTTCCTCACACTATCTCCTACATGTCACCCTCAGATGCACAACTCGTCGTTTCCCATATGGGTTCCACTCGATGACCTCACATGGCCTGGCACGTGATATCCCCAAACAGTCTTCTCAGTGTATGTCCAATCAAATCCATCTCCACCTTCTTATACATACTTCTCGGACGATAGTTTGTTGGTCGGTTGGTTCGTCTCCAGCCAGCCAGCCAGCCAGCCAGCCAGCCAGCCAGCCAGCCAGCCAGCCAGCCAACCAGAGTTCCTCCTTGCTTATTCTTATTATTCTGTCCATCTGATATTCAGCATTGAGCGTACGCGACAGCTGTTGATGCTGTATGTCTTCAGTTCGTTGGAAGTGCTTTTCGTAACACGTCAAGTCTCTCAACCATCACATAGAAGCATTAACTTACTTGACCGACATTAGTGTTGAAAATCCAGATGTTGTTGGCGCTTCATGCTGAGTGTAGTGTAATGTAGTGTAGTGCAGTAGATCTCCACATTGATTATTTCAGATTGTTGAAAGCCTATCTTTCTGTCTTTCCGATCCTGGCTTTGACATCCTCATTTGTGCCGCCACCGCCGCCTGTTGTTGAAACGATGCTGCCTAGGTAGGTGAAGGAGACAACTTCCTTTAGATTTCTCCCGTTGATGGTGATTGGTGCTTGTTGTTGTTGTTGGTTGGATATCTTCATCACCCCTGTCTTCTCTTCGTTCTTTTGAAGTCCCATCTTTGCTGCCTCCTCTATTAACTTGTTGGTTTTTGCCTGTAGATCAAGTCTGTGCAATATTAGGCATAGATCGTTCGCAAAATTCAAATCCTCTAGGATCTTTTCAGTGGTCCAGCGTATGCCCATTTTCTAGGTAACATAGTGGAGGCTGTGAACTCTTTTCTACTAGTGTTACCCTATAAGGAAGTAATATCAGAAACTTTACGTAGAATACTCAACAAAGATGGAATTAGAGTGGCATTTAAACCCACAAACTCACTCACAGATAAACTTTGTTGGCTAGCTTAAGGATCCGATAGAACCAATCAAACGAAATAATCTAATGTATCAAATTTCGTGTAATGACTGTTAGGTCAAGTACATAGGTGAAACTAGCCCGGTTGGTTGGGGTCAGTTAGAATAGTGGAACATAGAATTTAGCTAGATATGAAATGACAGACCCGAATAAGATGAATAATTTAGAAAACTCGGCTATTACAATGTATACATTAACACATAACCAAACAACAGGATGGGATAAAACCACTATAATAAGTCCAATATAGTTAGGTGGAGAGAGAAAGAGGAATCGATTACTGAACCTTTGTTCATCGAATCTAGGCCTAGTCAATACATGTGATAGAAATGATGCAATACCTATTCCAGAGATATGGAAAACTTTCCTACCAATACAAACAAATAATGTACGGTGGTAGAAGTAAAACAAACCAGATATCGAGATCGGTATAATTACGTTGATATGACTATGACCAGTAATAATGTATGCTCGAAACGTGGTCATCAAGTAAATAATATGGTATCCCACTGTGTCTTATATATTAAATAAACAAATCTAATATGGAATTATATTCTACCACAGTGTGCAAGGTAATATGAATAATTTGCAAAGTGTTTGCATCTAACGTTTTGGGGTTATGTTTAGGTATTGTTTATCGATGCACTAAAAACTTGAAAGATTGTTTTCCTAACATCAAAATGCCTGTTGTCGGTGACTAAGGTGAAGTAAGAAAGCTTCTCGTTATTACCAAGTTCAGCCGTTTTTTCAAAATCAGTAGCACATCTTTACTCTCAAGCTCATGGTTTTCATGCGTCTACTTTGTGATTTTTCTAGACAGGACCTATACATACTATTGTTTCCTTTAACCACCAAAATAGATCGTAGGTTGACGATAAACTTAGCACATGCTATAGATTGGTTGGCGTTCAGACAAGAGCTAGAGATAGAGTAGCAGTATTTACTAAACCTAGATCATAGGTAGAAAAATGCAATCTGGTTTATTTGAGTTCAAGCTTAGGTGGCAGAAGGATGACATCAACGAGCTAAATATCAGTGACTGTGGCAAGATTAAGTTATACTCCACAGAAAACCAAAGAAATTGATCCCTGTTATCTCAACTGTCACTCATGTAACCTAGATACCTGAACGGTGCATTCAAATTCTACGCAGGCACTGAGAAAACTTTTCACTTGCACTTATATGAGGTAACCTTTAGATTGATGGTAGGATTCATCCCAAACAGTAGCGAGGTTGCAGCATATACAGAGGTGACGAACAGACAAAGCTGACATCGCCAGCTACCTCTTAATCTAAACGAATCTTATAACTCAGTATCATATGAATGAATATTAATAGAAAATGAGTTAACTAGTGTAAATTCTGCTCAAGCTTTTGGTGCGACATTGACGCCAACAAGGCTGGATGTTACCGCCTTAGTGCATATGAAACACACTTGTTAGCGAAATAACGACAAAGTGAATGATTGAGCACAAACTATGTAACATTGTAAATTTGATTACTCTTATGAAGATATAATGAATGGACTGAAGTCTTCATCATAATTGTGTTTGATGATATATTTAAGGACTGAGATCCTGATAGGTTGCACAAAGCGAAACAGGCAGATTAAAGTTAGATGCTACATTTCTATGTTTGCCAGTGACCGAAGTAGTTTTCATATGACAACATTTCATTCTATATTCCACAACTTTTGTGAATCACTGAACTGAGATTGAAGTTCTCTGACTCATCGGAGTGGATTCTGGATACCTACTAATCTGGCGATAAGCATAGAACATTCATATTTACCATCTGTTTTATTGTTTAAATACCCTCCCGAGTAAATGAAGTGAAAACGAATTCTCAGACAAATTTTATGAGATCATGGTTATATGAGAATATTTCTAGAGGATAAATCATCTCACCTAAGCCCCGACTGTATTAGAAAATTGGGCACTGACGCGAAACAAGAGGATTTATTAATTATGTAGGCGAAATAGATGTGCATATACACAGTTATATATTTCACAGAGGCTACTAAGAAGCTCTTAGTAGCTACTATTAATACTTTGCTGCCTTCTGACAGTCTTTACATTGCTTTCCATGGTTCATAAACTGGAATTAGACAAAAAGTTCAATTTAACTGAACTGTGGATGGTTTGGTCAATCATTTGTTCAAAACAAAATTGATTCTGTATTTCAAAATTTGTATACACATGTATCATCTTCTGAGTATTGGCTGCAGCAAATAAAAATGCTCTTATACAGCTGATAATATGCTGATATAAGTAATCTTTTCTTGAAGCTGTGGCTATTCCATTGCCATTTCTTCACATTTGTTAACTGCATTCTGATTCAATGTTAACATAGACGTTCTTATGGAGGTTTCCTTCATGATATCTGACTACACAGAGATTGATCGAATCACAGAAGACATTTTTGTAGACCCAAAGTACGCAAAAAACATAGTTCTGTTAGGTGAAGACGCTGACGGGATGCAAAGTCTTCTGGATACCTTGTATGACAATTTAAGAATTCTTGAAATGCATTTCTTGACATTCAAATGTAAATTATTGCCCAAGAACTGGTCTTCAATGGTGCTCAAGCTAACAACAGGGAGTGTAGTGGTTGAATGCGTCAAACATTTCACTTACCTAGGAAGTCAGATTAATCCCAATGGCCCAGTCGCCTGAGAAATCTCTGCATTGATAAGGCTTGGTTGGTTTTTGCAAACTTACGCCATCTATGGTGTCGCCACGACGTCCGGTTGTCTATTAAGGGTAAAGTGTACTGCGCAGCAGTCCGTTGTGTTCTACTTTCTAGCTGTGAATTATGGCCATTAGAGGTAGAAGACATGAAAAGGCTTGAGTGCTTGACGATCGTTGCTTTGGTTTCATACGTCGTGTTTCGTGGTGTCACCAAGTGAATTATGCAGAAGTAAGACGTAGAGTTTTAGGTCGGAGAGGTAAGTCAGTTGATGCAGTTGTGAACCTTTATCGACTGAAGTGACTGGGACACGTGTTACATATCCCTAGTCACCGATTGCCTCGTCACACAATGTTGGCCGAAGTAGGTCTAGGCTGAAAAAAAGCACGAAGTGGCCAGACTAAAACATAGCACCAACCCATAAAGTCCTTGGTCGTTCGTTTGAGTCATGTAGAGCAATCCTTACTAACCGGTTGAGATCCGTAGGATAAGATGAACAAGTGGTTGGAGATGTCAGTGGCGTAGATGTTTACACAAATAATCTCATCAACTTCTCATTCTTCCTTCCTTCCTTCCTTCCTTTTACTACTTTCTGCTTCTTCCGACCAATTTTTCTATCTTTCTTCATCTTCATTTTATTTCCTTGTTACTTGATGTACTGATATGAGGTGTGGCAACTTGGACAGTTACGCAGTAATGTCTGGTCCTATATTGATTTTGATGCTCATATCATATGACAATGAATCTGCTTAGCAAAAACTCACTAGTAAAGTGATGGTGAATTTCAAAATCAAATTATACCACTAATATCTATTTGGAGAATGGGTAGATATCTTGGTTCTTGATTATATAACGGAGAAGAGGGTTTAATCTTTTGATATAACAGCTAATTCTCAGCCGTATAAAAGTTTTTGAAAGTGACGTTCGGGAAAAGTGAGAATTACAACTTCCTTTTCAATCTGACTATACAAGAGTTTTGTGACCGTTTATGGTCAGGATGAATGTACAATGAAATCATCCTTATCATGAAGGAAAGCACGGAATGCTGCTACACTGACTTAATAACAAAAAAGTCTTAGTCACCATTACAGTTGAAGGGTTGAATTGTACTGTGTCAATAAAAGGCTTTACGTTAGTATACACATCAACTCTCATAAAATGTAATCGTATTTTTCTTTTTGACTGTCTGAGATAGCCGACAGACTAGTATTTATACTGCATGATGATTGATGGTGAAATGAAAATTTCAATCACAGCCAGATTCGAACCAGCGACCACAGGTTTTTGGTCAAGTAAAGTGAAATAAAAATCTGGCTAGAAGTCTGACCCTTTAGCTCAGTTGGTAGAGCATCGGGCCGGAAACTCGGTGGTAGCTGGTTGGAATCCGGCCGTGGCCTCAATTTTCATTTCACCTTCAATTATTACCGAGTAGTAACCGTATTTTTCAATTCTATCGAAAAATATGCCACCATTATGATAAATGTTTAGTGGTGATTGAACTGTATGTACTCTTTTGTCAAATATTTGCATTATGAGATGAATGAATCTCGGCTGGTACAAGCATATTTATTGAAAGTTAATCCAAAAAGGAATGAATGCAGAATGAACTGGTATTTCTCAGGATTTAAGAATAATCCACTTCATTCCGTGTATAATAACACTTGTATAATGCAAAGTAATAAATACATGATAACACCATGTAAATGTTTATTTACCAGGTTGATCAACTGTATATGTTTTATGTGGGTCTAAACTACAAAAAAAACAAGCTTTTAACCCAGGGGAAAACCATTGTTCAATAGCCAAGTATCTAAACCGTCTTCATATACGACTTCAATGCAAACTTGTAAACTCTTTTGAAGAATACTATCTAAAATAACACCCCTAATTAATGCTAAAATTCTTCACATTTTAAATGAGACTGTATCTATCATCTACTATATGGTTGTTGATATTTTACTGATATATAAACGCAAATAAGTTTCTCTTGGAATTTGCCGAAATAAGTATTATTAGTTAGCGATTCTTTTGTTTAGGTTCAATTTGGAGACTGGCATTAATTTTTGAAGGATAGATTGATTTATGTATGGTTTTGGAGATGTAAATAAACGCTAATAACCAACATCAGACTTTTTGTAACACCTTATAATATAGTATAATTACTTGTGTTATACCTTCATTGATTGGGCCGAATTAATCAGTCTCTATTGGCATATGGGCTCCTGTGCAGATGTCTCGATATTACCTGTGCTCGTAACTATATAGTAATGATGGATAGTGGCCAGCAGTGGAATTCAGGATGCACATTTCTTCCTATTTTGGACTCGTCAGTTGAGTGTACCTGAGTACCTGAGTGATGTTGTTCCCACCGGGATTCAGACTCGGAAGCGATCGCTTCAAATGTGAGAGCGTTATCCACTACATCACCGTGCCACGATAACCACTTCTTGTGAAACGGGTATAGTTTTAGTATAATTGCTTGCATTTACATCAGTGGGAACCTCATCACTCACTGAAAGGCAGGCACATTCAGCTGACGAGTCTCAAATAGGACGAAATGGGCATCCTAGATTCTCTTGCTAGCCACTACGCATCAGTACTATATAATATATGCTCAAAAAACAAGTACAAAGATGTAAAGAAATATGAAACACTCTGATAATTAACAATAATACTGGGTGATAATTGAAATTGAGATGAAAATCGATTCAACAGTAGGATTCGGACCAACGGACTGCAGGTTACCGATCTTATAGTCTATCAACTGAGTTACAAGACATGATAGGCGAAGAAAAATTTTCATTTCACCTTAAATCATCATCCAGTTTCAATACAAACAAATCTACTTAACCACAACTATCTCATATAATTAAAACTGATAAAATATTAATGAAAAGAATGAAATTAACTTCAAGGTAATAAATTTTTCAGAGTAATGGGTCTCAGGATTTGAAATCACTTGAGAACTATGGAATTATATCATAGATTGAGTTCTGTCATCATTAATTATAACCTTATACAACCTTGATTGTTTGCTTATTGATTAACACAAAGAATAAATAGATTTTGAACAATTTCTACTCAATTAAGCATTATATCAAGCACCAATCACCATCAACGGAAGAAATCTAAAGGAAGTTGTCTCCTTCACCTATCTAGGCAGCATCGTCTCAACAACAGGCGGCGGTGGCGGCACAAATGAGGATGTCAAAGCCAGGATCGGAAAGACAGAAAGATAGGCCTTCATCAATCTGAAATAATCAATGTGGAGATCTACTGCACTACACTACACTCAGCATAAAGCGCCAACAACATCTGGATTTTCAACACTAATGTCGGTCAAGTAAGTTAATGCTTCTATGTGATGGTTGAGAGACTTAACGTGTTACGAAAAGCATTTCCAACGAACTGAAGACATACAGCATCAACAGCTGTCGTGTACGCTCAATAGTGAATATCAGATGGACAGAATAATAAGAATAAGCAAGGAGGAACTCTGGCTGGCTGGTTGGAGACGAACCAACCGACCAACAAACTATCTTCCGAGAAGTATGTATAAGAAGGTGGAGATGGATTTGATTGGACATACACTGAGAAGACTGTTCGGAGATATCACGTGCCAGGCCATGTCAGGTCATCGAGTGGAACCCATATGGGAAACGACGAGTTGTGCATCTGAGGGTGACATGTAGGAGATAGTGTGAGGAAGGAATGTGAGCTTCTGGGCAGTCATAGAATGAGGTTCAAGAGACTGTAGAGGAGAGAGTGAATTAGCGACGTGCTACTGAAGCCTTAAATTCAACTAGGAACTCAAGGGGCAAACAAATAAAAATAAACCAGCATTATATAGTAACTTACCGTTCAATATCTTTCTTCTTCATTAAAATTTGTGATTCCAAATATTTCTGTTGTATTTGTCTTTGTTTTTCAATAGATATAAGTCGATTACGTGATCCAATTGCCTAAATAATGATTGAAAAAAAGTTTTTTCATATCTACAAACTTTTAATTTTTGTGATTCAACTTTCTCAGCTACAAAACTGATTAAGTTGAAAAGATCACCAACAATCACTTGGAGATCAGTCATTTCTGAAGAGAATTAAAAAGAAAAGAGAATTAGGCGATTTAATACTTTATTCATGATAAACTTGAAAGTTTTAAGGATAGGAAAAATGAAGCGGTGAATTGGATTGTAAAGGTAGCAAAAGACTGAAGCTCATTATCGATTAGTCTACTCTTACCATTATATATGATCGGTTACAGATTATTTTAATCCTATAACTATGAGATAGATAGAAGAAGAGAAGTGAAATCTTCCCACAGATAGAAAAGACATGACTGGCTTTCGTCAACTTACACCATTTATAGTGCCGCAGTGATATCCAGTTATCTATTAAAGGTCGAGTGTAATAGTCTACGGTTCGCTCTGTTCTACTGTATAACTGCAAAACATTCCCATTAAAGGTAGAAGACATGAGAAAGCATGAGATGTTTGACAATCGTTGCTTTTGTTTTATAGGTCGTGCTTTGCGGTGTCACCAGATTAGTTACGCAGAAGTCATGTATAGAGTTTTAGGTGATTGTGAACCTTCATCGACTGAGATGGATGAGACATATGTTGCGCATATCTAGTCACTCTTTGCTTCATTGCGCAATGTTAGTTGGAGTAGGTTCAGGTTGCAAAAGTCAACAACTGTTGGTTTGCACGATATAGAGCAACGCAGACTAGCCGGTTATGGGTTCGCGGGACCAGAAAAACCAATGGTTGGATAGTCTGTGTGATATGGCTTAGAACCGATGTCAGTGGAGCAGATGTAACCACACTTTACCTTCATATTACCCACTATATTGAATTCAGAACCTTTTAATTCCCTCTTCCTCTATTTTGTCATATTTTACTGCTTCTTACCGATTTTTCCTTATTCGTTCATCTCTTATTTTATTACTTTGTTACGTGATGTACTGATATAAGGTGTGACAACTTGGACCGTTACACAGTGATGCCTTTTCTAACGGTGATAATGATAATGAAGTGTGACTACATCATCACTTTCAAACTGATTGTTTCGATTATTGTACTAACCACTACGAACATAACACTAAGAAAAGGCACTAGTTACAGAAAACTCATAAATGTATTCACGAAGTTAATCAGTTGGAGATCATAGGCAAGAAGCCCAGCTAGACCTGGGTCTTGAGTTTGTTGGCTCTTTTTAGCAGGATGTATCACCAACCTCAAGAGGAATGATATCTTCTGCGAGATTCAAACCCCTTTCACTCAATACTTCAATCAAAGACGTTACCATAGGTAGCAGTTGATGTCCTATAGGGTTGGATTAGTCCAGTCCCCTTGAGGTTACAACTTAACTAACGAGTACCAATATGTACTAAACGTAGGTTCAAAGCGTAATGATGATTATATTCACCCGACTTACACTATCTAAGTATACCACGATGGTGAGTCTCCCAGCTTGGTTGCCACCTCCTAAAATGACTGATTACACCTGGTCAGCACTAGATAACATGAAGTTGGTTACTTTCCGGTGACTAATCAATGCGCATCATAAACTATCACAGATAAATACTACTAAGCTAAATTTATCTAACCTACAGCAATTACTTTAAAGATATTCGACAAGATCATACTATGATAAAATTGTTTGGAAATTCAGTTGTTTGTACCATAACCTACTTCGTTATATAGGCAGTGTATTTTCTTATTCAACTGTACTCTTAGCAGTAAAAATCAATTTCATATTCATTAGATTACTTAGACAACCATAACAACCATTTTTTTGTCAAGTAGATCTAGCCCCGAAGGCCACCTTAGCAACGACATCTGCAATAATTATCATGTAGAGCAGTGTAAAATTGGACTTCCACTGCTGAAGCAAAGTATAAGGTTTTGTTTTGTTTGATGAAAAATGTCTAACCTTCTAGTTGAAATCATGAGGTATATTGCTTATTTCACTGGCTATAAAGTACAGCCTATATAATTATATTGATCTTGGCAACTAGTAGAGGAATCCAAGACGAGCGTTTAGTCCTATATGGGACTCACTTGTCAACTGTATGTACCTCCAACCGTCTCCTACCCAGTACCCTTCGCTCCAAAAGCCGGACGATTATCCACCAAGCCCCTGGGGTAAGATAACCATTTCTTGTACAACGATTACCAGTTGTTGTAATGATACTTGTAACTTTCCGTTGATATACAGGGCCGAATTTCTCAAACTCTGTTGGCAGATGTGCTCCTATGCAGATGCCCGATACTGCTGATTATTCATGATGTTCTAATGATCTTGGGGACTAGCAGAGGTTGAGCAAATCGGCCTTGTATAGCAACGAGAAATTACTCGCATCCTAACCATTATAACCTATATAGTTGCTTTATAAATATCATGTAGTTTTTGCCTTGTTGATCAATACCCTAGAGGCAAATAAATATTCTGGCTCTCTCTCCACTTCTTATCCTGGTTACTAATCATGAGTGGTTGCCATAAGGACTAAGCTTGAGTATCTGACTGTTATATTACATCAGGATTGTTTAACATCGTAACTAAAATAAATTAGCAGTTAGTTTGGAGGTGGATATGATTGACTTCAAGAAGGTATTCATTATAAACTAACATCATTTGGAGAGGTACTAAAAGCTTGGAATCACTGAACAACGGTTTCATCGTAATATGGAACTCCTCAGGAGTGTGCATCAACGACCCCGTAAGGGATAGAACTTGGGATCTCCAAGTTTCGTGGAAAGATCGCTAGCAGTAAGTCACTGAGTTGAAGTCCATTAGATAGTGGTCACGTAATGTTACAAACTGCGATAAGTAGGAAAATGTGGAACTTTAGAGTTCAACCAAGTAGCTCAGTGGTGGCCTATCGGTCCTTGGTCCTATCTCTTACGGGGCTGCAGGCTTGTACTATTGAGAAGTACTATTCTGAGATAGAAGGAATTTCTATTGCTCCCAGGTTTTACAGTGCTACAGAGACGAAAAAGCTTGAGAAAAGCAGACATTTCAGACCCAGATGAGAGTTCATCGATCAAATTTTCACCTTCCAACAGGTTCTGGAATATAAACATACCTACCGGGGTCCAGCACTTACTCTGCTTCTTGAACTGAAGGCAGCCGTTGACTCTATCAACAGTGAGGTGTGACGGCAACGTCTAACCGTAAAGAGAGTACCAAGCAGATATGTATTGCTAATCAAAACTCTTTACTCAAACTCACGCAGTCGTGTAAAGGCTTATGGGGAGTTGTCATGGGAACTGACTTTACAGATATCCACTGTCACTGTTTCTGTTTAACTTGGCTACAGATGTTTGAGTGGACATGACCATAATTACCTCAGACATCACAAGAACTGACCTACTCCTTGAACGGCATCTGGTTGACTTGAAGTACGCAGACAACATTGTCATGTTAGGCGAAGACGTTGATAAGAAGCAGAGTCTTAGTATTTCGTTTTCTTTTCGTGTCTGTAAATTGTAAGATGATGCTTCAGGACTGATCTACAACTAATGCCAGTTTAAGGGTGGGGAGTGGATTGATGGAATGCGTCGACCACTTCACTTAGATGGGGGGGGCTTGCATCAGATCGGTCATGCTGGTTGCTGATGAAATCTCAGCTTGGATACTGATGGCCTGTTTGGCATTTGCCAACTTGCGTCAGCTCTGATAAAGACTGACGAGACATCCGATTACCTATTATAGGACAGGTATACTGCGGTTATAGGTTTTGACTTTGGTTTTTTCATAGCATTCTTCACGTATAATGGAATCACTATGTAGGTAATATCGAGGCCAGGCAATGGGAATTAGACAAGAATGGAAAATTAGTCGATAAGGTTTTCAACCCTCAGTGTCTAAGATGGGTTGTATATGTGTTGCGCATTCCAAGTCACCACTCATCGCGATGTGAAATGCTATGATAAGATGGATTGAGTTGAAAGAAGGCTGACGGTGGCCAGGTCAAGAGGTAGAGTCAGTGCATGAAACTTCTAACTGTTGGTCTGAGTCATGTTTTGAGATATAGACTAGCTCGCTGACGTCTACGAGACTATAGAAATTAGTGGTTAAGAATTCTTGGTCACTTGGCTGAAAATCGGTCACGAAAGCTCATATATATTCACTATTGGACGACTTCTAAAGGTCAAATATTGAGATTTTCTTAGTCCTTGAACTCCTCCTGCTCCCGTACACCTTTGTCTACTTTGATACCTGTCTTTTCTCCTCTACTTGTTCTTTAAATGGTACTGTAAAATGTGGGAAGTTGAACCAATATAATTTTGTCAGGGATTCCATGTTGCTTTTGTCTGTCTATGTCGACCCGTGCTCAATGATTCTCCAAATGGTCAGTTCATTATGTATGCGGCTCTAAAATCAACAGTCATTTTAACTTTATATACACTTGATGAAGTAGCATACTGACAAATCTTCGTCAATGTATAAGTAAAACGGATACTGCATTAAACTGCAATCTCATTCTAGTTCGTTAACTAGACATACCTCACCGAGAAACAGTAGTACTTCCTGGATAGCGTTTCAGGAAGAATTTATTATCGATAGTCATACCAAAGTAATTTCTTTGAGAAATGATTCAGATGATGATAGTTAGATCTTTTTTTCTATAGTATAGTAACCTTTTCTAGATATACTGACGTCGATGTAGATTGTAGCTCATCACGTACAATATATCCTCAAGTCATCTCAGTCGCTACAAGTTTACACCCTCATTGGTTGTATTAACATTCTAGGCAAGAACTCTATATCTAACAATATTTTTCACTCTATAGTTCCACCACGTCTCAGTGATGCCAGGCAGAAACTAACAACAATCAAAAGTAACTTCAACTGTGATGCCACATAGTCGTACTCTAGGGTAAAATGGATGGGTACACGGTATCCACGTCAGTCAAAAAGATAGATGAAATTCACTAGGATGACAAATGTATTTCTTTTCCTTGCTCTGATATATTGTATTTGGTTCAAAGTCTACATTTTGCATCACTGCTTGCCTAAACCAAACGTTCTTGAAGTTGTAAGATTCCAAAAACTGCATATTTTGAACCCATTCATCTTCAACAAAAATGGATCCTATCAGACATAGTATGCAAACTTGTACTCCTATATAAACAAAATTAAAAAGCTATTGAAAACTTCTTTAAATGAATATTATGCCTAAAAATTCATTTTTAAGGAGAAAATTTACTTTTTTTAACAAAAAGAATGTTTAGAAGATTCAGGTTTGGCCTTTTTTATTCACCGAATTCTTCACACAAACAGTTATAACCTAAGTGGAAGATTAGGCATATCAGATAAACCAAGTGTATGAAAAACATGCCTGACTACTTAAACACATGGTATTAGATGATTAATCGAGAATTTTTAAAAATTTTTACCAAAAATAGTTTTTCTTGGAAAAAACATCTCGGAAGGCTTATCATCAGTTCTCACCAGTACTCCGACTCGGAAGCGATCGCTTCAAACGTGAGAGCGTTATCCACTACAATGATGATTTTACAAAACATGGTGATTAAACTTCTACAAAAAAATTTCACCAAAATACTGACATTCCCAAACTGAGCTACACACGACTGCATAATTCTAAAATGGCCCTTGTCGTTTCAAGAAAGAAAGAAAAAACAATTAGTTGTGTTCAGAATTTCAGTATATAACGAACATCATTCAGCAGCAGCTTGTTACTTACATAGATGTTGTTAGTAAACATTGCTGGGAATCTAGCATTCAGCATCAATCACTTCAGCATGAGTAAATAAGTTTTGATCTCGTTCTTGAGGTTTAGTCCTTGCGATCTATTAAGCAATACGATAGTCTAAGAAGGTTTAGGACACATATTCTATATTTCAAATGCAAAATGTTGCTTTAGAACCTATCTCAGTTTGTCGTCTCACTAAAAATAAAGTTAAGTGGTGTTTGTTGACTAGTTTACATGCCAGGAAGTTGGATCAAACGTAATAAGTGAGTTGTCAACACGATCTTAAACTGTCAGTCTGAGCTGTTTACGTAAGTGAGGAGTTCCTGACTGGGTTCTGTGTGACAATTCAAACACAGGTTGAAGACCTTGATTGAATTGGCTCAAAATCGATTGCAGTGACATAGCTGCATCTACATATTGTCTTCATCTTAACCGTCATAACAAACTGAGCAATCCCTTTCACCCTACTCCTTTCATTCTTAAAGTCTCAGGGTTTTCAACGGCTTTCAATATTTCATTTTCCAGTTTTACCTTCGTTTATTTTATTCAGCCTTTATTTAATGATATGAAGTGTGACAATTCGAGTCATCACATACTTATATCACTCCCTTTACTACACTGACTGAACGGTTCAGATTATTTTACAAGGTTTATACTAACTACTGTTAGTAAAGCACATCGAAAAACAGGTTGGTGAAAACTAAAAATATATTGAGTGTAGAACTGAAGCGTCTGTAGGACTGTTTTACACTGTGAGTCACATAATCCAGTAAAATACTACTTGGGGTGTAGCGGTGGTGGAAGTTGGATCCGAAACCGCTTTAACGACGTAAACAGCTAGCCGAAAGATAAATAATACCCAAACATTGTTCCAATATAATGAACTGCTTCAGATTAAGGGGTCTCAAAGAACTACAGAATGATATAAGCATATCATTATCTGCCTACTGCCACATTTATTCGTCTCAGTCTCCTGTTTTAAAATTAGTCTCCTGCAAACTTACTAAGTTACAAGAACATGAATACATTTTAATACATTTAATGTACCCGTTTGTACATTTAGAAAAAGATTGATTGAGTGACGAAATATATTTCTTTTCAATTAGGTCTTCATCTTGGACTCTACACTAACATATAGGTTTACAATTTAATCAAATTACCAATCACGTGGTGTTTCGGAAATAATGATGTAAATAATCAATACAGTCACTAAAATAGGAAATATGAATATTGATAGAAACGCGAAGGGGGAGAGGTGCACAAAACAAACCTAGAATTTACATCATGTTGGCGGCCAAGATAATGAAAGCGGTCGAACAAACTTCTTTTGGATACAAAAGCTAGGTTTGTAAAGGTGGATTGCAATCGCCTCTGCTTTGTGAAGTAACCGAGTGCGTAATCCATGGGGTAAATTAATTGGAATCTGATGGATAATTTTGAAGGCTTTTCCAGTAATCACTTGATGTCCTGTGTCAACTGAGTGTGCAAGTATGGAGCTCTTTATGGTTCCAATTTGTCCCTTGTTCAACCATGATGAGTGGTGCTCAGAAATTCGACGATGGAACTGCCTCATTGTACACTCCACAGGAGCAGCTGAATTGATAAATGCATATAGAAGTGGCAGAATCAGGCAGTTTGTCTTTATTTTTTGCACCTAGAATTGCGTGGTTGTAGAAGGCGGAACGTAATTTAGTGGCTGGGAATGCTTTATGCAAGACTCTTTTATGCGTTGTGTGATGATCTCACTGGCAGTGTCACTCTTAAATTTCAGCTTCAAGAAAATTTGCTTCTAACAGACTGTCGGTGTACTTGTCTTAACCCTTGTAACATTCACATGCTTATAGTAATGATGGGCAGTGGCCAGCAATAACACTAAAATGCATATGCTTAGTTCCAAAATTGTCTGGATAGCCATTCCTACTAGGCAGATCACGGATGGTGGCGCACTCTTCCTTTGTAGCATCATCTGAGCAAATAGCTGATGCACGGTATGCTAAGCATTTCACTAGGTTTTTGCCACCATCCGTGATCTGCTTGGTAGGAATGGCTACCCAGACAAGTTTGTAACTAGGCACATGAATATTACGAGGATTAAGAAAACAATGCCAACAGTTCCTAAGAAACAAATCCTCTTGAAGCTGAAATTTAAGAGTGACACTGCCAGTGAGATCATCACACAACGCATAAAAGAGTCTTGCATAAAGCATTCCCAGCCACTAAATTACGTTCCGCCTTCTACAACCACGCAATTCTAGGTGCAAAAAATAAAGACAAACTGCCTGATTCTGCCACTTCTATATGCATTTATCAATTCAGCTGCTCCTGTGGAGTGTACAATGAGGCAGTTCCATCGTCGAATTTCTGAGCACCACTCATCATGGTTGAACAAGGGACAAATTGGAACCATAAAGAGCTCCATACTTGCACACTCAGTTGACACAGGACATCAAGTGATTACTGGAAAAGCCTTCAAAATTATCCATCAGATTCCAATTAATTTACCCCATGGATTACGCACTCGGTTACTTCACAAAGCAGAGGCGATTGCAATCCACCTTTACAAACCTAGCTTTTGTATCCAAAAGAAGTTTGTTCGACCGCTTTCATTATCTTGGCCGCCAACATGATGTAAATTCTAGGTTTGTTTTGTGCACCTCTCCCCCTTCGCGTTTCTATCAATATTCATATTTCCTATTTTAGTGACTGTATTGATTATTTACATCATTATTTCCGAAACACCACGTGATTGGTAATTTGATTAAATTGTAAACCTATATGTTAGTGTAGAGTCCAAGATGAAGACCTAATTGAAAAGAAATATATTTCGTCACTCAATCAATCTTTTTCTAAATACATTTTAGCTGACCGAGATATATGTAAAAATTTTTATCAAAGACTATACACCAAGGCTTTCCAGAGATTTAAAAGCACGTCTTAAGTATCCAGTCAAACAAAAATGTGGAGATAATGTAAAAGAATATCTGACTTATTTAACAGTTTATTGGATATAACTAGACTGTTTACAACCTAGGATTTTTATTGCAAGAAATGGTGACATTACTTGGCCAACAAATATCTCATCACATGGTGCTGTAAATCGCTGCATACAAATTTATTTGTTAAGAAACAAAACCAAATCATGCATCGAAAAAATGTTACCATACTTCTTTAAACATGATTTAGAGTTCTTGTATAGTGACTGCAAGAGGTTGCCAAACCAAAACTAGCGAAAATGGGGAAACAAAGTGTATGAATGAGGAAATAATGGGGCAGTAATGTGTAAACATATTATCAACACCTCAAATCAGCAAATAATCACATTAACTTCAGCAATCCAGTTTTTCTTCCACACGTATTAGGCCTTCAAAATATTAAATACATCGCATCTACTTGATGAGCTGGTGCTTACTGAAAAGTTTGTCGAAGTAACCATCATAATGGATTGGCCTATTATTTCCCCACTCATCCCCTTTATTTCCTCACTTTTGTTAGTGTGTTTAGACACATCACTAAAACTGTTTGCAAAATCTAGAAGAGAGCATTAAGAAACAAATTGGAAAGGATTAACAAAGGCCAACTGGCCTACTATCCTTATGAGGATAGTAATATACCACTGAAAACTGAGCTTGTAAAACATATTGGATACATATATTTCGTACTTGAAAGGTACTTTTCACATTCTTCTTTAAGCTCATTTGTCTCATGTGTAACTTTGGGATCAACTATGCGCAGTTTATAAAAATCGTCAATATATAATCCAGCTTGAGCCAATAACTCGGACATAGTTTACCCGCTTTACATCACCATGTTGACAGAGCCATCAATGCTCAATTAATTTCAATTAAGTTAGATAATCTTAGTTTCAGTTATCAATGATAAATATAGTAGGCCAGTTGATTTGTGTTAATCCTTGCAAGATATTTCTTTGTGAAGATCTTATTTCTCATTGAATACGATGACCGAATGTGCTGAGGTAAAGAGTTCTAGTCGTTGAGCACACCATGAGAGAAACGAAGATTCATACTGAGTTGATTCTATCAAAATTTTTTGGCTTTTTGTGATGCCCCGAGGATAATCAATCCTAGAAGTGGGAAAGGATAAGACATTTAAGTGCCGAAGTTATTATTAAGAATACGGAATCCAGTATGAAATTGTAGCCCTAGTTATATTTTGGTGCCAGGAAGGTGCACTACAAAATCATCCCGTTTCCTACGGTAAGTTGGTTGGAATAAGTTTAACCGATAAAGTTGTGCCATGCAGAGCGGATTAGAAAGATCTACCACCTGCTCGTGCTTAACTTCTGAACAGTCTGGAGCACATCAGCATTTTATTTTATGCACGGACTGCGCGCCCAAATGCAGTATTTTCAGTGAGGTCTAAAGTAGATAGAACGGAGTTTTCTGAACATTTCCCAATGAAAACTATTGAAGGCTCTACGAACGAACCATAAAACGTGCAGCACACGGGCGGAGCAGGATAATTTACTGCTTACTAGCTTTCTCGTCTGAAAGCGTTAGTTCACCAGTTCCTCTGACCATGATAATTTTTATAAAACAAGGAAAAACAACTCATTATTTGTCCAGCTTAAAACCGTATCGAGACCACAGTAAAGCGGAGTTTGCTCCTGAAACAGTCTTTCAACACTGTCAGAACCATATCCTTGAGGAGATCACCCCAACTTTCGGTAACTCTCAAGAAGACGAGGACAATTTACATTCCTAATATTCCCTCGAAGATTTCTGTTGAGGCTTAGCGTGGGTAAATGATAAAGTGGATGATCAGGAGTACCAAGTATACTGTTCGCCACGACATGATCATCCCTAAGCCTTGTGTTTTCTAAAGTCCATAGTTCAGGGGTGTTGCTCGTAAATTTTGAACATCATTCAGCAAACTAACTGCATCGAACATGCAGCATCAATGGTGCCAGTATGGAAAATATGAAGCTACTGAACTTTCGCATCTGATTCTCGAATTCCGGTTATCGTTGTTAGTTTTAGCTTCCCTAATGAGAATAGAAATCCCCTATGTTTTCTTGCTCCTAGCTTTTGCGAGGTCAGCGTTTTCTCTGGGTTTGTACTTGCAACTTGTAAATTGAGTTGACTGGGAAACCACAAGCTAGCTGGAAGGTTTGGAGCCTTCTTTTGACTTCCATCTCTATTTGTGACTCAAAAGGAACAGTAATATGGGGGTGAAAGAGAATATGGGATGTTTGGGGAGACAAAAGCGGGTATAGCCGGAGCAAGTATGAGCCAGAAGTCGGAAGATACATATTCAAGTATGAGTATCGAGATTATAATACTAAGGTAGCGAGGAGTTAGATGTGTTTCGTTGTATAGTTAATGTGGTTAATGGTGCCTTGAGTGGTCTAATGGTAACAAATTTCAACGGACATGGTTCTGTAGCATCCTGTTGAATGATTCCATCAGGGTGGCTATAGCCACAGCACAGCTATCAATAAAATTTGTACTCTTGCAGAAGCTAAATTTAACAGGTGAATATTATTAGCTCTTCGATGTACTCTTCTTCTGGCATTCTCAGTTGGTGATTCCACTTCGTTTGTATGGGTGGCTTGGTTGTGTCAATCCCTTGGTGGATGGGTGTACAAGTTATGTTACTGTCCTCTGTCTTTCTGGGATAAGTTGAACCGAATAGAACAGACTTTAGACCATTGCACTGGAGCCTTCATGATCGTTTGCTCAAGTTCATTGAAACCTCAGTTATACAACCATTCAAACCCCCCTTGTAAACATGGTTAGCTACAAAACTGTATCTCAGTGTGTTTTACCCAAAGTTTGAGGATTCGCTTATGCCGTGTAACTCGGCAGTTCCTCTGAGTTTCGTACTCTCTTTTGAGTACTAGAAGCCCTACTTCATCAAAACGTTCACAATGAACCCTCTTGTATTATTGCAGATCCGAATTCATTAGTTACCGACCTCCACATTTTAATTTAATTAATAGGAATAAGGATGGGTAAAGATATCTTCCGTTAGACGTCATTAACGAAAAGCAGAAACTGAAGAGGCCTGTTGACTGTCACCTGAGGCCACCTAGATGTTGATGACTTCATTTCGATGAGGAACCCTCCGCATGTAAGCGGCACTTTGAGCTGAGAGGTTGAGGTTGGTTTGTCATGGCTAATATCGATGTGATGTGGGATACTTTCAAATGGCTTTCGTCGAACCAAGGAAGATTGTGTGAACTGATTTTTCGTCCCCTCACCAAGTAGTTCCTTTGTTTCATGCAGTCTTTAAACCAGTGACATAAAATCCTGTTGCAAAAGTGGTGTTAAACTGTACAAATGGCATTTTTGGCTGTGGAAGTCCCGGACCTTGTTTGCTGCCGACCTTTCCATCACCTCTTGCCGTGTGAAAAAACAACTGTTCGGTGGCAGTCAAGTTTTCTTCCAGTTTTTTCTTTCAAAATGGATTGCGAAATGGACCTCAAACATTATTTCGGGGGTCAGCCTGACTTCACTGAGCGAGCAAGTAGTTCATGATGGGTTCGGCGACTGCCTCAGAATCACTTCACAAAATTACTGGTTTTGGATCACCGAAGTGAAATGACCTGCTCAGATGAAACGTGGTTGGCTTTCCTAATACTTCATTTTGTATTGGAAATGCAACGTAAGCAATCACCTTCGCCAAAAAAGTTTAGTACCATTTCACAGCAGCGTGGATAGAGTACAGAAAGTACGAGACCGCTCTTCATATTCTTAGCTCACAAATGCAACGATGTCTAAGCCTCTTGGTGAATCTCTTCTTCAGTCTGTTGAGAGATTACTACTTTTTGAGCCAACTTGTTGCACGGCAATGGGCGGAACAGACCTCTGGGCTACTTTTCAACACTCTTCCTATGTCCTACTGGTGGTTGAACCAGCTGCCGTGGACTTTGGTCATCCATACGCTGGAAACCTTTTCGTAAGCTCAGAAAGCCACTTTACCCGACGACTGCCATTCGGACAAGCTCTGCAGCATAGGATGCATTGAGCTCTGTCTCACATCCTGGCTACATGGCTCTCGATGATGCGCAGTGTGATACCTCTAAAACGAGTGCCAGTAAACAGCATGTTGTCATGTAAAGTTGTTGTTGCGTAGCTGGCATTGCTGGTCAATAGCTCGGCCAAATTTTTCTTGGAAAAAACACGCTGTAAAGTCGAATCCATAGGCTTCCTTTTCACTTGGTTCTTGATTATATCAATTTGCAGATTTTCTGTCGTGTCTGACTACTTATTACTATATTTTCGTGGTAATGTTTCAGTCTATCCCATATACTTGGCTTACAGCTCCGCTATTCTCCTCACAGATTGAGTTAACAACGTTTCGGTATACTACGTATAGCCGTTCGCTGTTTTTCTATTTTTACCATAAGCTTCGATTTTAACGTCTTTTTAGATGGGAAGATCTAAGGCTAAACGCTCTAAAATCGACTGCTCTAGTGAGAGAAAGCAAAGACTTGGTCATTCCAGTGCTCTTCTGTGTGACAGAAGCATTGTTACCCCGTGTAACTCAGATCTCGATGATCTGCAATGCCCCTTGCCTTTGTCAGAACCGAAGACACATCAGTCATGAGTGGCAGTATTAACAACCACTGGAAAAAAATCGACAACATTAAGACCATGATGGAAGAGATCAGGAGAATAGTTGAGGATTTCGATCCATTAGCATATACTCTAGGGGAGCATGGGAATTTAGTTGAAGACCATGTAGTGAAAGCAGAAAACTTAATAGACCACTTGGTGACGGAGATAATGAAGAGACTATCGTCGTCCCAACAGGCCATCGTTTATAACAAACCTGAAACCCTACCCCTGAATGTAGTTAGGATAAAGGTATTAAACTCGCGCGATATGACAGGAATACACTGTGACTGTGAGCACCTCCGCAAAAAGTTAGCGCAGTCTAGCTGCCCCACGATCTTCAAGTTCACTACTTCATTTGACGTCAAGAGATTTATTAAACTACAAGACCACATAAGGTTACATAGCAGCTTTAAAAATATTGCAGTTGCACAAGGCAAAACCGCGTGCCAACGCAGAAAACAAAAAAGGAGTAGTCTGACCAGTTCATCACCTTTAAACACAGGCTGCTGTGTGCACGAACAGACCATCAGAATGTGCTGACATGGCCAGTAGTTCTGTTAGATATACCTCTTCCTCGGTACAACAGTCTCAGTCAAATCTAGCTACAAGTGAACCTGATCCTTCAGTTGCATGTAAAAAGAAAACCATTGGTACCCCTAAGGTCACCATAACCAGAAGGCCCCTGGGTGTCATAAGACTCAGAAGTTCGGGCGAAACTTCACCATCGAAAGCTAAAACGTTTCTGAAGAAGGACCATTTCAGGCGCATGCTTTCTAATGACGGAGAAGAATGCTTCATAGCTAAGACACCAGCAATACACGAACCCAAAAGGCGAGTTCTCCGTCAAGCCCCTTCTCTCAGAAATGAGTGCCGCGACAACTCGGGGTTGAATCCCACGAGACACTCCTTCGAACAACATCCCTTTAATCACAGGGGTCATAACGTGGTGCCGAGTAGCTTACTGAACGCTCAAATGTCTTACATACCACAAACACCTAACCGCCGTCCAGCTGTGCATCCTAACAATCCTAGTCAATACTTTGGGAACAGATGTACACCCCCTGTAAGAAACTTCCCCACTTATGAAACCTACCAAGACTTTCTTCGGATCCCGCACAATATGTACGACCCATGGTGTTTAGGCTCGTTCGACCCCCTGATAACACAGGGCTGGAACCAATTTCCTCGACCTACACCGGTCATAAACCATACCTTACGCCAACAGTAAAGAAGAGGTGCACGTTAACAACCTATGAGTGCCGTAAAAAACTAAGTAATCACATACTTGCGAGGGACAGAAACTCACCGGTCACACTGGCGCACCCCACTGTTGAGTCCTGCCACGCCCGGGACATAGGTAGTGAATCGTCTAGCGAACTGAACACTAGAAATTCTCCCGCTTATCGATGCTTAAGAGACATAGCAAGTTACTTTGCAAGCCATAGTAGCCTTTTCACGCTTCTACCTGTCGGTGCCGGCTCGTTACTTAAGAGAATATCCGATCTTAGAACAATAGTTTTGCTAGCCAAGCCCACTGCATTATTACTTACTGAATCATGGTGTACTGATTCAATCCTAGACGTGAACCTGTGTATAGATGGCTAAACTCTGTGTCTCACTAATCGTGACCACGAGCGTGGTGGAGGCTGTTTGGTCTATGTGTGTAGCCTTGCTACCTCAAATAAGATTGAAGACGATATCTTCATTGATCTGCCGGACTCACTTTGGATCGTTATAAACGGCACCAACTACAAAATCCTCATAGGCTGTGTGTATAGAGTACCATGTTCAACAAAAGAAAATGGTGAACTGATGGCTAGATCATTTGCCCACGCCGGATCCCTCACTGTTGACTTCAAACTGATTGCAAGCAACTTTAACTTACCTGAAGTTAACTGGGAGGTCGGTCGCGGCCCGCAACGATTTAAATAAACGCTTGCTGTCACAGATGTCTATGGCTGGAAGCAATAGATTCAGCAACCCACGCGCGGAGATAGTATACCGGACCTAGTCTTTTGCCGTGACATCATCCCTGTCACTACCCACGTTAGTGGCAAATTTTCTAACAGTGACCATAGGATGGTATTCTGTTGCCTACCAATTCTTAAATAAATAAATGTTTTATTCTCGTGTTAAAAAAAGGATTTTAACATGAGAGAAGCCAGTTTACAGGCTTCATCACGTTGATGTATCTCAAGATGTCTACAAGACTTGAGCCGTGAGTGGTACTGATGGAATGTCATTAAACTCAATTTAAAAATACTGCCGAAGGTCCTGCTAGTTATGAAATGAACGAGGAAATATTACTTTACAGCTTAATATGGCATTAAAGTTTAGATAATAGTAAATGTCGCCTTCATTTAACAGGCTTGGCATGAGGGATACCGGTTAACAAGCACAGTCAAATTCATAACCTTTGAAAGTATCTAGTATTAAATAATTTACATATCAAGCCATTAGTGTGCATAATCTTATTGAAATTTGCTGAAATTCATGAGACGGATATGGATTGCCATCTCCCATCACATAGATAAGTTCCATTATCAACATCAAAAGCGCGCAGGGTTCAAAGTTTGCGTTGTAACCAACCGGCGTTGTTAGTCCATTCGCATAGTTTGCTGATTAGTAATATAATAGCTTGTTACTTAGAATGATCTTCAGTTTTTAGTTTGCTAACCACAAAGGACCCAGTTATACAATCTGGAGTATCAGTAAAGTATCCACAGTTATATAACCAACGTGTATGGCTATACCAATACATATCCGGGTCACCATGTTACTTTTAAAGGTGATATAGATTAATTCTGCTGGGAATACTCGTTGCATTGGATGAAAATAGGCGTTGAAACAGTCAATAGTCCATAGACTTCGAGCATCTTTTGTATTAGCATAGGCGGCATCATTCGAGAAGTGTATTTGATGAGTAGTAAGTTCCATATGAAAAGGTCTCTTGGTACAGAGTACTAGAAAGTGTCTAGTGTGGAGCCACTGCAGGTAAGTGACGTCCCGAGCCAATATTTTAATTGGTCTCTGGTTTAATCAACTGTTCGTAGTGCCTCTGCTACTAATACTGTTGGGAATGGTCGGACGGTTCGTCGCAAGAAAAATCATGACGAGTAGGCGAGTTTATCTTGAAGATGGTCCAGAATTTGCGAAAGAGTGGGAGTAGTCCAATAATTATTGGCGTGAATGAGCAGGTGTTATTCCCATAAAGTAATCACGTTCAGACTGAATTTGAACATCAAATGTCGACTTGCAACAGTTTCTGCAAATGGGGAAAGAAAGGAGAGGCACGAGCAGATATGGAAATACAGATTACTACGCTATCAAATTTGGAGAAGAGAAAGGTCTTCATCTTTTTTTATTTATTCGGACTTGATGTACATTTTCATGTATATACGTTAAGTCAACTACATAGTCCCTTCATTATAAGGGTTTTAAGTCGTTTTTTTGGAAGGGGGGGTGTGCTGTAGTGGCTTTCAGTAATAAACAGTATTCTTGAAGTTCATTATACGGAGAGGAGCCGGTATTCATACCCTTGTATGCAATCGTGAGGCCATCTGCATTAAACGAACTTCAGGGCCTTAATAAAACCGATTCTTACATTTAGAGATCTGAGTACGTCCATAGTGGACGCAATGGCTTGACCATTGTTATGTGCCGATTGCTCCATTATGCTTCGTATTTGTGGATGTAATATGAGTGTCAAGAAATTTATGGATATTCGTGAAAAGGAAGAATTCGTTGAGTGGACGTCGAAACTGAAATGCAGACATGCAAGAGCGAATAAAATGTGGAAGCTTATTCCATAACTTGCTGTACTGTAACATAAAGCATCGTGACCTAAGTTTAAGGCGGTGCTTTTCACAGGTACAGTACATTCACGATTGCGTAGACTATATGAAGATACAGGCTTAAAAGTAGGAGCGCAACAGGCATGAGTAATGCCATGCAAAAGGCGGGAAAGTAGGCTAAGGTTAAGCTTAAGGCGTCTTAGCCAAAGTGGGTCAATTTTTAATTTCTTACACCTTCCTCCCGATGAGAAAAGCAAGCAATCCTCAAATTATACTCGGCATAGAAGCTATAAGAATACAGAGTGGGAAGCACTCACCGATCTGCTCAGGTGCTCTCCATGGGACGACTACTTTACCACAGCCTCATTAACACACACACCCTGACTTTTCTACAGCAATATAGAGCCGCGTCTAGATACTGCTGCTACCGTGAAAACGGTTAGGGTTTATAAGGAGCCAGACCCATATATCTCTAAAATATTCCTCAGTAAATTTAAGAAATTATCATCACATTACCACTCGTCGCAAGACTTCATGTCACTGCACTCAATTCATGAGACTTACTAATCTATCAAGACGCTACGTGCGAAACAAGCAGTAAACGAAGAGATCGTCGCTCACAAAAGTGGCTCTAGAATACACAAGTTGACATCCCTTCTGAGTAAACGTCTGAAGCCATCAACGTATGTAGCCTATCTACTACATAATGGGGTAGTACACTACGATCCCCTCAAGATTAGTGAACTGTTTAGCGAATCATTCGCTAATTTCCGCCCTAATGCCCTCAACCCCACTAGCTTTACTCCAATTACCGCCGGTTCGTGTACTAGAGTGGAGTTCACTGTCAAATGTATCACTGAGGCTATCAAAAGTCTGAAACTATACACAGGTACGGGGATAAATGGCTTAGACTCAATAGTCATCAGAAACAGTAGTGATGATATGCCGCTGTTCCTGCTTAAGATATTCACACTATCAACGGAGAGTGGGGAGTATCCCAGCGAGTGGGAAACTAGCTTTATGATTCCTTGCTGCACGTCCGGTGGCAAAGCTAATGTTGGGAACTACAGACCTATCAACATAACTCCAGTCGTCTTCTGAATCATGGAAAAAGTGATTAGGAGCGGCGTGTCTGACTACCTACGTAGCAAAAATCTCATCACAAAGTCTCAGCACGGTTTCATTAAAAGCAGATCCTGCTTTACTTGCCATTTTGACTTCTTCAACCTCATCGCTGGTAGCCGTGAGGCACGTAAAATCGTTACTGTTCAGCACTTTGATATATCAAAGGCATTTGACAAGGTGCCACACAGTATTCTCTTTGATAAGCTACGATCGATTGGCATCCTTGACCCTTTAGTTCATTGGCTAAAATCATTTCTTAGTGATCGGAGCCAAATTGTCAAAGTAAGTTCTGTGCAGTCTACACCTAGGCTCATAGCTGGTGGAGTAATATAGGGTAGTATCCTTGGACCCTTGTTGTTCATAGCTTATATAATAGTGTGTGCGAGCGCTTCACTGTAGGGGAAACATTCCCATACGCTGATGACCTTAAGGTTGTATACTCATGTTACTCCCATGAACTAGGTTATGCGCTATCTACTGCTCGACAAGAATTAGGTGAAGTTGCTAAATGGTGTGACGAGTCCCATCTTCAGTTCAACATTGATAAGTGTGGTTGGCTTAGCATGGGCAGCGATAACCTACATGCGTCTTTCGAAGTGTGTGTGGGCAAAAGCTACCTAGGCATCCTTCAGTGCCAGATCTTTGTCTCAGATATTCAAGTGACCTAACAATCTCTGGGCAGACACCTTGTATCACATCTAAGTTACGTAGACTCCTTGGATGCATCGTCCATAACATTTATAGCACTGAATCAAGGGTTCCACTATACAAAGTGAGCATCCGTCCCATTTTAGAGTACTGTCCGTCTATCTTAAGTGGGCCTCGTATAAGCGACAAAAGAAAAATTGAAGCAGTACAACGCCACTTTAAATTAAGAGCGCTACGAGCTGGCTGCGGCCTAGACTTCATCTCGAGATGCAACATGCTAGGACTGGAACCTTTCTGGAAGAGGCAACTTAGAATGAATCTTAAATTTTAGCACAAATTACTTCGTAAGCAACCTCGGCTGGTTAACTAGTACACTGGCTACTAGCCGGTCCCAAGCCAGGGTAAAGAAGGAAGGTTGGGCATAGGGCTAGCAACCCACCCCGCAAAATAAATCTAACCGCTAAGGAAACTTCAAAGCACAAACGAAATATAAAAAAATAAAAACAAAATTATTCCTCGCTGGGATCGGAGAGGCGGAATGACGCCAGTTGGTGAAAGCCTGGCCTCGAGAAGCCAATTGACCGATGTGTCTTCGCTTCCTCGATGAAAGCGAAAGTAAACGTGGGGACATGGAATGTCCGCACGATGTTTGAACCCAGCAAGGCAGCCCAGATTACCAACGAGGTGAAGAGGTATCACACTGATGTGCTAGGAATTTGGGAAAGCAGATGGAATGGGAGTGGACTCTCAAAAGTGTCAACTGGAGAATCAATAATCTACTCCGGTCACCCAGACGACAGCCATGAGCACAACACACTGAAGGAATGGCTATTATGATGTCCCCAACAGCATGGAAGGCTGCCTCTTGTGCAGTGGGAGCCGATCTCCTACACTATCAGGATCATGATAGCAAGGTTCAACTCAATAGGAAGGAAGATTACAATTATACAACGCTATGCACCTACAAATGATGCGGAGCGAGAGAAAAAGGATGAATTCTACAGACAACTTCAGTCAACACTGGACAAGATGTCAGTTGACGATATCAAAATTCTAATGGGCGACATGAATGCCAAACTGGGAGGGGACAACACGGGAAGAGAACTAACCATGGGTCGAGAAGCGCCCGGTGAGGTGATGAACGAGAATGGAGAATTGTTTGTAGAATTCTGTGCATTCAACAATTTGGTGATTGAAGGCACTGTGTTCAGGCACAAGGATACCCACAAGGTAGCGACGTGGATTTCACCAGATACCAGGACACACTAAAAATCAAATCGACTTCAACTCAATCTCAAGAAAATGGAGACGCAGTCGAATTGACACATGGTCAAAGAGAGGAGCAGATGTAGGTTCAGATAACTCAGTATCTTGCGCAAAGAACCTTCCAAATCAAGTCAAAAGCCTTCAAAGAGGCCGGTGACAGACCTCAGTTCAAGTACAACACTCGGAAACTGAAGGATGAAACTACAAAGGAGATCTTTACGTCAGCCAGCCATCAAGACAAAATGGGAGATATCGAGAAACATCCCTGAAGAAACCTGTGTGGAAGAACACTGGAAGTCTTTGAAAGCTATGTGGAAAGAAACCTGCACAACCGTATTAGGAATGAAGAAGAAAGAAGACAAGGAATGGATCTCGACGGATACATGGAAGCTGATGGAGGATGGAGAGGAGGATGGTGAAGCAGAAGATAACCCAGTGCAAGGATGCTCAACGACAAGAGGAACTGGGCACAATGTATGAAACACCGGACAAAGGAGTAAAGAAGAGTGCACGGAAAGACAAAAGACACTTCTATGAAACACTGGCAAGTGAAGCAGAACAGGCTGCCGGCTGGTAGGAGAGACCTGACGACATTGTATCAAATAACCAGGTTGCTATCTGGTGGCGAAGAAATCGTCGCAGACGAAGCCAATAAAAGATGATAACGGAAATTTAATTACGAAAGAAGAGAAACAAAGGAAACAATGGGCCGACCACTTCAAGAAGCTCTTGAATCGACCACCACCTGCACTTCGTCCAGAAATACCATCTGCAGCCGCTGAACTACAAGTGAACATAGATCCTCCAACAAAAGTGGAAGTCCTGAACGCCATAAAGCTACTGAAATGTGGGAAAGCAGCAGGACCAGATGGGATCCCGAAAGAAGCACTGAGCACAGACGCAGAGACAACGGCGGACATGCTCACACCACAACACTATTGCAGGCGGTGTGGAAGGAAGAGAAGATACCTGTCTGTTGATTAGAAGAAGGGTTACCTTGTCAAACTGCCGAAGAAGAGAGACCTCAGCGTTTGCAAGAACTGGCGAGAAACCACTCTCCCGTCGACCCCAAGCAAAATATTAAGCCGCATCATCCTGGAGAGGCTAAAGGATGCATTGGATTCAAAACTACAACCGGAACAGGCAGGCTCCAGGAAGTACAAATCCCGTGCGGACCAAATTGCAACGCTTCGCATCATCATAGAACAGAGCATAGAATGGCAGTCAACTCTCTACCTCAACTTCATCGACTTTGAGAAGGCCTTTGACAGTGTCGACCGAGGGGTAGTTTGGAAACTGCTTCATTCAACAACTATATGGAGACGGCACACGCCAAGTAATTCACAACGGGAATGATGAAGTGATGCTTTCGAAGTGAAGACAGGAGTGAAACAAGGTTGTCTACTATCCCCCATGATATTCCTGATTGTGGTGGACTGGATCATGCAGCAAACAGTGGGGAGCGAGAAGAGGGGGATACGCTGGCTAGACTGCGGAAAAGAACCTAGAAGATCTGGATTTCGCAAATGACTTGTGCCTGATGTCACACAAACCTGATGATCTACAGGCAAAAACTAACAAGCTGATAGAAGAGGCAGAGAAGACGGGACTTCAGGTGAATATAGAGAAGACAGAGGTGATGAAGATACAGCACCAACAACACCATCAACAACAACAAACTCCAATCACCATCAACGGGAGAAACTTAAAGGAAGTAACCTCCTTCACCTATCTAGGGAGCACTGTTTCAACTACAGGCGCCACAGGCACAGACGAGGATGTCAAAGTCAGAATCGGAAAAGCAAGACAGGCGCTCATTAGCCTGAAACCGGTGTGCTGATCTTCTGCACTCAGCATGCGGAGCAAGATCCGGATTTTCAACACCAACATCAGTCAAGTCAGTGCTTCTGTATGGCTCAGAGACTTGGTGGGTTACGAAAGGGATTTCCAATAAACTGCAGACATTCGTCAACAACTGCCAACTACGCTGGCTCGTTACTGAAGATCAGATGGCCAGAAAGATTAGGCAACAAGGTGCTCTGGGAACGAACCAACCAAGAACCTATCACGCAACAAATGTGCACTGGAAGGAAGTGGAGATGGACTGGGCATGCAATGGGAAGGCCGACTGGGGACATCACACGTCAAGCCAGTTGCTCCAGTGGAATCCTCATGGGAAGCGACGAGTTGGACGTCCCAGGTGAGGGTGATATGAAGGAGATCGTGCGAGGAGGAAATGAGAGCTTGTGGGCTGTCGTGGAGTCAGGTTGAAAAGATTTCAGGGAACAGAGTTCACTAGAGACGTGCTACTGAAGTGGTATGTTCCATTAGGAACCCAGGGGACTAATAATAATAATAATATACTTCGTAAGCAAGTGCACTCATGTGGCCCGGAAATTAAATTGTTGTAACATCTACTCACTATTTGCGTGATCACACCCTATTAGCTGAAAATGAATGTTGTAAGACCAAATTGCGAAGAAACTTCTTTGTCAGTAAGTTCTCTCACATCTGGAATAGACTTCCTGAGGAAATACGTACCGCAGGCACATTATCTACCTTTCGTTCTGCACTTAATAAGCTCCTAATGGATGATCAGTCTGTCACTCGCCTAGGCACTATCAATACGTTCTGGGCCAATGAAAGCATACTAGGACCTCTGAACGTATAGAGCATAGCTATCATAAATCTCAGGTACTTTTTACCTCAGTGGACTCACAAAGGGTATTTGACTACTTGTCCATCTAGTGGGACTGTGCAGTACAAATACATGACCAGTGTTCCCTTTAAGTTTGCCAACAAAAGCTGCCTATCTAATAACTCGTAAGAACTTCATCTGATAAAAAAAGGAAGACTCATTCTCATATGAATAAATTAAAGTTAACATATAGCTCGAATGACCTTAAAAGATAAGAACTTCTCTCCTCCCGGTTTGTTTTACATGGTATTCCATAGTCCAGTTTCTCCCTGCGCTTTCTTTTCTCTTTTCTTTTCAGCATCAGCTTGACGAGAAAGTCCTAAGCATTAGTTTGATCAAAACGTATCAACTTACCGGAAGTCCTACTTCGCACCCAATACTGGAAACTGATGTCAGAGGTATCCAACTGGCTCGCCCTGATTTTCCATTTTCCTGTTTCTTGAACAGCTTGACAACCAACTCACCTCTCTACCAGTACCCTAAGTGCTACAACATACGAAACTTCAAGCACAATAACTGGTCTCAGATTTCTGGTCTGTGAAAAATGCAGCGGAAGTCTGGATGAACAATCAAACTCGACAGATCACTTTACCCAACGGCAACACATCTATAATAATGCCATGTAACAGATTTCTCTAGTACTTTGTCTTGTATCAATCCATCTAATAGAAGTTAGTTAGCAGCCAATGTATCTCCTTGGCAATGTTGCATACTTTAATGTGAAGTCTATGAAGTTTTACACATGTGTAATATTCACCACCGTTGAACGACTATTCTTCCACTCTTTAATTACTTGCACCACAACAAATGTTTTCAGTACTACCAATCTGAATCGCTGGAAAAGGTAACACTTGAAGAGTGAGAAAGCCTGAACTTGGACATTCACCTAGATTAAATGATTGTATGGATGCTTACTTATTCCTGAAATCATTGGAGTAAGTTACTGTTGGCCAATAAATTTACGAACATAAGAATTGCTGATAAAATAGACGTTTATCTGACAAAACACTTGGTCTTGTAGATGGATCAATCACGTCGACTACTCACAACGCAAACACCAAGTATTACGCCGTTTGTTGTGAAGAAAGAATTGTGAGCAGAAATGACCTAAACTCAGAACGATGTGTATGTACTGTAAAGTGATATTTTCCTGTTACTTTCATAACATTTAGACACTTGGCATCATGATATAGTCTAATGTCCTCCTTCTGTAGTATTCAATACTGCTAAAACCTTTTATGTTTCTCTGCAGTTATCAATTTGATGAGGCCTGTAAACTGGCTTCTCTCATGTTAACTTAATAACTTGAGAATAAAGATGTTTATTTATTTATTTATAATATTTTGGAGTAATTTCACTAAACGTCTTCATTTGTGTTGGTTATCTTCACTTAATGGCCAGATTTGCTATGCAGCATATCGAGCTGTCTAACTGCGTTACATTGAGCATGTCAGTATCGGCCTACTGTCTGTGAGCTGACTTGTTATGGGTCTTGTGGTGTAGTCATTCTGTTTGGTAAGTTAGCCATTCATAACGTGAATTTAGAATGAATAAGGTCCGTTCTAACCTCGCCTGGTTAACTAGTACACTGGCTACTAGCCGGTTCCAAGCCAGGGTAAAGAGGGAAGGTTGGGCATAGGGCTAGCAACCCCACCCCGCAAAATAAATCTAACCGCTAAGGAAACTTCAAAGCACAAACGAAATATAAAAAAATAAAAACAAAATTATTCCTCGCTGGGATCGGAGAGGCGGAATGACGCCAGTTGGTGAAAGCCTGGCCTCGAGAAGCCAATTGACCGATGTGTCTTCGCTTCCTCGATGAAAGCGAAAGTAAACGTGGGGACATGGAATGTCCGCACGATGTTTGAACCCAGCAAGGCAGCCCAGATTACCAACGAGGTGAAGAGGTATCACACTGATGTGCTAGGAATTTGGGAAAGCAGATGGAATGGGAGTGGACTCTCAAAGTGTCAACTGGAGAATCAATAATCTACTCCGGTCACCCAGACGACAGCCATGAGCACAACACACTGAAGGAATGGCTATTATGATGTCCCCAACAGCATGGAAGGCTGCCTCTTGTGCAGTGGGAGCCGATCTCCTACACTATCAAGGTCATGACAGCCTGATAATCTGGGGAGCGTTGGTATGCAAATGACAAACTACGGGAAGCGGAGATCACCACTGTGATTTCAGATGAAGGAAATTCATAAAGTGAGTAGTGGTAGTTACTTGTGCCAGACACTACAAAATTGTAACCCTTACTGACCTTCGTCTTAAGAATTGCGCGAGCGTTACTGGTCCTCCTTATCATTCCAATGCCTTGTTCAACAAAGTGAGTCAATGCATCTCTGTCAGCTCTACCGGAATCTATTTTTGGTTTCACCAAACAGCCTTTACTTTTTAGCGACTCCTTACGCATTTTTCTGTCTACTTGCCTAGTATGCTATCGGTAAACCTAGTGCTGAGTTAACTCATGGGGAATGCATGAAATGTCCTGAAGCAAGTGCTTCCTAACGCCTGTTGATGGGGTAGAAGAAGAAGTTTGGGCTTAACCAGCTTCCATGTTTAGGATTAGCGAACCATAAGTTTCTCTGGTTGTTGGCTTTCATCTGAGATAAATAGAGGGGGAAATACGGCCACTAAATAGGAAGGGCAAGTTAGCTGCGATCGAGCTCGCACCTGTGTCGTAAGCGAGCAATTGTAAGGTCTGTTCATCTGAAAAGGCCGTCATAGTAAAGTGTGAAAGCCATTTGGGTAAACGTGCGTCTTATTACGCCATCTGAGCTCCCGCTCATGTGGTTGTCCCAAATATCCTCTATCTTTCAGATATTGCTCATCCGTTGGAGAATCACCACCTTCCTCCGTTGATTCACTATCAACAAAGGTGTACTGCCTCTTCAGTTGTTTGAAGTTTAACATGTTTTTTGCGCACAGTACGCTGTATGAACGCTTCAACTTCTTATCACCAATATCCTCAAGTAGCTTATATTTCGTTCACACTCATGACATTGACTGTCCCATGACGAGTACTACTTAGGCATTTAAATCTAAGTTTTGATGAATGAAAAGGACAGTTTAACCTGGTAAACATCCAGAAACATCAAAAAGGAATCGGACGTCGATATTTTTCCTTAGGCTTACTCATATAAACAACAGCTTGCGTCTGCCAACAGATAAATTTCCGACTGTTCTGGACCAACCAGTAATTGAGGTTTGCGAGATCAAGTCACGCCTTTAATAGCCAAACGACTGTTGTCTACTGTGTCTCATTGACAGATCCGCTAAGTGAGAAAAGAGACTGTGCCTAGACAGTGTAGTCAAGCTTGTCGCTTCAAGGATGCTGCGGAAAATGTGACCACGCTAGTGCACGTTGACTCAAATGCTCATTTGATTATTGCTGGCGATGCATCTTACTAACTAGGAACATATTCCATACAACATTAGCCGCGAGTACGACCCACTTAGAGTCTTCAACACTTGCAGTTCAGGGATCGCCCATAATGAATCCGAAAAACCGTGACTTCAAGCCAGCAGAGAGCACCGAAGACTCCCTATTATCAGTCGGCCAACGGAGGAAGGTGGTGATTCTCCAACGGATGAGCAATATCTGAAAGATAGAGGATATTTGGGACAACCACATGAGCGGGAGCTCAGATGGCGTAATAAGACGCACGTTTACCCAAATGGCTTTCACACTTTACTATGACGGCCTTTTCAGATGAACAGACCTTACAATTGCTCGCTTACGACACAGGTGCGAGCTCGATCGCAGCTAACTTGCCCTTCCTATTTAGTGGCCGTATTTCCCCCTCTATTTATCTCAGATGAAAGCCAACAACCAGAGAAACTTATGGTTCGCTAATCCTAAACATGGAAGCTGGTTAAGCCCAAACTTCTTCTTCTACCCCATCAACAGGCGTTAGGAAGCACTTGCTTCAGGACATTTCATGCATTCCCCATGAGTTAACTCAGCACTAGGTTTACCGATAGCATACTAGGCAAGTAGACAGAAAAATGCGTAAGGAGTCGCTAAAAAGTAAAGGCTGTTTGGTGAAACCAAAAATAGATTCCGGTAGAGCTGACAGAGATGCATTGACTCACTTTGTTGAACAAGGCATTGGAATGATAAGGAGGACCAGTAACGCTCGCGCAATTCTTAAGACGAAGGTCAGTAAGGGTTACAATTTTGTAGTGTCTGGCACAAGTAACTACCACTACTCACTTTATGAATTTCCTTCATCTGAAATCACAGTGGTGATCTCCGCTTCCCGTAGTTTGTCATTTGCATATCCAAGCTCCGCAGACTAACAAAAGTGGGAAATAAAGTGGATAAATGAGGGAATAGTGGGGCAATGCATTATGGTACTTACTTCGGCTACAACGTTTAAGGAAGCCTGAACTCACCAAGTAGGCTTAGTACATTGAATATCTTGGAGGCCTCGATACGTATTACTCTCACTTTAAATTAGCAAATAATCACATCAACTTCAGTAATTCAATATATTTTAAATATATTGGAGAAAATCATTGAATTACTGATGTCGATGTGATTATTTGTTGATTTAAAGTGTTAGTAATATGTTTCGAAGCCTCTAAAATGTTAAATGCACTAAGCCTACTTGATGAGTTCATGCTTTCGTATGCATTTTAGCCGAAGTATGCACGGTAATGTGTTGCCCTAATTTTTCCACTTAAGTCCACTATTTCTAATAATTTGCGTCACTCAGATCGTGAGTTGGGAAATGGACTCGCAGTCTTCTGTTAGTCGCAAAGTAGTTTAAGTTTAAACACAAAAATGAGTACCATGGATTACGTCAACGGCACTTCTTGGGTGCGATGTCTGTGTCCGTATAACTGCCCCTCCTCCGTTTCCTCTTTTCACACTTTTGTAATCCATATCAACCTTTGAAGTCCTCGGGTAGCTTCCAATGGCTCTGAAACACCTTTGTTTCGTAGATCATTAGCATGTAACCGTAAGGTATGTTAACATACCGAATTGAAGTACATTGCTTATTTCCTGCACAAAATGTGCAAATTCGCACTGGTTTTTGCCTGGAAATACAGAGAACAGGGTTTTATACTCTACTGGCAGCTTTCTAGTGGACAAAGTCAAAAGTTGGAAGGGCTGCTGGCAATGGAGTGGATGAAAATACATTCCTTCCACTGACTAGTAACTATCAGTTCTCAAATAATAATGCCGGGGTCACCGGAACGAACTGTTTTTGTCAATAAAATTCTGCATCGTCAAAGTGGTCGTACCCGTAAACTTAACATATATTCATATGCACTGGGCTGTATGACAGGCGTCATTGTTGTTATTACGTTGATTCGAATGCTCTTAACTCTTACGTTTTATTTCACTTTGTAATCGGTGTGTGACGTTTTATTTCTTGTTGGTTTTTCCTGTGTTCATACCTGGAGGATCTTGCAGGCTGGAATCGCATGTTGCGCGTGGGCTTCCGACCTTTAAAGTATATTATTTTGTGCTTGTAGAATGCTTATTCCGTTTTTTTGTTTGTCACGAACCATATTCTCATAGGTCTAGTAGTTTCTCAAATCAATATTCATAAGGTCGAGTGGATTTCCCAGCATTTTCTTTGGGCATGGTAGGATGTACTGCAGATATTTTGCCTCTGCAAACAAAGGAGTGGCACTGTTCGATTTTTAATACCTTTAGTCTGATTGGTCATCCATGAAACCTAGTATCACTAAAATTAAATTCAGTGATGTTTTTCAATACGAGATGAGCGTGGTTATGAAGCTTCAGTGAATGTAAATAGAACTTATGTATTTACATAATCTGTTTTATCTAGCGTGTGGTATCCAGACTGGTGATATGCATGGATTGTGGCTCAATAGTAACTCATCATTATGCATAAAATAGTTCTTCTGGAACATACTGTAACTAGCAATTATTAAAAATACCAGTCAGGTTTCTTCACTCTGTGAAAAATCACCTACCTACCTTAAATCGTGGAAACCAAATTGACGGTTTCACGAGTTTCAAAACACTCTGTCAACACTCAAGTTTCCTCAGACTGCTATCCACCTTCCCCATCATCACCTTCTAATCTTCCTTCACGTCTCTCAACTAACGTATTACATTATCTCCAACTTCTAGCTCTGCACCCTTCGACAACGATCTGAGTCTACAGAACAGCATCCTTGGTCTCCTTAAACCACGCTCCGAATCACATATTGGAGCCTTCAACGTCCGCATCTACGTCAAATTGGTCAACAGGATTCGTTGGCAAAGACTGTAGCAACCCAGGCCACGGATGTATGTTGTGTTTGTGAGGCACACATACAGGACCCAAGTGCGGTTATTCACCTAACCTTTCCCGGCCAATCTGGTGGATCCGCAAAATTCACCCTTCAAGTTTCTGGAGGTTCGATAACTAGCTCTCGCAGTCTTGCAGGTGTAGGCATAGCATTAAGCACTAGGGTAGTAGACTTACTACTAGACTGGATCCCAGCTGATAGTTTCTTCTGCGCTATCCGACTGAATGGCATAGCGAAAACTGAAGGGAATAGTGGAACTCGCCGTTATCTCTGCTTACGCACCCACTGACTGTAGTTCGGATGAAGTGATGGACGAGTTCTACCGTAAACTGTCTAACCTCCTCTCGAAAGCCAAACGTTCGGACGTGGTGGTTGTTGCAGGTGACTTCAATGTACAAGTGGTTAGACAGTGAGGCAGAAAGACACTTAGGTGGCACTTCCGGAGTCCCGGCTGAACGTACAGATAACGGTGATTGCCTACTACAACTGTGCTCAGATAATCGCCTATTTTTAGCTAGCACAAATTTCACTGTCTGACATGGCGTCCACTGAGCTCAACTCAGCGATGGACACAGATACACCACATTGCTGTTAGTCATCGCTGGAGAGGATCGGTGGAAGACTGTCGCTCCTTCTGGAGTACGTGTTTGGATAGCGACCACGCGTTGGTCCTAGCGCGTATATTCCTGCGTCTCAATGGACGTAGAAAAAATTTGGCACTCCGAATGCTGCTGGACAACAAAAACACCAAAGCCGTGTTCACTGAGAAGTTTGCTAGGCAGTTATGGGAACAGAAGACTACCATGCAGAAAAAGCTTGGTGCCATCTTCAGTCTGCTGTAAAAGCAGCCCGAGAAAACCAGGCAGGCTTTAGACCCGGTCGTGGATGTATCGACCAGATATTCACACTGTGCCAGGTTTTAGAACACAGACACGCTTTCCGACGCTCGACGATAGCTGTACTTCCCGACCTGAAGGCGGCATTCGACTTCGTTGATTGAGAAGTCTTATGGCAATGTCTCAGTGAAAGGCGTGCCAAGTAGGTGCATTACCTTACTGAAGGCTCTCTACTCGAACACATGTGGGCGTGTTAGAGCCTATGGTGAGATGTCCAGGGAGCTATGCTCATCGAGTGGTGTCCGTCAAGAGTGCGCACTGTCTCCATTCTTATGGAGGTTTCCCTCTCGTCACCTGATTACACAGAGGTTGACCTAATCGCAGGAGAATTTTCGTGAGACCTAGAATATGTAAATGACATAGTCCTGTTAGGTGAAAATGCTGACAAGATGCAGAGATAGTTGGGGCGCTTGTTACGTATGCCTAGTCACCGATTGCCTCGTCAGAGTGTTGGCCAAAGTAGGTCCAGGCTGGAAAAAGGCACGAGGTGGCCAGACTAAACATGGCATCAATGTGTTAAGTCTCTGACTGCTGGTTTGAGCTATGTGGGGCTATGTAGACTAGTTGGTTGAGGAACCAGTGGTTAGAGACTCCAGGTGATATGGCTCAGAACCGATGTGAATGACGCAGATGTATACACACATTATCATCATCTTAGCGACGCTATACCGGATCTCACCATTTTCGTATCCCTCCTTTCTCTCTTTTAGTACTCATATTCCTTTTGACTGGATTTTCTTATCTTCATCTTGGACCTGCCTTTTTACTTGATGTACTGATATGAGGTATGGCAACTCGGACCGTTACGCAGTGATGCCTGGTCCTATGTTGATATTGATGATGAAAACACAATGTGCCCATCAATAACCATTGTTATTTGTAGACTTATTGGTTCGATTCACTATTATTTAACATTACAAGGTTTGATTTGGCTTCCTAACCAAGCTCATACTAATTGTATTATTTGACCAAGAAGTTAAGTATGGCTCCTCATTGAAAGATCCCGTAAATGCGCGTTTGGTAGCGACTACTCTTATACTTCAAAGTTTTAAGTATGAAATGTTATGAACTTGAGGTGCACCTAAGTATATGCAGCCTATTTCCTAAATGTCATCAAAAATTTCAAAAATATAATGAGTCTTTGCTCAAGATGTTGAAGGTGCTCTCAAATAAAACGAATACAATTCGAAGAGAAAGAGCAAAATATCTAATAGATATTTCAATGATAATGATTGTTGACTTAATTGTTATTTAGATTCTCATATTTGAGATGTAGATTAATGACATCAGATTTGCTTTGTAGATATAGACTCTGTTAAGCTGATTTGAAATCAAGACGTTTTTAGTGGTAACAATGCTCACAAACATTGGAATAGGATCAAAGCGTGTTATTTATTATTTTGGTTATCTGTTTTTCAAAAAATTCATTATTGATTTTAATGTCTTCATTGGTTTATCTACTTCATGTCTTTAAATCAATGGTAATATCAACGCATACGAATAATTAAAAAAGTGTACAGAACAGTTATGCTTGGAATATGTTCTACATTTCAAGTTTAAAAAAAAACTCATTAACTAAACTCATAGTATTTGAAGGCTCATATTAAGATGTGGCTTCTTACTATTTTGGAGCTTGTTAGTTTAGGTACTTGACTTCTAACTCATAGGTGACTGATTTGAGCTGGATTCAACTTATTGAGGTCTAGGCAGTCAGGTAGAGTATCACTAGCCTTCACACACAATAATTGTGGCTCATTACCTACTGCACGAATGTGTACAAGTTTGCTGAGTTTACTCCAATTTCTCTTGGACGTCTTTATTTCTAGAGCTAAAAATTAAGCTATATTCACGAAGCGTTTAACATAAAGTTGTTACATTCATTTACGAAGGTTGGAAATTTCCTTCTCTATTTCTACTACTTTCTTCAAATTTGTTAAACCATGTACTGTGTCATTTAAAGCTGCCACCCTTTTTAGTAGTGCTGTATTTAAGTCATAAGAATCTAAATAAAAGTTCAATATTGTTTTATTCACATGCAATATTATGAAAGTTTCTGAATGTGAAGGGAGTACCTAGCCAGTATGTAACGTTACTCAAAGCTTTCTACCTAAACTCACAGGCGTGTAATTCTTTATGGACAGTTATCATCACAACTGACAACAAATATTAATCTGTCAGGGATGCCTGCGGTCACCGTTCATGTTTAATTTCGTTACAGATGTATTAATGAACATGGCCCTAGGTACCTCTGACTTCACAGAGATTGATCTACTCCCTGGAGGGGATCTGGGCGACTTAGAGTAAGCATATGACATTGTCCTGCCACAGGAAGATGCTGACAGAATGCAGGGTCTTGTGAACGCCTTGAGCAAAAATCTAAGTACGTTTGATATACGCTTCGCATCTATGAAATGTAAGGTGATGCCTTCAGGACTGATCTGCAACTAACCTCAGTTTAAGGAGAAAGGGAGTGAAGGAATGCGTCAACTACTTCACTTACTTGGAGTTGCATCAGCTAGGCTGATTGCTGACAAAATCTTAGCTAGGATACAGAAGGCCGGTTTGCCAACTTGTGTCACTTGTGGCGCCGACTGGCGAGACACTACCTGTTAGAAGACGAGTATACTGTGTTGCAGTTCTCTGTGCTGTTGTACGGCTGTGAGACATGGCTGTTAAAAGTAGAAGTTATGAAGCGGTTATAGGTTTCTGACCATAGATATCTTCGTAGCATTCCTCACGTATGATGGGATCACCATGTTAGCAATATCGAGGTCAGGTGAAGGGTATTAGACACGAAGGAAAAGTTGGTCGATGCGGTTGTGAACCTTCTGCAACTGAGGTGACTTAGATATGTGTAGCGTATGCCTAGCCACCGCCTACCTCGACGTACAATGCTAAGAAAGGTTTGATTAGGTTGGATGAGGGTGGGATGAAGTTTCTATTAGTCTGTGCCGTGTATATTATCTGTATAGGCTCCGCAAGACGATAGGAATTAATGATTGAGGACTATTGGTGAAGTGGCTGGAAATCGATCATAAGGGTGTAGATGTATTCACTCTTAAGCATCTAAAGCTTGAACACTTTCACTTTGTTTCATCTTCGGATTTCTCACGAGGTTTTACGCTTATGTTGTCTGTCTGATGCTACAGGTTACCACGCCTCAAATCAGTACATCAACATGAAATAGTGGCAGACTAATAGATTTCAGACGCACATAAGTGCATCACTTCATGTAGCTATACTTCACAGCAGCATGCTAAAAATAAGTGTGTAGGAAAAATGGTTCTAAGGTAACGAAATGTGTAGGAGACAAGAAAAAAGAACAGGTGAAGGTAAGTGAAAATATTCAAGACTTGAGATGACAAAGTGCGTATACATCTTTCCTATTGAGACCGATTTCGAGCTAAAGCAGAAAGGTATTAAAAAACTGTAATCAAAAGTCGTAGGAAGTGAAGGAGAGAGGGTTAAGCAAACTGGTCTACCAATATCGCGTTTCACAATGGTTAACTGTATGATTGAGCACGCTGACCAATATACATGCCTGGGAAACCTCACCAACCTTAGTGAGCTGTTGACTGAGAAAAGCTTGGTATGAAGAGAAACGGCTTTACCGACTTTATCAATACGGATTGTTGGAGTGTCCGTGACATGCAAATCGCCAGGAGTAGTATTACACACCAGTGCGCTCTTTTACAATATTGGTATGAGACATGGCCATTTAATGTGTGGATTTCACTATTTTTGTCGTCATATTACCCTTCATGTTGTGTTAGTACTTGCAGAGGTTGTGTATACTACTAAGTAGTGAGGCAAATATGACCAGGTTATAACGCTTCATTGAATTACGCATGCTGTCAACTGTAGTGGCATAATATTCAGAGGTGATACTAACTCAGGCAGTCAATTTTTAAGCAGTGGATCCCGGGTTCAAACCACGCTTACTTAGCCTAGATAGTCACGTATTATCATTAAATCCTCATATTGTGGTTCATGGTCTAGTAAATCAACCTGCACCGCACTGCTGAATCGCATCACTACAGTTCATTTCTTTGTGCTGGGTTTGTATTTTAAATACAAAATCCAATCTAAGTAGAACTTTAGTGAGTAGTAACGATATTTCTTGGGACGTTTTACCTGTCCAGATTCATCTTTAACCCTGATAATGAAGTCGAAGGCATTATATACACCACTGTTATGATTTTCTGTGTTCAAACGTTCCAAGACCTCACTTAACCACTTTGAAATTGTGAGACATCAGGTTACACATTTTGATGTTTTAAAACAAAAGTTATAAAACGGTTAATAGTGGCTTAAACAAAATTTGGTAAGAATTCGTGAAACTCACCCAGCAACCTTGTGCGCATCCCTGCAGTACACAATGAGCCAAACCCATTGTTTGAGGGCTAAAAGCACTGCCTAGACGCCTGAAATTCGGAAGGTGAAACTGAGTTTTCAACCCGTGACCTACCGATCGGAATTCAAGTACCCTAATCTAATGAACAACAAGAATCCATGGTTTTCAACTATTACTCTAGTGTGTGTGGAAAAGTATTGGCTTCCTAATTGTATTCTGCGAGATGACGGAAACAAATATTTCATTTTTTTGGCGCAAATATTTTCTCAAAATCTGGATTATATCCGATACACGTATTCTTCTACTACCTTTTTTTATTTTCTGGTTCCTAATTCTACCTAAATGACCATTTCATTTAACGTCTGTCGTTTTGTATATAGCTACACTAATTGAAATGTATTATTAACGTCACATTTTAATTTTTTTCAGCTTTAGTGCAACGACATTTTGGTTTATTTACAATGCCATCGCGAGGCTACGCTTCATATACTGGAGGTCCAGTTGGATATGGTAATAGAAGTTTTGTATTTTACACGTGTTTTTCAGGTGATCCTGACAGCACTTATATTTCTGATATGGAACGTAGCAATATAATTTCAAAATTTGCTCAAGAAAAGCTTATCAGTGAATTGTGCCTAGAAGAATGGAAAGAATGGAGAAAGTGTCTAAGACAGAATAGAGACAAATGGTTTCGTCATTGGAAATGCAAACCCATTTACCGACTATTCGATGACTGTCAAGACAGGTGAGATGTTTATCCTTTACCTTATCATGAGAACATGAGTGCAGATAGTCGACTCCAGCACCTCGCATCAGCACGCAGAGTGGATAGAAAACGAGCAGCATGAAATTTGAACAAGTCTATGCAGTAAGAAAGAATAAGTAGATGATAAGTTTCAAAACACTAAGGACACAGTATGTGCATCTTTGTTATTGCGACCGATTTCCAACTATATTGATTTCTAGTATTTGCAAGACACCTATCCTATTCACATCCTAGCTGAATGTTGGACAACTAGTGTGGCTTTAGGCTATTTTTCGTACGATTCCGGACGTCTCTCCTTAACAGCTACAAAGAATTCATCCTTTCGGTTAAGTCTCACAGACTACCTACCACCTTTGTGCCAGTTCAAAAAAGCCTAAGTAGTAAAACCTCATATCAACATCGTTAGTGGCGCTCATTAAGAAAACTAGTTCCGATTCAGATTTTTTAGGCCCTTCATCATGTTCAAAGTCATGCCAAATACGTCTCGTCGAGTCAGCCAGTTAAATTGAAGAAATCCCCTCGCTTCTGAAAATGTGTGGATGCAGACTATTGCAGTAACCGCTGTTTCCACAGCAAACTGAATATTGAGTCAGGCGTCACCCGTACGTAGCGTAGAACCAAAGTGCATCGGTTCAAGTTGCCACACTTCACAGTAGTATACAAAGAACAGGCAGACAGAAAAAGAGTGATATCATGGTACACAAAATTGTGTGAGAGAATAGACAATTTAAAGATAGCGACTGGTGCGAATATTTCAGTTTTAGATGCCAAAGAGTGAACATACCTGCACCATCGCGACCAATTTCCAAACGTGTGCTTTCGTCTCGGCGCCCCCGACCTGGCCGTACATCTCCTAACATGCCCCAAATCAACAATCAGGGAACTCATCGGTTGGTGGCCACCCTGAATCGTGTCGCAACTTCCTCTAGCATGGCACGTCTAGGATGAGGACTGCGCAAAGTGTTCAGCTATCTTCATCTTCCACAAACACGACCTAAGTTCAGACACGTACTCTCAAGAGTGGTGATGTTCGAGTGACCCTTGTCTCGATATGATTTGCGTCCAAGCGAGACAGTGTTTCGTATAATTACGACTCCTGCTAACTAAGAACAAGTAATTTCCAGGAAAAAGGTGTCGGTGATCACCACTTTCGTTTATGATAGCTATTTAGTAACTACTGCCGAATGCACAGCATACATCATAGTTTATCAATGATATCTGCAGTATGACTGATTAGCTAGATGATACGACACAAGTCTCTTTTTAAAGTCTGTTACACGCCTGAAGTGTCAACGTCAACTACTGCATTTTTCATTAAGGTCTGAAATAACCTCAAAAAAACTCGATCACCGTGACCGAGAAATCTACAAGCCGTTTATAAGAAGTGACTGACTGTTGAATACTGTTTGATTATTCTTGTGAAAACTCGTGAACTTTCATTTGTTATTTTCACAGATACATTTCAGACCCGGAACAAATGAAGAGATTTGAGGAGGAATATTTGAAAATACGCTCAGAATACCGGAAAACTGGTATAGGTCGCTGTTTCATGACAAAAGAACGAATAAGAGAACTGTGCGAATTGTAGTCTCTTTAATTGTTGGTGGGCCGAAAAACTAAATTCATAAATATATACTGTTAATGCATATATATGTGGTATTTATTCAAATGTTATTTCCGAAAAAAAGAGCAAAATGAAAAGAAACAAAGTGATAATGTATGCAAATCATGGTAATATAAATAAACAATTGCCGTACGATGGTACAGCAGGTTCAAATGTGACTTCTGAGCCGAGCAACAATGAAATGCTTTACAACCCAACTTGTTGAACCCAGTCAAACTGACACCAAACAAATGATGCTGACATGGGAAAGTTTAACAAGAAAAACCACGTGTAAAACACCGAAATGGTGACTCCCATAAATGACACAAGATAGACAAACGAGTAAAGAATTTGTCAACACAGTGCATGTTAGGATAACTTAACGAGAAAAAGTTTCGAAATGCAGGAGTCTCGCATGTTAGCACATCATAATGATAGTCAGGGTAAACCTATAAATTGTAATAACGTTTCAATTCTATCAAAGCTAGTCATTTCTATCTTGTCACAGTGTTGCGACGCTAGTGATTGGAGTGTCCCGGCGACGTCTGTGCGATGCTTCATGCTTAGGTGGTTGCTTATGAATCGGTACGTTTGGCGCAGGATGTGGTCCAGGAGGAGGTAAAGGTGCTGCTGCTACTGGTGGAGGAGCTGCTTCTTGTTTCCTAAGCAAATGGAAATTTAAAGTAGTTTATGAAACTGTTATGGACTCCTATATCTTTTTTCATTATTAAAGAGACAAACAAATCATCTTGGTCGCGATATCACAATGGTAAACGGTAGGTGCTCGGTTCATCACTCTACACTGAAGTATAATCTACTCGGAGATAGTGGTAAAGATGAATATTATTTCTACCACTTACCAGGTTCAATATCACTATAAGAGCTTTCAATACTTAATATTACAGGTGACCTGTGTATACTCAAGGATATTTGGTAGCAATGCACAACACATGGCCACCTCTATATTTATTTACTACGAATCAGTTATTCACGTTACTATACAATCTATAATCTCATCAAAAACACCGTTAGAAATGAATCTTATCATTAAAAATCACTCATTCATTTTCGCAATCACAAGAACTCATAAGCATAGGTGATGTATTTCTAGTAAGATAGCCAAATCTGGTAAGCTTGATCGACATACACGGAAGAATCTAAGAAAAGTTCGCAGTTGTTCGCAAACCCATTGTAGGTGTACTTAAGGTTTAATGACAGGAAACACTAGTTCGAAATATACATCCATACCATACAGTAAAAAGAGAAGGACCCACAAATCGATGGCAATGTAAGCTCAAGTGGGGATATAGCTCACCAGCCTAGGCCCAAAACTCCAAACTTGCTTCATACCCTCAGCCTGCGTAAATAGTATCATAAACCCTCACTTTTATAGTGTTTATATTAGACTACGTTGAATTATATACAATTAAGTGTCAAAGACGCCAATCCTTGACATATATGGTGTCTGTGACCACCTAATTACTACTTACTACTGACATTTTGTTGATTAAACAAAAAACCTTCGTTCTTCATACAAACAGCTATTATCAGAAAATAAGATACCTTACAAAACCTGTTTGCAATACTTCTGATAAGCTTACGTTTTAAATGTAGTCTAGACATGGTAGCTTTGAAAGTGAATAAATGCAGTAAACTTTGCACCTAAAATCCACAATGACCGATAATATTTACCGATGCTCATGAACTGAAGTCTAAATTTTCTCTCTGTGCAAGTTACACTTCTGTTGGAAAACAATAGAATTCATATCCCTCTACCGCCTTCAACTGACTACTACTAACTACATGGAAAATGAAGTTCACCATTTCCTTGATAAAAATTAATTATACCGACTACCGAACGTGATTTATGTTAATTCTTAAGTGCTGGCCCGAGCCTGTTGATCAAGTTTATATCTAATGTCTTATTTAGTGACCTATTCGTGGACTTAATACACCACCACAACTCTTCAAGTTCGTGAATTCAACAGGTTAAAGTCTTTGAGGTGAAATGAGTTTGTCTTCGCTGTCAAGTTATAAGCTAAAACAAAACATTCCATTTTGCAGCTTCTTATTGACTAACTCTTAACACTACCGAATTTCACGATCTTGTTTTTGTGGTTTCCATGGATAAAAGTAGTGATCACGAGCATGAAATTGGTCAAAATATCCGATGGCAAAATAAAGCTTTAGTCCTGGCTGCTTTAGCGCTTTTCTTTCCAAGATGCCATCATGAAAAAGGTATATTCCACTGTTTGACGAATAAACAAAGATGTGACATTATCGATAGACCCCATAGAGTAAAAAATAGAACTTACTTCCCACCAAATATATACCCTATTAGAGAGAAAAAAGGGCAATAATCAGGACCAGTAACGATAATTTTAATTCAGAGAGAATTTTATATGGATATAATGCAGCAATTTGCAAATAACATAAGGAAATCGATAAACGGTCCTCTGCTACCTAATGTACATTATAAGAGAAAAGCAGCGGTAAATTATCCAACCTAGTAGGACACATATATTAAATCTCCAGAAAAGACAAGTTGCACCCTAACAACAACAGGTTCTAGAAGCTAAAGAAGTGTTATGCTGGTTGAGAAAAAAACGGCTATTAGATAAGATTTTGTTCAAACTGAAGTTGTAGATATTTATGGTTAGTAATGGTGCTAAACTGGCACAATCAATGATCAACTCTACGATGAGAAATAATCCTGAATGAGTAATAAGTACTAACTACGGTTACTCAAGCGATAAGGTAAGACAGTCCGGAAATTTAGGTTCCTTTATAAATTTTGCATGCCAATATTGTCTAAAATCACAATAATGCCAATAATCTTGATATGAAATGTCAAGTGTACCTTTCTAGACGACACTTCAGCATTTGATACTTTCCCAAGACCTCTTCTGCTGGACTAGCTAGCTGAAACACATACTGACTCCTTGGTAATCAACTGGTTGTATTCCTATATCGCTTAAAGGAAATAATAAACTGTTCAACATAGAGAAGCGCTTCACCTCACTGCTTACTGAAGCTCATGTTCCCCAACGAGCCGTCTTTTCCTTGATCTTTTCTCTTTATTTCTGCCGGACTTACCATCTATAGCTGGTATCAATTTCAATAAATATTCTGATGATCTAACAGTTTCTATACCTAACTCCTGTTCAGCAGATTGTTCCCAATCGAATGATTTCCTATCTGCTGTTAGACGTTGGTCCTCCGAGAATGGTTTTATGCCTAATCCTTCAAAATGTCAGACTATATACTTTAGTTTTAGACATGAACATAACCTACGTAAACTGCTTAGTCCTCATAATTCCTGTTTTGTTGATAGTTGCGCATCAGGGAATGTTACAAGCGTGATTTATCTCGGTGTATGTTTCTCTTGGGATCTCTTCTGGTCTTTCCGAACCGCACTAGTTTCCAAAAGAATTTTCCGCCTAGCTTACTATATTACAAAGCTGAGAGTATCTGGTATAACTCAACCTCTCTTGTTTTATAAACTTTTGCATCTCGCCTATTCTTTTATTGTTTCCCTTCATTCTTTCCTGGGTCACTGAAAAAAGACTGTGCTATATCGCGTAGAACTTTGAAGATTGTCAACAAAACTAGTGGTGTACCTCTAAACCTAATTGAAACAGTTGTGAGCAAACATATTAACTTATGTAAACATCAGATGACCAACATCCCTTACACTTAAGGCTCTTCATGTGTTGGTCACCAGATAAGACCAGCACCAGGTATGTAAGATTTTATGCACGTACTACTAAAAACTTTACAATACTGTATTTAGCTTATCTCCTGTGTGACGAAGGAAGTATTAGAAATGAACTAACTAATTAACTTTTCTTTTGAAGGCAAACTAATTAAAAGTTACATAGCTTGCTGTTATTTACGTATTATGTATCGAATTTTTAGTGTGATTGTTTACCGGAGTTAACTCTGCATTTTCAAGAAAGCTGTAGATGGATTAGTTATTCTTATCTTTTACATGTAATTTATACTAATTTCATTTTATTATGTATACAAGTACACTATTTCTATCCAATTGATGCTATATGACATGCTGAAAGTTCTGTACAGTATTCCCGAAATATCTTTCAGAATAAAGTTATTATTATTATTATTGCTACCCAACTCGGTTATTTGATGAGGTATAACAATTTGGACCGTTATGCCTGGTCCTATGGTGCGAGTCAACCTATAAAAAGCGAAACACACTCAGATTCAAAATAAGGTCGAGAACACGACAATACTCAACGACTGTATACGACCAATGAGGCGAAATAAAGAAATACGATATTACTTGCAGAAGACAATGAATGAAAACTAGGACACATGTGTGCGTTGTAGTAAGCACACTTCTGTAATGATAACCTTTTAATGTGCACAGAAAAGGAATAATAGTCATCTGAACACACAATCTATAGTATTGTTGATTACGTCATTCTATTTATTTTTGTTCCTCCGATTAAAATGGACTTGAAATCAGTACTTCAATGAAGCCAACCTTTTCCATACTGTTTAGGATTATGACGAAATCATGAAGTTCAGTTGTACCGCAACAGTAGCAGCTCAATGGGTTTGGTTTATTTCGTAAAACTTGTGTGCTTAAACGGCTAGTGTAGAGTTTAATAGTTTCATCTTAGTAAACTTTTGGTCAGTTTTCTTTAACATAGTAAAAATGTTTGAGTTGTATATATGATTAGGTCCATGTAATCAAGGATTCGTTCTAATATAACATGTTTGCTAAGGGAATAATAACAAAGTGCATATTACTTATATGCATGTTGAGAATTATCTATCGGTATTTATCTACTTTCATATCAACCAAGAAATAAAGAATCTCATCATACACGTTTTTGTATGAAACTCAACCCCCCCCTCCCCACCAAAAGAAAAAAAAACACTCACGTTTTAACAATACGACACAACAGCGAAAATATTAACTGCCACAACATTCTAGATGACAACAAATATAAGAAAGATGATATTATCCATGTGTAAAATATGATGAATTTAAAAATTTAATATATATAGATTCCAAGAAGATTTTGAAGGAGTGACTTCAAATATTATGGTTACAAAAATGAACTTTTTTGTAATCTTTGAAGAGAATATCGACCCAGTAATCATATAATAAAACTGAAACAGCTACCTGGTATTGATAACCCAAAAAAAGAATGCGATCCTTCGAATGTTATCACCTAGTGCTTTAACCAACTTCTTGGAAGATTGAAACAATCTAGATCATCCGTAACAAAAGTTCTAGTTGAAGTGAAATTGTTGCTAATGGCTTCTGTTTTATTCATTGTCAAACTTACCTATTAGTAGAGTTGACACTGTTAATTTCGCTATTTGATTGCAATAAAGTACAACGTGAATATTGAACACAGTAAATATTGTACCAAAAAAATGAGTAAATGAGGTTAGAGAACAGAATAACATGCAATAACAAAACAACACCGGTGATAGACAACATTTACAGAAGTACAAGGTAACCACCACCATAGAAACCTACATCCTAATGCAATGATGAGCACCAATGCAACGCTACCGATGATTATATTCATCTACAAATAGAGAATAGTAGTTTGTACAATATGCATTTTCGAATGAGTTACTTATAAAGAAAGAGAGACAAGGTTATAAAACATATATAAATGGAAGGAAAACTTGAGTCTTGGTTGAAAACAATTCAAAGGGTTAAGGATTAATGATCTAATACTTTGCTATGTGCCTTGTGACATAAGACTATCAATAAACTTTCAGCCACTCGAATTACTGAGAAGAGTTGCTTGCTACTGGTAAGTACTGAACCAGTGTACTTAAACCAGTGACTCATGATCTAGGGTGATCATATATATTTAGTCTACAGGAAATATCATTTAGCGACGTACCTTCGTGTACATCTTAATTGTTCCCTTCTTTAGTGGTGTGAATGCCTGTATGTTTTGGACTGTAGTGAATATCAACATGGGATCTGGCATTACTACATAACGGTCTAAGTCGAAACAATCCATATCAGCACATCAACTGAGAGTGCAACAAGATAAGGAAATAAGGAAGAAAGCGGTCGAAAGTAGCAAACAGAGCAAAGAAAAAATGGTAAACTAAAATACAGTATGATAATTAGGATGGATATAATGTACGGATACATCTGTGCCAATGAGACTAATTTTTAGCTACATCATCGGTTCTTTTTATCATGTGGGTCCCAATCGGGAAATTTGCATTTTCCTAAACGACAGGGACCAACCGTAAGGGTCAGAGACTACATATAGGAATGCCATATTTTAGTCTGGTCGCCTTTAACCTTTTTACAAACTGTACCAACTCCAGCTAATATTGCGCGATGAGGCAAACGTTGACTAAACATACATCTCACATCTTAGTCAGCTGAGTCGATGAAGGTTTAAAACTTCATCAAATGAAATTTTCTATTTTACCTGAACCTCTACACCAGACCTCTAAGTTACTCAAGTGGCGACACCATGACACATGGTCTGTGCTAAGAAGGTAACGGTGTTCGGACACCTGAAGCTTCTTCGTATCCTTTACCTTTAATAACAATGTTTCGCGGTCATATATTGAGACAGAGCTAGCTAAAGCGTAGCACATTCGGTCGGAACAAGCAATCAGATACCATAGTGGCGCGATCAGATGGAGTAAGTTGGTGAAACTCAAGATAGCCTTTTGCATCTATGCCGAGATTTCGTCAGTCACTGACTCACCAACCGTGCGAGCAAAGATTACAAAGAGATAACGAAAAGTTTTAGTAACTTTTAGTCACCATTGTACCGTTCTGTCAGATTGTACACAGGCGATTATCAACTGGAATCCAATCTAGCAGTGGACTGTTTGTCTTAGCAATTGTTATGCTTACACATGACCGCGAGAAATAGCCATTGAATCTCCAGACTGACTATATTGGCCGAATGAAGTTAGGTGAGTACCCGCACTTGGGTCTTGCATGCATGCCTCAAAAACACCATACGTCCACAGCCTGAGATTCCAGCTTTAGCTAGCAAAGCTTGTTGGCCGATTTGACGGAGTAAGGACATCGAAAGTCCAAATATGCAGTTTCAGCGGACCAGGAATTCTGTTCCGTGGACTCGAATCTTCTTCAAGAGTTGCAGAGCTGGAAGAAATTGACGATGATGCAGGAATATTTACCGCAGGACGTGAGTGAAAGGTAGATAATGACCGGAAAGAACTTGACAGCTGACAGAGTTGCGAGGGTGGTTGACATTTCTCGGGTGCCAACACCAAGGAAGATTATCTCTTCTCGGGGTGTCGGGAAAAAAGAACTGGATTAGTAATACTGGCACGCGACTGCAGAGCTCATAAGACAATAGCGTGAAATTGGTTTTATATGATCATTTCGGAAGTTTGAGGTTTAGCTTTGATTAATTTGTATCTAGTTAGAAAGCCTATACTGCAAAAACCGAAGGACTACAGGGTAGGGAAGTGTCCTATTTTGGCGGCCAGCTTTTTTAACCCTCTCCTTTCTGCAGAGAAGGCAGTATCAAGGTGGCACTACCGGTAACATACGGATAACAGCTTGCTGCTGTTACACTTCCACCCAACCAGCAGTACGATTTTCCTCTTAGGCCCCACTATAGTGCACTAATTTACACTATAACGACAAATGCTTTTCGTCGTATCACTGTCCAATAGACCTTGATGGTAAGGTAAGATCTTAAAGACCGACTGTCCCCAACAGCAGAGCCCGCTGGGTCACTGTAATATGCAAAGCTCAACAACTGCGTCAAGGGAGCAGTTACCGGTCAGGAGAGGCTGTGACAAACAGATAATGAGAGACTTCAGTAGGCAAATCGATGATATCCCTGATGAATACCACTCGATGCACACAACTCTCCTGATACCTGTATAACCATAGGCTCTAACACTTACGGGTGTTCGAATACAGAGCCGTTAACAGGGTAATGTACTTGCCCAGCATCCCTTCCAGAGGGACATGCAATTAAACCTCCCAGTCGACAATCACCTTTATGTTAATAAATGCGGATAGCTTTGGGCCCCGGTAAGTATGCCTGCTCAATTTAGATACAAATTCAGTACAACAGCACCAAGAACTAGATCACACGCAAGATGGTAATAATATGAAGGCGAGAACAAAAAATGTTAATCCAGAAACGGAATAAGAGTGACCAGATAGTCGGTTTTAAGAGATATGCTCAAAAAAATTTCATTATATATTGCCATCTAAAAATAGAGGACAAAGGAAAATTATGATATGCTATTCACTGGCTTTCACTGCTATCTTATATCCCCCCCAAGCCATCGAAACGCATGATCTGCGGGATTACATCCAGAAAGTTTCGAGGTGCCAACAGGTAGTAAACTAACCATGTCCTGTTAGGTGAGGAAGCTGACAAGATGCAGAGTCTTCTGAACACTTTGAGTGGGAATTTGAAAATATTTGGGATGCGATTTTCACCATCCAAATGCAAATTTTTGCTCCAGGACTGGTCTTCAGCGGTGCCCCACTGTGGCTAACAATAGAGAGTGAAGTGGTTGAGTGTGTTGACCACTTCACTTACCTGGTAAGTAGGATCAGCCCTGGTGGGTTAGTTGCCGATGAGATTTCTGCACGAATACAAAAGGCTCGATTGGCTTTTGCCAATTTACGCCACCTATGGCGCCGCCGTGATATTCGTTTGTCTATTAAGAGTCGCGTGTAATGCACAGCAGTCTGCACTGTTCTACTGTATGGCTGTGAAACATGGCCATTGAAAGTGGAGGATATAAAAAGGCTTCAGGTGTTTGACTACCGTTACCTTCGTAGTATAGGACGTATTCCGTGGTGTCACCATGTGAGTAATGCAGAAGTTAGTCTCAGGTGTAGAGTTTTGGGGAGAAGAGGTAAGCCAGTTGACGAGGTTGTGAACCTTCATCGACTGAGATGGTTGGGACACGTACTACGTATGCCTAGTCACCGATTGCCTCGTCACACAATGTTGGCTGAGGTGGGTCCAGGCTGGAAAAAGGCCCGAGGTGGCCAGACTAAAACATGGCATCAATGTATGAAGTCTCTGACTGTTGGTTTAAGCCATGTAGGACGATGCAGACTAGGTGGTTGGGGTCCACGGGACAAGAGGAACCAGTGGTTGGAGACCCTAGGTGATATGGCTCAGAACCGAAGTCAGTGGCGCAGATGTATACACACATTATCCTCATCTTAACAACGCTATACCGAATCTCACCATTTTGTCACTCCTCTTTCCTTTCTTCTCATACTTTGTATTTCTTTTGACTGCATTCACTTATCTTCATCCTTCACCTCACTACCTTTTTACTTGATGTGCTGATATGAGGTGTGGCAACTCGGACCGTTACGCAGTAATGCCTGGTTCTATGTTGATAATGATGATGAACAATGTCTAGTGTCACCGCACATTACACTAAACACACAATTATTCCAACCACATTCAAACAGTAAGGAAGCCACTGGAATAGTGTTTGTGACATATGTTCAAGCCACAGGAACAAACATGTGTTTCAAGATAGTATAACTGATTGAATATGATCCCGACCACACACAAACAGGCATCAGAGCGTCTCAAAATCACTTGTACAATATGCCTCCTGGTTGTGAGCAATCTTACGAACACAACTATGATCGAGCACCAAGCCGCCGTTTCAAGAGGCTGATTTTCACAAGTATGGAGCAGAATTGACAACACTGAAGCGCATCACCGACCTTTTACAATTAAGCTGAAACCAAACTGTAGAAAGCTTAACGGTAAGTGATATTGATTTACACTGTGATATTTCTAACAAGCAAACTAGCAGTAGAGGCAGATGAAATGCATGAGCAGAACAACTCTGTACTATTTACGTAAGATACCATGAGATTTGAAAGTCACCCTTAGATTACTGATTTTATGAAGCTTACTTTCATATTTTTCCACCAGTATTTGTTCTTCAGCTTCCCTGCACTGGCCTCGAACTGCGAGGCGCCCGCCTGCAGAGCATCTAGAAAACCAAAAGAAAAAGTAGCTTCAGTAAACTAAGGTCCCGTTAATTTATAGCATAAATGTCACTTAATTATAAAGTCATCTACAAAAATTCTTATTCAAAACCAACACACAAAAACTGGAAGCTTGGTATAATATCATAACGCTACAGGGCGCCGTATTTCCAGACATTTAAAGAGAGAGATCAGTTTGATTATTGCTACATAAGGAGGCATCAAAAGAAGGATAAAAAGTTATTTTGAAAGCACCAGTGAAGGTCCGAGTGATAGCTAAATAAGCTAACTAGAAGTGATTATTTCTTGGTCCAAAGAAAGTGTTTTAGTAAGATTCTCACTCTGTGGTGTCGAACATATCACACCTGGTTTGGAAATTTCGGTTGTGAGATCATGGTGTAAATTCACACGTGGGTTAAACCCAGTTGTGTTACTCTCACCACTTAGATTCTGAAGGGAAAAGTGGTTTAATTCTAGTATGTCCAACCCACTAAATAGCTAGAAAGTTTTGAGGTGATATGAACAATTTGGTTGCCTGCACTGAATCAATCGGATTTGATGAACAAGCTCGACCCCAAACAATCCAAAGTCATTTGGTGTTTATATAGCTTTTAACTGACTAGTGGGAGTGTTTACCGGCTACTATTTCCAGAAATAAGGTTCATGAACAGCTATGGGGATTTGCAGGTTTTTCTTAACACAACTTAGGTTCTTTAACCCTAACAATAAGAAACCAAAAACTTTAAAAAAGGCTGTACTAAACCAACTACATATATCCTTTGAGCGCTGCAGCCATGTGTCAAGGTCGATGAAAGCCCTCTTACTAGTCGACCTTTTTTAGGTATTTAAGGAAATAAACAGCTTTACATGAAGTGTCAACTACCCTCACACCACCATCAGCCCTCTAAGCCTTTCCAAATGCTGTCAATCTTTTTGTTAGTTTCCTTTTACATTTTCTGTCAGTAATCCTACATAACTTTCCAGCTCTGCGGCAGATGATAACGATCTAACTCTACACAACAGCGTTTCTAGTCTCCTGAAACCTGGTTTCAAATTACGTAACAGAGCATTTGATGCTCAAACCTTTCGTCTGACAGAATAACAATCCTCTGTAATGAAAACTGACATTTCGGGTTCTGCAGGTGAATGTACAGTACTGAATCTTAGAGAAAGCTCTCTTCTCGACTGGATCTCAGGTTACAGTTATCTGTGCACTCTTCTAACGAATGGTACAGTAATAAGAATAGTAGCCATGCATGTTATTATTTTTGTGTTCACCGCCTGTGCACTCAATACCCGCGATTTCAGTAAATAGTTGTCTTTCTGGAATGGCAGTCACTATGCGTGGATCCGAACATGAATAAATCTGCGCTTAGATGAAAGTAAGATCACAAGCGGAAAACCTTTAAGAGTTTAATTCAATAATGAGGATGCTAGGGTTGCTGTCAAAGACGAAGTGGCTTTACATTTATCAAAACATGATGGCACTCATCTAGAAGAAGCCGAGTGCTACACAGTCCGCTGTAAAGGCAACATTGAAGACGGTAACTGACTCTCAGAAACACACCAGGTGAAGTCAGTAGATACTAGCAGCTTCTTCTAAATCAACAGATGCATGTGTCTGCATTCCTGGAGGTTTCGGTCACAATGAGAAAACAACTCAAGTCTACACCAACAGAGTACGCAATGACCTTCAACAGTTACAGTCAGAGAAGGCTGAAGAGCTGGGAAAGGCAGTAGAGATAGGAAATATTACATAGTTATTTAGACTTATGAAGGGAACTGAGGTGAAAGTTAATAGTCAGTGAAAGGTTAGTCTAAGACTCGCCTGCGGAGATGACTCCAACGGTGTGCGTAACACTTCAAAGGACAGTCAAACCGGACCTCAAATACTACGGTTGTACACCATTCAGCATAGACCTGGATGGAACGTTGACACAGCTTCTGACTCAGCTAGGTGGGCCTGTAAGTAACCTGAAACGATGAAGAGTAGTAGAGCCTGAAAGTTTTGTGCTGAACGTATTTAAGGAAGGTGGTCCAAACTTATCGATTAAACTGAAGTTTAAACTAGTGTGAGAAATGGATATAATCCTCTCTGATCTCAATGGCTGATCGTCCCAGTTGGAGATAAAATTGTCTTGTGACAAACACGAGGGAATCATTTCGAACATATCACCTGTGATTTTCAAATCCCATAATCATTTGATGCCTAGCTGAGTTTCAAAAACAACGCAAAAGAAAACTAGGCAGGTCCTAAATATGGTTGTGCTGAGCGGTATAAAGAATTGAAATGATGTTAAGAGTACTTCACAAGCAGTATAAAACGGGGGGATTATTTGTTCGCAACTATGAGAATCACTAGACGATATAATAATAATGACCGTCCTAAAATCGATAGGTAATCGTTTCCTGAAATGCATTTCTATCATTAAGACGAACACAAAGTGGCTCAGGAGGCAAGTCACATTTGCTCAGTGATTTTACTTGTGGAGACTTCAAATACGATTAAGACACGCAGTGCATTTGACATGAATGTGACTGCGATCTAGAAACTTGATGATACGTCAAGTGACTAACTATGCTCACAATATTTACCTAAGCATATATGCACAGATCAACGAAAAATGCTGATCATTGCTGCCATGAAATATGTATCCAATTTCGTCTAGGAGGTGAACTTGCGATTATTAGATAAGTGACCTGGATGTGCAGTTCACTGATTAAAGAACCCTACCTTTACTCAAACGATTTGAAACACTATATCATTTACCAAGCATTGGGGAACCAAGTCTTACTATTAGTTTTAGAAGATACAAATAAAATGCTATCATACATTTGAACAACAAGTAAGAATTACGACATATGAACCAGAGTTATTGCGTGACGATCCCAACCATAGCACTTCACATTCAAACGTGATTGCTAAGTTTACTTTTATTTGTAGGGCTAACCGATAGCCAACTGGGACGACGGTATTCTCCTTAAACATACGTACGTAAAAATTTTGACGGTTAAGTAGGCAAGGAACTGATTTTTTTTCACTGCTATGACAAGTTATTACATATGATTTTTTCTATTTTCCATTACCAAAACCGTCGCTCTAAAAACATTTCACAAAATCATGTGTAGGTGGAAAACGATTCCAGTAAGTGCATGTTCGGCTAGGATATATCAAGTTGGTTGGTTTGCAAACTGTTAGCGTATTATACCGTAATTAATAGCAAACACCCAGCCTGACCATATGACTGTAAGCAGAATGCCAGTATACGAATAACACTGTAGTAGTGCGCTGCAGCTTTTATATGATGGGAACCCATGTTATAGGTCACCATGAAAACATTGAATAGATGTGTGAATCACTAGTTTATGTAGTTGCTTTTCAACAAGTGGGTCACGGGTCTAAATCCCGTCCCACCTACCAAGGTCTAGGCAGTCGGATAGTGCCATCAGTCCTTACGCAATAAGTAGGATTCAGCTCCCGCTTCGTGAGTATGCGCCTAGTTGCTGAGGGAAGTTTAATCCAAAAAGTGCCCACACTGCATTTAGATAGGTATTTTTCCCCAACATAACAGATCGAAAGCACAGACCGACGTAACATTTTTAGTCAAATCCAGTTTGTAAGGGTTGGTGTTAATACCTAACTGCTTCCAGGAGTGGATTGAGTCACACTTGTGGCATGAACACTTAAAGATAAATGTAGTGGGTGTGATATGTTAAATTCAAATTCAGAACACACTAGCGTACCACAAGGATTGTAGGAATGCATGGTGTTATTCCTAGCAACAAAACGCATTTTCTCTACACAACTTAGTAAATATATTAGTGAAAATCGAGTGTTCGATGATCCTATAATACTATTCGAGTGGTTTTAATATAGGCTAACAGCATGAACGAGTTTGACAGAAATAAGCTAGTGTGTGATACACCACGTCAAACATTTAAATGAACCTGACCCCTAAGTTTACCATGTAATAAGCTACCCGTTGGATTTACAGAAATATGTTAACACTAGTGGAGTCACTCCTCTGGTAAAGGTAGGAGGGTGAGGTTAATGACATCCCACCGTCCGGACACAATCTCTTGACAGATAACAGCAGACGTTAGTAATGAGATGAAAATATGACAGGTTATGACGAGTTTTGTCTCTTCTCAGGCAATTGTACGCATGTTTTCACTCCTAATAAGCCATAAAGATTCTTACGCAGAGGATCATCATGACCAATATATGTGCTAGCAGTGTGACTACTTAAGCAAGTAACTTTTATTTAGACTGAAGAAGTCAAATAGCGACCAAATTCAAAAAACTAGATTATTAACGTACGGATTAATCGTGATATATGAAGCGACAAAGAATGGTTTATATGGTGAGTTCTCACAGTATTTAGAGTGTTATTCCATTATAGGCTTCTTCGCTGATTACTGAGCTTGAGTTGCATGCCATGGTAAAAAAAATCTTAAGTTGACATTGACTCCCATCTATCCTGAACTGAAAGTAAGTAGTTTTAGCATAGGCAGTCTACTTAGCCACAGTAGGATCTAATAATGCAGCAAGATAAAAGGCAATCATACGAAGGATATAAAGAGACAAAATGCATAATCAAGTCATTAGAGGTCATAAGAAGAGGACTAAGTCAAAGAAGACGTGCTGACGCATCTGTGTCACACAGATAGATTCTGAGTCATATCACAGGGCTTACTTGATACCCCCTTAACAATCAGCGTAATTCCTCCACACCATACGATCTTAGTTCAACTGTTGTAGATGGAGGGGAAGGACGCTGTGCACTAACCCATAGTTACGATCCAAACCTAACACTGCTTCGGTGTTTCAGAAGTCTATGCATAATATAGCACGTACAGAACAGAAAATAATTCCGATGCACTCAAGCGGTTTCTGGCAAAATCAGGGACGAAACAAGCTAATATTGTAAGAATGTACAGCGTTTTTAGCACTACTAAAACCCTAGGTCGATGTGACATCCTTCGAACGTCCTACAGTACCTTACTTGTGCTACAAGATCTGACATAAGGAAATGGGTATCAGTGACCGCAAAATCAAAAACTTAGAAACTATTACTGTATACTCACCTGCTCTATCATCTAACTGACTGAGCTTAGCATCACGTTCTAACACCTTTTCCATATTCACCCGCATGATGTCCACGACTTCATCTACCTGGGCTTGAGTTTGTTGAAGTCGTTTATTTTGCGGCCGCGGTTGTGGAGCCCCTCCATTGGCAACGTCCGCAGCTCCCGTATCGGCTGACCTGAATAAAGAGGGGAAGTTCAGTTATTATACACACATATTAGCAGCGCGTCACCTATATCTACAAACCACTTACATTTTACAAAAGCAGTCAATAGTACCGCGCTACTCTGAGTTCCATATACTCATTGATGGGGTCAAACAATTGACATTCATATCATAAATGAAGACCAAGAACGTTTGGTTTGAATACATTCGGTTTTCAAACCTTCTGTAGCGGCGCACAGTTACCTAGAATCAGTAGTCTAGGATTCCATGAAATTCAACATTCATGCTAACCTTCATAGTTTTATCTGACTTGCAAAGCTGAAGGTACATGGTCAGTCATCCACGTCATTTGGTATGGTGTCGTGCTACGTTGGACTGCTCGTAATCAACCTTCTGGCCAGTAAGTCAGAAAGCATCGGTATTTTGGCGCGAACTTTCAAATATACTATTCCATCTAACTACGCTACTGTTTTCTTCCTTGATCTTGCACTCGTGCGTATATTACAGCTATGGATAATTAGTAATTGACCCCGGTGTCTGCCAGGCTGGCACGAAGTCAATTCCTTGACTTTTTAATACTCAATACCTTTTTGCTAGCCCGTTACAACCAACCAATTTTTTCGCAGTCGCTTCAGGGTCATGTACGGCAGTTCCAGATCTTTAGTGGGTCTTGATGCATCAGGCCTGTCCAATTGCCCGGCGTATCTCTGATTTCCTCGATTGGTGTTGGGTGTTGGTCAAAGTTTTAGGAGGGTGCATGATTTGTCTTGAGGCTCTGGTCCACATGGGTTCCCCAAATGTCATTTCACCGGTTAGATGTTTGGACTGGTCAGAAGCATGCACATCTCTATTCCTTCAGCAACGAGTTGCAAAATTTTGAGAAAAGGAGAAAATGATCTACAAACTTGTGGTGGATCTCAGATATTTTCATAGATTATGGCGTTCTAGCGGCAAAAGCTCCCAGAAATTGGTAGCAAAGGATTCAACGAGGCTCAAAACTAAGGCCAACATTCCTAGTTTTAACGGACTGGCTAAGTCCGCCTAAACAGTCGTCTGATATGAGCCAGCCATTAGAACGAGAGTCCCCTGTCACACCCACGTTTTCAATGGCGTTCTTTTCCTAACCACGAGCTAGTGTCGTCATGACTTTCCCATCAGTCTGAAAGTAGCTAGCACAAAATCGATCGCGATTTCAGGAAGGGGGCATGCTTATGGCGACTTGTGTTTCAGCAAACTTAATCACTAGATTTATTTTCTAGCTAGTATCCTCTTACCTATTACTAGCATAGATTTGCTGAACAACTACCAAACACTAGCGGATGCCCGTCAACGGCGACTGGTTGGTAACAACGTGAGGTTATCCACTGATGGAACAGCCTACGGAGTCCTGAGTTTCGCTTCGATCGGAACGAAACACTCACCTGACTTATATCAAACAGTGTTGTACAAATACCCAGGGTTGAAATAACCGACACAAACCTTGACGCACAAAACCAGCAGTGCTGTGGCTCATGTGGAGACCGTGGAACCACCCGTGGCATCCAGAGCAAGATGTCTGGACCCTGGTAGGCTAGGAATGAGAAGCAGGTAGTTCGAAAGCATGCCCGAACTCGATATCATCAAACCATCAAACTGTCTCTGTGCCTCAAAGTCGTATATGGTACCCATAATGGATAGCAGTGATTGGCGCCCAACATGTGATTGGATGCGATATAGGTTTGCGCAGCTCCGTGGGATACTATAAGCCACCTCTAGATCCCCTGTCAGCATTCTGCGCATCAGTGGATATACATCAAGCGCAATCAGTCGTTCCCCCGGGGTTCGTTCCGTCGCTAAGCAAGAAGCATCTCTGCACTGCAGTAAGTGTCGTGTAAACAGCCATTCCCACTACCTTTTTGACTTTTGAAATTTCGGAGCGTCCTTCGGTCTTCAGAACACTGGGTAAACATTCGCACGTTTCACAGACGTCCGGTTTTAGGTCACTGACTGTCTTATCACGAATACTGCTTAAAAATTTGGACCTAAATTGAGACAAACTAGAAGAGCATGCCTTCACAGCAAAAATACTGAAATATTAAATAGAATTTGAATTACTTGATACCCTTGGGAATACTGCTAAAAACAAAGGAGCACCCACACTAGCGATCACAGTGGGGGGCATTCTTGACCGACTGATAAACGGCTACGGTGAAGCCACCCAGCATCATCAACAACCATGTCAACTATCACTAGATGTTTGTCCTCAACAACTGATTCTCTTGGTTAGCATATGACTTGTATCTCTTGGCACGGTAGTTAACTTTGCCCTCTATGAGTTCAGGGACACCAATGAAAACGCAATCATACCTGAGGTTCATGGTCCCAATGCTCCCATAGTTATTACTGTCGATGCATCCATTTCGGTACCTGAAGCCACTCCATGGCAGTTGATGGTGCATCAGTAGCATCCACCAGCCCATCCATAGGGGCAGCCACAAGAAGCGGAAACAAGGTGTAAGATTTATGATTGGAAACATCCAGCATCACCTTCGACACCCAGGTGCAGACCATGATTCCATCATATTCGCAAGTTAGAAAAGGTTCGCCCTAGCCCTTGATTCGGTATTCTACAGGTTCTCCCAGTTTTGATCGGGTACAAATAAGCGTTGCGACTTGTAGGGCCCTTATAAACACTACTATGAGTCTCTGCCTCTTAGTAGGCTTTGTATTCACTACCGACTTCAACTGGATGACGACGAGCAGCTTTTAATGTACCTGCTCAAGTCTACCGACTTGATTTGCCCACTAGAGCGTTTGAAATGAAGGCAGTGCTACTGTCACTGCCTTCTCAGTTGCTAAGTTGTGATATTCCGTCGTGAGTTGTCCTAAGGCCTAACCGTAAGCTCCGGGTCCAAAACGCTCAGTTGTAGAGATTCTGGTGGATGCTATCTTTGCACTCCTGTGAACCTTTTTAAAATGTTATTTCGGAGATCTGCGCCAGCACTTTTGTAGAGGGATGTATGATGAAGTCCGAATCTCTATACTCCACAACAACCAACCATAGGTGTGTGCTCGAGCGTAAATCACTCCAAGTTTCAACCGGGCTCTTAGGTTTGACTGGATCCTGAGTGATAGCCTGTCGCGCGCACAAGCCAGTGGTATGGCGAAAAGCTTCCATTGACCGCTTTAAGCCGCCCCCTTGGTCGCAAGCGGAGCATAGTAAATCTACTGTAAGTCTACTGGGCGTCTGGGAAGCACCGGAAGCGGATCCTAGATGCACTTCCATAGAGCTTGCCTAAGGGACCACCCTTCTACTTCCGGGTGAGCTCATCTTAGCACCCATTTTCACAACCGTCCTGACTTCTTTAACTTCATAACCACTGTGCGTGACCAACACCTATTAGTCCTTATGCTCTATCTAGACATTTCAAAGGTATTCGACGGAGCCGATCACTTGCCGTTAATAAGTAAGTTGATGACTATGGGAATTGACTATCCACTATTGGAATGTATTAAGTCTTTCCTCAGTAATAGCACTCAAGTGGTGAAGGTAGATTCATATACTTCAAAACCTAGGCCAGTCACCTCTGGTGTTGTTCAAGGCAGTGTATTAGGCCCCCTTCTCTTTACTTTATACGTCAATGACATCTGCAGCTACTTTGCATACGGTAAACCATTCTTGTTTGCTGATGACCTAAAAGTTGCATACACATTCACCCGTGATAATTTATCCCACTTCCAAGCACTAATACAAAGGGAGCTCGATATAATATCCGCATGGTCTGCTGCTTGGAAACTTCAGTTCAATGCAGGCAAATGTGGCTGGATATGTTTTGGTGCTCCATCGGTGGATATCCAACCACATCTTCAGCCTACGAAACTTCCTGTTCTTAAAAGTGTGTTTGACCTTGGACTAAGATATTTAAGAGACCTCAGGTAGCATCACCGACCAGCAAATCTAGGCTCCTGATGAACTGCATAGTTCGTAAATTCCACTTCAAAGAAGTCAAGTTGCCACTCCACAAAACCTGCGTACGTCCACCATTAGAACACTGTCCATTTATACTGAGCGGTATGCGCATAACAGATAAACATAAAAGAGAGGGTGTCCAAAGGTATTTCATGGCTAGATTGTTAGGACACGACTGCAAAACAGGACTACAGCTCCAGATGCAGAACACTAAGTCTAGAAAAACTTTGGATGAGACGACTCAAAATTAACCTGATACTATTCTTCAATGTGTTACATAAATACACGTTTACAGCCAGTGGTGAATTTCAGTTCGAACACAACAGTTGTTACGATCTGCGCAACCACACCCATAGCGTCAAAATGAAGTCGTCTAAGTCTTGCGCGCAAACTTCGCCGTCAAATTCTCTCAAATGTGGAACAGGCTTTCAGCTGAAGTGAAGGCCTCCAAATCAACCTCTGAATTTGGTCGGTTACTGGCTGACTTCTTATCGTCTGGTGACTTTTCCGGCTTATCGAATACACCAACAGTCTACTTCATGACACTTCGTATACTCGGCTCTCTTAACGTATAATGAGACAACCACCACACCTACACTGACGCTTCGTTTGAAGCGTTGAGGTAACTTCCATAAGTTATCACCTCAAACTAACGTCGCATTATGCCCCACCCAACACGGTAATCAAAAACAGGAATCCTATATCACATAACAGCGTGGAGTTTATATTTTTAAATGCTCTATAGAAAAAGGAAACACAATGAAAGCCATAGCAAGGGAAGTTAAGTAGGGAGAAACATGAACATAGAAAACACTCTCCTTCTTGAAATTCTTGCTTTCTCCGCCTGCTGCTTTGTCTGTTCCTTTCTCGTTGTAGAAAAATAATTCAGTTCTAAACGTTGGCTTTGTTGCTATACAGGATCAATTACTTAAGGAATAGACCATGGCTGAAACTACCCTTCATGGAGGGCAACCAGCTTTACCAAGTTCAGAATACCTAAACACAACAAGCAGAAATAAAAAATGTTCACTGGACTACAACTTCATGATTATCAACATCTAGGATTTATTGATTATAAAAGTGACCAGCAAAGTCCAACACTTACCAACTGCAAGGCTGTCACGACCCGTGAAAACGTAGGACAAGATGTGCTGGATGTCCATTTAGTGCATTCAGACAAGTCTATTGCTTTTGGGAGCTGGAGTTGGAAAAGTGAAGACATTTGGCTCTCAGTCATAACATTCATCAAGATTATGAATCTTTGCTGTGGAATAGCATTAACATGCGTGAATTATGCAGTCCTGGAATCATCAATGAAGTGCAATTTGTAAACAACTTGTGTATACATTCCCTCATAAACTTTTCATCATTATCTCCAGCAAAAAGTACAAACTGCTACGATGGAAGTATTAGCTTCAAGCTTTATTTTTCTCCAGGTAATACCTGTGGTGTCTAGATAAAAACCCGGTTTTTTGTTAATGCGAAGACAATACTTCAACTTGTCCAACTTGGAAATTTTCTGCACACTTATTCTGTCGGGATGTCTCATTATATGAACAAGCAGCACTTATATCTTCTGGTGACAACGGGTAGGGATTCATATTATGAAGATGATGATGAATGTAATCCGTGTATAAACTTATTCGTACTTGAAAAAATGGTGTGTGCCTGTATATTCAGGAACAAATATTATCATTATTATTATTGTTATGGATTACCTTGCCTGACTAGGCTTTTGGGAGCACTGCATTCGGTTAAGCTCACTCTTGTTGGACCTCAAACCACTTGTGCCTTCGTTAACTCTGCCTCACAGTTAATTACACAATGCTGTTCCTCAACTGCTTGAACCACCCTGTGGCCCACTATTCAAGTTTCCTAGGCGACAGGAAAGATTTATGTGATATAAGGGAATAAACGGAGGGGTACTGTCTTGCAATGAGAGTGGCCTTATAGTAAATGACGTTTCCGCTTACAGTGGCCCATCAGCAGGAGGCCGGGTCATCGAAATTATTGACGATGAGCATAGAAATACGAAGAATAAATTGTTATTATTAAAATTCAACGGTCTACAGCCCTCAAAAAGGGATCACGCCTAACCACCGGACACCCAGAATATTAAAAGTGAGTGGACTATTATGTGCGTCATATTTTCTTTTTTAGGGGAAATTCGAAACCGATCGCAATTTTGGTCCCCATATTTTGCCCTAGTTTTATTATACATCCTTTAGAGAAAACGAAATTCGGTGTCACAACTGTTTCAATTTTTTGTGTTTTTGATTTTCATTTTCATGGAACCTTTTTCATTTCAGGTCCGATGATCACGACTGAAGGTTATGGATCACCGGATTATCCAAATAAAATTTCGGATAAAAACGCAGGCACTTTTCAAATGAGAAAAGCCACAAGGGGCCAAGCATAGCCAGCCGCTACGTAAGACTTCGCACATTCTTTACCTTTCCAATCTACAAACGAAGATTTATCCACAGATGTGTGTTTCGTATAGAACCACTCGCTGATATCACCTATAAGACCAGATAAGAAGATCGCTACATTCTGCAGCTGACTCTGTGGCCCCTTAGCTCAATTCAGTAACTGCAAGCGTCAGTTAAATAGCCCGTGATGACCCAAAATTGTCCCCGGGCAGCTGTTATCACGGTTGCAAAGGTTTCATTACGGCTTAGGCTTAATACAGAAGGCCAATGAGTCCACTTTCCTAGACAGTAAATTGTGAACACTTAGTAAAGCTTAATTTTCAAAAGTGAGCGTTACTTAACCGCCTACAAAATGAATCTATGTTGTAGGCCCACCGAGGTGTAAGATTCAACCAATACACGGTCAAAAAATTCGATGGGCGTTACTTCAGGGGAAGGAATTCGTTGGATTACATCCAGTGCAAGTACAGCCGTTTTGTATAGTAAGGGCTAAGGACAGCCAAAGGTTACCAGGGGAAAGATGCGGTTTGTCAAAATTCGCGATGCTGAAGAATTCACTCGTAAGTGGCGGGAAATTTCGAGGTCTTAGAACAATGCAGTGGAGGACGTCACGCCCTGCAAAACATGCAGGGGACTCCTGAGGAGCAAACTGCTTGACACTGCCGTAGGACCGCTCGGGTCTATAGGTGACTGGATGCGCTTCAAAAGTAGTGTGATTACAGTGGTATTATTATGAGCAATAATTTATTCTCGAAACGTCATCAAGTAAACAATACTGTATCACTGTGCGTTATAAATCAGATAAAGCTAATATGGAATTAAATTCCACCACGGTGCTCAAGTCTTGCACTTATGTCAGGGAATAAAGATGAAAGCGATTCTAAGGGCGGAAGTTTATCCGACTTGTCTTGCTGATAAGGTTGAGCTGGAGATCCAACTAAGATTTTAGTTGATACTTCCGTTGCTCAATAAATATTATGCAGAGACTGTGGTGGAGGTAAACTGTGAGCTGATGTACCCACCAATTTGATGCACCAACTGGAGGTCATACTTCACCACCACAGACCCTAAATTAGCCTTTCATGTATTTTACTTCAAAGCCCGTCCGACGCCCTCAGTTCATTGCAAGACCTTGAAAAAGTACTTTCTAACAGTAGCCATATATACCTCCTGTTGCCCACAGAAGGCCACGCAAACTCTCGACGAGATACAACGCGCACCATCACCCCGACTGACTCTTAGTGTGCTTAGTTCTATCTCGCGCAGTCATGGCAGGCGCACCAACAGCAGTGCGCTGGCTTACATGCCCTGCCCCCATTTCTTAGGAAGCAATTGAATTGCATAGATCATTACATTCCTCTTCTAAATCACGACAGCAAGGCTTACAACAATCGGATGGATCGTGTGAAATGCTCAGCGGCGCGTTCGAAGTTGGCTGTCTGGAACCCACAAATCTTTCCTGTGATACTAATGCAGTCTGCACCATGAAAAACTACTCTTTCGCTCCACTAACGGCGATAGGTATGGTTGAATGCACATAAACTTACATTAAACAACCAACTAAAACGGTGAAGTTCCCCTGTGGCCTTGGTATAGGGGGAGTACCAACGTATTTCTTCAAATACGGTGCCGCATCTATTCTATTATTGCTACTCAAAACGTCGTTTATCTTTGGAATTTTTCACATACCGTTATATTAGGTAATAACCATTCGTCCTACTTGGTCAAAAGTTCGGTTCAGAAACACTAGCCAGTAACTACAGGCCAACAAATATTACTCACATAGTCTCTAGAATCATCTGGAAAATTATTGAGGAAGGGTTTTTCAGCACATGCTTAAGAATACCACGATCGCAAAAGGGTCATCATGGGTTCCTGAAATCCAGATGCTGCGCAACTCGTTGTCTTGATCTTTCAAAGGTCATAACTACTACGTGTGATCGCCGCCAGTTAGTCCCTGACCTTTGTTTGTACATTTCTAGGGCGTTTGACAGAGTTCAGCATTTATTGTTAATAAGTAAGTTGAAGTCTCTAGGGTCTCACTCTCCGGTAATAGGATGGACTGAATCTCTCCTCAGTGATTGTGACCAGTTGGTTAAAAAACAAACGCGCACGTTTTGAAAACTACGTTAATTACATCCGGCGTGGTTCAAGGTGGTCTGTCAGGTCTTCCTTTGTTTAGCCCACACGTTAAGAGCATTTGCGGCTGCCCTACATACGCCAAACCATTTTTGATTGCTAATGAACTGGAAGTTGAAAATACATTCACTTATGCTGGTCTATCCCAGTTCCAAACATTAGTACAGTGTGAGCCTGACACATTTGAATGGTCTGCTGCTTGGAAACTTCAGTTCAATGCAGGCGAATGCGGGTGGATTTGTTTTGGTGCCCCCGTTGATAAAAGTCCGGCTACACCCGCAGTCTATGACCTCGGACCAAGATGCTTGGGTGATCCCACACTTTTTGGGCAGGTTGCGTCACAGACACGCAAATCTGAAATGCAGATGCGGTGCATATTTCGTAACTTCTACCCAGAAGATACCAGTTTATTGCCGGACAAGACTTGGATAGGTCCTCTTCTGGAATACAGTCCATCTATTTTGAGTGGCATACACGTTGGCGGTGGGCTAAGGAGAGAGGGCGTTCAAAGATATTTTACAAATAGATCAATAGGATGCGAGTGCAAACAGGAATACAATACTTGAAGAATGGCTCTGAATCTGGAACTATTTCGGATGAGACGACTCAAAATCAAACAAACGATTTTCTTCACCATGCCATATAAATTAATTTTTATAGCCAGTGGTCATTTTAAGTCAGAACACGTCAGTCATTGTAATCTGCGCAGCCACACCTGCAGTCATACTGAAGTCCTTTAAATTCCTCTCTTCGCATGAATTCTTTCACCTTAGAATTCCCTCAGACTTAGAGCAAACATTTTGTTGAAGTTGAGGCCTTGAAATCAACTTCGGAAATTGGACAATTTCCAGGTGACTTCCCATTTTTCGACATCACACTTATGGGCACATCACCGCTATCCTCTGCGACGACCAGTATGTTAGGCCCTCCTACCGCCTGATGAAACACCTACCACGCCCGCACTGACCTTTCGTACGTGACGATGAGAAGACTAACCCGAAAATTCTCACTTCACACTGACGGTATATTCTGCCCTACCCGACATAGTAAATATAGATACAGGTCCTAAACCGTATAAAGGCGTGTATTGCGGTTTCCCGGGTGTCAAAGGGCATCCGACGCATCAGTGAAATTCGCATAAAAGGAAGACGACTGCCCGTTATTCCTGGATATATCGTTTAGTCGGAGGCAGGATGGATGCATAAAACGATCAGTGTGCTGAAAGCCTACGTGGACAGGTCAGTACTTGAATCGTCATAGTTTTCGTCTAGTCCGGCACGAGAGAGTACTAGTCAGGTGCTTGTTCAGTAGAATTTAGCGAATATGCACAGAGGATGCTTCGGAGGACGAGCGAAGGACACTGTTAGAAAATAAACACCCATCAAAATGGAACCCCAAAGGCGACATCAGTTCTGTTGAGGTTGCAGATACAGATAGACGAGTGCCAAAAAGCACAAAACTTAGGTCCAGGGCTTCCTGCTGATTGCCTCCAACCAACTGGCACCTGCCAATGTGAACCACGATGCCGAGCTTCCTAGCTTGGTTGCCACATTGCAAATATGGTCGCTAGGATTTGGTCTGCACTAAGGGCTAGACAACATGAAACTGGTTGCACTCCCGTGACCAATCAGTGGTAAATACGCTGAGTACAAAACTGGGTGACCTAGGTCCAGGACTTCCTGCCGATTGCGTCCAACAAACTAACATTCATCAAAGTCCATTAGGTGGCACAAAACAATAGGGCGCCAAAACCAGGCCTTCGGTTTGTCCCAAAGAAAGTTGTTTTTATCAGTCTTCCATACAAAGGTGATCCTCATACTATAATCCTCAAGCAGACTTAACGCTGCTGTTAGAAGGACTTACTATGCAGCCAGGGTTCCATTAGTGGAAACCCTCCAGCCCGTATATTCTCTTAAACCCCTGCAGTATGTGGACGACATTACCGCACCCCACTGCACCTACCGATTCGAATGTACGTGTGGTGACACATGCATGGGGGGAATCACAGGTTCATGCAAGTAAGGGTCACATAGTGCATTCTAGGTGACTTCAAAACAAATCGAGTCACCTAAGCCCATAAGCGTTGGTAGCAGACGTTTAACTTCTTCGATGGTGAAACATTTCCTTGAGACAGGTCACAAGGTTGGCGCGGGTATCCCTTTTAAACCTGTTTGCAAAAGGTGTTGAGGATGGATCCCTAAATTTGTTGAGGTCTTAGGCATTAGGAAGCTCAAACCACCTTTGTGTGTTCGTGAACAATTCGTCATCACATTATATCTCTTTTGGTAAATTCGGCCAAGTTCGATGCACTATCATTTTCGTTCTGTTGGTTCCGTTGTTGTTCGGCTTTTAATTCAGCCTTCCTGCGTGGCCTCTTTTTACTCCCTCACACCTCATCCCGACGAGTTTTCATGTGAATGCCTATGACGAGTACGTGTGCGGCCAGATAGTTCGAAACGTGCAGCGAAAATACACTGCACGGTTTGGACAATTCGCGTTGCCTTATTGTTCTATAGACGTTTAGAAAGGGGACTGATACTTTAGTTTTCTGAAAATGTATGGTCACAAAGATGAAGCTTTGTTAAAAGTATCTTTATTGGGCGAAGTATTACTGGGTCCACAATGGCTAGCTGTGGGAAGCAAAATCAAGGGTTGTTCAGTGGAATGCAACCTCGTAATTATGGAAGCCGATAATTTATGAACAAATGGACCGTGGAAGTGACCAGAACAGTCCTACATTCACGTACCACAAAGCTCGTGCAATTGGTAGACGATGTTTTTCATGCCCACTTGAATTGTCTGATCAGAGCCATTACTCTATTACTCTGGAGTTAGAAAAAGGAAGATATTGAGCGAGATTATGAATGTGTGCTATGAACTGGCACTGGCATACGCGAAATTCACAGTTCCGGGATCAACAAGGGAAGACAAATAAAAGGCAGACGTATATTCATTCATGAACTCTTCGTCATTACTCCTAAGCCAGATATTTGAGGCGTTACAATGAACATTTTAGCTTCAGACCTCAGTTTTCTCCAGACATGGCAAGCCATTTCTCAGTGCATACCCAGGTTTTTCGTTCACGTGAAGACAGGGCGCCCCTTTGGTTGCCTCGTCAATTCGTGCCCACATTTTCTGACGGGATGTTTCACGTATATCCTCTGGTGGAAGAATGGGTGGTGACTGAGATAACCCGCCGTAAAGAAACATGTGGTTTATGCAAAACCATATTCCTACCTGTAAAAATGATATCTTTATATTCAGGAATAAATACTATTATAATGATGACGATGGTGGCTCAGGTGACGTGTGGGTTTCCGAGGCCAGTGCAGTTACAAACACATATCGGGAAGTAAAAATTTGCGTCCAAACACAACTATCCTCGCAGTGATCGAAATACTCAAGGCCTTTATCTACGTTTACTTATTGACCTTTAATCTGTTAAGGGAGTGTGTAAGGGAAAGTGGCCACGAAATAGACTGCAAAATGATCCGAGTGGCACCGTCGGGGGCTAACTGCATCCACTTTTCAACATATTGTTCATATTCAGTAAAGAGAGAATTAACGAAGGTTAGCACAGTAAAGACGTCAAAAATAGGCACTAAGAATGGGGAAAATACAGAAAAAACGTTGTGAATGACGAAAAATGCTTTCTTGTTTTGAGATATTCCACCTCTTGCACTTTTTGCTAGAATTTTAAACAAAAGCCTTGCCCATGAAAATACAGTGTCTGGGGACACAGTGATGAAGTATTTGCGGCATCAAATATGCCAAAAGTTTAAGAGTTGCACCTAGCCTAGTCAGCAAAGTCCGCATAACGTTTATGCCGGTGTATATATCTGCCAGTGTGTGTAGATGGTGCCTCACTGGCATTGGCGCCAACGGTTTTATCGGAAGACGTAGAATTCTTGAGAATACTCGACCTTTTCCGAGAGTGTGTAACCCCTGAGGGTCAGTGTGGGGCTGTTGAAGGTGTTCCCAGGCAGCATCGCAGGGCATAAAAATACACGTGCAGTCCGGAAGTTCGGCGTCCCAAATGCACCCTCCTGCTTTGCGTGCGAGTAGGTGTTGCCCGAAGTTGGCCCATAAGTGGTGCAATGTTTTCGGCACAACTATCCACATCAGAGGCTTTTAGCTCATTAACTTCCGAAGCAACTGGTCCACTGGATAAACGGAACGTGGCTCCGTAAATCGACCCTGCTGAAGTACATCTTTTGTCCACTTTCACAATGGGGAGAAGGCTAAGAAGGACAAACTGCGGAGAACCTGTCTATTTCACGCTTAGATAGCCACTACCTAAGTCTTAAGCTGCCGAGGAGGACGTTCTACTAGGCCATCGGAGGGTGGGTGATACACGGTAGTGCGAAAAGGCTCGCGTCGCAAGAGATCCAAATGCTACTTAGAGGTAGCAGATTCAGAACATTGCTACGGGTCGCTTGCCACAGCAGGACATCTGAACTGTGCTCCCTATCCTACCATGAAGACTAGATAAACCATTTCTTCAGTGGTATCGAGCATTCTAATAGCCTTCAGCAAATGGGTGAAACAATCTATAGGTGTGATAAAAAACCATTATCCGTTTGCAGGCGTGAGTAGGCGAAACGTTCATCAGAAGTGAAGAAAGCTTCAAGTGGTGTGGCACTGCCTGTGCACTTTTGAACACTGGCATTACATACAGGCAGCCCCCCGACTTTCCATGTCACAACTCATCGCTGGCCAGACAAACCAAGCTGATATCAAAATGCTAGGGGTTCCGAAGAGCGTCAGACACTGTCAGGCGCAAAGGTATAGGAACCGCAGGTCTTTAGGTGTCTGTGGACATATCGCACATGTTACTCTCATTATTTGCAGGTGTTAAGCGTTCTGTCTGTGGGGATGTTTTGAAGTTAAAGTTTGTCCGCACTCTTACCAGAAGCCTGGAGTGCCACCATTTTCCACAATTCAATAGTTTGAGGTACTGTAGTGGTGGAAATATAGGACAAAGCGTCCACCACAGGGTTACTCGCACCAAAGGTATGAGGGACATCCGACGTCAATTATGAATTGAAATTCAAATGACGCAATTCGTGTGGCACGCGCCTATCCACGGTGGTGTGAAGGGCATACATTAAGGGTTTGCGATCCGTAAGCACAGTGATCTCGTGGCGTTCAATGAAATGGCAAAAATGTTTGATGGAGGCTCAGGTGGCTAACAATCTGCCACCAGAGGTGCCGTATATCATCTCATATGCTGGCAGCTTACGGGAGAGTTGAGAAAAGAGTGCCAAGGTGTCATCCGTAAGCCGATATAGGACAGCTCCAGCAGCCTTGTTAGGAGCGACAACAGATAAACTTAGAAGGTGGTCGGGGTCCGTGTACATGACGTTTTGGCGTCTGTCCTGCCTGGGTCGCTTTCGAGGCTTCTGGAGTCACGTTTAAGGTTCTGAAGAGGTTTGTCAACGCGGTCAAAATGTATGCGCACTGAGAAATATGGTGACACGGCATACAAAGAAGTACGCGTGGAGATTTAAGGGATGTTGGCGCGGGAAAGGATTCAGTCGGCTGTACCTTTTCAGGTTAAGAGCAGACGCCATGCTCGTCGATCACGTGTCCCAGAAAAGTCAGTAAACTCACGCCAGTCTGGAACGTGGCTAGGTTGATCGTAACCGAATGTTCCAGTAGTTTTGTGGAAACCCGTCGTAAGTGGCCGCGATGCACATCTTCGTCTGAACTGCCTATAGGAATTTCTTCCGGATAAACACAAGTAGTCTCGTCCACCCGAGAAGCCATCAATTTAGCGCTGTAAGGTTTGATTGGCTTTGAGCAAACCTGATGGGAGTGCGAAAATACCTAGAGGGGCTGTTGTCTCTGGGATGCTATCAGGATGAACTGGTATCTGATGGCAGACACCTGTCGGATCGAGCTTGCTGGAGACGGAAGAGCCTTTCAAACATGCAGTCAAATCAAGTATGTTGAGAACTGGGCAATGCTCTGCGATCCTTTCATCACTGAGGCTTCAGTAGTCACCATGTGGCCCCCGGTCCGTGCCACCTTTTTTGGGTCCCTTATGAAGGGTGGGGAACATGGGCCGTTGAACGGTCGTATTATTTCCATCTGAAACATGTGTCCGGGCTTGGCGTTGGTTTCCCGCGGTTTGTCCGGGGATAACTGCTGTGGTTTGGCGAGCACCGGCAGGTCGGCTGTAGCTATGAGGCGGGCGACGTCGGGTGTCACAAGGTACACCATGGCTCGGCTTAAGGACCCCCGGGCGTGACAGAACACTAGATTTTTGAGGACTAGAAGCATTCCTCGTGGAGTAAATTGTGCTAAGAGAGGGCCTCTGCGTAACAGTGCTGGGGAGTCCTGTGGTGGGACCAATCAGCTTACGTTTGCCAGCGCTCACCAGCAGCTGGTAGTGCTATAGGAGATCAGTACAGATAATGCCGGTGGTCACATGGGTCACGATGGAGGACCAGAGGAAAGAACGACGAAATACGAGGTTGAGGCGGAGGAGTCTTCGACTAGGAGTTGTAGCGGGCGAACCGTTTTGCGGGACAGGGTGAAGAGACTTTGGTTACGGGCACCCTTCAGTCATGAGTGGGACGTCGCTAGCTTCCGTCGCGGTGTCAACCGGGAAGCGTTTCCCAGAATTCCTACCTGTGACTTAGAAGAGGCGACAAGGAAGTCATTTCCCGGTAACATTGGCCGTCACCACCGGCCGGCCCGCGCGCTTGCAACTTGTTTAGCCACAAAGGCGCAAGGTCGGGTGTGCCTTTTGGGATCAGCACAACAACATTTATGCTGCCAGTGGAACCCGGACTCGGATTGCCACGAGTTGGAACGCCTGTTACCAATACAGGTGGCAGATCTTCCTCGCGAGCGAGACTTGCCATTGCAGGAGTTACCATCGCATATTTCGTTTCTGGCACCCTACAACCCTCATACAATTCAGTGATGTGAGCCACAGCGATGAGGCTTGGCGGCTTACTTGTAGAGGGCTAGCAGGGGTCTTTTGTTGGTCATCGGAGGCGGACATTGCAGTCGAAATCTTTGTGTTGAGCTTTGTAGCACTTACTGCCTTGTCAGCTGCTTCCGCCAGATCTGTTAGGGGGTGACCACAGCTATTTGAGAGACGCGTCATCATTTTCGAAGTTAAAGCCAACCGTTTCATGTGATGGGCACTTGCGCAGACTTGAGATCACAGAGATGCGCATCCCCGAAGGGTTCTTACACTTTCTCAGTGTCAGTACGTTCAACTTTCGATGCGAGAAGCTTTGAGACGACCGTATACATTAGGTGCTGGGCCACCTTAAACTTCTGATACGCCTCCGCTTACGTTACCGGTAAACTCATGATAACTTTGACATTGTGCCGCGTGGGTGACTACGCCTAAAGGCAGATTGGGCGTCCGCGCTGGCAAGCTACGCGGATGGCCAATGGGCCAGAAGGTAGGAAGCTGAATGGTCACCGCCGTTGGCGTAATAAATAAACAATGAATATTTTACCATCAAATTAGGAGTTTAACGCGAGAGAAGCCACTTTACAGGCATCATCAACTTGATGATGGTGGAAAAACCTCTATTGGTTTGGCTGTCCTCAATGATGCGGAAGCTAGCACATTAAGGTTTATCATGATATCAAAAGGGGCTGCAGGTCATGAAAAAACGGAAAAGTATCACTTCACGGTACATGCAGATTGTCTATTGGTTTCAGTCGCCTCCACTCACCATCCTTTTTTAACAATAAAGGGGCACCAAAACCGCACAGCATTCAACTTTTGCGTTACATGTGGTCCAGATGCTTAACCTCGTGGTATAGCTACGTGTATTATCAGACAGACGTTTATTTTAACATCGATTGGCATATTTATAGTATTATCGGTAGACAAAACTCACTTCATCGATTTCAGGTAACAGTAAGCGTTAGCATAACCATATGATCCAAGCGAATACATAAGTCCACTCACTGCACACCAACAGTGTGACCTTACTCAGCAATACAGATGTAAGCCACCAGAATTAGCTGTTGGGGTAAAAGGAAACAAACATTTGAAGGACTGCTGTCCAATGGGGATGGAGTTCTGGACGTGGACTTCACACTGAGGCATACAGCACTTTCAAGGAGGAATGTTGACTGTTAGTTGTCTTCTGTCGGGTGGAATCAAGTGGGACGAAGTACTAGGGAAGTTTGTTTGCCAGCATGTCTCACGCTGAGTTACTGGGTGAGTTCATTACTTTGGCCTGGTTAATCATCCAGATTTTCGCTGCCATTATGACCCTTCAGATCATTTATTGTAGTTGAGTTTTCGTGCATGGTAGCACTTCGGACGCTGGTAGCTGGGCGAATTTGCCGTGAAACTTTTCAGAAAGTTAAAAGTCAGAGGGAGAAAACCAGCTGGCGAATTCCTTCAATAATTTCTGGTATCCTGTACGACGTCGTATATTCAGTAAGTTTACATTTTTGGTCAAAATTATGCCCAAAATCTTCTCTTCTAACTTAAGCTGAAAGGAGAAGAAGAAAAAGAAGACGCGAGCAGAAACTGGAGGGTGATATACCACACAATAAGGAATTGGGAAGACAGAAGTTCCTATCTTCTCAGAGACTTTCTTGCTATAGGTACACATTATGCATATGAAAATAGCTGTTATGAATTTCTTACGTAAATTTCGTACAAGTTTTTAGATATACTGTGTTTATTTGCAGACGTGAGGCTAAAACTGACTCTACATCAAGGTGACATATACTTTACTAATATATACTTTACCAGCTACACAACCTAAGCTAGTGGAATAGCATTCAAACGCCCTGTGCAATAATGTTTGGGTCCGTTAGGGGAAAAGTACCTGGAATTGGTGATAGCCTTACTTCATATGTTTGGGCGTCATGATACGTTTTCATCAACCCAGAACGCATATATAGTGACCAAGCGAGTGATAGACTCATCATCCGTGAGCAGCTTTTGAAGTGAGGAGTGAGAGACATAATGATACTACAGTACCTATCCCCTCAGGAAGTCTATTCCAGATGTGAGAAAACTTATTGGGAGAAAAACTACCACGCATACTGGTATTACAACACTCAGTTTTAGCTAATAGTTCGCGATTACGTATACTGCAAGTAGGGGCTACAACTGTTTTAATTTCCGGACTACATGAGTGCATTTGCTTTCAAAGTAGTTCATAATAAACTGTAACATTCATTCCAAGTTGCCTTTTCCAGAGAGGTCCCAGTTCTAGCACGTTGCATCTGGAGATGTGGTCAAGGCTGAAGTCAGCTCCTAGCATTCTTACCGTAAATTGGCGTGGTACTCCTTCGATTTTTAGTTTGCCATCGATTAGAAAACTACTTATGACAAATGAACAGTATTCTAGAATTAGTAACAATAACAACAGTAATAATAATAATATATTTCATACAACATAAGTCACATGAAAACAAACCAGTTTACAGGTCTGATCACTTTGGTAACGTGAACTGACTGTTATGTACAATATTAAGCTATACAATGGACACCGTTCTTTCCGGTACATAAAAGATGCGTCTAGAGTAAGAACGTTAAAGCTTTGCAGACAGCAAAGAGTGAAACAGATAAACACCAGCATAATTGTTCATCATACTGGGGCAAGCTCAGTTCGAAAGCAGGAAATGTTCGTCTATGTTTAAGTCTTCCAATATTCTTGAAGGTAGGGCAGGCAGTGCAGCTATGACCTTGGGCTTTATGGTTTCGTCATAAGGTCTAGATGGCATAGTGCGCGCTGGATGGATGCACACTTCGTAGAGTAGGACCTTTGATTTAGTGCTATTAAAGTTACGAATGATGCATCCTAGGAGTCCGAGTAACTTAGTTTCACTATACGCCGCCTACTCAGAGAAGTTGGAGTCACTGGAATATCTAAACCCCAGGTCTGAGATGATACTAAGATATGGTAACTGCTGTCCAGATACTTCAAATATCAAGTTAGGGTTACTGCTACCAATGCAGATTCATACGTGTTTGTTGATGTTGAACCATGAAAGGGTATCGGCACACCAATTCATGTCGAATGACAGCTGTGGCTTTAACAAGAGCAAATGGCTCTTAAGTCGTTGGCGTAAAGAAAAGCGTCATCTGTGGCAAAGCAGCTGCAAACATTGTCAATGTAGACAATAAACAAAAGTTTTCCGAGAACGCTATCTTGAACAACTCCACTTGTGATGTTTCTCGGAGTAGACGGAACTGAGTTAATTTTGATTATTTGGGTGCGATCGCTGAGAAGTGATTTCAGCCAGCTTAGTAAAGGGTTGCTGATATCTGATCCGTTTAACTTTTCGAATGGCTCATTGGGCGAAACCACGTCGAGTGTCCTCTATTTGTCGAAGTACAGTGCGAGGACTAATCTACGTGCCTCATGACTACTGGTAACGAGGTTGAGGAAGTCGAAATGACACTTAACGCATGATTTGTTTTTCGCAAAGGCTTGGTGAAAATTTGTTGTAAAGCCTTCTTCAAGTGAGCATTCAGACGTACTGTTTCTTAAGACTTTCTCCATATTTCGTGATGGTACTGGGGTCATGCTGACGGGCCTGTAGTTGCTGACACTAATCTTGTCCCCAGATTTGTGGTGAGGAATTACAAAGCCAGTTTTACATTCAGCTGGGTACATCACATTCTTCATAAAAAGAGTGGACAACTTAAACAGAAGCAAAGAAAGGTCCTGCCCACTATTCCTTAGGGCTGTCGAATCGAGGCCGTCTCAGCCCATTTTCTTTGTAGGTCTGAGGCTTTTGATGGCTTCAGCTGTATTTTTGAAAAGTAAATTCTACAGTCGCAAAGCGGCCGCTGGAAAGCGGCATGCCACTGATGGGAGTACGCATCTTACAGCCGCAATTCCCGAAGTAGTCGCTAAATAGTTCACGAATGATGACTGGGCTGTTGTAGACTACATCGTTATGGAGCAAGGTGTCGTATGTCTCTTGTTGTTTGACGGCGTTTCTTTAGAAGCGATGTTAGACTGTATACCTTGGAGCTAGTTCTAAGGCTTGCAACTCACGATTACTGGCTTTTTGTGCAAGTAAGCCCTTGACTGATTCCTGGGTATCGTGGACCGTGTGCAGTGAGGAGAAACCCATAGTGGAGTGGTACAGATTCGACAGTCGCCTGAGCTTTTGCGTTATATGGGCAGAATTTATTCTGAGTGGCTATGTGGTTTCACTTTTTTCAGAGGAGCGGCAGTATCCAGACACGACGTAACGTTCCTGTAAAAAAGGGATACCATGGTTGCTGGTGGGTCAGTGGTACGGCAGCCATCACATGTTGCTTCCAACCGTAGAGATCTATCACAGAACGTATCTCAGCGAAGCGCTGCGGACCACAACCAGCCACCCAGTTAATTTCAGGAAGACTTAAATCACCGGCAGTCAATCTAAAATTGGCACCATATGAGGAAGCACGAGCAAATGATTTAGCTAGAAGTGTATCAGTTTCCGCCGCTGATATACGCATCTCGTGAGCATTTCGTATTCATAAGGTGACCCACGGTGAGTCAGGTACTGCATTTATTATGTTGTCTTCAACCTTATTTACAGTAATTTGGTTACACATATGAATGAAGCAGCCACCGCCATGCTTATGATCTCAATTTGTGTGATAGAGAGTGTATCCATCTGTAGACAAGTCTGCACCCAGGATGCTAGATGGATATCATGATTCGGTTACAGGTAGTATCGTCTGTTTAGTGATTAGAACCGTTGTTCTAAGGGCAGATATTTTCTTAGACAGGGAACGCGCGCTTTATGAACAACAATGTGAGTGGGTTTCTGTAACTGATGAACTTGTCTACAGTATCAGTCATGCCTATCTCATTACGTTCGTTTCAACGTAGTTTGCCTATGGGTGGTGTGTAGTCTGTGCTAGAGGTGAGCTGAGACTCCCCGTCGGTTTGTATTGATAAGACAGTGGGTGGCTTTGCGACATCTAAGTCTATTGTGTGGGACAGCTCGCTAATCGGAGTATCTTTGCTGTCCACCGATATCGCATGTTGAAGCATGTTGTCGGCGGGTACCAGTTTGGACGATTCCAACTTTGGGCCTGAGAATGGTGAGCTAAAAGCCAAAGGTCTTACGTAAAGTCTAGTGACCCCAAAAAATCACAAGGTCCCGATACATTAGCCTACTTGCAGGTGGGGTGATGTGCCTAGTCCTGTGGTCATGATCGCATGGACTGCACCCTGGTCCCTTGTTCTAGTAGGGATGGTTGGATCCGCATGATTAGTTTTAATGCTAGATGGTGGAATGCCGCGATTCATGCTTTCGCTGAAGCGACAAGTGGTAGCCTAATTCCCGCCATCGAAATATGAATTGTGACCAGGGAAGTGAATAAAAGGCTTTTCATTCCAAGGCAGTGGTTTACGTTGCCTGGCGCTGCTTATTTGTGTTGAAGCCCTTGTGACAACGAAATATTCTCCACGGTGGTTAGACAAGACACGCTTGAAATTGCTCTGTCTACTGTTAGTACTGAGTTTAAGTTGCTGAGTTTTGCCTGAGGGTTTTCTGATCCTAAGTCTATCCTTTGATAGGGTGCTCACCATACTTTGATCAGGGCAGTTAGTCTTGGGGATGGGGTTCTCAGGAACTGCCAATTTTGATGGGGGAGTCACGTCAAGGTCCAAATGTGCTTGTTCCGCAGATGATGCTGGCAGATAACGCAATTTTCGCTGCCAAGTATCCCTTCTATGCTTTCAGGTGCCTTATTATTGTGGAAGGAACGACCAAATCATTCCTAAAGTGCTTCCTACGTTGACACGGTGTTCCACCTTGCATAATAGTAAGTTCCTTGAAATTACAGCTGGCCGTAACGGTGTCCTGCAGCTTAATAAATTTTTTGGCGTCAAATGGCGTTAGAAACTTGAAGATAATGGGGCAACTGCTTTGTGAAGGTTTTTTGCGCAAACGTTTACAATCGCAGGGCGAACTTACCATACCGCAGGCTCTTAGGATCACACCTTTAGCGGTTTCTGAGTGCACGTTATCAGGCACACTGTACACTATGGCTTGCTGAGACGATGCTAATCGCTTTATTGTCTCAGTAGCAGCGAAATCTACTAAAATGCTGGCCTTCTGCAGGTTGTCACTTGATGGGGTTTTAGGAATTGTCCTGGTGCGAACTTGACAGACGCAAAGGTCAATTACTAATTATTCAAACTTGCTACGTACCCACGAATATGAGACCAAGGAAAAACACGATAGCGTGGTCGGATGGAATAGTATATATAGGTGGTTGCGCCAAGATGCCGATGCGTTCCAACTAACTGGCTAGACAGCTGATTACGAGCAGTGCAGCGTAACATGACAGCACGCTAAATGGCGAGGGTGCTTGACCGAGTGCTTTCGGCTTAGCGAGTCCAGTTAAACTATCAAGGTCAGCATCAATGATGAATGACGTCGAACCCTAGGCTATTGATTTTGGGGGAGTGTTTGACGCTACAGGGTGTTAGGTCTGTCAAGCAAACAAGCTAAAGGAAAGAATTTCTCCAGAGTCCCTTGGAAATCATCTAAGATAACCCTAATGTTGGCAATGTCACTTTGGTTTTCCCCGAGTCTTACATCTATTCCCGAGACAATGTCTGAAGCTTTGATGATTGGTGTGCGGAAAATAATTTCTCCCGCATCTGAACTACAGGCTTAGGCGTCTATCTCATCCCATTTAGAGACGGATCCCGAAGCATTCGTCTTCGGATTTCCACTAAGATAGTCCATTTTCCAGCGCCAAGCTTTATTTCTTCCCATGGTTAAGGTATAGATCCTGGTTTATTCTCTGTTGCTCCAATGAGAGGTTATTTAACACGGAAAGCTAAACGAATTCGCCATCCAAATATGATGCATGTGTGTATTACTACCTTTCAGGTGGTACCAGTTATCATAGTGGACAGAGTGACCGATTCATAGCAAATGACGGAACTCACGTTAAGATGTAACGGTTTCGAACGTGTCGCATGTATGTGACCCAGTGTCGTGTGAGTGAATGCGCCTGAAGGTGAATTGAGCTTCCACGCTGGCAAATCATGTGGATGGCCTGTAAGCCAGAAGGAGGAAAGCTGAATGATCACTGCCATCGGCGCGGGTCGCTAGTTGTTCTCAGCCACCGACAAGCGATACAAATAAGCAGTCATGAAATGCGAGAATTAGAACACAAAGTAACCCATAGTTAAAGGCGAATACAGAACGATGATGCAACCTCCATGTCAAAAATGGAAACAGGACAAATAAACCACCGAAAAAGGGAAAAATAAAGGGTTAGACACAGTGAGAGAGTGGCGTTAGGCCTCACCAGTTATGAGAGACTGAATGTGTTGCCATTACGTAAAGCTTAGCCGCCCCACTTAGCTCGACATGCTGTAGTGCCCGCAAATTCAGTAACTCGCCCAACACGCAAGCACCGTCGACAAAACAGAAATCAAAAAGACTGCGTTATTTGGGAATGTGCTCAAAAGATTAATATGCTTAAATAGAATAAAGATGACGGTGAGTTTTAGGGTGAAGGCTTATTCAATTTGTCTGGCTAATATGGCTGGGCTAGGGACTCCGAGAACATGCAGAGGGGCGCGGAGTGGCAATGAAGCTTACTTGGACGAGTGCTTGTTAAAACAAAACTCAAAACGTCTCCTGCTTACGGAGGTGAGCCTGAACTACTCGGCCAACTCAGCCCGATCTTTTTACTTTGGCCCCAGTTGTATTTTTGCGCCCGAAAGGTGCACCGCAGCCCTATAAAATGACCGCACACACCTCTGGCTCCCACTCAAGTCACCTTCTCCGACACTGCACGACGCTTTGTTGCATAATGTCTTAGCGTTGACCTTAATCGTTGGCGGGTGTTAAAGTCAGGTGGCAAACTTCGTTAAACGGTGGCTTTTTGTGCAAATAGCATCCGACATTTATCAGATATAATCGTCAAAACTCCGGTACGCCTGGTGGAATACAAATGTTCGGGTTCGTAACAACCTTTTGCTGTTTATGGCTTCAATACCGCATGACAGCAAGCCAAAGGCATTTGGGAAGTCCGCGTGTGATCCACATGATTGCCGTCATATGATGCTAGATGGCGAGGTTTAACCGACAGGAAGCCGTGGATATAGGTTTCATGCCTGCTGACAGTCATCAGTTGGCTTACCTGAAGCCACGGTGGAGGCGATTTTCCTTTGGGGGTTAAAACCCGCGCCATTCAGAGGTGAGGTCAGTGTTGCGTCGAATCCGCTGGGTAGCAAGTAACGAAGATACGAATTTTCGGAGTTCCCAAAGCGAAACCGACCAAACCCAAAACAATTGGTTGCCAAAAACGAATGTATATTCAAACGGTAAGTGAACCCTGCAAGCGTTGTTATTTAAAACAAAATATACGCACAAAACCTAATCACAAACCTTCAATTTTGACGGCTACTGCAGTTTCTATTCAGAACGTGGTACAATTATTACACTAATCGAAACAAGTGGTTAACCATGGTTGTACAAGCAAGTTGAATGAAGTTAAACTAAATGAGTGGTCAATGTTTTTGAATACATTTCAAGAACGAAATCGAGAAGCACTCAACAGTCAGAGACATAACCATCAAGTCATTTGAGCAACGATTAAGCCCTGCAGGACTGGATCATGTACCCCACCTCGTCACCACTGCGCAACCTATACGGCTGCCCAGTATTTATTTCTTAGCACTGATCTGATAACTTTGGTCAGTACTGAGAAATAAAGACTAGACAGCCACATATACCGCTCGCTGGCGATAGGTTCATGTGTACATATCACAAGTATTCGAACTGCAACAAGTTTCGGAAACTGCCACTAGGTAAGACCTCCGTTGCAGTAGTTATCAAATCTCACATAAAGCGGTGGCCATGTAACTCTGGTTACATGTGAAATGCATCGTCATTAAATCCGCATCCGTTGAGAATCATTTGTAGGCGACTGTGAGTTGAAAAAAGGCGACATACAGTTGAGTATTTGGTCACTTCTGGTTTGGGAACGAATCTAATGATGGAAAAATTCAGAAGCTGCTTTTTTGCAGAAAGTTTTGTCTGGCAGAGGGAAAACTCGTTATTCAGTAATCATGCCCGTTCGTAGTGAAGCAGCTCAGTCAGCTGGAATGTCGAATTGGTGGGGGAGATTATCAAGTCAGTTAACACAGGAGATGTCTGGCACCCAGCAAGGATCTTATAGCTAGTGTGTGTAACTCTGCCCTTAATATTCCGTAGGTTTGAAATGTCTAGAACTTAGTAAAGGCATGCGGCCATGTTCCAGTAGTCATTACGTGGAAATCCACCTGTAGCACAAAAAATTATATGCTAGGCGATAGTTGAAAACCAGGTTTCTTAGGTTACATAGCCCAGTGACTTCTTTAATTTACCACTACTAGTCTTCCAGATACTAGGTGCAGTATGAAGTCTGCATGACACTTTGGGTCCTTGGGATGGATGACATAACAAGTGGCATAATTAGACCAGCACATGCAGTTTTGATAACATAGAACATTGATACAATAAAATTCATAGCCCTTCAGTCGGCGCAGGGGTTGAGCTTGTGGGGCGACAAAGTCACCTAAAAAGCCAGTTGCATACCCCGTTTACTCTTACAAAAACTCAGGCTGATTATTGCATGCCAATCGGCAATGGGGAGTCACACTGGAAAGCTGTAATATCTGGCACGGCATGAGTAGAGCACTCCTGTTCACGACTGGGGTGCTGGTGTTACCAAAAGGCAGGGTAGTCATCTGGGGAAATAGACGCACCAGAAGTACTGCTACTGTATCATGACTATGCAGTTAAAACCTCCAAATGGTTATAAACAGATCCTAATGAAGAGGTTTTGACGGCCTGTTTATGGATCAGAAACTATATAAAATACATACTGAAAGCTGTTTGAAACTCAGCTGCAGCTAGAAGTGTTTCACAAGCTTTAAAGTTTCTTCTGCCAACACATTATAGGATAAAGATAAACTACACGCATAAATTAGGCTGGTGACAATAACTCCAGAAATCGGAAAATTGGCTAGAATACTCAAGCGATGCCAAGTAGTACGGCAATATTAAACTAGCATGAATGTTTGCTTACATGCCTTCAGGCCCAAAATATGTGGAGTGAACTCACTTGTCAGTTCTTGGCTACTATCACCAGTGAAGGTTTCCCAGCATGAGGCTCTTCACCACGTACATAGCCCGAAGGAAACGAGATTCCACGTATATGATCAGCAGACTAACTCAAGAAAAGTCAGCTATCAGAACTCGACACAACTTTTCGGGTTAACGAATGTATCTCTATTTAATTTTCCGTCATGGCAGGTGAAAAAGCCTTCTCACGAAAGTCTGTTCCGAAGGTTAAGCTACGACATGACTTTGCATTCGTTAGCATCAGCCTGAACTAAGATTCACTGGTCGTGAAGATTTCTCCCCATTTTATCAGTCCGAAAGCCCATTAATTCAATATTAACCTTCTGTTTGTCTTTCTTAATCTTGTTTGTTCTCACCCACCTACATGCAGTCACTATTTCATTATCTGTTACCAAACACTGCGTGACAAACCGGTGAAGGTAGGAGAGAGAAGTAGACAAGTTATGCTCGTCATTATCCTCAAATCTTTTAACGATCATTATCCCCATATACTGGTGGGCTAAAATCAATCTATACGCCACTATTTCACTTCCTTTCGAAATATGGAAGTAGTAGAAACATTTGGCTATTATGTTTTTATCTAAAATTGAAGACTCAATTAAAAAGTTGGTAGTGAATTTTGCTACTTGAATAAAGTTAGTTTAAATTAATCGGAGTGATCTGCCCTTCGCAGTTGGCTTTAAAGCTCACCTGTTAAACAGCGTTACTTGTAAGTGTGACTTCAAGAACATGGATGTTCAAAGTTTTCAAACAAATGCTAATAACTTTTTCGGACGTGTCATTCAGGTATGTGTTTATTTATTGTGCATCATAAAAATTATTGCAGATGGCTGAAGAGGCATTCAATACAGCTGAACGAACACCTTTGAATATGGATTTAGACAGACTAATTAAAGAAAGCGAAAAAAGAAGAAAATGGGCGGAAAGTCTAGTCGCGCAAACAGAAAACATGATTCAGCCAAATCCAGGTGAGACTACTATGTGCAAACCATGCTTTATACTGCTGAAGTTTAACACACTTAGCCTAACTTATTAATCATGACCAGCAGGTTTCTAGAGAAACGTTTAAGGATCTTTAAACGTTCTTACCGCAAACCCCAATATCATTTATTCACGTAGAAATTCTTATGCGAGGTTAGTTATCAATTAAATGTGAAGTATGAATGCACCGTCTTCCAAATATTGTTTTCAAATAACCATTTATAAAGAGATTATGCTGGGGGGAAATACCAGGTCATTCACACATACATATATAAATATATCCACTCAGCGCGGCGTTAAGGGATTACTCAGCATATAATTAAACAATAACAAAATGATTTCGAAAATCCTGTCATCTACTGGACAAGGTCAAGAGCTTCGACTTTTATTTCAAAGTATAGACTGAATTGCACGTCCGGGTGAAGTTCGTATGTGTTTCGTATAGCTAATAGGACACGCTTCTACGAAAGGTTGTGGGACCCTAGAAAAATGTCACACGAAAGCTAACGTCAACAGTGTGAAAACGTCTTCAAGCCATGACTTATGATCAACTCTGGGGTTTTAAGCTTATGTGCTTAAAAATTAGTGATGCAAGACAAACAGGCATCTTCTCGATGGATGAGAACCACTTTGCACTCGATGGAACTGAGTTCATTGGATCCGGCCACCTTAGCCTAGTGATTAGGCCTGTCGTAGTTTCGAATTAAACTTCGTCTTTGATTAATAAGACTAATACCGACTTAGGTATTATTTACAAAAATTTATCTCAGTAAGTGACATATACACTAACGTTAGTGCCACGAGAGAATATTTTTTTTGTCTATTTCTCTAGGAAAAATAATTGATATGGTGATGAAAATTAACACTTCACTAATTTTGTATCCTTAAAAGCGTGAAAACGTATGTGTGTTTATATATTTACAAAACTGCAGAACAAAATATCTTGTTGCTAGATAAAATGTTGTTTCGCAGGAAAACTGTGTTGGTAGCCAAAGAAACCTCACAGTGGTTGCAATACTCATATACTTTTCATTCCAGTTTAGATGACCATATTTCGACAGATAGTTTTGTTTCAATGAAAGGGTTTATGTGGATTAAAATTTAGATTATATCTCGCAGAATCAATAACAGTACATTCTGCTGACCGATTAATTAAGATTTTCAACACTCCCATATGTCACAGTTTCATCCGGAATTCATTCAGGTCATTGAGATATATGAAACCTAAACGTGAAACACCTTGGCCATATGATTTCATGCTGATACCATTCACCAATTAAGTGGGAGTATGAAATAAAATTTTATTAAAAAGTATTCAGAGTAGTAGCTGCCATAGTAGCTCTGAAGATGCAAGGGTTATACTACACCGTTAATCAACAAAGTTTCGCTTTAAAAGTTTTGAATAAAGAACGTCAGATTTGTTGGGTAGTGACTGACTCAAGGCTAGATCTTAAGGTTTACGATCTTTAAAGCGGTTTCTTAGAGTTTAAATTAGGTAACAAACGGGTTAAAACATATTCTAAATGGGAATTCACTACCTATTCACCCAAACAGACAAGAAATCTCAGTACTGTTAGATGCTATGAATAGTTTGAAAAGTGTATATATGTAAATATGATCAAATTTGCAATATAATTATGACTCTACTGTAAACCATGAAATTTCGAGGTAACCTTCAATTAATACCAAGCAGTTACTTACCTCATGTATAGTAAGGCTGAAAATAGAGAGAATCAAAGGATTTTTAAATCGTTAGGGCTGTCAAGACCCGTAGGATAAGACATATGTTATTTTTACCATCTCTTTCAGCTCTTGTGAGATACTGAACAATACGATTGAAGATAATATGATCAGTTGTCAACTAATCAGCAGGGATAAAAGCACGGTCAGATAGGTGTACTTATCTGCAAAGCGTAAAGAGCAAAATAGCATCTCTATAAGATGATATGACTTGTCATGTGGTCGATTTTCTCAGGGATAATCATATTTTTTAAGTAATTCACGAAAGAAGACCCAGCCGACAGTAAAGCTGTTCCAACGGCTTTGAGTTTTCTAAAAGATAGCATACTATACTGTTATTTGTCAAGAGTTAAATTCAACAAATGTTTTTGTCGTGTGAGAGAGTGGTAAAAGTAGGATAAGAAACAAGTGGGTTTAGTTATAATTGTACTGTTTTTTATCGTACAGCTTTTGAGTAGCAGTTCCTTGAAAATATGAACTGCTTAGAGTCTACTTATCATTAACGATCATAAATTTACTTTCAGGGTATGAAGATAGAACTCAGGCACTATGGTAGAGTATAGTTTCATACTGGATATTTTTCTTTTAAATTTCACAGGAACACAGTACCAGTTACCAGGTCACATCTTTGTTAAAAGTTATCATTTCATGATCATATTAGTCTGGTTGTTTAACGTTTGACATTAAATAGTTTCTATTTTTGGCGTCAGTAGTAGCACAGTTTTACATATGTCTGGGGTAGGCGCCTCATTATTTACATATCATTTAGGGCAGTGATTTAACTAGTAACGCTTCTGTAGTCAGTCTCTTCACTTAACTGCATTGCTGTTTGGAACTATGGACGTCTTTTTCTGAGCATCTGAATTCTGTCCATCCAAACAATCACTATCCTGAACGTCTTATGGAGGATTAAACGTTGTATAAACTTCCAGCATATCCTTTTTATTTTAATTGATATTCACAAATGTTATGGATGTCTTTTTTGATCTGCAGCTAATAGTTGTATAGGTTGGAGTGAAGTTTGACATATCGTTAAGTATTATCCAAAGTGAGTTGAAAACAAAAATACGAGTGTTTTCAGCCTGGTTAGAATATTATTTTAAAAAATCATGCATTAAACATTTACTTTTATAAATGACATTAGTTTTTTCCTTCCAACTCTACATCATAATTCACACTTTGTCAGAGTTCATTCGATTCAACTAAAAAGCATGATCTTAGAATTATGCTTTTATTCTACACATACACCTTTGATGGGACAATGCCTGTCATTTATTAGCACAACAAGTATTTGAAGGAAGTAATGTATTCACTAATCAGCTTGATGAAATGTAAATGTCGTAACATATTTATTTCTAAAAAAGGGTAAAAAACCAACCTGCTAAATGCATCCATAAGGAGTACGAATATTTAATTCGTAAATAAATAGGAGTTGATCATTTGGCTTTTGGATGCTTTTTAAAAACGTTGTACATATGCATAAGAAGCTTACTGAAAGTTATAAGAAAACCTTCCATGGATAAAACATATTTTACATCTCACTAAGCTTTACGCTTTAAAATAATGGCACCGATTAATCAGTTGATATACATATGATAATTCATCAGAAGGTGACCAGATGAATGTGTTAAAAGCTATACTCAGTATATAAAAGGTTCCATTTTATGACTGCGCTATGAAGCTAAGCACAGAAATTCGTCATGAACACAAAAACATACATACATTCAATTCATACACTGAGCGCATTTGAGGAGTTCACATACAGATCATTGTAAAGCATAAATTAGTTCACGGGTATATTCGTTGTAATAATCTTGCAAATAACGGAAATCACTGTGTAATTACGCAATAACGTTTGCTCATTTTGAGTTCTATAACTTGGGAATGAATAATATAAACGGCTGTTCGGATGAGTTATCAAAACTTCAGCCTATTCGTATACTTGTTTTGTCATTAGTACCGCAATCACTTTGTTTTCATCCATTCAGTTATGCATCAAATTATCATAGGTAATCTATATTCATGTGTTAAGTTACACTTTTTAAAGGTGCACTTACTACAAAAAGACGCTTAATCGTAAAAGAAGTATTTAATAGGGAAATTTTTGTATCTAATGATCAACAACAGCTTTAAAGAGAAAAGGTGCTCCATATTAGAATTATAAAAGCCGTTTAATTTAGTCAGCAACAGCAGTTGTATATGTGGCGAGCCTAGGAAAATATGTATTATTCAGTCAAACCTCTTGTAATGAAGTTATTGGACTACAGCGAATATCTATAGTATGCAGCTTTGTTTAAAAAAATACTGCACTTGCATCTTATATTAATGATAGTCAGTGGTCAGGAGTGAAATCTAGAATGCACGTTTCTTCCCATTTGGGACTCATAATTTGGATGCACCTGCTTCCAGGTGCTGCTTCCAGAAAGTGGTCGCTTCAAACCCCAGAGCGCTATCTCACTAGGCCACTGAGTCACAATTGTCACTTCTTGTACGATGGGTATAGTTTTTATTTTGCAACTTGTGCTGTCCTGTCGTTGAATGGACCGAAATGGGAGTGTGGTAGAGTACAACTCCACACAGCACACAGTGATGGAGTGTCATTTACTTTGATATGAATATGAACAATAACTTATGTTCAGGACGTCATCCAGTGGATAATGCTGTATAACTCAATGCCATTTAAAGTAGACAATCTATTATGGAGTTTCATTGTGAAGAGACATACTTTCTCTTTTTTGCTGTTTTATTTGTCAGCGGGGTCAGATATTATCAGCAGTTGCTCATGGGGATTATTTCATTGTATTGGTTTTCTACGCCTTCCCCAATTTTCCAGGTTAATCATGAGAGTGGCTTCTAATCAGACATATATGCATGAAAATGGTGTAAACAACAAGCCATGTACTGTTTATAACTCCATGGGAGGCAAAGTCCCCGGATATTTCCCTTTATCTTCTTACCAGGGTCGGGAGCTAATTCCTAGTCTGGGTTATCTGGCCAAGACCAGTCGTGTCTCGCAGTCATCAACCTACTAATAACAACCCCCTGCCATCACAGTTAAACTGTGGCACCCAGGCATTTTAGCTAATTCTAAAAAACCTTATCATAATAACCATTCTATTATAAACAATCTTGATAAAATTTGGGATTCTTGGCAAAAATATGCTCTTTTACAACATTTTTCAATGATGCTAATTAGAGCAGTTTAAGTTATGTAACTGAAGAAGAGAAGAAATAGTGCAGGGAGGAAAAAGTTCTTCCCCGGCGATGTCACATAAAAGTATGTTATTGAGAAATAGGGTGTAATTGTTCCATTAAGTTAATGTTAAATAACCGAAATCAAGGATGGAAAGTAGTTGCTCAATAATCTTTTAGACAATGGAAACAACTAGAAAGACAATGAGTTTGACAAGGTGAAACTTGTTGGTAGTTGTGAAATGTGACTATTGAATGTTTACTTGATGAATATAAAGAGAGGATAAAAAAAGAAAGAAGAGTCATAATTAGGTCGGAAAGTTGAATAAGTGGCAGTACTTTGGTAAGATAAGCGATTGAACACACTTTTTCTGCACTCAGAGTTAATACTTGAAGTGGTGAATTGCCAGAACTTCTGCAGTATAGAACTGTCGAGAGCGTACTCCTATTGAACTGTTCCATTTAACACTGAAGGAGGCTATATGTGCAGCTGTATGTCCAAAGTTGACCGGAAATTCAAGAATTGAACTATTAGTTGATTTACATTCTCTTCTCGACAAGCGTGTAGAATAAAGCTCAAAGATATATTTGGAAAGTTCGTGCATTATGTTAGGACAAGTACTTAAGATTCATTATTTCGGTATTTATATTTCCCAATAAATTTGTTGCAACTAACATTTCGCTATTTAGTTTTAATAGCTTCATCGACGTTACAGTAAACCGGAATTTATAATATCTTCCAGGCTTATATATGATAACTTGATAGGTGTTCTTCTTCATGAATAATTCTGCGTCGTCAGAATTGTTGAATAAAGATAATATCCGTATATAGCATTCTGTGTGTGTGAATTACAGACTGAGACATATGTACGCATGTGTTGATAGTTCTTATCATGTGTATGTATGGTCATGTCAGTATGTGGGGGTGGGTTGAGACCCGGTCAAACTACGGTTTACTCCATCATCTCTATTTAGATAATTTTGATTCCACTTTATATGAAGAAATTCTATTATGAGACGTCCTTTATAATTTATAAAGTCTTTCTGAATAACTTCGATACTGTCAAAATCGACCTTGTTACCTGAAATTATAGCATGTAGAACTATGGCTGATGTATGTTCAAGTTGTTTTTTTCCAATTTTACTGGATTTCTGGGGAGTCGGGTGGAAGTTCTTCCATGTGTTCATATTTTCTAGCTTTAATTTCATAGGAAGTCTGTCCTACGTATATTGCCTCGTAATCTAAGCGTGTTATTTTATAGACACAATTGAATTGTGAATTCAGGGGGATTTCGTCCTTCAAATGAAATAGCGTGTTTGATGTTCTGTAGAACATTCTGATATTGCATTTGTTGAGTACTGTCCTAATTTCATCCAAAATGATCTGTTAGCGATAAGTATTGTTGAAGCCCATGACTTAGAAGTAGTTTCATTATGTAATCTAATGTTATTTTCTATTTTGCGACTGAATTTCACGAGATAATTTTTTATTTTAAGCATTTTGTCCACATATTTTAGTTGCTTAACTCATCTATTACTAGAGTGTAGTCTCTTTACGAGACTAGAAGCAACAGAAACTTTTAAAATAATTGGATGTGATATCTTGAAATCTGAGTATTTGTTCAAATGCGTTGACTTCCTGTAATAGTTGTACGTCAATGTTCATTTTCTTTTCGTTTAATAAGGCAGACAAGGAAAGGCTATTCCCCCTTATTCATTTCTTTTTCTGAGTTGAGCTGATCTAGTATAAGTTACGTTTTAAAATTACGAATGTGTCATGAATACATCTCAGCCAATCTTTTGGCTTTAATAATTGAGTTAAGACACTTTCTTCGAATTTATTCATAAATACGTTAGGTACTATGGGTGAAACAGGTGAACACTTAGCAAAACTGTTAGTTTGCCTGTGCTATTATTATACTATTACTTCTCCCTTGGGTTCCTAGTATAACATTGGGATTTAGTAGCACATCTCCATTCCACTCTCTTCTCTGAAATCTTTCGAACCTGGCTCCACGACAGCCCATAAGCTCTTATTTCCTCCTCACACCATCTTCTCCACGTCACCCTTGCCTAAGACGCCCAACTTGTTGCTTCCCATCTGGGTTCCACTCGAGTGCCTGGCCTGGCACGTGGTGTTCCCGAATGGTATTCTCAGTGTATACCCAATCCATCTCCACTTCTGCATATTTATTTTTGGGTGATATGTTGTTGGTTGGTTCGTTGCCAGCCAGCTAGAGTTCCTTGTTGCTTATTCTAACTATTCTGGCCATCTGACCTCCATCTCCACCATCCAGTGAGCGTAGGTGGCAGTTGTTGATGTGATGTATGTCTGTAGATTGTTGGAAATGCTTTCCGTAACGCATCAAGTCCCTCAACTATCACATAGAAGCACTGAATTACTTGACTGGATTAGTGTTGAAAATCCTGATCTTGTTAACGCTTTATGCTGAGTGGAGTGGAGTGCAGTGCAGTGCAGTGCAGTAGGTCTCCACACTGATTTCACGTAAGTGAAGGTCTGTCTTACTGTCTTCGTGATCCTGGCTTTGAGGTCTTCGTGTGTGCGTGTACCACGTGTAGTTGAAAAGATACTGCCTTGGTAGGTAGGTGAGAGAGACAACTTCCTTTACGTTTCTCCCTTTGATGGTGATATAAGCTTCTTCTTGTTGTTGGTAGTGGTGGCGTTGGTTGGGTATCATCATCACCTCTCTCTTGTCTACATTCATTTGAAGTCCCATCTTCACTGCCTTTTCTGTCAACTTGTTGGATTTCACCTGTATATCTTTGAGTTTGTGTGTGAAGTCAGTAGTCTAAGCAGAATTTTAGGGCCTCGATGATAGCGCCAAACTAATGAATATTGTTTGCCCAGTGCCCAAAATTTTTTCAAACCATCAGTTCCCATCTTGGTTTGGATATCTATGAAATGTTAAATATACTGAAATGGCTGATTATTTAGTATTACAGAGCTGATAATTGTATTCTGTCCTAACACTTTTTTCCCTCATATTATATGTGCGCTAAGTGAGGCACAGTTGAATTCTTATATTTAATTATATGAATTTTAACTCTTATATAATTTTCTTCTTGGTTTTCTAGAGAAAATAAATAAAAGTTTACTTTAAATAGTTTCACACTTTATCTTAATTTGGTCAAGACAAATAATTAATTCATATTTTTACTTGAAAAAAAGATGAAATAATTTAATGGTTGTAACATTATTTCATATATTATTTTATATAATTTCTACTACCTACTGTAGCTCTACGAGTTGAAGATCTTATCCTTAAAGGTATGGATCGAAAAAAATGCGTACAAATGCCGGTGAACAATTGGGTGAAAGTATGAATGCTATTGGAGATCTTCTTGGTGAAAGAACTTCTGGAGGTAAGTTGAAAAATGATTATAGTTATGCTTTTGTTTCATTGAATTACATATCAATAATGCATAATGGCTAACAGTGGAATCTTATTTGCGTCTCATCAATTGGATTTACCTGCATTGAATTACAATTTGTTAATTGTCTATCATTATATTTTATGAGTATGTCTATCGACTTTGAATTAAAATTCGGATTCTTGGAATAAATGTATCTAAAATAGTGTCAGATCGTTGATAGATCCTAAAATCGAATACATTTGAATTTAAGGTAATACAATATGTAGTGTATCGAAAGTATCTAACATCTCACTGAATATATAACGTAAGTTTATATATAGTTATAACATTCAGATCAGATGTGTTTTATAATGCATACCTTAACAAAATGTGGGTTATACTTTCTTTACTTGGTTGGATTAAACTTCAAATCTTCCAACAAATTCATTCCTATGTATCTTCTTTTCTAGTGTATGATACTATTGTTGATATGTAGTAATTTATGTCTTTATCTGCAGTGAATATCATTCCTTCAACAATAGTAATGCAAATGACTTGCAAATGACGTTGAAGAACAGTGAAAGACTTATCTACAATAAATTGTGTTACAATCTAACAATCGACAGCATATACACCTCCACTGCTGACATAAAAATTTGTGATGATTTAGCCCCTTATAGCGATTGAATTCAGCTGAATGATGATACTATATGCCAAGTGGTTCACAAATGAAAGCTCAGTGATACCTTTGAAGGGAAGCGAAAACAGGGGTGAGACAAGCTTGCCTACTATCACCGATGATCTTCTTGGTTCTGGTCGACTGGATCATGCGACACACAACTGTGAAGAGAGAGAAAATGAGTATACGCTAGCTGGACCAGTGAAAAGACACCAGAAGAAGATTTTGATTTCCCCGATAAGTTGTGTTTATTGTCGCACAATCTCGAAAATCTACAGGCGAAAACTAACAAGTTGGTAGAAGAGGCGAGGCAGCGAAGATGACACTCCCTTCAGGTAAACGTAGACAAGACAAAGTTGATGAAGTTATCCAACTGACAACTACAACACCAACAACAACAACAAGAAGAAGCTTATATCACCATCAAAGGGAGAAACGTAAAGGAAGTTGTCTCTCTCACCTACCTACCAAGGCAGTATCTTTTCAACTACACGTGGTACACGCACACACGAAGACCTCAAAGCCAGGATCACGAAGACAGTAAGACAGACCTTCACTTACGTGAAATCAGTGTGGAGACCTACTGCACTGCACTGCACTGCACTCCACTCCACTCAGCATAAAGCGTTAACAAGATCAGGATTTTCAACACTAATCCAGTCAAGTAATTCAGTGCTTCTATGTGATAGTTGAGGGACTTGATGCGTTACGGAAAGCATTTCCAACAAACTACAGCCATACATCACATCAACAGCTGCCGCCTACACTCACTCGATAGTGGAGATGGAGGTCAGATGGCCAGAATAATGAAAATAAGGATCAAGGAACTGTGGCTGAAACGAACCAACCAACAACTTGTCACCCAACAAATATGCAGAGGAAAGTGGAGATTGGTTGGATTGGTTTGTACATGGACCGAGAAGGCGGTTTGGGGACATCACGTGTCAGGTCAGGCCGTCGAATGGAAGCCAAGTAAGAAACGGCGAGTTTGGCGTCGGAGGGTGATATGGAGGAGGTCGTGTGAGGAAATGAAATGAAAGTTTGTGGGCATTCGTGGAGCCAAGTTCAAAAGACTGCAGAGAAGAGAGTGAAATGGCCACATGCTAGTGAATCCCCATGTCCCACTATGAACCACTCAGTCGATATCATAAGGTGTGATATGATCTTTTGCCGATTCATGACACTTTGAATCGGAGATGACACCTTGTGATCTCCACTGAATGGTTTCCAGCTGAAATCTCGTTGACACTACAGTTGAGTAGTGAAAAAGACTACTCAGCTGTGAGAAATGTCATTGTGGACTGTGTAGTTTGTAAATCATTTGCAGACTGACCATCCTACTTTAGGTATATGGGTGCGTGTAAATCAGCTAGCCTGATTCAGCTGAATTTATTCAGGTACACCATTGATGATGTTGACCCCCAAACAAGCACAAACACCTGTCCGATCTTTAGATTACTTTGTTATTGTTGACGAAATGTAACGATCAGTCTAAGTGATCTTTAACTACTCAAGTTAATGAGTAGTAGTAAGTTATGCTTGATGGTGTTTTGGTATTTTCTGAGATTAGATATTTTGTCGTAAGAAGTCATAGAGAAACGGAGTCTATTTGAATGTTATACTATCTAAACATTCGTGTAATATTCTGCATGAAGTTAGTTCTGAGGATGCCACAAAGCTTGACAATGAAGCCTCCATGACAAAGTAGGGAGGTTCAGAAGACACCGGAATACTTGAGTTACAAATCTTTTTCACGGCTTATACTCAAAATATAAATATGGATACATAGAATTTTATTTTTTGTAGAGTTATGAATCGAAAACATGAATGAAGTTTATTGAAGTTTTGATATTTTCATGGATGATACAAAGTGATTACATTTGCCTCGTGCCATTTTATCTCTAGATGTATTGATTTATGCAATTTCGGTGACCCTAGTCAGTTGAATTACATTCGCTTTTATGATTCAGGTAAACAATCAGAGGCTTCATGCTGTGATGTGATGTTTTAGTTAAGCAACACAGTATCTTTCAATATCATTTAAATGCAACAATAACATTACTCAGTGTTGTTCCTTATATTGTACCGTCGTTGATCGGACCGAATTGATCGGTCTCCATTCGTCTATGGGCTCTTGCGCGGATACCTCGCTATTGTCTGTGTTTTAATTATATGTAGTAATGACGGACAGTGGCTAGCAGTGGAATCCAGGATGCGTATTTCTTCCTATTTGGGACTCGTCAGATGGATGTACCTGCCTCACAGTGAGTGATGTTGTTCCCACTGGGATTCGAACTCGGCACCGATAGCTTCAAAGGCAAGAGCATTATCTGTCGGTCTATGGAGCCACGATAGCCACTTCTTGTGCGACGTGTATAGTTTTAGTGTTACTCTTTGGATTATTGCTTGTCGCACAAGAAATGGCTGTCATCTCTCAGTGGTCTGGTGGATAACGCTTTAACGTTTGAAGCGATCGGTCCCGAGTTCGAATGCCAGTGGGAGAATGATCACTCACTAGGAGGCAGGTGCAACCAGCTGACGAGTCCTGAATAGGACGAAGTGCGCCATTATCTATCACTACTGTAAACAACATTACTTATTACAATGAAACTTATGATTTTATACAAATTTTATTTCTAAAATAATAATCAGGTTCAGCACTTAAGATATGTGCATCAAGTCAAATAAAAATTGGCCAAGCTGAACATAAATTACAGGAGAAAGTTACTTCAGAATATATCGACTGGTTACGTGATTATGTAGCAAATGAAGCCAAAATTGCAAAAGTGAGTCTACTTTAAATCACTGTGTTAGTCATTTCTGTCAGTAGATGACTGAAACTTTTTTTATTCGGGTTTGAACAAGACTTTTGAAGATTGGTATCAATATCATACTTTACTTATTATACTTGTCTAAACATGTTTTAATTCAATGATCTGTTCAATATGATTGTTTGTTTGGTTTTTTGTCTGTGTTGCATAACAACTTTCGTTTTGTATTCTTTTTATAATTAGCTGTGTTAAAGGCATGGTTATTGGTCAAAAATTAACTACCAGGTTACTAGATAACTCTTATTATCATTGGATAATGCAGAAACTAACTAAATAACTGATATTGGTGTTTTCTACTGATAAACTTCCATCAGTTTATTGATATCAAGTTAAATCAATGTCTGAGCATAATGCTTGTAGAATAGAAAAAAATGATACTTGTTTTATGCAGATGGATAGAACTGTATTGTACTTTTTTATTGGAGGAAACATGAAGTAATTCCTGATAATGCGTGTAAACTGTGGTTTATCATATATTTAATAGACTATGGTTGCGAGTAACGCAGTTATGCTTTAGCCTCAACTTATTTACATGCATTCGATATACTTGAAATATTCGATAATATATTTGTCTGAAGGCTTTTCAATTCGCTTGAATATCTATCAGAATAAATCTACTTATCACAAAACTTGTCTGCTGATTAAAAGTGGAGTGAAAATGTATGGGCTGTGGGAAGATTTGAACGAGTGACTGTCAGAGTTTCTAACCCTTAGACTCTACCAAATGAGATCTATGAAGTAGAGTACTGAGTCAAAAACCCTTTGACCTTTGTTTTCAATCCCGTTTTGGCCATAATTTTTATTTCACCTTCATTCATCACAAATATTCGTGTAAAAAATGGTATTATTGGTAAGCATTTTCACCAGAATAAATGAAAATCTACCATTAACCTAAGTTCAGAGTGTTATCTACAAAAAGTGAGATGATTCAGCAAACTGGTATACAAACGCGATCTTTATTATTATAATATTATTTGTCTCTTGGGTTCCTAGTGGAACATAGGGATTCAGTAGCACGTCTCCATTCCACTCTGTTCTCTGAAATCTTTCGAACCTGGCTTCACGACAGCCCATAAGCTCTCATTTCCTCCTCACACCATCTTCTCCACGTCACTCTTTCCTCCGATGCCCAACTTGTTGCTTCCCATCTGGGTTCCACTCGAGTGCCTGGCCTGGCCTGGCACGTGGTGTTCCCGAATGGTCTTCTCAGTGTATGCCCAATCCATCTCCACTTCCTTTTGCATATTTATTTTTGGGTGATATGTTGTTGGTTGTTTCGTTGCCAGCCAGCTAGAGTTCCTTGTTGCCTATTCTAACTATTCTGGCCATCTGATCTTCAAACGCAATCTTTAGCGTTACAATTTATCTCTTTTCCGTTCTTTTCTTCTAAGCTGTTTCGGTTAGTATACCTTATTTTTTGAAAGTAAAATTTTTAATTACTATTTTAATGCCAATTTTTTTTATCAACTAAATATTATTTATTCCCATTATTATTATAACTTTTATTTTCTAATAAATATCTACTACGCATTAAGGTTTCTATATTACGAGTCTTTCTACAGACTTATATGTGTAGAACGGTACTTGAAACATATTTATTCTTTTCAGGTTGAAGTAAATACTTCTAACTGTAAGATCTTATTCTCCATGATTGTGTTACCTCGGATAGATTCGATAAGAATTGACAAAAGATTATCTTTAAGTACTAGGTAACTTCATCTGTGATTGGATATAATATCAGAGATTGAAATCTAGATTCATCTAGATTTATGCATAGGTCTTTATCCATCTTTGGAAGCAGTTCAAATCAAATTGATTTTTGACTGAGTTTCTTTTCTAAAGATGTAAAATGAATTGCGTTTTAAACTCTCTAATGGTACTGCTGTTAGGCAGACAGATAGGCACACACAGGTTTATAGGCTCAACTTCCAATACATCACAGTAGAATACAAACGACAAGTGGATAAAAAAACAGTGATAACTATGTTGACAAAGTCGTATGAGAGAATAAACAATTTGAGAGTAAACACGTTAGTGCAAATATTCACACTTTAGAAGATATCATGGAGTAAGTACATCTACGCTATTGTGACCAATTTTCAGCCATGTCACTAAAAGCTCTCAACTATTGATTCATGTCGTCTTTCGGATCCCAACCAGACAGTCTATACCTACCTACATGACCCACACCAATAGCCTCAAACTTCATATGCCAACGCCAAGTCTTTCTCTGCCCACCGTAAACCCTCTTCCAACCTAATGCAGTTTTCCCTAGCATGATACATTGAGATGGGCAGTGACTGGTCATGTTTAACACATGTCCGAGACATTTCAGTCGACTAAAGCATACAACCTTATCAATCGACCTGTTAGTCCTGCCTACTACCATTCGCTTAACTCCAGCATTGCTCAAACGGTAATTTCACCAAATGTGAGCAATGCTACGAATACATATATGATCAAAACCTCGTAATCGCTTCATATTTTCTGCTTTAAACGGTCTCGTTTCATAGCCGTAGAGTAGGACAGAACTGACTGCAACCCAATACACTTACCCTTTAATAGGATATCTTGCCAGTGGGCACCACAGACCGCGCTGACAAAAGACAGGGCTTGCTGAGCGTGTTGGGCATAATTCTGAGTATATATGGGTGGCATGTGTTTCACACCAGTCAAATATTAGATGTCGCTTCATAAATAGTCTGCGAATACTCTCAGTTTATTGATATGGAGCGAAGTGGTGGAATGTGTCAACCACTTCACTTACTTGGGGAATTGCATCAGTCCGAACCGACTGGTTGTTGACAACATCTCACCTCGGATGTGGAAGGCCCATTTAGCATTTGCCAACTTCTGTTATCTATGGTGCCGACTGGCAAGATATCCTATTAAACGGTGAGTTTATTGGGCTGCCTTACCGTACGTTGTTCAAGATTTTACTGTTAAATATACCTCAAGGGTTCATCGTAGAAGCTAAATACATCATTTTAAGACAATGAATATAACGTATGTTCAGTCAAGATCTTATGTGACTCATAATTTCGATGTGGTTGTTGCCAAAATGAACAAAAACTAGAAAATTCATGAAAATACATCACTTTTTTCTATGTAACTTTTTTCTTGTTTGTGTCTAACAAGTTGAATCAAAACTATTTTGTTTGTCAATTACATATATACAGCAAGAGCGAGACAATTTGGAAACTGCTCGTTTAGATTTGGATCGCTTAAAAACATTGCAAAAACGCGCTAAAAACGATAAACAGAAAGTAAGATTTATGTTTTACTTCTATGTTTTGCTATGAATTATTATGATTCACTGATATGCTTTTGGTTTGATAACTAAACTGTATCTTTCATAGATATAGGCAAGCGTTAGGCTTCATTCGGGATAAGTCAGGTTTATATATTGTTACTAATTAAAGTGTTTTGTAACAGCTCAATTCCTACATCAATGGTTAAATGATTTTCAGGCTCTCAAGTAGCATTGGAAAGTCAATGATCAAAGCAAACTTATTTGTTAGCTGATTAGAAGTAGACAACATAAGAACTGTCTGACCAAGGTTTTGTCCTTCGTGGCACTACTAGCAAAAGGTATCCACAATTTCGAGCAATCGCATAGCCCCTGAGAGATTTAAGCTTACATCCTCCAAAGCCGCAGTCAAAAATGTTACCCCTAAGTTACTCAGCCCACGACTGACCCACCTACAAGATTCTGGATGAAGTATCCTGTTGACATCAAAAACAAGATATTCAGCGAAGAGGACTCTTTTCAACGAATTTATTCTCAAGCTGTACATTCATATATATATATATATATATATATATATATATATATAATATTTAAAGACTGTAATCCGTGGGGTTGAAACAATAATAATGGTGGTGATAATGATAATGTTGCTAGTTGATGACGTAAAGGTCGAATGGTAACAAAAGGGGTGACGTAAGATTTTCGAATCGTTTATGAAGTGCATATAGATTAGAAAGGGGTGAGAACGTTAATAAGCAATCAAAGGTGTTTAAGAATATAAATGAGACAAGTTAATTGGAGTAAATTGAAAATGTTTTGTTAAAAGTCGCGATTATTAGGAAGAACAAATGAAATAACACCGAAAACAAATAAATACAAAAAGAGAGAGTGATAATGACGATATAAGAGTACAAAGACCAATGTGACATAAAAGGGGAAGGGGGTGAAAAACGAAAAAACGACGAAGCGTACCAAGACTAAAATAAATTAAGGCCAATGTAGAGACAAAGACTGTACGTTCTTCTTCCGCACACAAAGGTCAGGCTTCAGTTCATGGATAGCAAAAGCCTCTGCTGTTTTAAGAAGCTGAACATGGAGGGAACGTGAGGTGTTTGGGCTGAATGGTTGGGATCGATTAAATGCTCAAGGTTAGAACTTCTGATGCATTTCATTTGACCCTTATAAAACCAGGCCGGAATATACTCTCGTATACGTGTTGACAGAAATCTCTGACTACGGCCAATGTACCTTGCTCCATTGGAGCAGATGAACTGATAGGTACACATGGATGTGGCCTGTCAAGGATTGTTGTCTTTTACACAAACGGAAGTTAATTTACGACTGGTAAAGATCAACTGAGGTTTTGCTGCGAAAAAGGTCCTACTAATTGATCTGGAAAGACGATTTTTCAGGATATCTGATGCTGCATCACCTTTGAAGTCCAGCTTCATGAATAAACTTTTTCTGAAACTGAGCTAGCGACTGGTTTCGCATGTGTTTCTCGCTTATTCTTATGAATATCCTGTTGAACTAAAAAAATTTGCTCCCAATACAAATTTAAAATAAGCAACAAACGTAATCAAAACAGGATTTATTCAATTAATAAATTTCAGTAGGACTAGTCAACTGGATACACTACATACATGATTTTATATACTGTTGTGCAATAAAGCAATACATACACTCGGAATACAGACTAAAACATTGAATGAAGCATGGCATGGCAACCCGGGGTGAATGATTTACTTGTTCCAAAAAGAATTAAGAACCTCGCCTGGTTAACTAGTTCACTAGTTACTAGCCGGTTCCAAGCCCGGGTAAAGAGGGAAGGTTGGGCATAGGGCTAGCAACCCTACCCCGTAAAACAAATCTAACCGCTAAAGAAACTCCAAAGCGCAAACGATATATACAAAATAATAACAAAATTATTCCTCGCTGGAATCGGAGAGGCGGAATGACGCCAGTTGGTGAAAGCCTGACTTCGGGAAGCCAATTGGCCGATGTGTCTTCTCTCGATGAAAGCGAAAGTAAACGTGGCGACATGGAATGTCCGCACCATGTTTGAACCCAGTAAGGCAGCTCAGATTGCAAAGGAGATGAGAAGGTATCACACTGAAGAGCGTGGAGTTTGCGAAAGCAGATTGAATGGGAGTAGACTCGCCACACTATCAACTGGAGAATCAATAATCTACTCCGATATTGTCACCCAGATGACAACCACGAGCACACAGTTCTCGAATGGCTATCATGATGTCCCCAACAGCATCGAAGGCCCTCATACAGCGGGAACTAATCTCCTCCAGGATCATGACAGCAAGGTTCAACTCAAAAGGAAGGAAGGTCACAATCATACAATGATACACTATGCACCTACAAATAATGCAGGTGAGGAGAAGAAGGAGGAATTCTACAGACAACTGCAATCAACACTGGACAAGGCCACGCCTTAGTTAGTGATATCAAAATTCTAATGGGCGGGGTGACATGAATGCCAAACTGGGAGCAGACCACACAGGAAGAGAGCAAACCATGGGTCGAGAAGTGCTCGGTGAGGTGATGAACGAGAATGGAGAATTGTTTGCAGAATTCTGTGCATTCAATGATTTGGTGATTGCAGTGAGGCAGTGTGTTCAAGCACAAGGATATCCACAAGGTAGCGACATGGATTTCACCAGACACCAGGACACACTAAAAATTAGATCGACTTCATCTCAATCTCAAGAAAATGGAGATGTAGTCTACTTGACACAAGGTCAAGAGGAGGAGCAGATGTAGGTTCGGACCACTCACTGTCTAGTGCAAGGAACCTTCCAAATCAAGTTGAAAGCCTTCAATGAAGCTGGTGATAGACAGCAGTTCAAGTACAACACTCGGAAACTGAAGGATGAAACTACAAAGGAGATCTTTACGTCAGCCAGCCATCAAGACAAAATAGGAGATATCGAGGAACATCCCTGAAGAAACCTGTGTGGAAGAACACTGGAAGTCTTTGAAAGAGATGTGGAAAGAAACCTGCACAAGCGTATTAGGAAGGAAGAAGAAAGAAGACAAGGAATGGATCTCGACGGATACATGGAAGCTGATGGAGGATGGAGAGGAGGATGGTGAAGCAGAAGATAAACCAGTGCAAGGATGCTCAACGACAAGAGGAACTGAGCACAATGTATAAAACACTGGACAAAGAAGTGAAGAAGAGTGCACGGAAAGACAAAAGACACTTCTACGAAACACTGGCAAGTGAAGCAGAACAGGCTGCTGGTAGGAGAGACAGAGACCTGACGACATTGTATCAAATAACCAGGTCGCTATCTGGTGGGAAGAAATCATCGCAGACGAAGCCAATAAAAGATGATAACGGAAATTTAATTACGAAAGAAGAGAAACAAAGGAAACAATGGGCCGACCACTTCAAGAAGCTCTTGAATCGACCACCATCACCACCTGCATTTCGTCCAGAAATACCACCAACAGCCGCTGAACTACAGGTAAACACAAATCCTCCAACAAAAATGGAAGTCCTAAATGCCATAAAGCTGCTGAAATATGGGAAAGCGGCAGGACCAGATGGGATCCCGCCAGAAGCACTGAGAACAGACAGAGATTACAGCGGACATGCTCACACCACTATTGCAGAAGGTATGGAAGGAAGAGAAGGTACCTGTCTATTGATTGGAAGAAGGGTTACCTTGTCAAACTGCCGAAGAAGGGAGACCTCAGTGTTTGCAAGAACTGGCTTGGAATCACTCTCCTGCCCACCCCAAGCAAGCAAAATATTAAGCCGCATCATCCTGGAGAGGCTAAAGGATGCGCTGGATTCAAAACTACGACTGGAACAGGCAGGCAGGCTTCAGGAAGTACAAATCATGTGCGGACCAAATTGCAACGCTGCACTACGCATCATCATGGAACAGAGTATAGAATGGCAGTCAGCTCAACTCTACCTCAGCTTCATCGACTTTGAGAAGGCCTTTGACAGCGTCAACCGAGAAGTAATTTGGCAGTTGCTTCAATACTACGGAATACCGCAAACCTTTATCCGCCTCATTCAACAACTATATGAAGACTCCACATGACAACTAATTCACAATGGGAAGCTCAGTGATGCTTTTGATATGAAGACAGGAGTGAAACAAGGTTGTCTACTATCCCCCATGATATTCCTGATTGTGGTGGACTGGATCATGCAGCAGACAACAGTGGGGAGCGAGAAGAGGGGGATACGCTGGCTGGACTGCGGAAAAGAACCTAGAAGATCTGGATTTCCCCGATGACTTGTGCCTGATGTCACACAAACTCGAAGATCTACAGGTGAAAACTAACAAGTTGTCAGAAGAGGTGAGTCAGGGCAGCGAAGACGGGACTTCAGGTGAATATAGAGAAGACAGAGGTGATGAAGATACCACACCACCACCAACAACAACAACAAACTCCAATCACCATGAACGGGAGAAACTTAAAGGAAGTAACCTCCTTCACTTATCTAGGAAGCACTGTTTCGACTACAGGCACCACAGGCACAGACGAGGATGTCAAAGTCAGAATCGGAAAAGCAAGACAGGCCAGCGTTCATTAGCCTGAAACCAGTGTGGAGATCTTCTGCACTGCACTCAACATGTGGAACAAGATGCGGATTTTCAACACCAACGTCAAGTCAGTACTCCTGTATGGTTCAGAGACTTGGCGCGTTGCGAAATGGATTTCCAATAAACTACAGACATTCATCAACAACTGCTTACGCTGTCTGGCTACTGAAGATCAGATGGCCAGAATAGCTAGAATAAGCAACAAGGAGCTCTGGTAACGAACCAACCAAGAACGTATCACCCAACAAATATGCAGTGGAAGGAAGTGGAGATGGATTGGGCATACACTGAGAATGCCGACTGGGGACATCACGCGTCAGGCCAGTTGCTCGAGTGGAATCCCCATGAGAAGCGACGAGTTGGACGTCCCAGGCGAGGGTGACATGGAGGAGATCGTGCGAGGAGGAAATGAGAGCTTGTGGGCTGTCGTGGAGCCAGGTTGAAAAGATTACAGAGGACAGAGTTCACTAGATACTTGCTAATGAAGCCGTATGTTCCATTAGGAACCTAAGGGACTCATGTTAATAATAATAATGATAACGATAATAATAATAATAATAATAATAAAATAATTAGGATTACCGTTAGGAGGGTCTAACGGATTGATAATGAAGAATAAAAGGACTAGAGATGGATAACATCATTCCGAACAGAACAATTAGTAGTCAACCAGATTAAGGTGCACACTAAGAGGACATAGGTGTTAGATAAACAAAAATATTGATTATAGTAATAATAGTACAAGTAAGTGATAATAATGATTATGATAACAATGAGAATATGAATATTGAAAAGATTAAAAATTACTTCATTTTGAAACAAGGTAAATGAGCATCATTTAAGAAGTTTGGTAAGGGTGTAAAACCAGGGGAGGCTAGAGAAATAGTTGGATGATAACACTTATAATAACGATGGAGATAAGTCATTTGACTAGTAAGGGGAGAAGTTCAAGAGGACATGATTGTACAGCAGAATGATAGTGAAGAGGTAAGTATGCGAAGTATAGGAAGAAATAAAGTGGAGAAATAAGACATTTACAAATAAAAATAAATAACTTCAAAATAATTCAACACCTCTACCATAGTAGATTCAGGGTGACTGCCATCTCTTTCTGTGCACATAAGCTCGGTTTACAAACTCTAATCGCGTATGCTTCCACGATTGCAAGCAGTTTGTTATTCCGCTATCTGCTGACAACCGAGAAGGCTTTAGTGGTGTCAACATCATGTCGATAATTCATTAGGTGTTTCCTAATCAAACTCTGCCAGATTTTTGACTTAGTTTGGCTCAACTGTTTAGGTAAATGCTCAGTCATGCAAGTAGACAGACGCCTTTCCGTACGACCTATGTATTTGCTTCCACAAGTACATTCGAATTAGTATATACAGTTAGATGTATCAAGGATTGGAGTCATGTCTTTTCCTGATTGCTGCAACACCCGCCTGGTGGTGCTCAGACGTACTAACTTAGATGCATAAGTCCCTTTGATGGTCTTGTCTAGTCTCCGCTTAACTACTTCTAAGACATAATCTCCTTCCTCTTGATCAACTTATCTAATCCTATTACACAATACTTAATTGATTTACCACTTTCATCAGTTTTTTCACACCCTTCTGAGTTACATATCTTCTATGAACCATTCCGTATATTACGTAATCTACTTTGTTATTCAGACTTTAATTGTTACCATATTCACAAATGCCTATATCATCATCCATCTTATTATTATTGTCACCATCATCATATAGTGTTTAGAAGTAGTATTCAACATGGACTGACATCAATTGGGGAACCATTGAAAATCTGCGAGCACAGGACAGCTGTTTTGTCCTAGTCCATGATGAATACTATTTCTAAGCTAAAAATCCCCATTCATCTCAAAAATACATTACTGTATGGTGCTCATTAGTGACTTGCTTCCAGAGGGATATCAGGAAGCTCTAATGAGAAGCCGTGACCTGTGGGGTCAACCAGTCGGATGTGAAGTGGATGCTAACTGAAGACCTTGGATGACAGTCGCGCTGTGTCGTGAATTGACAGAAGTTGGAAATTGTGAACCAGTGGAAACCGACCCAATGCCTGAACGGTTAACTCTTTCGCCGTGAAACCTGAAGGTCCCGAGTTCGATCTCTAGCCGGGTCATGGGCGCGTGCCGCTGGAGTCTTATGCTAGGACGACACAGCTATCCAGTGCTCCCAGATTTTCAGTGGTTCCCCAACTGATATCAGTCCATGATGAATACTGTTGTGGATGTTCTGGTGGTTTAAACAGCCTCTAAGCTTAAGCTTTTAGTCACAAATCTTTAGAAAACAGTCTAAGGGGCTACTTTATTAGCAGATGTGCAAGTGAAGTAATTTGTTGTATGCTTCACTAAATAGGAACAATTCTGATTTAATTAGTTAAGAAGAATGAATGAAGTAGTGATTTCTTCCTGATTCCTCTACTGGTAAGCATTATCCGAATGTTTCAGTTCAGTGTTATTGCTTGTATTATCCCTTCGTTGATTGGACCAAAGTGATCAGTCTTTGTCGGGATGTGGGCTTCTGTATGGATTCCTGGACATACTTTGTGTTTCAATTATATATTAGTGATGGATATAATTGGATCATAAAGTATATCGAAGAATCCACACAGAAACCCATATCTCAACAGAGACTGATCACTTTGGTCCAATCAACGACGGGGTAATTCAAGCAAATGCATTAAAACTGTGCCCATCGTACAAAAAGTGGCTATCGTGACTTAATACTCTTGCCTATGAAGAGGTCAGCTTACAGTTCGACTCTTGGTGCAGATAACGACATTCATTGGGATGCAGGTACATCCAGTTCACTAGTAAGTCTCAAACAGGACGAAATGCGTGTCCTGGATTCCACTACTAGCCCCCCTCCGACAGTAATATGTTTCAATTCAATCATGTTCACAAACTTTTGACAATAATGCTGTGAATTAAACTAAATTTACTAAACTTTATTTTCTGTTGGATAAACCATATATCTACACTCAGCTTTAAATGAAAGTACAACCGAATAAACAAGGAGATAACTGGGTTAATTGGTCTTATTCATCACATAGAAAACTGTATTTGTAAAATAGGCTGTATTATGTATACAAGTGAACCTATCACGATGAAATGTTATTTAGTACAATGGAGTTTACCAAATTTTGAATCTATGTTCCCCAGCTGTATTCTTTTTACCTTCTACTTTACTACCAACGATATGCTTCTCTATACTGAGTGATAATTGAAGGTGAAATGACCATTTGGGTTGTAGCAGGATTCAAATCGGTGACCACTAGGTTTCTGTCCCTCTCTCTGCTCTACCTATTTTATTTTCAAACTGCTTTTTCATATAATATTTTATATCAGTATATATCTGCATAGATAATTTATTTAGAAGGTAAAATATACTTTTTCTAATACAGGAGTTGAGTCTACAAGTTGACGAGTCACAGATGAAATTCCAGCGTCAATGTGTTGCTACAAAAAAGATGTTAGAAGAAAGCATTGAAAAATTTGTGAGTACTTATTCAAAGTGATTTTATGTTTTATATTCGACACAATATACATGAAAGAGTTCGACTATAGTTGAGGTTCCTGTCGATAATAAATGCGTAATTCTTAATACTTTTTTATTAGAGTACTATGCCAATTAATACTTAAATGGATATGTTAAAATCAGATGTGATAGGAATAATCACTCCGGTAAAAGAGGTTACTTTGGTGTTGTATGGTTGACCGTCGAAAGGTATAGTCTGAGATCATCATGGAAGTTTGAGATTACAAGTGATGAATTTCAGCATCAACTTATGAAAAAGTTTCTGCAATTACGTCCATTTAGATTGTTTTGACAGCACATAATAACCACCACCTATAACTTAGCAAATGTGGCATCCTCAGAACTGACTTCATACAGAATATTACGCGAATGTTTAGATAGTATAACATTCAAAGAGACTTCGTTTCTCTATGACTTCTTACGACAAAATATCTAATCTCAGAAAATACCAAGCATAACTTACTACTACTCATTAACTTGAGTAGTTAAAAATCACTCAGATTGATCGTTACATTTCGTCAACAATATCAAAGTAATCTAAAGATCGGACAGGTGTTTGTGCTTGTTTGGGGGTCAACATCATCAATGGTGTATCTGAATAAATTCAGCTGAATCAGGCTAGCTGATTTACACGCACCCATATACCTAAAGTAGGATGGTCAGTCTGCAAATGATTTACAAACTACACAGTCCACAATGACATTTCTCACAGCTGAGTAGTCTTTTTCACTACTCAACTGTAGTGTCAACGAGATTTCAGCTGTAAACCACTCAGTGGAGATCACAAGGTGTCATCTCCGATGCAAAGTGTCATGAATCGGCAAAACATCATATCACACATTATGATATCGACTGAGTGGTTCATAGTGGAACATGAGGATTCAGTAGCATGTGACCATTTCACTATCTTCTCTGTAGTCTTTTGAACTTGGCTCCACGAATGCCCACAAACTTTCACTTCATTTCTTCACACGACCTCCTCCATATCACCCTCCGACGCCAAACTCGCCGTTTCTTATTTGGCTTCCATTCGACGGCCTGACCTGACACGTGATGTCCCCAAACCACCTTCTCGGTCCATGTACAATTCAATCCAACCTATCACCACTTTCCTCTGCATATTTGTTGGGCGACAGGTTGTTGGTTGCTTCGTTTCAGCTACAGTTCCTTGATCCTTACTCTCATTATTCTGGCCATCTGACCTCCATCTCCACCATCCAGTGAGTGTAGGCCGCAGTTGTTGATGTGATGTATGTCTGTAGTTTGTTGGAAATGCTTTCCGTAACGCACCAAGTCCCTCAACTATCACATAGAAGCACTGAATTACTTGACTGAATTAGTGTTGAAAATGCTGATCTTGTTAACGCTTTATGCTGAGTGGAGTGCAGTAGATCTCCACACTGATTTCAGGTTAGTCAAGGTCTGTCTTACTGTCTTCGTGATCCTGGCTTTGAGGTCTTCGTGTGTGCGTGTACCACGTGTAGTTGAAAAGATGCTTCCTTGGTAGGTATGAGAAAGAGACAACTTCCTTTACGTTTCTCCCTTTGATGGTGATATAAGCTTGTTGTTGTTGTTGGTGGTGGTGTTGTAGTTGTCAGTTGGATAACTTCATCAACTTTGTCTTGTCTACGTTTACCTGAAGGGAGTGTCATCTTCGCTGCCTCGCCTCTTCTACCAACTTGTTAGTTTTCGCCTGTAGATTTTCGAGATTGTGTGACAATAAAGACAACTTATCGGGGAAATCAAAATCTTCTTCTGGTGTCTTTTTACTGTTGCAGCTAGCGTATACTCATCTTCTTGCTCCTTATAGTTTGTTGGACAATCCAGTCTGACACAATAAGTAAGATCATCATTGATAACAGGGTGTTTCTGCGACATACTAAGCTCCACAATCGACAAAGCTTAATCTATAGACGGAATTCTGTGGGCAAGTAAGAGGACTTCTGTCTTTTAAGTGAACTAATGGATCTCTAAGAGTGTTGATTTTGCTGTAAAAGACTCTAATTCCGCGTCATCTTGTAATCTGTTGTAAATTTTGATGGAATGGTAGAATTACTGGTCTTATTAGAGATTCGTCACTTGATTTTCCAGTAAGATTCTTCTTCTCACAGTTTCTGATTTTCTAAATGATGTTCTCAGGTTAGTTCTTGGAATGTGACATCTACTAGGTTTTTTGCTTCCTATCGTTTATGGTTTTTATTCACGCCAAGCTTTATGACCCTCCTGAATACGTTCATAGGAAGTGAAAAGTTTGCGCTTGGTGAATGTGTTGAGTTGAAATAAAGATATTGATTTCAATATGTTGGTTTACGATAGAATGATAAACATAAATTTTCATTTCTTTTAACTAAATAATCTAAAAATGACAGGTCCGAGGTGGCCAGACTAAAACATGGCATCAATGTATGAAGTCTCTGACTGTTGGTTTGAGCCATGTAGGGCGATGCAGACTAGGTGGTTGGAGTTGGCGGGACAAGAGGAACCAGTGGTTGGAGACTCTAGGGGATATGGCTAAGAACCGATGTGAATGGTGCAGATGTATCCCCACACACATTATCATCATCTTAACGACGCTATACCGAATCTCATCATTTTGTCATTCCTCTTTTCTCTCTTCTCATACTTTATATTTCTTTTGATTGAATTCTCTTATCTTCATCCTTCACCTCACTACCTTTTTACTTGATGTACTGATATGAGGTGTGACAACTTAGACCGTTGCGCAGTAATGCCTGGTCCTATGTTGATCTTGATTGATTGATTGAAAAATGACAGTCCACTTTTCATTTTTGTATTCTAATTTGAGTCTAATGTGCAACAAATGAACATTAATCGACTTTGAAAAGGTTTTCAAGGATAATATTTTTAGAATTACAAATGTATCGACTATATATCTGAGGCAAATATGTGGTTCGGTGGAGTTGGTAAAGATCATAGATTAAGTATGAACCAAGAAGAGACATTAAACGTTAAGTGAAGCATAATATTCCATTGTTACACCATTTATTTATTGATATAACTTTCCTTTAAATGTGAGAAGTATCAAATTCAAAGGTTGAAACTTAAGAGAGATCTGTTTGATAACATGTGATCATTCTCCAGTAATTTACTAACAAAATCTAAACATCTTCCAATAAACAGTAGAACGATAACATTACTTTGGCACAGCTCTAGTCAGGATGCGATATATTTTGTTAGGGAATATATTAAAGAATTTGTAAAGTCCATTGTCTGTCTTTAAGGCACATTAGATTTATGAGTTTCTGATGATCTACAAAAACGTGATATTGTGCATAATTTATAATAAAAAGAAGACTATAATGAGTTTTTGATGAACGATCTCATTTCTGTCAAGTCAAATTTTGATTATGAAGTCTATAAAGAATATTTCTATATCGGTCAGTTTCACTCATCTATGTTTAACATCTACACAAGTGTTAGTATTATGCTACAAGGAAACGATTGGGAGCGAAGACGGGACTTCTCTCAGGTGAACGTAGAGAAGATAGAGGTGATGATGATAACCAACCAACGCCACCAATAACAACAACAAGCTCCAATCACCATCAATAGGAGAAACTTAAAGGAAGGAGCCTCTTTCACTTACATGCCTTGGCAGCATCGTTTCAACTACAGGTGGTACAGGCACCGTTTAAGACATCAAAGCCAGGATCGGAAAGACAGTAAGACAGGCGTTCATTAACCTGAAACCAGTGTAGAGATCTTCTGCTCTCAACATAAAGAACAAGATTCGGATTTTCAACATTAATGTCAGTCAAGTAATTCAGTGCTTCTATGTGATGGTTGAGGGACTTGGCGCGTCACGAAAAGCATTTCGAACAAACTACAGATATTCACCAACAGCTGCCACTTACGCTAGATACTGAAGTTCAGATGGCCGGAATAGTAAGAATAAGTAACGAACCAACCAAGAACCTATCGCTTAACAAATATGCAGCAGGAAGTGGAGATGAATTGGGCATACACAGAGAAGGCCGACTGGGGATATCACGCGCCAGACCCTCGAGTGGAATGCAAAGGGGAAACGACTAGTTGGGTATGTGATGGTGACATAAAGGAGATCGTATGAGGAAGAAATGAGAGCTTGTGGGCTGTCGTAGAGCCAAGTTCAAAGGATTGCAGAGAAGAGAGTGCAATGGAGGAGCACTACTAATGACCTGTGTTCCATTAGGAACTCAAGGGAGAAGTTATATAATATATACACATAGAAATAGATAAAGTTTCCTGAAAGATAACTCTGCAGCACTCAGTCTCGATAGTTACATCGTTAACTTACGTAGAACTAGCTCATGTTATGTTTGTAGACCTCCTAGAAGAAGCACCATTTTATATGATTCAGGATAATGTAGGAAAGTTGCAGAAAAGTTGCAGTGTCTAGGTTAAAGGAATAATCTTGATACAAAACAAGTTTCTATTTCACCAAAAACAGGAACATTTCTTTGCTGGTATCAAATTTTGTCCTTTCTTATGCAATTTTATTCAACCAAAATATTCAGTGAATGCAGGAAAGTACGGATAATTAAGGAAAGATTTTCCTTATCGACGATATCATTTTCTAAAGTTATACACTTATATTTATTTGCATAAGAAATCTATATCAGTCTATCATTAAACGAATAGGCTATAATTACAGCATTAAGCTAGTGCTTAAAAAACTGAAATTAAGAGTGGAAAATATTTGCATAAAAATCTTTTAGACATTGCAAACAACTAGAAAGACAAGGAGTTTGACAAGCATAAAATTGTTAGCAGGTATGAAATTCGACTTATTGAATGTCCACTTGATACATATAAAGATGGTGAACAAAGAAAGAAAGGTCATAATGAAATCGAAAAATTGATAAAATATTAATACTTTGAAAAGATAAGAGATTGGAAAATGCTTCTTCTAGATACAGAGAATCAGGCTAGAGAACTAGTGAATTGTTAATGCTTATGCAGTGTATGACTGTTGGAAGCATATACATTTAATTATGTAAATGATATTCAAGGAGAACTCTGATAGAGTTATATATGTTCAGTGTTGACTAGATGTTCAAGAATTCAGTTGTTAATTGACTTACATTTTCTTATCGAAAAGCATACAGGATATTGGTTAGAGATTTGTTTGAAAAGTGCACACTTTGCTCAGAAGTAAGTAAATTTGTAGACTCATACTGAGATAGCATAAAGGGGTAACTTGTCCTTGATTCACCACGAAACATTTTGCTGACTAAGAAAGCTGACCATTACATTGATTAGTCACAGGAAAGCAACCACTTTGATGTTGTCTACTCCTGAGTGCAGATTGAATCCTACCGATCATATTTGCAATGTGGCCACGAAACTAGAAGGTTGAGCATCTTGGTGGACATTTGAAAGTGTTAGTTGGTTGAAGACAATTGGTAGGAAACCCTAGATCTAGGTTTCGTGCTTGTTGGCACTCGTCAGCAAGACGTGTCTGCAACCTCAACGGAACTGATGTCCAGCCCAGTATTATGATCAGGGATTTTGCCACTGAGTTAGGCGGGCCGCTATCCCACTATCTTTACAGAGAACAAATGCTGACTATTATTATTTGTCCCATGGGTCCCTAGTAGAAGACTGGGCTTCCGTAGCACGTCGCCACTTCACTCTCTTCTCTGCAGTCTTTTAAACCCGGCTCCACAACTACCCATAACCTTTCATTTCTTCCTCACACGACCTCCTCTATGTCACCCTTGAACGACTATAAATAGCCATGTTAACCGAAGATACAACTTCTGAGATGAAGTGTTAAGCTAGTGTATATGTCAATAAATGAAATATTTCTTTCTTGTACAGGCTAAAATGTTATCATATTAAAAATTTCTAAAGTAGTAACAGTTTGAAGGTAGCAAACAGGCGATCTGAACAACAACAAAATCACATTTCAATGTAATTATTGCTTTCATACACGCTTATGACACCATATGGTTTATGCGAACACTTGAGTATCAGTAGGAACATTAGTTTCATGCCTTGTTATGTATGTTACGTCATTTTTATCTTCGTCATGTATCTGTTAAATTATTTCTAATATATATATTTGAGGACAATACTACTGGAATTTCCAACAATTTTCCCGGCTATCTTGAATAATTTAACTGAGAATTTTATTCACATGTCTCTCATTATAACTGTACATCCAGCTGAAGAGTCCCAAGTAGGACGAAATGCTCATCCTGGATTCCACTGCTAGCCACGATCCATCATTAATGTAGCCAGAAAGCTTGAAATCCTCTTGCAAACAAAACAAACAGACGGATCAGTGTAGAGAAGGGGAAAAAGGTATGAGTTCTAGCCGCTAAGCTTAACAGCAACATGAAATTTAAAGATGGGTTAAAAACGAATGATAAGAAAGCTAATAAGTGGATATGAGAAGAAACGGAACACATAAATAATGGTTAATAAAAGTGTTTAAGACTATAAAGTTGACAAATAGTGTGTCACATGTGCATGAGTATAACTGATTTGAAGCTCCACATCATAATGAATCTCTAGTCATTGGTTTAGCCAGACAGAAAACATCTGCCTGCACGACTAAGACCAAACATGAGAAACTTCAAAAACTGGCACCACATGCATTTCATCATTTGTTTAGCTTCAATTCATGTGATACATTCTGCTATTTACTATATATACATAGAACCTATGTCGTTTGTTATCAGATTTTCAACTTTATTCGAATAATTTATTTCCTAGCTGAAGATGCTAGTCTGTGATATTAAGATAGTCTTCAAGTCTGGGATCAATTACCAATGAGTTAAAGCTGACTAAAGGTGCACTTCACAATAACTAGAGGCAGTCAGAAATTAACTAAATATTGACTAAGAACTTATTCAGAGAGCTAAGATATCGGTTGATGACATCATATTTGGCGTATGATCATGCCTGACCTCCACAGTCTTAAAGTTTCGCGACAAAACATATAGACAAACGGGAGCATTAGCAATAGCATCACGAACATCATCAAACCTACCGGATAAATTTATGGACAGTTGGGAAAACATGGCTTTACAAACGTTTAGTCCTGGTTGTGATATAGGGATGACAAATGTACTGTGTTGAAATCGGAACATATCGACAGTTTCCTTACACATATAAACTCAGTAGTAAACGCAGTTCAATTCACTTATGAGGTAAAAAGTGAACGAGGAGAAACACCTATGTTGGATTGCAGGATAAAACGAAGGACAGATGATGGTTTGGACACAACCGTCTACAGAGAACCGACACAGACTTCAAGCTATCTGGTCCAATGTCAGTTAAGGCAAATCTAGTTAAGTGTCAGAATGATAGAGCTAGGAAACTGACTAATCAGTGTAAATACCTAAATAAGGAAGTGAAACACATAAAGAAGCACTAATAGTTAATAATTATCCTCTGAAGTTTACTAAATAAATTCATACGAATACATAAGAAACGAAAAGATAACAGTTACACGAGTACGACTAATAACAAGTTTAAATAGGTTCATAGCCTCCATTATATTACTCTAAAAAGGAAGGTACATCAGAAACTTTACGTAGGATCCTCAACAAAGCTTGAATTAGGGTGGCATTTAAATCTACAAACTCACTCAGAGATAAACTTTGTCAGGTGGCTTAAAGATCCGACAGAACCAATTAAGCAAAACAATCTAGTCTATGAAATTTCATGTTATGACTGTGAGATCAAATTCTTAGGTGAAACTAGCCAGGTTGGTCGGGGTGAGTTAGGATAGGGGAACATAAGAATTTAGCTAAATATAGAATGATATATCCCAATAATAGCATCAATAATTTAGAAAAGAAACTCGGCTATTAAAATGCACTCATTGACACACAACTGCACAATAGGCTGTGTGGGATAAAGCCACTATACTCAAGTCCAATATAATAAGGTAAAGAGAGGAGAAGAGGGAGGGAGATGAATTACTGAATCTTCATTCATTGAATCAGCAACACCTAACACATGTAATAGAAATGATGCAGTACCTATGCCAGAGAATTTTACTACCTATAGAAACAAACAATATAAGATGACAGGACTATAAGAAGAATCAAATGTCGAAAATAGTGTGATTATACACTGATGTGATTATGAGCAGTAATAATTTATGCTTGAATCGTCATCATCATGTAAATAATACTTTAGGTTATAAATCAAATAAAAAAATCTAATATGGAGTTAGCTAGAAAGAGAATTCGCGACTACAAATGGCTGAAGAGTTCAAGGATAATCTTACCTGACTGTAATACGACTTTTAATAATAGTTTCTAAGCGGAAGTTAACTATAACCTTGGGAAGTTTGCAAGCATACTTGTGTTTCATAGCTTTATTTTCATTTTAAACTATTGTTATTCAGAGGTAGTATTCATCATGGACTGATATCATTTAATTAAATTTTGAGGGAGTTGTGGAGATTTGGAATTATTTCAAGTTGTTATTCATCGTAGAATGACATTAGTTAGAGGAACAAAGGAAACCTGGGAGCACTGGACAGCTGTTTCGTCCTAGTATGTCATCATGATGACATTGGATGGCGGTTGCGCTATATATCGTGAGCTAACAGAAGTTGGAAATATGGAGCATTGGATTCTGACCCAGTGGCTCAATGGTAACGCGCTGGTCGCGGAACCTGAAGGTCGCGGGTTCGATCCCTGCTGGTGGGGTCGTGGGTGCACACTGCTGAGGAGTCCCATACTAGGACGAAACAGCTGTCCAGTGCTCCCAGGTTTCCTTTGTTCCTCCAACTGATGTCAGTCTACGATGAATAACAACTTGATATCATTTAGGGAACAACTGTTTGATCCTACGACAGAATAGTTGTCCAGTGCTCCCAGATTTTCAATGGTTTCCCAAATGATGTCATTTCATGATGAATACTACCTTGAAATTAAAAATCTCCATTCATCTGAAAAATACATTATTCCTAGTCAGTTTCTTTCTTATCCAACTGCCTTTTCTTTAAATCTGTCCTCAGTAGCATTAGAAAAACATACTTTTTGCAAAACTATGGTATTGAATTTGATGATAACCAGCATGTAGAACAAGATGCGGATTTTCAACACTAACGTCAAGTCAGTACTCCTGTATGGTTCAGAGACTTGACACGTTACGAAAGGCATCTCCAACACACTACAGACATTCATCAACAACTGACTACTCTGGCTCGTTACTGGAGATCAGATGACCAGAATAGTAAGAATAAGCAACAAAGAACTCTGGAAACGAACCAACCAAGAACCTATCGCTCAACAAATATGCACTGGAAGAAAGTGGAGATCGACTGGGCATACACTGAGAAGGCCGACTGGGGATAACACACGTCAGACCGTCGAGTGGAAACTCGATGGGAAGCGACGAGTTGGGCGTCCGAGGTGAGGGTGACGTAGAGGAGATCGTGTGAGGAAGAAATGAGAGCTTGTGGGCTGTCGTGGAGTTAGGTTGAAAAGATTGGAGAGAAGAGAGTGGAATTGAGACGCGCTACTGAAGCCGTATGTTCCATTAGGAACCCAAGGAACAAATAATAATAGTGTTTTCGGTTACACAGCATTCAAAATTATATTACTGTTTTAATCATTATATAGTTTGTATGTATACATTAAAGCTGGATATTTTTAATTTGTTCCCCTTTCTTTTTTTTAACTATTAATCAAAACATGCTACAAATGTGTGAATTTAACGAATGATAACTAGGATTCACAAAAAGATCAATTAAAAAAACTTTTGACTGCACAATTAAGTTATTTCGAAGCATGCTCAGATGCAGTGAGTACAGCATTACGTGATTTATAAGGCTGAAAACATGAAAAGATGATCAAAGAATGTAAGTTTTAACCTTTCTGTTAATTTTGATGTTCAATTTAACGGTTAGTAAAGATTGATTGATTTCAAGGTAGTATTTATCACTGACTGAAGTCAGTTGTAAAACTTTTGGAAACTTGAGATCTCTAGCTGTTTTTATCCTACTATTCAACACTGTGGACCAAAGATCAGATACAGGACAGTCAGGTCTCTTGATGAACTCAGTATCATTCAGGAAATGAATGGAAATATGAAGCGATGAATTCCAATCCAATGGTTGAATGTTAACGTGCTCGCATTGAGATCTTATAGTCGTAGATTTGATTCCTGACAAGGTCATGGGTGCACAGTGTTGGAGAGTCCCATACTAAGAGGAAACAGATACGAAGTGCTATTTGAGCAAATTTTTTAAAAGTTATGATTAGTATCTCTCAGAATAAGAGATCGCTACAATCTGGTACCTAAGTTACTGAGCAGAATCTTATAGTATGTTGCTATAATCTAAAATGTCTTCAGCAGAACGGTATGCGGTTACATACAACTACTTCTTAGCTAAGATTGCTCTGAAATATCAGTTTTCTTGAATTTTCTATACTATCACCCGTAAAGTAAGACAAGGAAGCTTCCATAAGACAGAAGTAGAACCTGGGGACTGTGGTAGATTGTAGTTCCATTATAGCTTGTTTATTAGTTGTGTCAAACAGTGAGACAGTATTATTTACTGAATAACGTTTTGAACATAATCTATTGTCTATATTCATATTAGGTGGCGTATTAGATACCCTGTAGATTTCTTAACCTTATTCACAATATTAATGATGGGTAGTGGCTAGCAGTGGAATCCAGGATGCACATTTCGTCCTATTTGGGACTCGTCAGCTGGACGTACCTGCTTCCCAGCGAGTGATGTTGTTCCCACTGGGATTCAGACTCGAGAGCGACCACTTCAAACTCCAGAGCTTTATCCACTACACCACCGAGTCACGATAGCCACTTCTTGTGCGACGGGTATAGTTTTTAGTATAACTGCTAGCCACGATCCATCATTAATACAATTAGAAGGCAGGCAATATCCAGGCATCTGCACAGGAGCTCATATGCCAATACAGACCTATCAATTCGGTCCAAGCAACGACGTTATCATATAAAAACAATCATACTTATTCATAATAGTATCCAATAGTTTCTTAACTTCTTCATATGATCCAGTTTCTATATGTTCATTCACTCTGAAAACGTAATCAGATTTTTTCATCACATTCATTGAGTTGCTCTTATTCAAAGATTCTTAAGAACTTCCTTTTGTGGTTTGAGTAAATTTGACTCAATCTTATTCTGTTGTTTCAGTGTCCATGCATATTACGCGTGTACCTCATCTGTGATTATCTTATCTACTGGACTTAAGGTTGTTTCCATGCTGCTGATGATATCTTCTAGTTGAAGTTGTGGCTTTTCTCTACCACATTTACTTCTGCTGAGCTTAGGACAACCCACACTAACTTACTTATCACTGGTGACGTGATATTAATAATCTGATGAATACTGGCTCCTTACTTTTCTTCTATAAGTTTGTTGAACTTCTTAATGTGAGCAATTTTGAATATCTTGAAAGTAGCTGATTTCATTACATTCCAGTTGACCATTAGAAGCTCATAGTCCTTTTCACTAATTATTTATATCAGCTTGTATTTTAATTCTTCGATATGTTGACGAGATCGCAAAGGATACCAAATAAAGTGGAATCTCAGCAAGCAGATAGGCGACTTGTTCGGGAAGTCTTAAGACAAAATAGCTATCCAGACAAACTATTAAAGAGAATCGAAAAAAGTTTACCGAATAAAAATATGAAAAAGCCAGGCCATAAAGATTGGATAAGTACTATAGTACTTCCTTATCGAACATCCACTTAGAGGAAATAAGACGTATCCTTAACCGTTACAACATCAGAGTATTCTTTAAGGTAACTAATACATTACACTCACACCCGTGTAAATTAAAAGATCCGGTTCCTCATTTGGAACAACAAAACTGTGTTTATAAGGTAGACTGCAGTGAATGCTATGCCACATATATTGGAGAGACATCACGTCAAGTACTAACACGTCCAGCCGAACACGGTAGAAGTTCCAAAAAACCACCAAAAAATTCCTGATCTAAAAAAACTTGAAAAAAGCTCTGTTATCGCAGCTCATGCCCTATATTCAGGTCATAAAATATCATTCGAACAGACAAAAGTTCTGCAAAAGGGTTTTCTCTCTCACAAAGAGCGGACCATTGCAGAAGCTTTGCACATATGCTCATATCCTTCTTCGGTCAACAGAAAAGATGGGTTAGACATCCCACTAATATGGCAAACATTAATGACTCGCCTAGGCAGTTATAAATAATATCTGAAGAGAAGGTAGATTGTTTAGTCCTATTACATACACCTTATTGATCTACTATTTTCATCAATTTTACACTACTCTCTGAATCATATACATTCGATGAACCATAACATAATCCATTTTGTTATCACTCATACTTCAAGTGTTATCAAAAGTACATTTATGGTTACCATTATTATTATTTATTTAAGATATGTTGTCTCATCTTCAAATATTCATCCTTCCAAACTAGTAATCTATTCTTTCTCACCCTTGATGTCTCACAACCCCATTGTACTTTTCATAGACGAACTAAAAATATTTCCCCATCCTATTTTTGTTCCACCTTACTCGCACAACGGAAAAATCTCTCGACCGAGTTGCTTATTCACTCACCTGTATTACATTGATCTTTGCTCCATATCACTATGTAATTGGATGATTGTAAAGGTCACCACTTTGTGTACCAAAACTTGAATATTAACCTGAAAACTTAGTGTCAGATTCATACTCTTGAAAAGGATCTTCCTAGCAAGATCGAAACGTTGAGGAATAATACAAAATATTTGTTTATTTTGTTATTTGTTCTAATATACCACGCCGGGATTACACAAGTAAAAATACATCCTATACAATGAATCATACTAACTCGGTGCCCAAGTTTTTTCAAACCATCCAGTCCATTGTTGGCCAGGATACCTTCAAACTTCGATATAATTCTTAAAATTTTGCAACCTCTTGGCTATACTGTGAATTCCTTCTTTTACTGACGGGTTCTATCATTCCGTTAACTTTGTCCATAGGAATTGATGCACGTAGATGCAGATATTTAGGAAGGATTTAATTTCTAGGTCATCGAGTATGTGTATCTGCTTTGGGTCTGTGAAAGTTGTGTGTTGATTAGTCTTTGAACAGAAATATTTCATGTTTCATTAATGTAATTCCATTTCATTCTGTTTCATTGTGTAAAACTTTCAATAAACAGATTTAAATAGAAGGGGTGGAGAGAAAGAAAAAATCAATGTAAAGCCTTGCAGAGAAGTGCATCGGTTCAAGTTACCACACTTCACAGTAGTAAACAAAGAATAGGTGGATAGAAAAAGATTCATATTAAAGGAGGCAAAGTTGTGTAAGAAAATAAACAATCTAAAGATAAGGGTCAGTGCAAGCATTCGAGATTTTGAAGATGTCAAGGAGTGACAGATCTTCAGCTATGTAACCAAGAGTTCTCAGCTGCTGATTCCTTTTGTCTCAAGGATCTAAATCATACAACTTGAACAAAAAGTAAAAAGTTTCATTGACTGGTACCAGGCCTTGCTACCCTAGACCCTCTTACAACCAAATCCTGTTTTATTATTATTATTTGTCTCATGGGTTCCTAGTCGAACACAAAGCTTCAGTAACACGTCGTCATTCCACTCTCTTCTCCGCAGTCTTTTCAACCTGTCTCCACCACTGCCCGCAAGCTTTCATTCTTTCCTCACATCACCTCCTTCATTTCACCATCGGACGCCTAACTCATCCTTTCCCATGCGGGTTCCACTCATTGGCCTGGAGTGATGTATTATGTCCCCAAATAGTCTCCTCAGCGTATACCCAATCCAATCCATCTCCACTTTCCTTTGCATATTTGTTGGACGATGGGTTGTTGGTCGGTTCATTGCCAGCCAGAGTTCCTTGTTGCTTATTCTTATTACTCTGATCATCTGATCTTCGCTGTCAGTATCGAGTGAGCGTAGGTGGCAGGTGTTGATGCTGTGTGACTGCAGTCTGTTGGAAATGCTTTTCGTGACCCGCCAAGTCTTTCGACCATCATATAGAAGCACTGACTTGACTGGATTAGTGTTGAAAATCGTGATCTTGTTCACGCTTTATGCTGAGTGCAGTGCACTGCAGTGGAGTAGATCTACAAACTGATTTCAGGTTAATGAAGGCCTGATCTGTGTTGCAATCTGTATTTGAAACGATGTTGCCTTGTCTAGGTAGGTGAAAGAGACGATTTTCTTTAGATTTCTCCCGTTAATGGTGATCGGTTCTTATTGTTGTAGGCTAGGTATCTTCATCACCTCTGTCTTCTCTACGTTCACCTGAAAGAAGTCCCGTCTTCCGTTTCTGCTTCGAGTCTTCTGTCAACTTGTTGGTTTTCACCTGTAGATCTTCGAGTTTGTGTGACAAGACATTAGACATAAATTACCATCGGCGAAATTGAAATCTTCTACTGGGGTTTTCCCATAGGTTCAGCGTATGCCCATCTTCTTGCTCCTCACAGTTTGCTGCATGATCCAGTCCAGTAGGCGGCAGCCTCCTCTTACTCAAAGGCGTCATTGAGTTTTCCACTGTGAATCACTTTGCATGTGCCATCGTCATTTAGCTGTTAAATGAAGTTGATAAAGGTTTGTGGCATTAAACCGTAGTGTTGAAGGGGCTGCCAGATTACTTCTTGGTTGACGCTATCGAATGCCTTTTCAAAGTCAATGAAGTTGAGTGGCATTCTATGCTCTGTTCTACGATGATGCGTATTATTGAAATTTGGTCCGCATATGATTTATTTTCCCTGAAGCCAGCCAACCAGCTAGCCTGTACCAGTCACAATTTTGAGTCTAGAGCATTTTTTTTAATCTCTCCAGGAATCAAATTGTGTAATCGCTTCATATCTTCTGCATTTAACAGCTGTATCTGCTCCTACTGTTTAAGATTTACACTTCTATATCCTTGATAATATTACCTGGCCAAACTTTATGTATATAAGGCATATACTAAGTGACAGGATGTAGTTTTATTGAGTATTTTTCAAAGGATAATTCTCTTAAGATCTTATGAAGCATCTATTCAGTTTGTTATTAGCTGATATATATTTCATTACTATTTTTGTTTTAATTAACTGTTTTAGACTACAAATGTGTCTGATCAATGATATGCAGCTTCAAAAATTGGATGATCAGCTCTCAGTTATTTGTCTTCATCCATATATATATATATGTGCCTTTTTTTCATCAAAATTTTTTTGGTTTAAAATTCCTTTTTATTATTTTTTTTTTGATGTGAAATTATTTCTTTGCAAATGTTTTCTAAATGTTTTGCTTTTAGAATATTTTTACAGTGGAATTTTATATACATAAAGGTTTCTAAATAATAATAATAATAATAATAATAATAATAAAGGAACGATAAATTTCTTATCTTACATTGTCCTTTCACACTGTGATATTCTTTTCTCTGTTTACAGGATAGTGGTAATAACGAATTTACATAATTTCCACTTGAAGGTTGGTTATTCCCATGGATTATGTAATTGTTGGGCAAACAAATATAGTGGTTATGTTATTACTGTACAGTAGTTTTAATATTTCTTTGAACAGATATGTGTAATAGTTTGAAGATTGTTCGTTTTATAAGCTGATGCTGAATTATTGTTATCATTTATTATTTTTCCCTTGGGTTCCTAGTGAAACATAAGGCTTCAGTAGTACATCTTCATTGGACTCTCTTATATGCAGTCTTTCCAACCTGGCTCCACAACAGCCAACAACCTCTCATTTCTTCGTCACATGATCTCCTCCATGTCACCCTCGCCTCGGACGCCCAATTCGTCGTTTCCCCTGTGGATTCCACTCGAGGGCCTGGCATGGCGCATGATGTCCTCAATCAACCTTCTCAATCTATACCCAATCCATCTCCACTTCCTTCTGCATAATTGTTGTGTGATAGGTATTTAGTTAGTTCGTTGCCAGCCAAAGTTCTTTCCTGCCTATTCTTCTTGGCCATCTGATCTTCAGTATCGATCCAGAGTAGGCGGTGGCCGTTGATGAATATCTGTAGTTTGTTGGAAATGTTTTTCGTGACATGCCAAGTGTTTGGGAACCATCACATAGAAGCATTGACTTGACTGACATTGATGTTGAAAATCTGGATCATGTTCACGCTTCATGCTGAGTGCAGTGGAGTAGATCTTCATACTGACTTCAGATTAGTGAAAACCTGTTTCACTTTACCTATCCTGATTTTGACATCCTCATCTGTAACTATTTTTTTTTAATGAAGTTTAAAAGGTTAATTTATTTGAAATACTATCTCATTTTTAACCAGTTGGCTAAAATGATAGGGAAATAACTTTCTTAATTTTGATGGTGTTGGTTAGTGGTTTTCAACTTTAACTGTATTGATTTCGTAAGGTTGCACCACCTGCCTTGATGTTGAATTAGGATAAGGTTGTAAGAAAGCTGAAGACAACTAGATTGCATCAATCAATGAAATAATTTCGAACTGTTTGTTAAAAACATACAAGATGCCTGAACGGGGTTCTCGAAATGTTACTGATAAATGATTATACTTTATTGTGTTGCATTTTCTGAGTTGGCTGGTTTAATCATGAAGGTTTTATTGTCTTTCTGGACAATATCATCACGACTTCTGCACGAATCATTCAGTAGCTTGTCCTGATGATACAAAAAATCCTATGCAAACATTTGTCCAACAATCAAAGGAAACAATCATTCACAAGCTACTGACTGAATGACATCATGAAAAATTGGGATAGCTCAATTCATATTGAAGTTAGCGCTGATGATATTATCTAGAAAGATAATAAACGCTTCATGATTAAACCATTCAGCCTAGAGAATGGAACGTAGACAGGATCATTCAGGTGAGCTGCAGATATATTTCAGTAGTTTATAAATGGCCATAAACTGTCATTGACACGGCTTGAACTTAGCAACAGTGAGAAATATATGCTAAACCTATATCATTTCTAAATCTCTGAATATTTCATTGATTTTTCTTAACTTGAATAGATGCACATTTGTCTTGTTCTTCATCCATTTAGTGTCTGTTGATGGGATTTAGTCGTATGATTGTGAATTATTTTACTGGGCTTCTATTATAAACTTCATTATTTGATGCAAGGCGTTAAATGAGATTTTAAAAAAGAGATATTCAGCGAAGAGGACTCTTTTCAATAAATTTATTCTCAAGCTGTACATTCATATATATATATATGATGTGTAAAGACAGTAATCCGTGATGAAGATTTGACTTAAATAATGGGGGGTTGAAATAATAATAATGGTAGTTTTAGTAATAATGTCCACCACCACTATATAGTTAAGAACATAGGCAATATCGAGACATCTGCACAGGAGCCCATATGCCAACACAGACTGATCAATTCGATCCAGTCAACGACAGTGTGATATAAGCAATAACACTAATAATGTTGTTAGTTGATGACGTAAAGGCCAAATGTTGCCAAACGGGGTTACATAAGATTTTTAAATCGTTCATAAGGTGCATGTAGATTAAAAAGGGGTGAAAACGTGATACAGTTAACAAACAACCAAAGGATTAGGTAATTGGAATAAGACAAGAGGTTAATTGGAATAAATTGAAAATGTTCTGTTGAAACTTGTGATTATTAGGAAGATCAGATGAAATAACACTGGCAACAATTAAGTATAAATAGTAAAGTAATAATGACGACATAATGAAACTGACAGTTTGTAGATATTTCTGATTACTTGGTTGTATTGTGTTCTGTGAGTTGGGCAGTTGATTCGTGAAGATTTCATCGTCTTTCTAGACAACATCAATGCATGTGGATAATTATGGATATGAATTCAGTTTCGGTAATGTCGAAATTTTGGACAGAGAGTGGAAACACAAAAAATATTAGAGAATTCCTAGAAGCTTGGCATTCAAGTCAGTCAGTCAGCAATCAACGGATGTATAGACATGGACCTAATCTGTCAATCAATCAGAAAATGGTAAGCAACAGAAAGGTCAGAGGTCCAGTAAAGGAATACTCAACAGGAAAATCTGTTCATTCAATGACACAACAGTTAAAGGGAACAACCAATCAGGAACCATTTCATCAGGACAGGCTACTTAATCACTCACGGAGAGATATTGATAGCTCACTTCATACTGATGATGTCGTCTGGAAAGATGATGAGAGCTTTACGACTAAACAACCCAGCTCAGGTAACACGATACAACCAAGACCATCCACCTAAGCTACAAATATTCTGCACTATTCCTGATTACTGCTAATATGTGAAGCGTAGTGGATAACTGATGTGAAGGCATACCACTTCCAACAACCCTCCAGTGGAGAATAAACAGTTGTTTTTTGTCTCTTAATTCCCAGTGTTTCTCAGAAGTACGTGAATTGCTTGTATTAGCATCTTCATATGACTGAAATGATCAAATCCGTTAACTTGAGTAGGAATGATTGGAAATAAGTTATTCGACTGCATGCTTGTGCATTAGGTAATGAGAAACGAATGTTGTTTGGGGACTAATGCTGACTGTCTAAACGTTGATGGGTAGAGCCAGGTCCAAACCACTAATTCATTGGTTAGAAGTCGAATGTCTGGACTAGTGAGGCATAACTGTTGTTTAATTACACATCGGTCCGAGTATTTTAAACAGTAAGGAAGTTTTTCTCTCACTTGTCTTTAAATAATTATTCAGTGGTTGATAAAATGTCGTCTGAAAAAAACATTTGAAACATTCCCTTTTATGATTTTAGATAACCATTCTTAGACGTATTCCTGAGTCGATGAGATGATTTAATAAGACGGTCAGTTTTGCAGAAAGTCTAGATGGACAGGATAATACCTTAATTTTCACAGATTTTGTCCAACACAATACAAGCAGCGTCTAGCAAAATATCTGTTTAATAGGATCTATCGTATCTGTACGATGGTTGAAGATATCAAATTATTGACCAAAACACTTATGGAGAATAGAAATCCGTTGAAGTTTATCAACCACTGTAGAGGTCAAGTAGCACCGAAGCCAAGTCGATAAGCGATTCCTGAGAAAAGTGTCTGTATCACTCTACCATACAAAGGGGAGTTGAATAGTATCATTTTGAGACGTAGGCTGATATCAGCCATTAAGAAAACATATTACGCAGCCGATCGTATTATTGTGGAAAAAACAAAACACATGCTTTACCGCAAACCTAAACACTGAATCAATGATTACTTAATATTCCATTGTGTTTACCAATTTATTTGTGTGTATATGGTCACACATACATAGGGAGGAGTAATCGAGTCATGCAGTTGAGGGTAGGAGAACATGTGCCTAAATGGCCTCAAAAACAAATGGAGTGTGAAACAGTGATAAACGCTGGTGGGAGATGACCCTCTTCATATATAGCTAAACATATCATAGAAACAGGATGCAAAATTAATGCTCGAATAACTTTCAAAGTTTTATATAGAAACAGTCAGGGACGTATATAACGATTTACCAAAGTTAAATTGAAAGCACTTTTTATACGTACAAAAACAATTTGTTCTTAAAATACATCTACCTTAGTAAACTTGATTTTCTTACCAAGATTAGGATCAACCATGTCACCCCTCCTATTTGTTCTCATTTTTCTTAATTTTAATCCCCTATTGTGTTAACTGTTTTATTGTCCTCCTACTCTTCAGTTTTATATATATATATCGACTTGACAAGTGGTAAATGTATGATGAGATTGTTCGGAATATGCATTGCTCAGATACATCATATACTGTTCAGATAAACTTTGTCTTCTAATTACAATCTTTGATAAGCATATTTTTACCAGTATGTCACATTAATGAACATTTGTAGGAATAATCCTTTTAGTATGATTATTAAAGTAATATAGTTTCATGCTTCATAATGATATTACAAAGTAGTTAGTCGACTGTGTTTCATTTTCAATAGTTCTGTTTTATATCACCATATGATGGATGATGTGCTTACTATGGTGTTACATGCTGTTGATAATTCTCTTTTAAGCAAAAACATTCATCTGCCTTATATTTAATTCGATTCACTACTGTGCATAAATATGTACATGGCAACTGTAATGTTTCTGTGTTTATTGATTTACTTCAATGAATAAATCACTATTAAGTCTTTAATTTATGTTCATGATTTCTTGATGAAAGAGATAAATTTTTTAATGGAATGTAGTTAGTGAATGAAGAACAATGAGAAAGAAAAAAAAATGAAAAACGGAATATTTTATAAAGTCAATAAATACTGTCAAACAGCTTGTCATACATTTATTTTATACCCTTCTTTTAATGGTAATTTTTTGAGAACTGATTGATTTCATGGTAGATTACGGTACGGATTGATATCATATGAAGATTAGTTGGAAATCTGGTAGTACTAGTCAGTTTCTTCATCGTAATTTTTGTTTTCTCACCAAAGCAGAACGTTGACCTCTTTGGTTATAGATGGATCACCTCAAAGTGTGGAGATCTACTGCACTGCACTCCACTCCACTCAACATAAAGCGTTAACAGGATCAGGATTTTCAACACTAATTCAGTCAAGTAATTCAGTGCTTCAATGTGATAGTTGAGGGACTTGATGCGTTACGAAAAGCATTTCCAACAAACTACAGACATACATCACATCAACAGCTGCCGCCTACACTCACTGGATGGTGGAGATGGAGGTCAGATGGCCAGAATAATGAGAATAAGGATCAAGGAACTGTGGCTGAAACGAAGCAAACAACAACCTGTCGCCCAACAAATATGCAGAGGAAAGTGGAGATCGGTTGGATTGTACATGGACCGAGAAGACGGTTTGGGGACATCACGTGTCAGGTCAAGCCGTTGAGTGGAACCCGCATGGGAAACCACGATTTGGGTGTCCGATGGTGACGTGGAGGAGATTGTTTGAGGAAGAAATGCAAACTTATGATTCAGAAGACTACAGAGAGGAGAGTGAAATCGCGACGTGCTAGTGAATCCCAAAGTAGACTGAGATGACCGTTTAGTACCGAGAAGTTTTCAATATTTCTTCAACTGTTCCAGTCAACCATTTTGGAATTGCGCCAGATATTCATAAGTGATATATGATAATAAGATAGGAGAGATATTAATAGTTCAGGAGGGAGATTTTGATGGTGTTATGTTCACTGTTATTCTAGACAACGTTATCAACACAAACTTCAGAAAGTGGTAATGATTTTGTCAAGAAAGACAGTGAAAACTTCAAGATTAAACCACCTTGCTCAGAGGAAACAACACCATCAAAACATTTGATGATAATCACAATATCTAATGAAGTATCAGATGTAAGAAAATATGAACCAGTGAATTCTAACCTAATAGGTAAGTGATAACAAGCTCTATGTATGAGACCTGATAGTCTTAGGTGTTGACTGTTGAACAAGCATAAACTAGAATGAAAACAAACTGTTCAGCGCTTCCTAGTTTCTAATGTTTCTCCGACTGGTATCAGTTTGCAATGAAAAGTAACTTAAAGTGTTTTGCTTTTAAGAGAACCTTAAGGGAACCTTTATTTAACATTAATACAAAAATCCAAACATTTGGCAGAAAACAAGTATTGTTTTAGCCAATACTGCAAATTTAAACCATTTTATGACAACATACAGTGTAGTAAACATATCTATCTGAAGTCACTGAGTTTTATTTGGCATATGTCTTGCAAATGTAGATTTGCTAAGTTTCTGTTCTGACATGAACAATGACAAATGCATTGATACTGTTTCATGACACTATTCATGTACAAGCATTGAAAATAAACACTTTATATATATATCAGTCTATGATCTAATATTTCGTTCTTACATGTTATCACGCTTGATATTCCATTTATTAGTAGATGTTTACTATGCAAACAGAACTTGTTATCATCACTGTAACCATTAGGGATTGAAATTTATCCAAAGTTGGCCTTAATATCACATAACATCTATCGATAGAAGTTTAAAACATACAACCACAAAAACACATCAAATAGGAATAAGTAGATTAGTTGGCATTTAAGAAAAAATTAAATGTTTTTATCACTGTCTAGTCAATTTTTAAGCAGATGATGATGTGGATAGTAGTGATTTAGGTTATGCTATTCACCTTGACATGGTGTCGTGAAAATAACAAATCAGTCTAATTCACTCACCTACAACAACAACTACCGCTACTACTTTAGTAGGTACTGCTGATCAATATGGATATATGTGGTATTTGTTGAGAGAGTGGCAGAAGGCATAGGCAATTACCAGTAATGGGTAAAGATTTTACCCAGAGAAACGCAAGAGACAATGTGGGCGTATTAGGTGCAAATCAAGACAGAAATAGAAGAGGAAATGAAGCACACTGTGCAAATGACTACTTTAATGGAAAGTGTAGAATATTTCATAACTGCTTTATAAGACATCAATAGTAAACATTCCTCCCTTTGTCGCTGTCTTGACATTTCTTACAATTGATGTCTCTACTTCTGTGTGTGATGAGGATTACGTGGCCTGCAGTGTTCGAGGCTGGAGACTTCAAGGTGTTCTTCAGGAACCTCGAGGCTGTCGCTGAGCTGGTGGGTGTTGTAGATCCGGAGGCGAAGGTCATGGTGCTTGACACGTTGCTGAGGGATCGAAAGAAAGCTGTATATAATGGCGTGGGATGTATGGATGGGAAGGAGACTTGGCAGAAAATGGTTGAACGCCTGGAGGCGGAGTTTGACAGCCCAGCGGACAAGGGGCTGGCGATGCAGCAGTTATGGAGCACGAAAATCGTAACAGATGAAGATCCACTGGTATTAGCCGTGAAGTTGGCAAAACTACTTTGACGAGTACTTCTCACTTTGGATGAGGACTTCCAGGAGCAGTTGCTGATCTGCAAAGTTCACCGAAAGTGTCCCGAATGTCACTGCCCAGCAGCTACGACTAGTAAATGCAGCCCAACCCATGGATATTTGTGAGCTGCCGAATGTGACCAAACAGCTAATGGGTACTGCAGTAATTGCAGTGGAGTCACCAGAGTTAAGTAACTGGGAAAAATGAATCTATAACCTTCAGGAGGATGTGGCTGCACTTCGAATAAATATCAACAGTCATTTGCGCGATATGCTTCGTTTCCTCCTCTGTTTCTGTCTTCATTTGCTCCTAATACGCCCACGTTGTCTCTTGCATTTCTCTGGGTAGAATCCTTACCCACTGCTGGTAATTGCCTATGACTTCTGCCACCCTCTCAACATATACTACTTATATCCATTCTCATCAGCAGCGCCCACTATACTACTACTACCAATACCAGAAGTAGTTGTAAATCTTTTCTGTGAACAGTTGGTTAACCTGTTAATTCATGATTTATAGTAAGATAATCGATTATCTGAGCAATATGTATGCATGTAAACGTTGCTTGTTTATGACAACGTAGAAGAAAGTTGGTGCACATATGAAAAACAAATTGGCATATGGTTTGGGTACATGTATTGTTAGACTGTTGTCTTATTTATTTTGTTAATGAGTGCCAGATAATAGATTTCAGGCTGAGTATTAACAAAAGACTGTTGCTTTGTCAGTGAATCAACTACCGTTTTATGTTCATGTTATCTCTTTCACTCTGTACTAAAATGTAGTTGAACTATTCACAATCTGATTTCAATAAATTTTTAAAAGGAACAAAGAAGTGACAGGGAAGAAAAAAAAGTTTTGTTTTAAAATTTTTATTTACTAGAATTGTTAAATCGTATTTAAAATCATTAGAGATAGATAAGTCTATTGTTCGTCAACTTATAAAAACATAAGTAATCCCTACTTTAAACATGATAACTTTAATGAGTGCACGTAATGTCTCTGAATACAAAAACTAGGTCTATGCTTGTGAATTGCCAATAATTCAACTATGTGTAAATGATGCAGACCGGGATCGATTTACAGGAAGTCCATATTGAACGGTTAGTTTACGAATTTTCAAAACTATATCCTCCCTCTCAAGCCGAAAGAGGAATCTTATCAACTCATTCTTCTCAATAATACGGAGAACATGCGCGTAGGATATCATCAAAGGTGAACTAGAAAACTTAAGAGGAATCTTGATCAAAAATGAATGACAAATGAAATTTAAAAATAAGAATGTAAAGCTAAAAATGCCACGGAACGCGCGCATACTACTTACTTAACGTTGAACATCGAATTTAAGGGAGATAATGCAGCAGACATACTTAGAAAAAGACTATGAAGATCCATAAGCAGAACATTCTTTGCCGCTGACCTTGGAATCGTATCCCACTGCCAAAAACTCATTTGTCAGTACGCATAATATTTTATTATTATTATTTGTCCTTTGGGTTCCTAGTGGAACATAGGGCTTCAGTAGCACATCTCCAATGCTATGTCTTCTATGCAGTCTTTTCAACCTGGCTCCACCAGTTCCCACAACCTTTCATTTCTTCCTCACATGATTTCCTCCATGTCACCCTAGGGCACCCAATCGTCGTTTCCCATTTGGATTTCACTCGAGGGGCTGGCCCGGCTCATGATGACCCCAGTTGGTTTTCCCAGTGTATGTCCAATCCATCTTCACTTTCTTCCTCAAAGTTGTTGAGCGATTGATTGTTGGTTGGTTCATTGCCAGCCAGAGTTCCTTCCTGCTTATTCTTTCTATCCATCCGATCTTCAGTATCGAGCCAGCGTAAGCGGCAGCTGTTGATGTGATGAATGTCTTTAGTTTGTTGGAAATGCTTTTCGTAACGCGCCAAGTTTCTGAATCATATATAAACACTTATCTGACGTTGGTGTTGAAAATCCGGATCTTATTCAGGCTTTATGCTGAGTGGAGTGGAGTGCAATGCAGTAGATCTTCATGCTGATTTCAGAGTAATGCAGGAAGGCATATCTTGCTGTATTTCTGATCCTGGCTTTGACGTGCTCATTTGTGTCACCGCCTGTAGTTGAAACGATGCTGTCTGCCTAGGTTGGAGACGAATTTCTTTTGATGTCTCCCATTTATGGTGATTAGTGCTTGTTGTTTTTGGTGGTGGTGGTTGGGAAGCTTCATCACCTTTGTCGCCTTTACGCTCAGCTGAAGTCCTGATTTCCTTCACTGCATCACCTGTTCTGCCAAGTTGTTAGTTTTCACCTGTAGATCTTCGAGGTTATGTGACAGGACATTAAACATAAATCATCATCGGCGAAATCAAAATCTTATTCTAGGGTCTTCTCATCGGTCCAGCCAGCGTATGCTCATCTTCTCGCTCCTCACAGCTGTCTGTTGCATGATTCAGTTCAGTCCAGTCGACCACAGTCGGGATGATCATCGGTGATAGTAGGCAGCAGGCTTGTCTTACTCTTGTCTTGACTTCGAAGGCATCACTGAACTTTCCATTATGAATCACTTGGCGTGTAGCGTCATCTTATAGCATATAGCTGTTGAATGAGGTTGACAAGGGTTTGTAGCACTAAAATCATAGTGTTGAAGCAGCTGCCTGCCAAATTACTTCTCTGTCGACGCTGTCGAAGGCCTTTTCAAAATCGGTGAAGTTGAGGTTGAGTTGAGTTGACTGTCATTCTATGCTGCATTCTATAATGATAAGAAGAGTAGCGTTGCAATTCGATCCGCGCATGATTTGTTCTTCCTGAATCCAGCCAGCCAGCCAGCCCGCGTTTTCCGGTCGTACTTTTGAATCCAGAGCACCGTTTAGTCTCTCCAGGATGATGTGGCCTAATATTTTACTTGCTTAGGGTGGACAGGGACACGAGCATGATTCCGCGCCATTTCTTGCAAAGCATTAGGTCTCCCTTCTTTGGAACTTTGACCATGTAGTCCTTCTTCCAAACTACAGGTACGTTTTCCCACTTCCTTCGAAACCTTCTGCAATAGTGATGTGAGCGTGTCCGCTGTTGTCTTTGAGTCTGTTTTCAGTGCTTCTGAAGGAATTCCATCTAGTCCAGCTGCTTTCTTGAATTTCAGCAACTTTATGTTGTTCAGGATTTCGCTTCTGGTTTTGTCGTAGGGCTTGTGTTCACTGGTAATTCTTTGGCTTGATTGCTGGTGGTATTTCTGGACGAGTGGCAAGTGGTGGTGGTTGATTCAAGGACTTTTTGAAGTATTCGGCCCACAATTTTCTTTGTTTCTCCTCTTTAGTAATTAAGTTTCCTTTCACCATCTTTCATTGGTTTCATCTGTGTTGATCTCATCCCTCTCAGATAGTAACCTGATTATTGGGTATAATGTTGTCAGTTCTCTGTCTCTCATACCTGCAGCCTGTTCTGCTTCACTTGCCAATGTGTCGTAGAAGTATCTTTTGTCTTTGCGTGCACTCTTCTTCACTTCTTTGTCCAGTGTAGTGTTTTATAGGCTGTACTCAGTTCCTTATTTCGTTGTTCATCCCTGCACTTCACTGCAGTGGTTTATCTTCTGCTTCACCATCTTCCTCTCCCTTCTCTTTCAGCTTCCATATATCCATCGAGATCTATTCCTTGTCTTGCTTCCACTTCCTTCCTAACACAATTATGAAGGTTTCTTTCCATTTCTCTTTCACAGAGTTCCAGTTTTCTTCCATACAGGTTTCTTCAGAAATGTTTCTCAATATCTCCCATTTTGTCCTGATGACTGACTAGTGTGACGTTGTTCTCTAAAGTTTCGTCCTTCATTTTCTGTTCTATGTATTGAACGTGAACTGTGGTCTATCACCAACTTTTTAGAAGGCTTTCAGCTTAATTTAGAAGGTAGGTTTCTTGCACTAGGTGGTGATTAGTGTTTGTTGTTATTGCTTGGGTATCTTCACCATTTCTGTCTTTTATACGTTCTCCTTAGGGGATATCGGTGTTCGCTGCTTCGCCTCTTCTGCCACACTTATGATTTAATTATTTCAACTAATTAAATTAATTATTCTATCTCTGTATTGTGATTGTTTTGAAAGTATTTTTGATCAATTCACCACCATTGTGTTTGTATTACAAGTCATATGGTGAAAACCTGTATAGTAGATAGTTTAACGTTTATTTTAGGATCTGATGTTTGAGATACACCACTTAGATTTATGCATAATTTTCTTTTGCTGTTTTAATCTGTCATTTTTATCCATGATTGCTTTATTTAATGTATAATTGAATTATTTACCTTATCATAGTAAAATGAGTAATGAAATGAAATAGTCTAAAGAGATAGAATACAATGAACTCTGATATAATGAAAGTTTAATGAGCTTTAGTTTCACATTAACAGAAGAACAATATATCATTAGAGTTGGTCAAAATGATGCCTTGAAATAGCAGAGAAAGGTATCAAATCAATTTTGATTGGTGCGAAAATAATTACACTGTATGCAGCGATATGCTAATCGATAAAATGATTATATTACACGTTGATTCATAGATATGCTGTAAAAAAAAAAACTGGTTCGTAATAAGTGTCACAGAAACTGGAAAGTTTATTGTGTAAGGAGTAATATGCGTAGTTATGTAGAAGATAGCTTATAATTTAACGTAAGGTTAGAAACTTATAAACTAGCTAGAAATGAGTTAACTCATAAGGTTTTAGAGTAGGCATTCATCATGAACTGACATCAGTTGGTGGAACACTGGAAACCTAGAAGTATTGGGCAGCTGTTTCTTCCTAGTATGGGACTCCTCAGCAGTGGGCACCCATGAACCCGTCAGGGGTCGAACCTAGAGCCCACACGTTCCTTGGCCAGCACATTGACATTGGGTCACTGGGTCGGACGGAATCCAGTGGTATACATTTCTTACATCTGTCAGGTCACGACAGAGCTCAATTATCATAAGTTTTTAGCCTACGTATACTGTTTGGTGACTCTGAATAAGAATGACATACGAATATTTATAAGATGCTAAGTGATTGAGGGCAAGAGGTAAGAATTCCTGCTCGAGATTTATTTCCTCTCTGTTGTCACAAACCAGTAAGGCATATCTGTCACATCGACAGAGGTGATATTCCCGCTGACATTTAAACATAAGTCTCCCAGCGATGCAGACACATACGGTAACACTACATCTCCATCTTGTGCTCACATCTTCATATACTCACATTCTGTTCGAATTTTCGTATTGCATTATAAAATCAATAGTTGGTTAAGCCTGCTTGAAGGTATCGAACAACATTGATTCATTATTCATATTTCCACAAACAATGAAGTATCATCAACATACCTATGCTAATTCATCATTTCCTTAATTACAAAGTTCAGATATGTTTGTTGGAGATGAGCCATAAATATGTCAACTGGGTTAAGTTCTAATGATAAACCCATAGCCACTTCATCAGCTTGCGAATATAATTGACTACTAAACTGAAAGTAAATACATCTGAAGTGATTATTTCTCGATAACTTTGTTGTCAAACGAAAAACATTTTTCGGTAAATCTCTTTGCATAACTTCTATTCCATTGGAAAATTATTATTATGTTGGCATGGTGTTTCACTTTCACAACACTATTATTCTTAACTCCGAAATTTCATTCTCTGATAATCCACTCTAGAGTTTATTCATTTGATGATGACATCTCTTACTATTGTCCCTTTGATAAGAAAATGACCTAGGGGAATGAAACCTAGTGTTTTGACTACAAAATATTGAAGGGAATCTGTCATAAATATCCCCTTGTTTCTAGGATTTAATATTTATCGATATGAGATTCAGTCGTTCGAGGGTTTGTAATTTCTCTCTCAAGAACACATTTCGGTAGTGAGTGTTTTGTAGAGTGATTCTCTTAGCGAAATTCTCTCATCAATTGCTTCTTCATATTCCTAATTGGTAGGCCTATTAAGCGTGGTTTTATTTCTGTGTTTCTGAGATTTCTCTTAATCTTGCATAACATTTATGAAAGACAACTTCATAGATTGTGATTGTCGTTGTGGTGGTAGATTACAGTGGGGAGTTCTTAGGTTCAGATTGTAAACTCAGAGCTGTAGGTATTCACTGAACTGGAAATCCATCTGTGAATATCATTTAGTTCATCGGAGATTTCAAGGTGTTTTGGGTTGCAATTTAGAGTTAGTTTGTGTGGACATAAATTTTGCAAGAATGTTTGGTATTTAAGATTGTTAGTTGCAAGTGTTGTGAAGTCATGTTTTAGTAGGCATTATGAAATGAATTTCGCTGGTGCTAGCAGAATTCTATCGATCGTTCTATACTATGATAGATGTTGGTTGGCTGGAGGTACTGGATGGGTTGTCTTACTTGGCACATATTTCGTGCCAACTGGTACCAACCAGCAAGGTGCGTCTGCATCCTGAGGAGAACTTATGTTCCTCACGTTATTCGACTGAAGGCTGCATTCAGAGATGTTATCACTCAGCTACTACGTTTGATGACTGACCTCGTTTAACACTGTGTTAGGTCGATCTACTGGTCATAGAAGAGTAACCAATCTCATCATATTGTCTGGTCATGACTGCTGAGCAAAACTGTGTTGACCATTTTGTAATGTGTTCTCTAAGCTAGGAGGCTAATCATTGCGGTTGGAATCCACAGAGGGAATCAGTTACTTTGAGATTGCAGATACACTTTGCTGACAGGCTCCAAATACAGAGAAGTAATTGTGCTCTAATATCATAGTAAGATTCCAGGATATACTGATGGTAAAGTGTGTTCTTTTTTACACAAGATTATCTGTAGGAACGTCAGTAATATTTCGCGAATTTCTGGGATTCACTTTAGCATTTGCTCAAAAATTGAGGCAGATAAATGTTTTCGGTATATTCACTGGTATGAAAATGAGAAAAGTATTTTTTTTTTGACCAACGATGGTGATCCGCTGTTCTTTTATCTGTGATATTTTTTAGGGATACTTGCTTATCTGTCTTGCAGAAGAGATTGTCGTCACATCTTGAACTCTCTGACCTTAAATTTCACTGAGTCATGATGGTAGAGAATCATGTTAGTCTACTTTTATCGTTATGTTGTGTTTCATAGTCGACTTATCAAGTCAGTTTGTACTTGTTTGATGGATAGTTGTTTTTTTTGTGAACAGATCGCAGATTGAATCCTTATTCAAGTGTTTGTTGGCTAACCTTTTTGTTGGAATGCTATGCATCTAGAAATTCTTCTGCAGCTTTTGAACCTGTTCTTTTCAGGATTTTCACATCCTTCCGTTGGAATTTGTGGTCGTAATTGTTTTCGTACACTGAAACCTAGGAGACTCCACTAGTTCGCCTTACTTTCGATTAAATTTCGTAACCTATTTGAGCAGTCTGACGGCTTGGTTGTTTATCATATCTTTCCCGTCTTCCTTCGACAACAGATTCTATAACTTACATAACATACTGTGTAGTGATTTTGTTGGTTTGCATACTACTCCAATCTTGGCTTAATGAAAGGAATAGCCATTGGCTCCAGTCACCACAGCACAGTTTCAGTAATCAGTCCTGACATCGGCGATCCCATAGATGTCACTTTTGGTTTCTTGTAAATCTTCCTATTGAATTGCAAATAGGTTGTAAGACATAAGTCGATCAACTCCGCTGAGTTTGATACTGTGAGCTACATGTAGTCATAAAGAGTTTAGTCTCTCTTCAGAGGAGCATTCATTATCCCTTTGGCTAGATTTTAGTTGACTGAAGAAAAGAGTGAAGAAACATTCAAGGACGCTATCTTTTCAGAGCATTAAGCCTTTAAATCTTTTATTTTGTTCCAAAATTCGTTTCCTGAGCTGACTAAATGTTCACTTTCACTGGTAAGGTGGTTAAGTTTTCCGTATACTCCTTTCTGTAGATTGAATGAACGCCCTCTAGGTAGTGAACCTATCCGTCGTAGTGGAATATCTATTTTATATATCATGAGTTGACCTTAGAACCTCCCCTGTTTTGTAGTGTGTGAACAACAGGATAAACGTTTCGCAGATCACGATTACCTACTTATTAGTAGTGTATAACTTAAATTAGATTTGTTGGTTCTTTTCATTATTAAGCCACAAGCATAAATCGGTTTTAATGTTGTAATGATATATTCTGAGAGGTACCTACATAAAAAAGTTAGAATATTAGGAGGTTCCGACTTTTATAAACATCCAAACTACAGTTGTTACGAGTGTTGTGTATCCTCTGATTTCCTACTCATTAACTCCAATTGTTTTTTGGAAGACTGTGTAAGATTTACGAGGACTTATGGCAGAAAAATGAAATAATCTGGTACTTCAGGTTGTGTTAGGATTACGTTGTCCAAATGTCATATTGAAATGAAGCTTCTTAACACTCTATTGTCTGGTCCACAAATTATTATTGCTTTCAAGTATTGTAGAATGAATGTGTTATGTAACGTGGACTTGAATTATTTTAGACCATGAAACAAAAGGTTTGACTGAAAATCTTTCATCATACCTCAGTCATGTATGTAGATAACAGAGATTTATAATATTTATTATTATTATTATTAGTCCCTTGGGTTCCTAGTGGAACATAGGGCTTCAGTAGCACGCCTCCATTTCATCCTGTTCTCTGAGATCTTTTGAACCTGGTCCTACGACAGCCCAGAAGCTCTCATTTCCTCCTCGCACGACCTCCTCCATGTCACCCTCAACACCGACGCCCAACTCGTTGCTTCTCATGGGGATTCCACTCGAGCAACTGGTCTGACGCGTGATGTCCCCAGTCGGCATTCTCAGTGTATGCCCAATCCATCTCCACTTCCTTCCACTGCATATTTGTTGGGTGATAGGTTCTTGCTTCGTTGGTTCGTTCCCAGAGCTCCTTGTTGCTTATTCTAGCTATTCTGGCCATCTGATCTTCAGTAGCCAGACAGCGTAAGCAGTTGTTGATGAATGTCTGTAGTTTATTGGAAATCCATTTCGCAACGCGCCAAGTCTCTGAACCATACAGGAGTACTGACTTGACGTTGGTGTTGAAAATCCGCATCTTGTTCCACATGTTGAGTGCAGTGCAGAAGATCTCCACACTGGTTTCAGGCTAATGAACGCTGGCCTGTCTTGCTTTTCCGATTCTGACTTTGACATCCTCGTCTGTGCCTGTGGTGCCTGTAGTCGAAACAGTGCTTCCTAGATAAGTGAAGGAGGTTACTTCCTTTAAGTTCCTCCCGTTCATGGTGACTGGAGTTTGTTGTTGTTGTTGGTGGTGGTGCGGTATCTTCATCACTTTTGTCTTCTCTATATTCACCTGAAGTCCCGTCTTCGCTTTCTCTTCTATCAACTTGTTAGTTTTCGCCTGCAGATCTTTGAGTTTATGTGACATCAGGCACAAGTCATCGGCGAAATCCAAGTCTTCTAGGTTCTTTTCCGCGGTCCAGCCAGCGTATCCCCCTCTTCTCGCTCCCCACTGTCTGCTGCATGATCCAGTCCACCACAATAAGGAATATCATGGGGGATAGTAGACAACCTTGTTTCACTCCTGTCTTCATATCAAAAGCATCACTCAGTTTCCCATTGTGAATTACTTGGCGTGTACAGTCTTCATATAGTTGTTGAATGAGGCGGATAAAGGTTTGCGGTACTCCGTAGTAATGAAGCAGTTTCCAAATCACCTCTCGGTCGACGCTGTCAAAGGCCTTCTCAAAGTCGATGAAGTTGAGGTAGAGAGTTGACTTTCATTCTATGCTCTGTTCTATGATGATGCAAAGCGTTGCAATTTGGTCTGCACATGATTTGTACTTCCTGAAGCCTGCCTGTTCCGGTTGTAGTTTTGAATCCAGTGCATCTTTAGGCCTCTCCAGGATGATGCGGCTTAATATTTTACTTGGGGTGGACAGGAGAGTGATTCCAAGCCAGTTCTTGCAAACACTGAGGTCTCCTTTCTTCGGCAGTTTGACAAGGTAACCCTTCTTCCAATCAATAGACAGGTACCTTCTCTTCCTTCCACACCGCCTGAAATAGTGGTGTGAGCATGTCCGCTGTTGTCTCTGCGTCTGTTCTCAGTGCTTCTGGTGGGATCCCATCTGGTCTTGCTGCTTTCCCATATTTCAGTAGCTTTATGGCGTTCAGGACTTCCACTTTTGTTGGAGGATTTATGTTCACTTGTAATTCAGCGGCTGTAGGTGGTATTTCTGGACGAAATGCAGGTGGTGATGGTGGTCGATTCAAGAGCTTCTTGAAGTGGTCAGCCCATTGTTTCCTCTGTTTCTCTTCTTTTGTAATTAAATTTCCTTCTTCATCTTTTATTGGTTTCATCTGTGTTGGTCTCTTCCCTGATAGCAACCTGGTTATTTGATACAATGTTGTCAGGTCTCTCTCTCTCATACCCGCAGCCTGTTCTGCATCACTTGCCAGTGTTTCGTAGAAGTGTCTTTTGTCTTTCCGTGCACTCTTCCTCACTTCTTTGTTCAGTGTTTTATACATTGTGCTGAGTTCCTCTTGTCGTTGAGCATCCTTGCCCTGGTTTATCTTCTGCTTCACCATCCTCCTCTCCCTGCCCTATCAGCTTCCAGGTATCCGTCGAGATCCACTCCTTGTCCTGTCTTCTTTCTTCTTCCTTCCTAATACGGCTGTGCAGGTTTCTTTCCACATCTCTTTCAAAGACTTCCAGTGTTCTTCCATACAGGTTTCTTCAGGGATGTTCCTCAATATCTTCCATTTTGTCTTGATGGCTGGCTTGAAGGTCTCCTTTGTAGTTTCATCCTTCAGTTTCCGAGTGTTGTACTTGAACTGTGGTCTGTCACCAGCTTCTTTAAAGGCTTTCAACTTGATTTGGAAGGTTCCTTGCACTAGACAGTAAGTGGTCTGAACCTACATCTGCTCCTCTCCTTGACCTTGTGTTAAGTAGACTGCATCTCCATTTTCTTGAGATTGAGATAAAGTCGATTTGATTTTTAGTGTGTCCTGGTGTCTGGTGAAATCCATGTCGCCGACTTGTGGATATCTTTGTGCCTGAACACACTGCCTCCAATCACCAAATCGTTGAATGTGCAGAATTCTGCAAACAGTTCTCCATTCTCGTTCACTTCACCTAGCGCCTCTCGACCCATGGTTAGTTCTCTTCCTGTGTTGTCCCCTCCCAGTTTGGCATTCATGTCGCCCATTAGAATTTTGATATCACTAACTGACGTCTTGTTAAGTGTTGATTGAAGTTGTCTGTAGAAATCCTCCTTTTTCTCTTGCTCTGCATTATTTGTAGGTGCATAGTGTATCATTGTATGATTGTGACCTTCCTTCCTTTTGAGTTGAATCTTGCTGTCATGATCCTGGAGGAGATTGGTTCCCACTGCATGAGAGCCTTCGATACTCTTGAGGACATCATGATAGCCACTCCATAACTCAGTGTGCTGGTGGTTGGCGTCTGGGTGAGAATATCGGAGTAGATTATTGACTCTCCAGTTGACAGTTTGGAGAGTCCACTCCTATTCCATCTGATTTTGCAGATTCCAAGCACTTCAGTTTGATACCTCCTCATCTCGTTTGCAATCTGGGCTGCCTTTGCTGGGTTCAAACATGGTGCAGACATTCCATGTCTCCACGTTTACTTTCGCTTTCACCGAGAGAAGACACATCGGTTGATTGACTTCCCGAAGGCTTTCACCAACTGGCGTCATTTCGCCTCTCCGATTCCAGCGGGGAATAAGTTTGTTTTCATTTTTTATATTTTGTTTGTGCTTTGAAGTTTCTTTAGCGGTTAGATTTGTTTTACGGGGTAGGGTTGCTAGCCCTATGCCCAACCTTCCCTCTTTACCCGGGCTTAGGACCGGCTAGTAACTAGTAAACTAGTTAACCAGGCGAGGTTGATTTATAATAACAACCTTGTTATTAGTTGGTAAACTACGATTCGTGGAATCTACTCTCTTTGATGAAATACATTTGGTCCACGGTTATAGTTTTTTAAAACGTTATTTTTTACCCCTTCCCCATCACTACCTGTGTCACTTGTTGTCAAATCAAAATAGACGGAGAAGCACCCCATGTGATTGGTTGCACGAAATCGAAAGTATTGTACAACGGAGCAAATCAACGAAGGGTTGCTTTGTTTCATGATGACCAGTGATACCGTCCAAAATGTTGTAACCAAAGAGGAATCAATCTTTATGGAGCGCTTTTGTCTCACCGCGTTTCTGTTTTTAGAGTCTTTAAAGGTTGCCCCTAAGAAGTATGAGAAGCAGACGTACATGCACTACGTTGTGCGAGATTCACATTTGTGAGATGATCGAAGAAGGCTACGTCAAGTTTGTTTGCTGTAAGGCTAGTGGACGCCGGTGAATAGGTGGTGTCGTGACAAGAAGGTCGGTTCTGTTTGTTTTCATTATATATTTCGTAGAATATCCCTGAAATGTTCTTGCTAGGCGTTCATGCTCGTGAAGTTCTTAGAAGGTTTCTGGACAGTTCTTCGGTGGCTATTAACTCATAATCATCCTTGCAATTCTCTACTTATGACAATCCTTCTTGGGCGCGGAAGATGAGGAGAGTTAAATTGGAGAGCATAAGGTCATTGCTCATGCCCGGGACGGCTGGATTCAATGCGTGTGGATCAATACATATTAGTCTCAGGGACTACTAGAACGCGCGTTTCGTCCTACACGGGACTCGTCAGCTGGATGTACCTGAACCCCAGTGAGTGATGTGGTTCCCATTGTGGATTGGACTCATTACCCATCGCTTCAAATGCCAGAGCGTTATCCACTAAGCTGATTCCCAAATAGGACGAAACACCAGTCCTGGACTCCTCTGGTAGTCACCAAGATAAATGTTACGTCATGAATAAGCAGCAGTATCAAGGTATCTTGGGGACATCACGCGTCAGGCCATCGAGTGGAAGCCAGATGGGAAGCGACGAGTTGGGCGTCCGAGGGTGACATGCAGAAGATCGCGCGAGGGAGAAATGAGAGCTTCTGGGCTGTCGTGGAACCAGGTTCAAAAAATTTCAGAGAATAGAGTGCACTTGAGACGTGCTAGTGAAGCCCTATGTTCCACTAGGAACCCAAGGGACAAATAATAAATAATAATATCAAGGTATCTGCATAGGAGCCCATCTAACAAAAGAGGTCGGGCAATTCAGTTCTGTATAGCAACTGGAAATTACAATTATCATGACAATAACTATACTCAATATATTTTGAAACAGGCCCTCTGAACTAATACACAACACTGTCACTACAGTATTAAATTTTCTACAAACTTTAAATTCATTTCGGATTGAATTTTACTTTCTTAAAATAGAATTAATGCGACATATGATAATGGTTTTCTAAGCCAATCTAAATGCAGATAGCTTATCTGAGCTGAACTAATCACATTCCTACAAGTAAGTGTCCTAGCCCAATAGAGAAGTAACTTAGCCATACAAACACATTGTCTTTTAAACGGAGGAATCAACCAAACATTTTTCATCTTCAATTTCTTTTTCTAAATTAGGGATAAGAAATGTGCCGGGTAATAAACGTCAACTTTCTTTGACTATTAGACTCGGCCTACATCCGTGTGTCTATCGCTTAACATTTCATATGAAACTCTAGCTTCTAAAAATTCTTCTACAATACTTTAACTTAATCATTGTAAGGTTCATGCATTCTATGATTTAAGTTCATTATTATCTTTGCCTAGATGTACTTAACTTAAGGATGATAGATTAGTCCTTCTTACTGCTAACTAGTGTTTGTGAGTTTACTAAACTATCCGAGGACTAAGGTGATGAATATAATCCTGTGAACATTCTTTTAAGTTGATTGTGTTGATAATTTTTCTCTATTATCCTTCTGTTTCATAGAAAATCTGTCAAGATTTTGTTGATTATTGTACCTCTTCAACCCATAATAGTTTCTGCTATAAAGCCATTGGATTGTTAATGTAAGATAACTGAACCGTTCTTTGTTTCGTAAATGAAAAGTTGAAGACTTCGAGTGAATATTTATGGACTGTGAAAACATTGAGCATAATCTTTGCCTTAGTTTTTCATAGTTCTTCTATGCTTTAGTTGATTTTGACTGTTGAAAGTGACCGGTTAGTAAGTAATGCAACGGCGGAGATTCTTTGACACTACAACTCATCGGAAGTGGAGGTTAAGGAGAGCAAGGTACTACTTATGTCTCCTCAACTCACAGAATTTAGCATCAACAAAACACCATGTAAGCATTCATTTAGCTTTTTGAACATGTCTAGCTTCTTCATGAGGCTGACACTAATGATGACATCGCCACGTCTTGCAGTGAGACACAAAAGATTAAATGAAAATGCTTCACAAAAACAATTTATCTTCTTTTACAAGTCAACAAGTAAAGTTTCGTGCTAATAGTTTTACCTTCATCTAATAGGTAATGAAGGCAGTATTAATAAACCAGGACCAAATAACATGTTTCAAGGACTGAATCTTAATTGACAGAAGTGTTTACCGATTGTTTTCTGCCTAATTTACCATAAAGTTGTATAGTTTTCACTGGAACTATGTTTTTAGATTTCTATGATTACCGAGGAAATCAACACCATGCGTCAGAACTAGGAAACAGGTGGTCAACAACTTTTGAAGTAGGATATCTTGTTCTCTTTCTTTAATGATCAGAAGAAGAAGAAGAAGAAGGTATTAATGGTAATATCAGAGCAGAATCAAGGAATACACTTAATTAGCACTAGAGAAAATTCTGTTCATGAAATTGTTGCAGATCTTCTCATTGTTTTGGAGACGACGGAATATATATATACTACAATCCGTTGAATTGGTTTACTGCGTACGCATAAGAAACAAGCCAGTGGATTAGATCGGACTGTGTGGTTATCATATAACGCATTCAAAATCTTACTCACTCACCTTCTAGTTTCTTTGTCGAGTAGTACTATTCATCAGTTATTATTTACTGTTGCTTGTAAGTACATCCTGTGTACTTGCTGAGTCGCGGGTTTACCTTTGTTTTCTTCCTCTTTTCCGTCCTGGATTCTTGTGGCCACCACCAAAGTCACACTGCTCTACTCACCCTCCGGCAACAACGCATCTACCTACAGGCTAGATAAGACCATTTCAACAGCTGGTCGTTATAATCAGCCTACTTTCTTCTCTATAGATGAGTACATTCGTAGTACTATTTGCTTACTTACCAAATAAGCTAGGTGAGTGAAATAAGAATATTAGACCACCGCCAGGTTCTCAGTTCTACCCAATGTCCTTTATGATCTTTTTTATCTAGCATTATCGCTCTTGTTACGTATCTTTCTCTAGGTTGCCTTCAGATCAGCTGTCGCTACACTGTTGACTCTGACGTTTGATCCAGAAATGTGCCCCAGTGGTAAAATGTGGAAAGTTCGTTACTAGCTAGTTATTATTTATTAAGAAGTAAGCGTTTAGAGCACTCTAATGCACTCAAATCTCGTCCTCATGACTTCCCTCTAACCAGGAGGGTATTTTGTCGCTTTCATTATCCCCCCCCCTCCTCTACAATAAAAGACAATATTAATTTTTAAAGGAACATTTGGAATAAATTGTCTCATTTTCACAAATTAAACCGGTTAGGTATGAAGACAGACAGCTCATTCATTTTAGATGAATTTTCTTTTCAATGAAGCGTCTCTTTTGTTAACCTTATTGATGAACAAAAAAGTTTTATTGAAATATTTACGTATTACTTAGAATCCCTTCTTTTGTGAATATTCAATCTAATTTCACTTTTTTACTCCTGTGAATTTATTTTCACCTGGGTACGAGTATTCTTATCCGAAACCATTTGCTAACTTGCATACTTTTTAAATAATTATGTGATAATGTATAGTAATGATGGGCAGTGGCTATCAGTGTAATCCAGGATGCGCATTTCATCCTACTTGGGACTCGTAATAAAGTAGTTTCATTTTCAGTTGTAATGTTATTACTTGTATTGTCTCATCCTGACTGGAGTGAATCGATTGGTCTTTATTGGCAATATAGGCTCATGTGTAGATGCTTCGACATCGCCTGTTTTAATTATATACACTATTGATGGATAGTGGCTAACAGTAGAGTCGAAGACGTGCATTACGTCCTAAAACTATACCCCTCGCACAAGAAGTGGCTATCGTGGCTGGCTGATCTAGTAGATGACGTTCTGGTGTTTGATGTGATTTTTCCAAAGTTTGAATCCTGGTGGGGACAACATCATCCATTGGCAGGTAGGTACATCCAGCTAACGACTCAAGAACAGGGCGAAATGCGCATTCTGGATTCCATTGTTAGCGACTATCCATCACTAATATACACACTTTCAGTTTCCTGTCTATATTCTCTCTTTTCTTCTAAACATGTCTCGCGTGAATAGTAGTGAATAGCTTTCACAATTTTAACTGATTTCTACTGTATCTTCTTAATATTTATTTCAAGGAATTAAGTCTTTTATGAATTATCTGCTTAACCAAATAGGAAATGGCTTGAATTATATAAATGAATAATTAGTTGCTTACACACCATCTGTAACTGTTATAATAAATTTATTGGTTACAGTAGTCAAAATGACTATCTGTGATGAGACTTAACTGGTCGGTTTAAGATGTATAAAACAGAAGAAATGAAATAGTACTGAAGTTGTTTTAGTGTTGAATTTTCATCTTACTTTGTTTCATTTATTTTGAAAACAAATAAAGACTGTTTAAGAGTACAGGTACAAAAGAGGAAAAGATGATATTCACTAGTTACTGGAGAGTAATCAGTTTTACACTGTTTAGTAGAATATGCTGATCGAACTCGTTGACATTGCTTTCAAACAACTTACATCAATTAGAGTACACCACAATGCTGAGTCTTCAGACTTGGTAACCACATCACATCGAATTTGTTACACTGTCGTAAATATTCAATATATCTAATTCGCTTTTACAGAAAGTCAGCCAAGACCTGAGTAACTTAATGGTAAGAGGTCTGTCTGCAGTCTTGATTGACGTGGCTGTGAATCGTTGAGGAGAAACCAGTTCTTTTGAGGTTGCACATACACCTTGACGATGAGTTCCGATGAGCGCAAACCTATTTCAAGCATAGCTTTTTATCAGCCATCGCTAACTAACCAGATAAAGTTATATATTTTCCACGTTTCCTTATAACTTTCTTTGCACTCTCCTTTATGAAGTATCCTGGTTTACAATTTTGTATACTGCGAAAAAAATCATTTTTATAAGTGTTTGAAAAAATAAACTAACATACAGGATTTTCGTTTGCAGCTATATTTTCTGGTTTTATACTGAATAACTGGCGCCAAAGTCGTAAACGGCAAACTTTATATGTGACTTAAATGATTGATAAAAATGATTTATACAACACAAGTCTGACAACTTTTGGCATGACAAGTATCCATTCATTTAGGTGACTGTAAAATCAATTTCTTAAACTATTCGCTGCAAAAGGTGAATAAATCTTTTGAAAAAACCTTTATGTTGGAGAAAGGTGTTTAGGATGAATGCTGTGACGACTTAATATGTTTCCAGGAAATGTGTAGTAGTCTTGGATGGAATTTTTATCACATCTCCTTATTGTCTGACACCATAATGATTTTCTGATTTGAAGACATTCATAATAACATTCTTAAATACCTCATCTTGCAAAGGCGTTTGATCAAGTAAAACTTGACATCTTCATCCACTAAAACGAAGTGGTCTAACCCATTTGCCTTCTCTATTTAGTTTTTTTTCGGTTTATCACTTGTCAAACATCTTTGAGTTTGAGAAGACATCATTCGCTTTGTTGAATAAATAAAGTTCCTGAGAATCTAAACAGTTCGCTTTAAAAGTGATTTGTGTATAACTTTAATAAACGTCAATGGTGACTTTCGAAAATTGGAGCCGGTCTACACTATCTGTCAACTTAAATTCTATTCTCTTTAGTAGTTTGTAAGGATTTCATGTGAAGGGTTACTTCCAAAGAGTTCACCTTTCAATAAAAAGTCTAAATAATCTTTTAAATTAATCTGTAACTAACTAAAAATATTCTAAGTGATTAACAATAAAAACCAGGAATATTCAACACAGCTTAAGTTTTATTTATATAACACGGGATAAAGTAGAAGAGCTACACTGCTTTAGGTTCAGCCGACATCAATATATAACATACGTTGAATTTGGCATCGATCACTCTAATATTGCATTTTGAGTCGTGAAATGCGAGACAGAAAATAATCTGGCATTTGTTTCAATTATGGGTGGCGGCACAGACGAGGACGTCAAAGTCAGGATCGGAAACACAACAATACAGGCTTTCATTAGCCTGAAACTAATGTGGAGATCTGCCTCACTGCACTCAGCATAGGAAACAAGATCCGGATTTTCAACACCAATTCAGTCAAGTCAGTGCTCCTGTATGGTTCAGAGACTTGGCGCGTCACGAAAGGCATTTCCAACAAACTACAGACATTCATCAACAATTGACTACGATGGCTCGTTACTGAAGATCAGATGGACAGAACAATGAGAATAAGCAACAAGGAACTCTGGCTGCCAACGAACCAACCAAGAACCCATCGCTCAACAAATATGCACTGGAAGGAAGTGGAGATGAATTGGGCATATACTGAGAAGGCCAACTGGGGACAACACCCGCCAGGTCAGGCCGTCGAGTGGAACCCCGATGGGAAGCGTCGAGTTGGGCGTCCGAGGTGAGGGTGAGATGGAGCAGATTACGTTAGGAGAAAGTGAGAGCCTGTGGGCAGTCATGGCGATAGGTTCAAAAGATTTCAGAGGACAGAGCTCATTGGAGACGTGCTAGTGAAGCCCTATGTTTCATTAGGAACCCAAGGGACAAATAATAAATAAAATAATAATAATGAGTGCTGATAAGATGGGTTTGTTACGGTTATTTTTGAACGGGTCGAAATAAACTGTTCTTCATTCCAATTCCAGGAGTAACTTGAAACTTCCTCAATTTGTTTCATTTACTTCTCTTGCTTCTTGAAGTACAAAAGTAATGAGCAGATGATTTTCTGAAAATATTTTTGAAAGTCTATACCGATGCCGGAAGTTTCTATGGAATGTCATGTGAAATCTGTTTAAATACTGGTCAACGCAACGAACTAGCTTAATTTTCATTTGGAAGGTCGTGGGAATTGACTGATTTCGAATTGATATTCATCACCGACTGACATCAATTGAAGAACCATTAAAAACTTAGGAGCATGCTACATGCCCTTAATTTTGTATAGCTTTTGACTACTGTTCTATCCATAACCTTAAAATAACCTACATAGCTGTTTTCACACTGATAATTGTTTTTCTTTCCCCTCCTCTCAAGGCTGAACTCTGATTGGTTGTTAACTATATGTACCATTATATGGATTTAGTGTTTGTCAAGGTCATTTAGAAATGTATATATTCAGCAGCTCTGTCAACTATTTTAACTGTTGTTGAGACAGTAAAACGTTCTGTGTCGAAAGTCTGTCTTCTCTTCTCGTCTTTGTTTCGTCGGTGGTATTGTTGTAATGGTGGTTGATGTTCTGATTTGCCTTAGAGTATATTCGTTTGTGCGTTCGGTTCATATCGTTCGTAGTCCGCTAGGCTCTATCGCTCATAGACTTTTAGGTCATTATACCAATCATAACAGAGCACTGACAAATGTTCCTTATCAGAAATGTGCATCCATGATCTCCTTAATGATTGAACCGATAAATTTTAGGTTTCGTGGCAACACGTTGTTATCGAGTTACTAGGTTAGAATCCAATTGTCTAAGTTCTCCTAGTCCTATCAGTTTGTGACATAACTTAACCTTCATCCTATGCTATCGTTAGGTATTTTTCCTCAAGTTTGAATTAGGAGAAATTGGAAAATGTGGAGCATTGGATTCCGACTCAGTGGCTCAATGGTAACACGCACGTCACCGAACCTAAAAATTTCGAGTTCTGTCCCTTGTAGATTCATGGGTACGCATTGATGAGGAGTCCCATACTTGGACGAAACAATTATCTAGTGCTCTTGAGTTTCAAATAGTTCTCAAACTGATATCTGTCTATGGTGAGACAAAAAATGAATGAAAAATAAAGTGATAATTTGCTTTTTTGTTAAGAAATATCCAATCATTAAAAGTCATAAATAGTCACAAATATTCACAGTGTTCTTTTCAGTTGTTACGTTAAGTAAGCATTTAAGATATATTTATAGAAAATGTTGTGTACACTTGCCACTTTGTTAGTATACCATGGGAAATGTATGGAGGTATACGAAAATTACAAGTAGTAGTGTATTCAGTGTATATTCAGAATTTCTCATGATTTCCAATTTGAAATATAGTAGTTATATGATAATGGGAAAATATAATTATTCCTTTAAAAAATTAATGAATTTGCTCAAAACATTAGGGAAAGAGATACCATGATATAATATGAACTTTTTATGATGAACCATTTGTAAAAGATTTACAAATTGCATAGTTCATGTTCACATTCTTTACAACTGTTATCTTAGCGGATAGTTTTTTTCCAATAAAAATCCTGTTGACATTAGAGTAATAGAGAAGTATAAAAACTATTCAGGTGTAAGATATATCAATGTAGACTGTTTAATTTATGAATAATTCGTAGATCAAACATCCTATTTTAGGTATACTGATTCATTCAGGTTAATCAGTTAGATCTGAACAGTTTTTCCCCGGGATGTATTGCTTATTAGCTCATTCCTGAAAGAGTAAAAAGGCAGTTCATATCACTCTGCTTTATCTGTCTAGTGAAATCTGTTGACTAGCATAAGTGTGTACCAATGCTAAACTAATGAGTAATTTATGTACATGTAAGTAGTGATAATGAAAAATGAATAAGTAAATGAGTTTATAGCAAAATCATTCATAGAAGCGGTATATTTGTTAGTTTGTAGTTCAAAACAATAATTTTTAGGAGAAGTAGAAACTTATCTGTCTATAAATTACAGATCTACTGACTTTGAGTTTACAACTGTTAGTCAGTTTGAAAAAAATGCAACGTGGTAGGTGTTTAGTCACGGATACTTACACATTAAAACAAAATTCCTAGGACTAAAGACACCCATCAACACTTTAATAGGTTATTGATATAATACCTAGGTAATTAAATTTTCATTTATTATTTATTTATTTATGATTTCAATTATCTTAAACTTAATAGTAATTTGATGCTAAGAATGGGCAAAATAATCTCATTTTTCTCTTAGCGCATTACCGTGGTTAGATTAATAGGTTTGTCGAAACTGTGCTTGGTTTATGATTTCTTATATTAAGGTTATATTAGCATCTAGGTTGAAAAAAGTACAGTTCCCTTATACAGTAACTAATTAGTCTGTTTATTCAAGAGTCATCTATGTATGATGTGTAGTGCCGTGATCAATACAGAAAAATGCGTTTTTTGAATGATCAACTTAACAAAATTGAAATGATTGTAGACTAACTTTGTTTCTCTTTCAAATATTTTTTGTATCTTACAAAGACAAAACATAAAAGATTATTAAAAATAGTGGTTTATGAGAATGGATGATCCAGAAGTTCGAAAATACCCTTCCACATTCCTATCGTACATTATTTTAAGAAATAATAGTGATGAGGAGAGGGCAAAATGAGTTTGTTAACTTAATTTTATAGAAGTAGGACTTTTATGCTACCACAATGTATTATCTGGTAATGAAGATATAGAATAGGGTCATTGGATGCTTGGTAACCGTAACTTTAATTCACACCGGTACATATTACACTTTAATCCACTGCTTTTGAGGTTCAATCCTATTGTAGACATGTTGTAGTCTATTTAATGTCTAGCGATGGAATCTAGAACACGCTTTTTATGCTACCTGAGACTCGTCACCTGGATGTACATGCACTGCAGTGAGTGTTGTTCCCGCTGGGACTCAAACCGCTTACTCATGGCCTCAAACGCTAAATCACCATCCACTGGGCTACTAAGGCATGACAACTGCCTCTTGTGTAACGGGTGTCAGGCACTGTTCGATACTTGTAACTTTTTGTTGCTATACTGGATTAAATTGGTAGACCTCTGTTGACATATACTCTCTTATGCGGATGCATCAGTATTGTCTAATTTTTCATTATGTTGCAATTTCCTTGATAGTGGTTATTAGTGGAATCCATGACAAGCATTTCGTTTCATTTGTGACTCATCAGCTAGACTAGACTACAATATTATGAATATCCAGACAATATCAGAAGATCACCATAAGAACTTATCTGTCAATAAAGAGGTGAATAACTCGAAGCAGTATAGCAACAGGGAATTACAGGTATCAATAAACTATATCTCTGTATGTCTGTAACCAGGACTAGAAAGTTAAGGAAATATCAAAACTAAAATACAACACCATGAAAAAGTAATTCTGGAAAACAGAAAATGTAAACTCAGATGACTTTGAGAAATTTCATACCTGTGTTAGACAATTACTTTGTAAATTGTATTTAAAACTATCATCTGTTTATGAAATAAGTCTTACTTCTTCAGTGCACTTGGAACTGATCAAAATACAGACTACGTGAATTAATTACCAGTTAGTAACCGATATACGTGTCTAGTCTTTTGTTTTCAACCTTGGACAGAGTCTGTTAGTCAGGTTATTTCAGTATTCCATTAAGCTAGGTTAAATGACACTGCAGATGCTAAGCGTTAATAATAGAAAAGACGGATTTTCAGCTATCAGTCAATATCAACATAGGACCAGGCATTACTGCGTAACGGTCCGAGTTGCAACACCTCATATCAGTATATTAAGTAAAAAAGCAGTGAAGCAGAAGATGAAGATAAGAGAATGCAGTCAAAAGAAATATAAAATACGAAAAGAGAGAAGTGAAGAATGAGAAAGTGATGAGATTGGGTAAAGCATCGTTAAGATGAGGATAATGCGTGCATACGTCTCCGCCACTGAGGTTGGTTCCGAGCCATATCACATAGAGTCAGTCTCCAACCACTGGTTCCTCTCAACCCGCCAACCCCAACCACCTAGTCTGCATCGCCCCACATGGCTCCAACCAACAGTCACAAACTTCATCCATTGGTGCCATGTTGTAGTCTGGCCACCTCGTGTCCTGTTCCAGCCTGAATCTACTTCACCCAACATTGTGTGATGAGGCAATCAGTGACTAGGCATACATAACACATGTTCCAACCAGCTATCTCAGTCGATGAAGGTTCACAACCTCATCAACCGACTCACCTCTTCTCCCTAAAATTCCAAACCTAACGTCTGCATTACTCATGTGGTGACACCACGGGATACGGCCTGTACTACGAAGGCCACAGTGGTCAAACACTTGGAGCCTTCTCATATCTTCTACTCTCAATGGCCATGTTTCACAACCATACAGTAGAACAGAATGGACTGCTGGTCAGTACACGCAACCCTTAGTATACAACTGGATATGACGTTGGCGCCATAGGTGGAGTAAATTGGCAAAAGTCAATCGTGCCTTTTGTATCTGTGCAGGAATTTCATCGGCAACCAACTTACCAGGGTTGATCCTGCTTCTCAGGTAAGTGAAGTGATCGATACACTCACCCACTTCACTTTCTATTGTTAGCCGTGGCACCGCTAAAGACCGATCCCGGAGCAAAAATTTGCATTTGGGTGATAAAACTGCATCCCAAACATTCTCAAATTCCCACTCAAAGTGTTCAGAAGACTCTGAATCTTGTCAGCGTCTTCACTTAACAGAACTATGTCATCTGCATATTCTAGGTCTGACGAAAATTCACCTGTGATTAGGTCAACTTGAATAACAGAGCTGAAGTCTGGGATTTAGCTATTATGCTTATCAAACTATGATTAATCTCCTGTAAGACTGAATTATGAACACAAATTTGTTACCAGAAATTCTTACCTGATTGACTTACAAAATTTAACACTCAAAAACTATTTCTTCATAGAAGAAGAATACATAATGCAACTACATTTTACGATCAGGTTAGGTAATTATTTTTAACGGATATTAATTGTTCTTTATCATCAATCAATAATGTTTCTCGGATTCTGTGGTACTGAAGCATTCGCATCTGCATACTGGATAGATGGATAGACCATCTACGCTTTCGTTACACCCTAGTCGCCAGTTGTCATAACCTAAGTTACATATTATTATAATAATAGTATTATTTGTGCTTTGGGTTCCTGGTGGAACATAGGGTTTCACCAGCATGTTGCTCATTCCACTATCTTTTCTGCAGTCTTTTAAACCAAGCTCCACGACTGCCCAGAAGCTTTTATTTCTTCCTCACATGATTTCCTCCATATCACACCTTCGGTGATATGTATATATATATATATATATATATATATATATATATATATATATATATATGGTCAGCTTAATACGAACCTTCAGATTTCATCCTTGGTAATTAGAAAAGGTGGTAAGATAGCAGAAGGTATGTCCCAATCTTAGAACATCTTCAAAATACAGAGGTTTATATGCATTTTTAAATAGTCTTGACTGTTTCAAGGCCTTCTTTGACGGTCATATTCTATCAATTTTTCCTCTTCAACCAATCCGCCACTCGAACACTGGTTTAGATGCTTTTTCTTGAAAGTTTCATGCATCTGGATTGGCTGTGAAAGGTTTCAGAGATTTATAGCTTCTTATGAAGATTATAATAATCTTTTCGTATACTCTATCAACTATGGTAAACAACTAAGGTAAACACTTTTAAGATAAACACATGAAGTATTTAATACGTAAAAACCTTACGTTAATCTTGTCAAAATGCTGCTGAATCTTCAGTACTGATTGTACAAAAAAGCATATTTTCTACGATTTCGAATCAAGTATCATTTAGTAGTGACAAGTTAGTGAACTAAAATAATTAAAAATTTGAGGTTATTCTGGCAGCTGAAAATATTTATAACCTGATCGAAGTGAGTTATAAAAACGTGGCGAATATGGGAAAAGCTGGATTCAATTAATCCATAAATTTCATTAGTACTCGTCAGTCGTCTACTCTGCATACTTGATTATATATACAATTGGGCAATGCAAAAGAACATACATACATACATTCATTTATAAAGTAGATTGAGATATTGATTAGGTATAACAGAATAGAAAGGAACAATTTTTAAAGGATATTTAGTAGTGCAAAAGGTTGGAGTGAACACTTGAATTGAATAGGTTGAAGATAAACTACGTAACCGGTTGTAAATTTGAATGGTAGTGCAACCTAAAGAATCATGATTTTCATATGAGAAAGTAATGATAGTAATAATAACAATTACTGTTTGTTGATATACTTGTAATTCCGCGTTGTTATGCTAGATCGGGATGTTCGATATGGCCTCCTGTGGAGATGCCTCGATATTGCCTAAATAATTATTATGGCAATTTATTTAGTTGTGGATAGCAGAGGAATCCAAGATACGTGTTTCATCCTACTCAGGGCTTGTCACTGGGGTGTAATTACATCCAGCTGACGAGTCTCAAATAAAAAAAAAGGCGCGCCTTGAATTTTACTGCTAGCCACAACCAAGTAAATTAAGAAAATAAAAGTGTTGACAGTGAGGTGAGAAATGAACCGGTTTAGGGTAGATTAGGTCATTCAGAACAGGATAGTTAATAGATAGACAATGTCACGAGTGAACCAAGTGTTCATTGAGACGAATAATAATGACAAGAATGGTAACATGAATAAAATCAATTGGGCAAAATAGATTACTGACGAGAAACTAGAAGTATAGGTCAGGGGTAATAAGGGAAGGCAGACTGCAGGTGAGGAAGACTGAATAAAATTAGGCGGTGTCACGATTCCTACCATTTCCTTCTGAATGTGAAGGTTTAGTTTGACAATTCGAATCACGAAAGCCTCTGCAATTACAAGTAACTTCTTATTTTACCGTCAAGTGATAATCTTAAAGGATTTGGAAGTATCAACAACATGTCTACAGTCCACTCGATGTTGCGTTATCGAACTCGTCAGGATCTCCTATCTGGCCAGCTTCAGCGATTTAGATAGGTGCTCAACCATTCAGGTAGACAGACGCCTCTTCATTTCGCGAATGTATTTGCTTCCGTGGACATATTCAAAGTGATACATATATTTAGATGTGTCGATGACAGGAGAGATGGCTATCTCCGATTGCTACAATGGCCGTTTTGTGGTGCTGAGTAGCATGAGTTTGGCATGGTAATAAATCCTTCTGATAGACTTTTTCAGTCTTCACCTAACAACCTTAGTCAACTTCGGTGTTGGAACAAGTTATCCCGCGTGAATTAAGCAACATTTTGACCAGACTGATTTTTTATTGGAGGAGAATTAAATTCTAAAAATGAAGGCAATGTTCCGTCTACGAGGGTTTTCTATAAACAGACTTTTCGATAGATCCACCGATTATTTTCATCAATGAGACTTCTAAGAATCTGCTCAATTATGAAGGTAAGGTTTGCTTGACAAGAATTGAAGCTCTTTTGTATTTCTGCTGACTTCATTTTTAAAAATATATGATGGTCTCATCTGTGCAACTATGGTACAGCCCCACTTACTTTATGAAGCACTTCAAGCTACCAGTTTCCACAAGTGATAAAAATAAATCTATGAGAAGAGAGCTCAAAAGGCCTTCAAATACTATCCTGTCAGGTTGAAGGGATGGCTGTCCGATGAACTGGAACCGGAGGATCTACGTATTCAGAATAAGAAGCTTCTTCAACTCACTTATTGGTTTCATTAGCTGGCACATCTGTGAACAGAGATACAGTATCGAGTAAAACAAGATGCTTATCATTATCATTTATATCAGTGACGTTTAGAAGAAACCGAACGGTGCCAGCCAGAAGCAGTGTGGTTTCTCGAATAATTGTTCTTTTCTATTCTGTTATACATAATTGCAACCTTAGTCTACGTTATATAAGTATTGCGCTGCCCAGTTGTATATATAATCAGATCTGTAGGGTAACCGACTGACGAGTACTACTGAAATTTATGGATTTATTGAATCCAGCTTTTTTTCACATTCGTCTCTGAGGTGGACAGGTTAGGGAGTTCTCTGTGAACGATTTCACTTCATGAAATGAAGGAATTATTTAAATTTAACGTCAAATTATATCCATAATACAGCCTAAACAGATCTCTTCTGTATAAAAGGATTCAGTTTGTAAAAGGTGTATAGGGATAGCTTCTACTCTGTGCATTGGATAAATGAGCAAGCTACGAGGAAGAATAAATGGCTTACAGTTGATAACTATAAAAGTCTTGCTTGTATTCATTTGATATCTCGTATCCACTAAATGTGTAAGCATTGAGCCTTTGATTGTTATGGTCTGTAAGTCGCTTAGTCGTGATCGATTATGTTCAGCTATTCTAGTATACACAAGCCAAACTGTAACCAGCTCCGGAGAAGCAGTTAAACTGATAAATGCGTACAGAAAATACAAAGTCAAAAATTCTATCTTCTATCCTGTAACTGTTACTGGCACACTGTAGAAGACAAGGTATGACTATAAAGTTTATTGAATATTCTTTGAAAAACTTATCTCAAAAGTTGCATTGTTATTTCGCTGGTGGTGTTTAGTTTACCAATTTATGTAATCAGAGGAATTTACATGTGTTTGTGCCTATGTGTTTATCTTAGCGCAGGTAGGCAAAAAAATATTTTCTTCGTTGGTATATTTTTACACACAGAACTTCAGGTACTTGAAATAAAAACTTACAGGCAACAATGAAATATTTATCCATCTTACATAATTAGTCTGTTTTTGTGAAAAATGGTAATAGAATGGTGTACACAAGTATGTATGTGCGTGTACGGTCGGTTGGATTGCCACATCCATGAATAATTCATTTACATTCAGTACTAAAGATTATAAACCTATTTTACCAACTCATAATTCATTCATAAAGTATTACCTTTATTACTCTAAGTAAGTATTTGAAGTAAGGAGACTGATGAAGGAAGACTACACCTTGACGAAAACAATACAAGACTGTAACATTATAAATATTCAGACACTATCGAAGCATCCATCCAAGGAGTTTGATGGAGTAAAGGAACGAGAAATTACAAGTATTGAACGATAACTTCTGATAGTCTTTGTACAAAGGCCTAGTGGATAACGCTTTGGAATTCGAAGTATTGGTTATTCGGTCAAGTTCTCAGTGGAAACAACATCGGCTGATGAATCGTAACTAGGAAGACGGAACGCATATCCTGAATTCTATTGTTTGCAGTCAAACAGACCACAACAGTAAGAAGGAAACATTTAACCGGTTGAAGAATGAAGCAACATTAAAAGCAGTAGGGCTGGTAGCCAACTTTTATCAAAAAATACTTGTCTCATATATTAGGATAACTCTAAGCAGTGGAGTTCAGTCTTTTAATTGTTTAGAGAAAGCAAAGATTACTAATATGTACAATGGGAAGCAGAATATCTTTTCAGAGTGAATTTAGAAATATTAGTTTCAACTATACGCCACTTTGAAAGGCTTCATTTAATCAATTATCTTCAGCTGATATCCATGGCAATGAAATTGTTGCCAGTACTGATTGAATTCCACTAATTTCAGAGTAAAACATAAACTCATTAGTACAAAAATAGTGAAAAAGTGAAAAAAAAAACCTGTTTGAAAATCAATAATATATCGAAAAGAAATTTATACTTTACACTTGTTTTCCACTATTCAATGGATCAGACTAAGTGAAATACATATAAAGATTAGAAATAATTGAAAAGAAAGCAACAACCAAATATTCTTTGACATTTTCAACTACTGATTCCACAGAGAAATGCCATCTCATCCAAGCAATTATATACGATTATTGTATATATTGTAGAGACAGTACAAAAGTAAACTTTTTGGCATACACACACACACACCATATAGAGACCTAAATGTTTCATTTTTCTTTCGCTTAAGAGTATGTAAGTATATACAGTTTTCAGTACTAGACTACTGTCAGTATAATTCTGTAGATATTCAGGAAAAGAGAGGAGTGAAGAAAGTTTTCGAAATAGAAAAAATAACTGACTTTCTTCAGTAGATGTACAAGACAAAAAGAGAATAAAAAGTTGTAGAGTAAGCTTATCAGAAAGAAACAAAAGTATGTTATCAGTACAATTGTTTTTATATCATACCGTCGTTGATCGGACCGAATAGATCGGTCTCTATTGGCATATGGGATCCTGTACGGAAGTCTCGATATTACCTGAGCTCTAATGATATTAATGATGGATAGTGGCTAGCAGTGGAATCCAGGATGCACATTTCGTCCTATTTGGGACACGTCAGCTGGATGTACCTGCTTCCCAGTGAGTGATGTTGTTCCTACTGGGATTCGGACTCGAGAGCGACCACTTCAAACTCCAGGGCTTTATCCACTATACCACCCAGTCAAGATAGCCACTTCTTGTGTGACGGTATAGTTTTTAATATAATTGTTTTTATATCATACCCTTATTGATGTAGTGGATAACGCGTTGGCGTTTGAAGCGATCACTCCCGAGTTTGAATCCCGGTGGGGACAACATCACTCACTGGGAAGCAGGTACATCCAACCGACGAGTCCCAAATAGGACGAAATGCACATCCTGGATTCCACTGCTAGCCATTATCCATCATTAAAAAGTATTTGGCTATACTTTAAAACTCCTCAGAATTGAGAACGTTAAACTTATATGAGGCGAGACTTTTAGGACACAGATTTTTTTGATGTACAGTCAGATGCCTCACTAATTGATTTCTATGCAGCAGTACATATAGCTTCCAGCGCTTAACGGTAAAGGGATGCTGTAATGTAGTATCATTAGTCATACTGAGTAAAAGTTGACTTCCTTGAACACACACGAATTCGAGTAGGACAATTTAAAGATACGTGAACACACTAACTCGGAAGCAGCCTGAGAACTCTTCAATATATATTACTCAAGTAAATTTGCAATAAGTCGCTACATTGACCTACATTGTTCAAAACAAACCGAATGAAATGAGACTCTCAACACAGAAAAGAATGAGATTACTAGTCATTTGGATGAAGATAACTCATGTAAACCTAACCAAATTCCTACACTCAGTTAATCAACACCCCCACAGTTGGACCAAATCAACTAATCAGAGTAAAGCATTCCGCTTGAATACATACCAGTCAACTAACTAGATCAAGATGATTTTCATCACCTCAGTCAAACAAAATTGCCAACCATTCTGAGCAAGGTAACTTTCATGAACTCATTTAAGCAAAAGAGGTAAGCCAACAATATAGTTAGGTAACCTACTGAGAAGACTAGAAACAAGGGGTCAACCAGTCAAGTTCAGCATACACCCCTGCACTGACTAAGAGAGTGGTTAGATTACATTTAGACTAAAAGTAACTGAGAAGCATTTTTTCAGTGAAATCCAAAGAGATAAGCTTCTATCTGGAGGTGTGTGAAGGTTAATTAATTAAATTCAGATTGGAATTCATCGTGAACTGACACCATTTGGAGGAACATTGGAAACGTAGGAGCCCTGGACGGCTGTTTCCCCTTAGTATTGTACTCCTCATCAGTGGGCACCCATGTCCCGTCAGGGATCGAACCCAGGACTTTAAGATCCCATGACCAGCAGGTTAACATTGAACCACTGGGTCGGGATTCTATAGTCCATACTTCCTACCTCTGTCACTTAACCATTTAGTGTGACCTACATCAAATATCGTGGGTGCGCACTGCTGAGGAGTCCCATACTGGGACGAAACCATTGTCTAGTGCTCCCAGGTCTCAATGTCCCTCCAACTGATGTCAGTCACTGATGAGTTTCAACCTAAGGTGAGCTTTTGTCTTATTTCAAAAGTATGTCAACGAATAAAGATAAAAAGTGATATACTCAAAGTCATTTATTTACAGAATAGTTTGGTGGTTTAAAATATATTCATCTGATTTGACTGCAAAAAAGAAATTGGTCTTCGAATAGGGCTGTTTTCATAACTTTTCATCACAGCAGTCTACGGATATCATGACGCCAATAAGGACAAAAGTTTAATACTAGTTAAGAACAAAATGTATTGAATTATGAATGGGATATATATAGTATACTCTAGAGCATAGGAAGTAAATCTAACATAACAAATTATTCAACTATAAAATAATGAATAAAGATTACATTTTGAGGGGATTGTGGAGATTTGGAAATATTTCAAGTTGTTATTCATCGAAGACTGACATCAGTTGAACTAGTGCTCGTTGGTGACTAGCTTCGAGAAGTATTCCCGAAGTTCCAATGACAAGTAGTGACCGGTGGAGTCAAAGCCTGATGGTCGTGAGGACAAATACTCAACGATGACATTGGGTGGCGGTTTGTGCTATATCGTGAGCTAACAGAAGTTGGAAATATGGAGCACTGGATTCCAACCCAGTGGCTCAATGGTAACGCGCTGGTCGCGGAACCTGAAGGTCGCGGGTTCGATCCCTGCTGGTGGGGTCGTGGGTGCGCACTGCTGAGGAGTCTCATACTAGGACGAGACAGCTGTCCAGTGCTCCCAGATTTCCTTTGTTCTTCCAACTGATGTCAGTCTTCGATGAATAACAACTTGGAATAAAGATTACGTTTGCCTGTGTGTTTTTATTAGGATTGAGTAGGAGAACAAGAATTTTTTACACAAGAAAATGTAAAGTGTTCCACTCAAAAAGGTTAGACTGTAACAATACGAATAGAAGTAGATTGGAGAGAAAATTATTGAGCAAAAATCAGTGTTGGAAAGCTTAGACTGTAACAGCCAAAGGGACTGAACAAAACGTTTATATAGACTGATTTCAAGATTGTCTTTCTTAAATAGCCACAGAATGAATAAATTACATATCCATATGGTGAGGCACTTTGAATGTAATTATTGTTTCATAATGACAAGGCAAAAACAATTTTGTCTGTAAATCTACACTATTATTCTCCCACTGTTTGACAAGAAAGAATGCAAACATTAGGCTCTAGAGCTGAAATATTCCAACTGCGTCAATTTGGAATGACACATCAGCCTCCTTCTTTTTGAGATTTCCAATTAAAAACTCCATTGAAATATATTTTACCGTTACAATTTCGAAAGGTCATAGAAGAAGGGTATTTTCATGTTTATCTAAGTAGCACCATGAAGAGGATTATTTTTTTAGACAATATTAAATTTATCTCCTAAATATTATGATAAATTGAGTCTACTAGAGACAAGGTGTGTGTGTGTGTGTGTGTGTGTGTGTGTGTGTGTGTGTGTGTGTGTGTGTGTGTGTGTGTAGGTGTGTACCGACAACTGTAGTCATAAAGTGAACGAATGAACGATTATGATAACAGTACTGAAAACCGTAAATCAACTTTAAAAAATTTCTGTATTTAGGATTTAGATCAGTTTTCATTTTCCTTTTCTATTATCATTCTGATATTTCTAACGAACGTTTTCTTATATCACACTGTTTTTCAACCTTTAAATGTAGTTTTATTTAGCTATATAATGGCAGATGAAAGTTTCTCAATTGAAACTTTTTTTGTAGGATTTGTTGAAGAACAGTTCTACGACTCTTTGTTCCACAAGTGACCTCACAATTTTTCAACTTTTAGTGAGAGTTTACTTTTCAAAAATTTCAGATAATAGTCTCAATGATAAATCTGCATAGCACAATAGGAAGACGGGGGTTACTTTGAGAAGTGTGATATTTTAACGCAATACATTTCGAACAATCTGGTCATAAATTTTCTTTTTAAAGGATTTTACACAAAATGTGAAAAGAGACTGGGGTAGGGAAAATAAATTAAGATAATGATGGAGAATATTTGCAGTTCAGATAGATGGTCTTGGTTGTATTGTTTTACCTCAGCTGGGTTGTTTAATCGTGAAGCTTTCATCGTCTTCCTAGACGACATCATGAGAAGTCACTTCAGTATAAAGTGAGCTGTCAGGATCTCCCCGTGAGTGATTCAGTAGATTGCCCTGACCAACTGGTTTGTGACTGGTTGTTTCCTTCCATTGTTGTGTCATTGACTGACCACACAGATTTTCCTGTTGGCTATTCCTCTGCTTCACCTCCCACTTTTCTGTCCTTTACCGTTTTTCTCACTGGTTGATAGATTGGGTCTATGTTTATACACCCATCAATTGCTGACTGAATGACCAGAATGCCCAACTTCCAGGAATTCTCTCATATATTTGTGTTTTCTCTGTCCAATATTTATAAATTGTCGAAATGGAATTCATGTCCATAATTATCCACATGCATTGAAATGAATGATGAAATGTCGGTGACGTTTAATAGCCAGTCGGTGTTCATGTAGATGAAGGTGAAGAGAGTAACCACTTTGTCCAATATAGTCTTGACTACAGTTAGTTATTGCAGTTGATTTTGTAAATGATATTCAGTTTGTCTTCTTTGGTTGTCACATCCTTCGATCTGCACAATCGTGTTTCGAGGGAAATTGTTGATTTATGAGCCATACTAATTTCAAGTGATTTCAGTAATCTTGTCGTGATTTGTGATACACTCTTCATGTGTGATAGGATGATGCATTTGTTGGTTTTCGTTGATGGATTTGTAGTTGACATTGTACGGGATAGGCATCTTCTGATAAATTTTCGTGGGTCTACATTCTTCTTTAGGATGGACATCAAGTAATTTTCTTTATTTCTCCGTGACGTTGTTGTACTGCAGTGTGTTCTCACTCTTTTGAGTAGTCTGCACGCAACTGATTTTGTGAGTTGTTGGGTTGTTTCTATTGTAGTTGGGGACTTGGTCAGTGTGTGTTGGCTTCCTTTAAACATGAGTTTCCAGCTTTCCAGTATTTGTCCTACTGACTATGACATCAGGGAATGGTAGCTGATTGTTCGATTCCTTGTCCACTGTGAGTTTGTTGTCACTGAAAGCGTTGTTGATCAAACTGTGAGTGTTTTCTTTATCGTCTTTTTTGATGATGACGAAAGTGTTATCTACATAGGGGATCTAAATTTTGATTCGATTGATGGTAGAATGATGACTTCAAGTCTCTGCATCACTGCTTCTGCTATTAGCCCAGATATTAGCTACTACAGTGTGTCATATCGGTTGAATTATTTCTAGATTCTGTGTGAGCTGATAAAACAGTTTTTCAAAATAGAACTGCAAATCGGTGTGGATTTTGTTTCTGATAGACCTGTTAGTAAGTATTGGTGAGCACATCTTGATAGTGTCATATTGGTACTGTTTACGTGATTAGTCGCACAAAACCAACTTAACCTGAATGCATACATGGAATTGGCCAATAAAGAGGTCTTATCTTAAGCGCTTTTGTGGAGAAAGTAAGTCGTCAGGGTACAGCAAACAATATTCTTCTCACTGTTACCGATAGGCAAGCTTGTAGAACTGGACTCATTATGGCACTACTGAGTTCCAGATTCATAGCCAGATATCCTTTCGTTACTGTGATTTTGAATAAATGATAGTATCTTATTTTAGGTACAGTATTGTATCATCTGATTGGTGAATATGAATTTTTGTATACATAAAAAAAGTGATATACTAAGCAGTAAGTGAATATGTGCATGAAAACTATCGACCGGTCAAGATAGTTGCCAATATTTATATGACCCCTCAGAGATGTAAGTAATTTCTTTGGTATGCCTGGTCTTATACAGACTCACTTCACCTTAGAACCTTAGAAATGTTGAAATTCTAAAAGCGATTAAGCAATTGCTTTCACTCTTGGTCAGTTGATTCACGTTGAGTTCTCATCAAATCTAGATAGATAAAAGGTTGCAGTGAGGAGGTATCAAGCTTTTCTTGGTTCAAGAAATATGCAACTCATTGGAAACTTAAATTTAACAGAGATAAGATATATTTACTTCTCCTGAACCAATATCGAACTTTAAAACTAAAGTTTTCCTCTGAAGACCAGTACTTTATAAGTGTCAATATGATTTTAGACAAAAATTATTTCGAAATCAGTATAGCAATGTTGAAATGCTTATCATGGGATAAGGATAGGAAGACGTTTCTAGCAGGTATTATAGAGAAAATAACTAATATACATTTACTAATTCAAAAAGATGAATTATTCATGAACATAAAATGTTCACTTCTTCTAGAAGACAGAATAGTCACGCAAATAAAATTGAAAATCCTCTGTTGTTTACTATCAATATGACTTAATCATAACTAGCAGACACAGGAGTAGACATAGAGATTTTAGTCAACCTCCAATCTATTCGACAAAAGACAGAGTTGAGTCTGAAGTAAAGTCTGTCAAACTGAAAGCAATTTTATACATTAAAAACGTTTGGAGTTTCTGTTACGTAAAATTGGATTTCATGGAGTAGATGGTTTAAAATTGATTCTCCAAAACAATTTCAACGAATATATAAAAGCGAAGACTAGACATCTAAAAGTTATCATATTTCCCAATAAAACCTTATGAATGTCTGTTAGGTAGGCCTTGAATGTTGTTTTTAAAAAATATATCATCCTTGACAGCATGAAGATGCTATTTATCATATATTTGAATAAAAAGAAGAATACTATACTTACAAACAGAATGTTATAAAACTCTATCTGAGAAGCAACAAGATCTAAAATTTACTCCTTATTTCTATTTATTGACATACTTGTTATTCTCTGTTGTTTTGTTGGATCGAATTGTCCAACCTCTATTGGTATATGGGCTCCTATGTGGATACCTTGATATTGCCTGAATGTTAATTACGATAAATTGGTTGGTTGTGGCTAGCAGAAGAATCCAAGACGCGCGTTTCGTCCTGTTTGGGACTCGTCAGCTGGATATACCTGCACCTCGGTGATGTTTTTCCCACTGAAGTGGCTGTCCTTCCTCCATGGAGTAGTGGATAGTGCCTTGGCGTTTGAAGCGATGGGTATGAGGTTCGAGTCCCATTGGGAACAACACCCCTGGGGTGCAGATATATCCAGCTGACGAGTCCCAACTAGGACGAAATGCGAGTCCTGGATTCTTCTGCTAGCCACAACCAACCAATTTATCATTACTCCATATTTGTGGATTTGTAACACACAGTCATACAGTATTATTTACTTGATGATGTTCCGCGCAGTCAAACTTCAACTAAATAGTAACCCAGAACGTGCTCACAGAACTAAGATATCGAGTGATGAGATCATATTTGACGTACAGTCATGCCTGACCTCCTCAGTCTTTAAGTTTCAGGACAAAATATATAGACAAGCAGAAGGATTAGCAATAGCATCGTCAGTATCATCAATCGTAGACAATAAATTAATAGATAGTTAGGAAAATTGGAACATATCGACAATTTCCTTACACATATAAACTCAGTAGTAGACGTAATCCAATTCCCTTACAATTCCAATTCCGATAAACAAAGAGAAACACCTATGTTGGATTTCAGGATAAAACGAAAGACATATGGTGGATTGGATACTACTGTCTACAGGAAACCAACACGTTCCAACAAGTATCTAAACTTCAGATCATCTCATCCAATGACAGTTAAGGCAGGTCTAGTCAAATGTCTAAATGATAGAGTTAGGAAAACAACTAAGCAAAGTAATTTAATCTATCAAATTCCATTTAATGACTATAAGGTCAAGTAAATAGGTGAAACTAGTCTGGTTGGTCGGGGTGAACATAGGAGTTTAGCTAAATATAGAATGATAGATCCCAATAATAGGATTGCAACGCATGCATTAACGCGCAGCCACATAATAGGCTGGGTGGGATAAAACCATTATAATTGTTTTTTCCCTAGGGTTCCTAGTGGAATACAGGGCTTCAGTGGCACGCCTCCATTGCACTCTGTTCTCCACAGTCTTTTGAACTTCACTCCACCACTACCCACAAGCTTTCATTTCTTCCTCACATCATCTCCTCCATGTCACCCTCGCCTCCGATGCCCAGCTCGTCGTTTCCCATCTCGGTTCCACTCGACAGCCTGGACTGGAGCGTGATGTCCCCAGTCGGCCTTCTCAGTGTATGCCCAATACATCTCCACTTCCTTCTACTGCATATTTGGTCTTCGAATAGGGCTGTTTTCATAACTTTTCATCACAGCAGTCTACGGATATCATGACGCCAATAAGGACAAAAGTTTAATACTAGTTAAGAACAAAATGTATTGAATTATGAATGGGATATATATAGTATACTCTAGAGCATAGGAAGTAAATCTAACATAACAAATTATTCAACTATAAAATAATGAATAAAGATTACATTTTGAGGGGATTGTGGAGATTTGGAAATATTTCAAGTTGTTATTCATCGAAGACTGACATCAGTTGAACTAGTGCTCGTTGGTGACTAGCTTCGAGAAGTATTCCCGAAGTTCCAATGACAAGTAGTGACCGGTGGAGTCAAAGCCTGATGGTCGTGAGGACAAATACTCAACGATGACATTGGGTGGCGGTTTGTGCTATATCGTGAGCTAACAGAAGTTGGAAATATGGAGCACTGGATTCCAACCCAGTGGCTCAATGGTAACGCGCTGGTCGCGGAACCTGAAGGTCGCGGGTTCGATCCCTGCTGGTGGGGTCGTGGGTGCGCACTGCTGAGGAGTCTCATACTAGGACGAGACAGCTGTCCAGTGCTCCCAGATTTCCTTTGTTCTTCCAACTGATGTCAGTCTTCGATGAATAACAACTTGGAATAAAGATTACGTTTGCCTGTGTGTTTTTATTAGGATTGAGTAGGAGAACAAGAATTTTTTACACAAGAAAATGTAAAGTGTTCCACTCAAAAAGGTTAGACTGTAACAATACGAATAGAAGTAGATTGGAGAGAAAATTATTGAGCAAAAATCAGTGTTGGAAAGCTTAGACTGTAACAGCCAAAGGGACTGAACAAAACGTTTATATAGACTGATTTCAAGATTGTCTTTCTTAAATAGCCACAGAATGAATAAATTACATATCCATATGGTGAGGCACTTTGAATGTAATTATTGTTTCATAATGACAAGGCAAAAACAATTTTGTCTGTAAATCTACACTATTATTCTCCCACTGTTTGACAAGAAAGAATGCAAACATTAGGCTCTAGAGCTGAAATATTCCAACTGCGTCAATTTGGAATGACACATCAGCCTCCTTCTTTTTGAGATTTCCAATTAAAAACTCCATTGAAATATATTTTACCGTTACAATTTCGAAAGGTCATAGAAGAAGGGTATTTTCATGTTTATCTAAGTAGCACCATGAAGAGGATTATTTTTTTAGACAATATTAAATTTATCTCCTAAATATTATGATAAATTGAGTCTACTAGAGACAAGGTGTGTGTGTGTGTGTGTGTGTGTGTGTGTGTGTGTGTGTGTGTGTGTGTGTGTGTGTGTGTGTGTGTAGGTGTGTACCGACAACTGTAGTCATAAAGTGAACGAATGAACGATTATGATAACAGTACTGAAAACCGTAAATCAACTTTAAAAAATTTCTGTATTTAGGATTTAGATCAGTTTTCATTTTCCTTTTCTATTATCATTCTGATATTTCTAACGAACGTTTTCTTATATCACACTGTTTTTCAACCTTTAAATGTAGTTTTATTTAGCTATATAATGGCAGATGAAAGTTTCTCAATTGAAACTTTTTTGTAGGATTTGTTGAAGAACAGTTCTACGACTCTTTGTTCCACAAGTGACCTCACAATTTTTCAACTTTTAGTGAGAGTTTACTTTTCAAAAATTTCAGATAATAGTCTCAATGATAAATCTGCATAGCACAATAGGAAGACGGGGGTTACTTTGAGAAGTGTGATATTTTAACGCAATACATTTCGAACAATCTGGTCATAAATTTTCTTTTTAAAGGATTTTACACAAAATGTGAAAAGAGACTGGGGTAGGGAAAATAAATTAAGATAATGATGGAGAATATTTGCAGTTCAGATAGATGGTCTTGGTTGTATTGTTTTACCTCAGCTGGGTTGTTTAATCGTGAAGCTTTCATCGTCTTCCTAGACGACATCATGAGAAGTCACTTCAGTATAAAGTGAGCTGTCAGGATCTCCCCGTGAGTGATTCAGTAGATTGCCCTGACCAACTGGTTTGTGACTGGTTGTTTCCTTCCATTGTTGTGTCATTGACTGACCACACAGATTTTCCTGTTGGCTATTCCTCTGCTTCACCTCCCACTTTTCTGTCCTTTACCGTTTTTCTCACTGGTTGATAGATTGGGTCTATGTTTATACACCCATCAATTGCTGACTGAATGACCAGAATGCCCAACTTCCAGGAATTCTCTCATATATTTGTGTTTTCTCTGTCCAATATTTATAAATTGTCGAAATGGAATTCATGTCCATAATTATCCACATGCATTGAAATGAATGATGAAATGTCGGTGACGTTTAATAGCCAGTCGGTGTTCATGTAGATGAAGGTGAAGAGAGTAACCACTTTGTCCAATATAGTCTTGACTACAGTTAGTTATTGCAGTTGATTTTGTAAATGATATTCAGTTTGTCTTCTTTGGTTGTCACATCCTTCGATCTGCACAATCGTGTTTCGAGGGAAATTGTTGATTTATGAGCCATACTAATTTCAAGTGATTTCAGTAATCTTGTCGTGATTTGTGATACACTCTTCATGTGTGATAGGATGATGCATTTGTTGGTTTTCGTTGATGGATTTGTAGTTGACATTGTACGGGATAGGCATCTTCTGATAAATTTTCGTGGGTCTACATTCTTCTTTAGGATGGACATCAAGTAATTTTCTTTATTTCTCCGTGACGTTGTTGTACTGCAGTGTGTTCTCACTCTTTTGAGTAGTCTGCACGCAACTGATTTTGTGAGTTGTTGGGTTGTTTCTATTGTAGTTGGGGACTTGGTCAGTGTGTGTTGGCTTCCTTAAACATGAGTTTCCAGCTTTCCAGTATTTGTCCTACTGACTATGACATCAGGGAATGGTAGCTGATTGTTCGATTCCTTGTCCACTGTGAGTTTGTTGTCACTGAAAGCGTTGTTGATCAAACTGTGAGTGTTTTCTTTATCGTCTTTTTTGATGATGACGAAAGTGTTATCTACATAGGGGATCTAAATTTTGATTCGATTGATGGTAGAATGATGACTTCAAGTCTCTGCATCACTGCTTCTGCTATTAGCCCAGATATTAGCTACTACAGTGTGTCATATCGGTTGAATTATTTCTAGATTCTGTGTGAGCTGATAAAACAGTTTTTCAAAATAGAACTGCAAATCGGTGTGGATTTTGTTTCTGATAGACCTGTTAGTAAGTATTGGTGAGCACATCTTGATAGTGTCATATTGGTACTGTTTACGTGATTAGTCGCACAAAACCAACTTAACCTGAATGCATACATGGAATTGGCCAATAAAGAGGTCTTATCTTAAGCGCTTTTGTGGAGAAAGTAAGTCGTCAGGGTACAGCAAACAATATTCTTCTCACTGTTACCGATAGGCAAGCTTGTAGAACTGGACTCATTATGGCACTACTGAGTTCCAGATTCATAGCCAGATATCCTTTCGTTACTGTGATTTTGAATAAATGATAGTATCTTATTTTAGGTACAGTATTGTATCATCTGATTGGTGAATATGAATTTTTGTATACATAAAAAAAGTGATATACTAAGCAGTAAGTGAATATGTGCATGAAAACTATCGACCGGTCAAGATAGTTGCCAATATTTATATGACCCCTCAGAGATGTAAGTAATTTCTTTGGTATGCCTGTCTTATACAGACTCACTTCACCTTAGAACCTTAGAAATGTTGAAATTCTAAAAGCGATTAAGCAATTGCTTTCACTCTTGGTCAGTTGATTCACGTTGAGTTCTCATCAAATCTAGATAGATAAAAGGTTGCAGTGAGGAGGTATCAAGCTTTTCTTGGTTCAAGAAATATGCAACTCATTGGAAACTTAAATTTAACAGAGATAAGATATATTTACTTCTCCTGAACCAATATCGAACTTTAAAACTAAAGTTTTCCTCTGAAGACCAGTACTTTATAAGTGTCAATATGATTTTAGACAAAAATTATTTCGAAATCAGTATAGCAATGTTGAAATGCTTATCATGGGATAAGGATAGGAAGACGTTTCTAGCAGGTATTATAGAGAAAATAACTAATATACATTTACTAATTCAAAAAGATGAATTATTCATGAACATAAAATGTTCACTTCTTCTAGAAGACAGAATAGTCACGCAAATAAAATTGAAAATCCTCTGTTGTTTACTATCAATATGACTTAATCATAACTAGCAGACACAGGAGTAGACATAGAGATTTTAGTCAACCTCCAATCTATTCGACAAAAGACAGAGTTGAGTCTGAAGTAAAGTCTGTCAAACTGAAAGCAATTTTATACATTAAAAACGTTTGGAGTTTCTGTTACGTAAAATTGGATTTCATGGAGTAGATGGTTTAAAATTGATTCTCCAAAACAATTTCAACGAATATATAAAAGCGAAGACTAGACATCTAAAAGTTATCATATTTCCCAATAAAACCTTATGAATGTCTGTTAGGTAGGCCTTGAATGTTGTTTTTAAAAAATATATCATCCTTGACAGCATGAAGATGCTATTTATCATATATTTGAATAAAAAGAAGAATACTATACTTACAAACAGAATGTTATAAAACTCTATCTGAGAAGCAACAAGATCTAAAATTTACTCCTTATTTCTATTTATTGACATACTTGTTATTCTCTGTTGTTTTGTTGGATCGAATTGTCCAACCTCTATTGGTATATGGGCTCCTATGTGGATACCTTGATATTGCCTGAATGTTAATTACGATAAATTGGTTGGTTGTGGCTAGCAGAAGAATCCAAGACGCGCGTTTCGTCCTGTTTGGGACTCGTCAGCTGGATATACCTGCACCTCGGTGATGTTTTTCCACTGAAGTGGCTGTCCTTCCTCCATGGAGTAGTGGATAGTGCCTTGGCGTTTGAAGCGATGGGTATGAGGTTCGAGTCCCATTGGGAACAACACCCCTGGGGTGCAGATATATCCAGCTGACGAGTCCCAACTAGGACGAAATGCGAGTCCTGGATTCTTCTGCTAGCCACAACCAACCAATTTATCATTACTCCATATTTGTGGATTTGTAACACACAGTCATACAGTATTATTTACTTGATGATGTTCCGCGCAGTCAAACTTCAACTAAATAGTAACCCAGAACGTGCTCACAGAACTAAGATATCGAGTGATGAGATCATATTTGACGTACAGTCATGCCTGACCTCCTCAGTCTTTAAGTTTCAGGACAAAATATATAGACAAGCAGAAGGATTAGCAATAGCATCGTCAGTATCATCAATCGTAGACAATAAATTAATAGATAGTTAGGAAAATTGGAACATATCGACAATTTCCTTACACATATAAACTCAGTAGTAGACGTAATCCAATTCCCTTACAATTCCAATTCCGATAAACAAAGAGAAACACCTATGTTGGATTTCAGGATAAAACGAAAGACATATGGTGGATTGGATACTACTGTCTACAGGAAACCAACACGTTCCAACAAGTATCTAAACTTCAGATCATCTCATCCAATGACAGTTAAGGCAGGTCTAGTCAAATGTCTAAATGATAGAGTTAGGAAAACAACTAAGCAAAGTAATTTAATCTATCAAATTCCATTTAATGACTATAAGGTCAAGTAAATAGGTGAAACTAGTCTGGTTGGTCGGGGTGAACATAGGAGTTTAGCTAAATATAGAATGATAGATCCCAATAATAGGATTGCAACGCATGCATTAACGCGCAGCCACATAATAGGCTGGGTGGGATAAAACCATTATAATTGTTTTTTCCCTAGGGTTCCTAGTGGAATACAGGGCTTCAGTGGCACGCCTCCATTGCACTCTGTTCTCCACAGTCTTTTGAACTTCACTCCACCACTACCCACAAGCTTTCATTTCTTCCTCACATCATCTCCTCCATGTCACCCTCGCCTCCGATGCCCAGCTCGTCGTTTCCCATCTCGGTTCCACTCGACAGCCTGGACTGGAGCGTGATGTCCCCAGTCGGCCTTCTCAGTGTATGCCCAATACATCTCCACTTCCTTCTACTGCATATTTGCTGGGTAATAGGTTTTTAGTTGGTCCGTTGCCAGTCACAGTTCCTCGTTGCTTATTCTTATTATTCTGGCCATCTGATCTTCAGTATCAGTATCGAGTGAGCGTAGGTGGCAGCTGTTGATGTGTATCTGTAGTTTGTTGGAAATGCTTTTCGTAACGAGCCAAGTTTCTGAACCATATTGCAGCACTGAATTGACACTGGTGTTAAAAGTCCGGATCTTGTTCATGCTTTATGTTGAATGCAGTAGATCTTCACACTAATTTCAAATTTATGAAAGCCTGTCTTGCTTTTCTGATCCTGGTTTTCACATCCTCATCTGTGCCACCACCGCCTGTGGTTGAAACGATGCTGCCCAGGTAGGTAGGTAGGTGAAGGAGACTTTTTCCTTTAGTTTTCTCCTGTTAATGGTGATTGGTCCTTGTTGTTCGTGCTGTTGTTGGTTGGGTATCTTCATCATCTCTGTCTTCTCTATATTCACTTGAAGTCCTGTTCTCGCTGCCTCGCCTCTTCTGTCAACTTGTTGGTTTTCACCTGAAGATCTTCGAGTTTGTGCTACAAGACATTAGACATAAACTATCATCGATGAAATCGAAATCCTGTGGGGTCTTTTGATCAGTCCGGTGTATGCCCGTCATCTCGCTCCTCACGGTTTGCTGCATGATCCAGTCGACCACAATCAGGAATATCTTGTGTGATAGTAGGCAACCTTGTTTCACTCCTGTCTTCAGTTCAAAGGCGTCACTGAGCTTTCAGTTGTGGATCACACTCCTGTCACCCTATATAGTTTGCTTTGGTCAGTAGTAACGTTTTCTACATCTCTAGTTTACGTGTTGCATCATTTCTGTTACATGTGTTGAGTGTTGCTGATTCGATGAACAAAGATTCAGCAATCATTCTCGCTCTCTCTACTTAATTATATCGCACCTCAGTATAATGGTTTTAACCTTACCTGGTTAACTAGTTCACTAGTTACTGACCAGCTTTTAGCCCGGGTAAAGAGGGAAGGTTGGGCATAGGGCTAGTAGTATAAATTTATGCTCGAAATGTGGTCATCATGTAAATAATACTGTATCACTATGTGTTACAGACCGAATAAACAAATCTAATGTGGAATTAAATTCTACCACAGTGCGGAAGTTTTACACTTATGGTATTCCAATGTTGCTTTTCTCCAAACAATACCTCTCATGTCCCAGTGGCCTATCAGATGGAGCTTTGATGCTTGAAGCTATGGGTGATGGGTTCGAGTCCCAGTCGGAACAACATCACTGACAAGCCCCGACAAGGATGAAACGCGCATCCTCAATTTCTCTGATAGTCATCAAGTAGACTACAACATAATGAATAATCAGATAGTAGGAAGGGATCTGAATAGGAGGCCATCTGCCAGCTGAACTCAAGCAAATCTACCCAGTATAGCAACTGAAGATTAAAAGTATCAAACAGTACCTCCGAAGGGAACTAAATCATTCCTTCACCTCAACATCTGACACACATATGTGAAACAGTTACTCTTTGTTTGGAGTTTTTGCATCTAGATGGAGGATAAATTATGTAAAAATTCATGTTTGGGGCAACAGCAGGATATGTAAGGTATTAAATGCAAAGATTTATTGGGTGTTACAGTTAAACTTCCTAATAAGTGTAAAACAAGATTAGGTCCGGTAAAGCGCTGGAAACGATTTATAGGATGCCATGCCACGGCTCACAATAAGTATCACAATAGTGTATCGATTACTTCACTTACCTGGGAAGTAGGATCAGCACTACTTTGGTGACTCAGTGACCGATGAAATCTCTGCACAGATACAAAAGTCACGATTGACTTTTGCCAATTTACGCCACCTATGGCGCCAACGTCATATCCATTGTCTACTAAGGGTCGCATGTACTGACCAGCAGTCCATTCTGTTCTACTGTATGGCTGTGAAACATGGCCATTGAGAGTAGAAGATATGAGAAGGCTTCAAGTGTTTGACCACTGTGGCCTTCGTAGTACAGGCCGTATCCCGTGGTGTCACCACATGAGTAATGCAGACATTAGGTTTGGAATTTTAGGGAGAAGAGGTAAGTCGGTTGATGAGTTTGTGAACCTTCATCGACTGAGATAGCTGGTTGGAACATGTGTTATGTATGCCTAGTCGCCGACTGCCTCATCACACAATGATGGGTGAAGTAGATTGAGGCTGGAACAGGACACGAGGTGGCCAGACTACAACATGGCACCAATGAATGAAGTCTGTGAGTGTTGGTTGGAGCCATGTAGGGCGATGCAGACTGGGTGGTTGGGGTTGGCGGGACGAGAGGAACCAGTGGCTGGAGACTGACTCTATGTGATGTGGCTCAGAACCGATGTGAGTGGTGCAGATGTATCCCCACACACATTATCCTCATCTTAACGACGCTATACGAATCTCACCATTTTGTCACTCCTCCTTTCTTTCTTGTCATGCTTCATATTTCTTTTGATTGCATTCTCTTATCTTCATCCTTCACCTCACTGTGTTTTTACTTGATGTGCTGATATGAGGTGTTGCAACTCGGACCGTTACGCAGTAATGCCTGGTCCTAGGTTGATCTGGATGGATGGATGATGTTGTACATCTTGAACGAACGCTTGTACTGAATGTTTTGTTCGAAGAGCATCAACGGGCATATAGAATATGAACCCTGTTTCTTCTTTGAGATCCCTTAGGATCTGTGCTTAAACTTCACACTATCATTAGGAAGAAACGTGAAATAACTTGGTATCGACAAGTGGTGTACTTAACTGCACACTATATTTGACCTCTCCTGAGGAAGGCCTGAACAAGTGGAAGGATTAACGGATTCCACTGCTCAATATGAAGTATTTAACCTTGTGAATTTATTAAGCAAACATGATCCTAAAAAAATATGGTTGAGGAACGCATTTCTGGTTTTACGGCATCCATATTTTGAAACACACCAACTTAGATTGAAATTCTTTACGAGTGAAACATCCTGAGATATTAAATATGTCATGCTTGTCAACTTGTCAGAGTTACGAATGTTTGGAAAGATTGAACAAAAATAGCAAAGCCAATATCGCTTGTACTTATTCAGGAAAATGAGTATACATTTTGAGTAATTAATAGTCTCTTCAAAATAACGGACAAGAATCAAATCAGTTTCTTGTTGCTCCATGACACGATCAAAAGCCTCAGTTAAGTACCAAGGCTTTCTAACACGCTGGCAAATTGAATAATAACAGTTTTAATTCGTATGAGTTTAGTGACATGAATAAAATTTATCTGAGGTTAACCTCGTTGGAAGAAGTTTACCAGCAATGTCACACGTCAAACTGATTAGTCTTTCCTTTGAATATTCTAGTGCAACCTGGCAAAAGCTGAATTTTATTGTCTGTTCCTATAATGAGTCACTTGATGGTTATTTATGCATTATTTGGAATATTTTATTCTAAGGAACATTAACTAGTGTTTCATCAATGAAGAAGGAGTGAAAGTACTTTCACTGTGGCCTTAGTAAAGCAGGAGGTTCACAAAAAGACTATTTATTGTTCAACGTCAGTCAATCTATCATTTTCTTGGTGAATTTACCAATGAAAAGTAATTTTCTGATAAACTTTCTGATTTTTCATCGTGTTCACTGATTTCAGGATACATTTTGTCGACTAATAAAACATCAGAAATCAACAAGAACTTTGTGTAACTGAACATAAGAGTGAGTGACTAATTTATTGGGTTTTTAGATCTAGAAATCTGTAAACAATCACTTGTTGTAGTCAGATGAAACAATGGCACTCCAAATACTCCAAATACAACAACTTAATTTATAGATAATTGTTTTTATACGAAACCATCGATTATTGGACCTAATTGGTCGGTCTCTATTGGCACATGGGCTCCTGTGTAGATGTCTCGATATTACCTGCGTCCTAATGATATTAATGATGGATAGTGGTTAGCAGTGGAATCCAGGATGTGCACTTTGTTCTATTTGGGACTCGTCAGCTGATGTACCTGCTTCCCAGCGAGTGATGTTGTTCCAACCGGGATTCAGACTCAGGAGCGATCGTTTCAAACGCCAGCGCGTTATCCACCACACCACGATCCATCATCAACATAATTAGAACAGTGATAATATTGAGACATCCGCACAGGAGCCCATATGCCAATAGAGACCGATCAATTCAATCCGATCAACGACGGTATGATATAAAAACATTATATTAAAAACTATACCCGTCACACAAGAAGTGGATATCGTGGCTGGGTGGTGTAGTGGATAACGTGCTGGCGTTTGTAGCGATCGCTCTAGAATTTGAATCCTGGTGGGAACAACATCACTCACTGGGAAACAGGTACATCCAGCTGACGTGTCCCAAATAGGACGAGATGTGCATCCTGGACCCCACTGCTAGCCATGATCTATCGTTAATTTATATCATAAACGTTTCTGAAAATGTACTAATTTGGGTTTGTGTAGACGGGAAGCTTCAGGCAACAGATTTCCTGTTAACTGAAACGAGGACAAAATCTATAACACTTGATGGTTATTATTTCCTAAAAAGTACGAGAAAGATAGTTAACATAATAGATTTAATTTAGATGAGGAAAAAACTTTATTCAGGATGTCTTCATATCGAGTACCACGTGTTTTGAGCAAATATTAATCTGACAGTGAGTCTGATCAACCAGAAAACAGACTTTATGTTAGTCAACTTTCATCATTTCCGTTTGTCTAAAAGCTAAATGACAGAGATACTAACGCTATCATCAAAGTCTAATTCAGAAAAAATGTAGATTGATAACTAAAGCCGTATGATAAGCGACTCATTCGAGTGTTCTGCTCTACGTTTTCAGATTTGTTTGTCAAAGCAGATGATGAAAACGTCTTTCACCCAAATGTGAAATAATTTCCTGGAACCATTTCACAGAAGGAAATTAAATAGAATTTTATGCGTGCTTTTGGCTTATTCTTTCTCAGTAAATGATTTCTGAATAAGTTTTACAGTCTATCAGCGTTCTTGTGTGTTGAATAGGCTGCATACAGTTGAAACTTATACGTTTTCGAAAGAGTAAGTGTTACCTGCAAGTACTCAGCACTTTAAATAGCATTCGACGATGGATATTCATATAACTTAGCTATCACTTTGTAAAAGTTGAAGAAGAAGTTTAGTCTTGTTCAGAAACTTTTTTTATTACTGGTGTGTTTTACGACAGGTAGCGTGCCTGATTTTTATGACGGGTTGTGCCGTACTGTATGGACATATAACTTCAATGAAGAATATATAGGTCGTGTCGGAGATCTCCCTATGTAGAAAAGACGTGGAATGGACAATATTTTCATTTCAACAGTTTCTGTCTTACGAGTTATAAGCAAAGATTAGTTAAAACGCTACTGTAGACGGGGGCTAAAAAGCTCTGGTCCTTCGGACAAACTAAATGAAGTAATTCAGCTCATCGAGGAATATCTGCTAGTGAAGCCCTATGTTCGACTAGAAACCCATGGGACAAATAATAATGATGCAACTGATGAGAATATGAAGAAACACAATGAATTTATCATATCCTGCTAAACTTTGATAAACCTTTTGAACAGAACCAATTTTATAAAATCCTGTATGTGTACATAAAGATCTAGAAGTTAGATGCGTGCATACTTGGGAGTTGCATAGGATGTCCTTACCACTAACGTCAATAAATGGGACTGCATTTTACCTGGTTTTATGTCCAATTTCTAAACCTGAATATATAATGTTGAGTAACTAGTGAGTTCGTAGACATGCTATGCTGAAGCTTCCGACGGAAGAATCACATTCTTTTTTCAGAAATTCATTCTTCAGTACTCAGAGGATATCAATGTACATGCATCAGCTTACTTGCTCCAGTGGATCTGGGTACATTCACCCTGTCATGCATGTGTAACGTACTAGTGGAGTCTACCCAACCTAGCTGATAAGGGAAGAACAGAAATGTATATTCAACTGTATAACAGAGAACTAAGTGGAGGCAGAACACTTGGATCCTTTTGATAAGACCTTCACAACACTGTACAAAATACGACCAGATCACCTGAATGGAATGAGGTTACGACATCTGAACATAGCTGAAGCACTAATAATTCAAAAGTCCGAATCATCACCATGCTTTCAAAAATAGTATATACTACCTCTTACTTTGCCACAGGCATGGTAGAGGACCGATCATCCTAGGTAAATCCTTTTTGATGTAATTATTTTTTGAGGCTGGTATTCACAACAGACTTACATCAGTTGGAGAAATGCTAGAGTTCTGAGGGCACAGGAAAGCTGTTTCATCCTAGTTAGGGACTTCTCAGCAGTGAGCCCATATAACACCGTCAGGAATCGAGTCGACGACCTACAAATCCCGTGGCCAGCAGTTTACCATTAAACCTCTGGGTGAATCCCAATGGTTCATATTTCAATGTTTATCCAACTGATGTGAGTCAATGATGAATACCAACCTGTAATCAATAAATGAATTCCGAAAAACTTCTAAATGTTAACTATTTTTTATTTTGAAATCATTCTGTTTATTTCCGTGTTTTAAACGACTGTAGATATTATGTAACTTTCCTTTGTTATGCAGTTTACCTTGACCTTTGACTGGAAATTACTCTATGATGTTCCATTGTATTCATAAATATACAGCTAAGAGAATGATTTCTTCACAAATAAAACCTTTTTCTTAGATCCAGCAATCTTTTCTCCCTTCTAATAATCAAATGGTTTTTTTCGATATTTGAAGAAATGTAAGTACTTTACAGAGAAGAAATCGAATAGAAATTTAATATTACCAGTGATATTTTGACAGATTGTTTCCCAATGGTGAGTTGATACTCCAGGAACACCGGAAACATATCTTACTGTAGCACTGGCTAACGCTAGCTTCGTTCTGATTTACTTTGTTAAAGAATGCAGACAAGTGCGAAACTTGTGTAAAGAAGAGCTTCATCCTATCCAAGTAATACATTGTAGGAATTTCTAAAAACTCACAGGCTAAATGCAGTATCGCTTTTTCTTGTTTTATTCATCAAGTTTCTAACTGTTCATGTGTAGCTTGTCAAAACTGCTTTTAAGAATGGCGGCACTTCTGGAATAGCCATTTACTGGTACGCAAAATACTCAGGAGAGAATATCATTAAAAGTAATGCATGGCGTTTTATCCTTCCATAAACATACACAGTCTTGTAGCTTGATAGGATTCAGGAATCTGGAAGAAAATGGGATTCTGTGAAAGATTCTACAGCAGTTCGCAGTGGAACATAGGGCTTCAGTAGCACCTCAACATTTCACTCTCTTCTCTACAGTCTTTTCAACCTGGATCCACGGCTGCCCAAAACCTTTCATTTCTTCCTCATATGATCTTCTCCATGTCACCCTCGCCTCGGACGCCCAACTCGTCGTTTTCCATTTGGATTCCACTCGACTGTCTGACGCGTGCTGTCTCCGAATGGTTTTCTTAGTGTATGCCCAATACATTTCCACTGTCTTCTGCATATTTGTTGGGCCATAGGTTGTGGGTTGGTTCATTGCCAGCCAGATTTACTTGCTGCTTATACTTACCATTATGGCCATCTGGTCTTCACTGTTAGTAGCGAGTGAGCGTAGGTGGCAGCTGTTGATGTGTGTCTGTAGTTTGTTGGAAATGCTTTTCGTAACGCTCTAAGTCTTTGAACCATCACATAGAGGCACCGACTTACTAGACTGACATTATTGTTTAAAATCCGGATCCCGTTCACGCTATATGCTGAGTGAAGTGCACTGCATTGGAGTAGATCTTCACACTGATTTCAGATTGATGAAGGCCTGTCCTGCTATCTTTCCGATCCTGGCTTTGACATCCTCAACTGCACCACCATCTGTAGTTGAAACGATGCTGCCTCGACTGGGTAGGTGAAAGAGACTACTTCTTTTAGGTTTCTCCCGTTGATGGTGATTGCTGCCTGTTATCACCGGCTGGTTGGCTGGGTGTCTTCGTCAACTCTGTCTTCTCTCCGTTCACCCGAAGTCCTGTCTTCGCTGCCCTGCCTCTTCTGTCAACTTGTTAGCTTTTGCCTGTAGATCTTCTAGTTCCTGCGACACCAGACACAAATCATCGATGAATTCAAGGAGTGGAGTTGACTGCAATTCTATGCTGTATTCTTTGATGATGTGTAGCGTAGTGTTGCAATTTGATTCGTACATGGTTTGTTCTTCCTGAATCCAGCCAGCCACCTGTTCAGTCGTAAGTTTTAATCCAGAGCATCGTTTAGTCTCTCCAGGATGAAGCGGTTAAATTTTTCCCTCACTTGGGGTGGACAGGGACAAGAGCATGATTCCACGCCAGTTCTTGCAAAGAATTAGGTCTCCCTTGTTTGGAACTTCGACCATGTAGCCCTTCTTCTAATCTGCAGTCAACTTTCCTTCCTTTCTTCCCTACTTCCGAACCCTCTGCAGCAGTGATGTGAGCATGTCCGGTGTTGTCGCTGAGTAAGTTCTCAGTGCTTTTTAAGTAATTTCATCTAGTCCAGTTGCTTTCCTGAATTCCAGCAACTTAATGGCATTCAGGACTTCACTTCTGCTTTTTCGTAGGGCTTGTGTTCACTGGTAATTCTGTGGCTGGATTGCTGGTGATATTTCTGGACAAGTGGCAAATGGTGGTGGTTGGTTCAAGAACTTTTTGAAGTAGTCGGCCCACAATTTTCTTTGTTTCTCCTCTTTGGTAATTAACTTTCCTTTCACCATCTTTCATTGGTTTCATGCGTGTTGATCTCTTCCCTACCAGATAGCATCCTGAATTTTTGATATAATGTTGTCAGGTCTCTGTCTCTCCTACCTACAGCCTGTTCTGCTTCACTTGTCAGTGTTTCGTAGAAGTGTCTTTTGTCTTTGCGCACACTCTTCTTCACTTCTTTATCCAGTGTAGTGTTTGATACATTGTACTCAGTTCCTGTTTTCGTCGTTGTTCATACCTGCACTTCACTGTACTGGTTTATCTTCTGCTTCACCATCTTACTCTCCATTCTCTTTCGTCTTCTATGTGTCTGTCGAGTGATATTCCTTGTCTTCTTTCCTCTTCCTTCCTAACTTGGTTATGCAGGTTTACCTCCACATCTCTTTCACAGAGTGTCTAGGTTTCTACCACACAGGTTCCTTCAGAAATGTTTCTCAATGTCTCCCATTTCGTCCTCATGACTGACTGACTGGCTGACTGACTGGAGTAAAGATGTCCCTTCTAGTTTCGTCCTTCACTTTCTGTTCTCTGTGCCGAACGTGAAGTGTGATCTATCACCAAAGTCTTGAGGTTTTTCAACTGTATTTTGCAGGTGCGTTCCTTGTGCTAGATAGTGAGTGGTGTGAACCTACATCTGCTCCCCTTCTTCATCTGATCTTGTGTCCCGTACGCTGCATCTTCACTCTCTTCAGATTGAGATGAAGTCAATCTGATTTTTAGTGTGTGCTGGTGTCTATTGAAATCAAATCTATGTCCCTCTGTGAATATCCTTGTATTTCTACACACTACCTCCAATCACCAAGTTGTTGAATGCACAGAAGTCGCCAAACAGTTCTCCATTCTCATTCATCATTTCACTAAGTGCTTCTCAACCCATGATGAGTTGTCTTCCAGTGTTATCAGCTCGGAGTTTGATAGTTATGTCACCTATCAGAATTTTGGTGTCACCATCTGCCGTTGGGTCTTGTCCAGTGCTGATTGCAGTTGTCTGTAGAATTCCTCCTTCTTCTCTTGATGTGCATTATTTGTAGGTGCGTAGTGTAGAGTAGTGTGGCGTAGCATTGTATTGTTGTGACTTTCCTTCCTTTTGAGTTGAATCTTGCTGTCATGATCCTGATCGTGGAGGAGATTGATTTACATTATATGAGAGCCTTTTGTGTTCTTGTGGACATCATGATAGCCACTCAAAAACTCAGTATGCTCGTGGTTTTCGTCGGCAATTTTATTGATATTCAGATGAAACTTGAACAGTTTATCTTTTCAGAACTCTGATTTATTGGGGAATATCTTTAGGAGAATGCATGTCCGTCAATATATGTGTCCTGTAGCAGCTGTCAAGTCAGGTCTGGTTTATTTTAGACTAACTTTCTGATTGAATGTTTTTGATATAAAACGGTGCCAAAGACATCGTCCTTAAAAAATTCGCCTCCAATAACATCATGATTTTGAGGATCTGTCAAAACAAAGGAGGTGAGGGAACAATGATGGCATCAGTGATAATTATAGGCAATGATAACCTGAGCCACGTAGCGGCAGTCACTCATAGTGATAACAAACGACACCGGGTTGTGAATAAATTTATTCCATATTATTACCTCTCTGAGGGGAACAAATTGGCATCAAAATACATAAAATTATGATATTGGTTTGTATTTATTTGATTTGGACCTTTTGACTGTCAGCAAACTAGTAGAAAGTTCATGATGAACCTGCATCACACTACATCGTTAATACTTAAGTCCTGTGTATACAAGTATGGTTGTGAAATTGCATAAGTACATTCATAAATTAATGGAGAGTAACCAGCTTCATGTAGAAGAGTCCTAGGTCCTGACCAACATCTATCCATCATTTACAATGTGGCCACTAGGCTAAGAAGCTCACCATTACTATGCACTGAGATAGACGTTAACTTAGCGGAGGCAATCGGCATGAAGCGCTGAATTTAGGTTTTAGGTACTCGCCAGCAAGGCGTATCTGAAATTTCAAGGGGAGTGATGTTCATCTGGTATACGAACTAGCATCACCTAGCCCGGTCCTACAGGAGGTCGATCGCTGCCCGAGAAAGTCGGTGGTAACATCTGTGACTACAGTACTGAATGATAAGAGTCTGAGTTTCAAGCGGAACATCACTTCGATTGAGGTTGCAGATAGGCTTTGGTGACGGGTAACAACAAGCACGAAACCTAATTCCAGTGCTTCCTACAGATTGGATCTATCCAACCAAAATTTCATATGTGAATATTAAAGTGAAGATTGTCTCTTTGGAAAACTAATTTAAAAGATGACTGTTTTTATTTCCTTTTAGTTTTTCAGTAGCTGATCTGTAAAATGGTGCTTTGCTCAGAGATTTCATGAATGCCTTAGCAATGCATTCAACCGAAAAATGAATCCATTACTTGTTGAATAATTTCAACACATTCACATTCTTTTCCGAGTAAGCTTTTTTCGGTAAGAAAAACGTGAAAACAGACCAAAATCTCTGTTTAAAGAAAGCATATTCATTATAGAAAGTGACCACTGAACAGTTTGCTATTTTCTCTTATCACTGAAACATTTATTTCTAATATATAGCAGTTTCTGTAACAGTTGCCTTCTTCAGTTACTGTTTGAGACTATAACTTAAAAACGTGTTAAGCAACCTCATGAAATTCCATAATATCTGTCTACTTGAGCAGTTTTCACCTATAAATCTAAGTTATGACAAATCAAGTCACTATATCATAATGGGTACCAGCTAGCTTGTATAACAGTCGTGGTGGGATGCAATACTACCTCATTTTTACTGGTAGCTTATGGTTTTTTACACTTAAGACTTGTTAAAATATGTGGATTCATTAAAAGTTATCTACTTGTGTGTAAATTATACGAAATAAATCAACAAGTATTCGAAAGGGATTTAAAATGTTTCTGAAAAAGTGAAAATTCGAAAATATCCATTAAAGCTTTGTTTTAGAGTGTACAGAAGTACTTCATATTACTGTATATTTATATTGGGTGATGATTGAAGGTGAGATGAAAACTTGGACCATAATCGGATTCGAACCAACGTCTACCGGATTTCCGACTTGATACTCTACCAACTGCTGACTAGATTTTTAATTCATTTCAATCACTATGGTTTGTGCTTGACTACCATGTGAATTCATGACTCGTTACTACTGCTTGATTGTACTCACACTGGCTGGTTACTCAAGACTTCTCATCTTAATCCAAATCTAACTAAATAAGACAGGGGGAGCATCATATGGATTTTCATTTTGATTGTCTGAAATAGCCGTGATTTAACAGACTAGTGTTTATGCTGGATGATGATTGAAAGGAAAATGAAAGTTTGAACTGCAATCGAATTTAAACCAGTGACACTGGGGTTCTGGTCTGATGCTCTACTGACTGTTTTTAAAAAAGGTGTATGAGTTATCTTAGAGTTATTTATTTTTCCTACTTGAAAGCGACTTCATAGTTGTAATGAAACCATTGTATAGATTAAACTGATATTATAGACATTCGTTTGTTCACATCGTTGATAAGTGTGCAGTACATGTGTAGTCAATATCCATCTGAAGGCTTTGGATCGTCTGTATGACAACTGATCATAATGTAGCTGACTGTTATTCTAAGTTATTGACTTATGTCTTATGTTCAGGGTATTAGAAGCAATGAAATTAGTAGTCACAAATTTGGATAGTTTACATTTATACCAAACATTGTAAGGCGAGAGTTCCCTAATAAATAATTAACATCCATATTTTCCTGATTCAACTTGATACCTTTGTTATGTTTCGTAATTTTTTAAAACATTTTTAAAGTCATGTGCATCGTTTAGGGATCCCTATTCTTGATTTCAACAATGGAGGCTATCTTAAAGCATACCATTAATTCTTGGCTGTAAAAAATTCACAGCCACTCAAATGTTTGATCATTATCACACGGTGAAACATTATTATTTACTGAATAACGTTTCCAAAACAACTTTTGAGACACATCTTATATAGTCCTAATCCTCTCTACCTCTACATGATAAAAGTAGTAGAATTTTCTACACATCTACGATAAGTGCGGAATTATTCCTGTTGTATATAGTTGGTTGCTTTTATTTGATGCATGGAGTTTCCCGTTGCTACAATCGGTCAAATACCTCCGCTTTGTGACAAATAGGCTTCTATAGGGATGCTTCGATATTGCCTATTAAGTAGTTAGGAGTGGAATCTAGGACGCAAGTTTCTCTCTATTTGGGACACGTCAGCTATGGCATTAGAAGTGATGATTGAGTGGTTTGCATCTCACTAGGAACAAAATCATTCACCAGGATGCAGGTATATCCAGCTGACGAGTACTGGATAGGACGAAACACACAGCCTAGACTCCACTGACAGACATCGAATAGACTGTTATGTAAAGATTCGGGTATGAATCTCTCTTTCCATCCAACTAAGTTGTTTTTTGTTCTTGTCACTTTATCCCAACCTATCGGGTGGTTGCGTACAACTGTATACACAGCTATAACCAAGCTTTTTTAATATCTACTAATCTTGATTTAGCTAAGCTTTTGTGCTCTGTTTTCTTAACTGACTCTGATTGACTACTGTAACTTATGTATTTGACATCCAGCAAATATTACTGTTTCACTAAGTGGTACTTTTAATAAACAGACTAAAATGGAATTACTATGTATTTGACCTCGAAGTTATTTCAAGAGTTTTGTAAACTAAATGATTCGCCTAATTGGGTCAATCGGATGTATTAACCTACAAAATTTGTTTGTAAACGACTTTGTCGGTGTAAATGCCACTCTAAACCTGGTTTAATTGAGTAGTAGAGGCTTTGAATTCGCTGTACACCCTATCACCAGTTTTACTACCACTACTTCTGTCGTTATAATAGTTAGTAGAAGCAAAGTTATTAATAGCACCTGTGTTCATACTGTGACTCCAATTTCGGCTTACGAGGTTTTATGAATTTATTGGTGAATAGAAGAAAATAATTATTAGGGCATAATGTATTCCTGATGTGTCTAGTTTCTTGTCTCAGATCCTATATCCTACTTGGAAGTATTTTTGCTATTTACTTAGGCATTTAACTAAGCCTACTTTAACTGAGATAGGTTATAATGATTTAAAGTATAAGTGGCAGTTAGAATGGGAAGTTTACCTGTACAATATCACCCTTTAAACTTTCATATTGTTTTCGGTTAATTTTGTAATCCAACATTGTTATCTCATCACTTCATCACTTTTCAAGCATAGGAATATATACAAGTATCTTTTCTAAGGTATGTTGGATACATCTGTTATCTACAGGCTAAGACGATTCAACTTCCTAACGTGGAATTACACTGTAAGAATCAAGTATTCATGTATTTTTCGATAAATGTCAAACATGTGATTATACAATTCCATTGTATAACATATAAACAAATAGTGAATAATGTGGCGTCATTTTAGTCTAACATTTTCGCCTCAATTTATAATAATCTAAAGTGGATAATTATTCACTGAATATGTAATCGAAGCGAAGGTTCTTTTCTAAATATTCACATCAGTTAGGAAATTTTAAGCCTAAGTTACACAATGATTCTCCTTTAAGTAGACAAATGAATTATTTCATAAAAAAAAGGATAAAAGTCACTCTATCTACATTCTTTTTTTAATGCGTCTTAAGCACAGAATGTCAATTCATTATCATTGAAAAAAGGTCATAAAATTAAACTCTTCTTCGCTAATACTATGTAAGTTAAAATGTTTTGGCATTCATTTAACATAAGATGCAAATTACTGTAGTAAACTCGCATAAAGTTAATCAGATAATCACTTAAACTGTATTTGAGTGATTTTAAAGGCTATCCTAGCAGTGGTCGAAATGGCCAATCGAATTAAAAGATGGTTTTTCCATAAAATTAACACACCTTATGTTTATTATAGCACAAACTCAAAGATCTACAGGTGAAAACCAACAAGTTGACAGAAGAGGCGAGGCAGCGAAAACGGGACTACAAGTGAATGTAGAGAAGACGGAGGTGATGAAGATACCCAAAGAACAACAACATGAACAACAAGAACCAATCACCATTAACGGGAGAAACTTAAAGGAAGTTTCTCTTTCACCTACCTAGTCAAGGTAGCTTCGTTTCAATGGCACAGACGAGGATGTCAAAGCTAGGGTCAGAAAAGCAAGACAGGCTTTCATAAATCTGAAACCAGTGTGTAGATCTTCTGCACTCGACTTAAAGCATGAACAAGATCCAGATTTTCAACACCAATGTCAGTCAAGTTAGTGCTTCTATGTGATGGTTGAGATTTGGCGTGTCACGAAAAACAACAAACTAGAGATATTCATCAACAGCTGCCTACGCTCGTTACTGAAGCTCAGATGATCAGAATAGTAAGAATAAGCAACAAGAAACTCTGACAACGAACAAACCAAGAACCTATTACCCAACAAGTATGCAGAGGAAAGTGGAGATGGATTGGGCAATCACTGAGAAAGCAGATAGGGACATCACGTGCCAGGCCAAGCCGTCGAGTGAAGTCCAAATGGGAAACGACGAGTTGGGCGTCCGAGCCGTGGGTGAAATAGAGGAGTGGTGTGAGGAAGGAATCAGAGCTTGTGGGCAGTCGTGGAGCCAGGTTGAAAAGACCACGGAGAAGAGGGTGCAATGGAGACATGCCAGTGAAGCCTATGTTCCACTAGCAACCCAAAGAGTCATGATAATAATTGGCTTATTCAGTAGTAGTTAAAATCACTCGTTGTATCGATCTTCACATAATTTTAGGTAATTCTTTCACCAGTACACTTATGTAATTTTCTACATTACTAAAGACAAACTGAAATTTCAGCATTTATGCTTACTTAATTAAGCTAATGAATTCGACAGAAACCTTGATAAGGATAGAACTACTTATAAAACTGAGTGAAAATATGATTTACTATTGTTTCAGTTATAAATTATTATCTGTATAGCTTAATATAAGTCCGAGAAAAAGTGAAACAAGCTCTTCTTGTCGGATTGAAATCATCATTCGAAGATAACACAATGAATGCAATGGCGTCAGTCCACTATGGTCATCTTTTTAGGCATACAGATATGCATTTCTTAGAAACCACTTATTTCCTCCTTCATAAGTTATTACTACTCATTACTGACAGTTCTTGAAATACTGGATGATTATTGAAGGTGAAATTATGATCTGGCCAGCAGCCAATCCTCGTAGCTTAATTGATAGATCACTGTGCTAGCAATCTTTAGTTTGCTGGTTTGGCCCGAAATTTTCATTTCACCTCTAGTCATCACCGAGTATAAACAAATGTCTACCAAACGATAGTCATCTTAAGTAGTCAAATTGGTGACTGTTGAAACAGCCGACAGCATGACTGATATTTTTTGCACCTACTTTGTTATTTAGCGTAATCAGTCTGCTCAGTTGAATTTATGATATAAGGCACTTTCACAGCTGTTTTTCAAGTTGGTATTCATTAAGCACTGACGTCAGTTGAAGGGACGTTAGAAACATGGTAGCACTTGGCAGCTACTTCAAACTAGTATGGGACTGACTCCTCGGGAGTGCGCACACACGACCGTGCCAGGGGTCGAACCCACTACCTTCAAGTTTCGTGGTCAGCCCATTACCATTGAGCCATTTATCCGTATTTCTGACGCCTGTAAGTTCACAACATAGCACGACCAATCTCATCTTTGAGTATTTGTCCACACGGCCATCATGTTTGTCCCACAAACCCCCAAATTCATTTACATAACTAGCCAACGCGAAAGCATAGAAGATGTGAAATAAATCTGACGAAAAGTTCTATCCTGGTGCACCTAATAGACACAAGGAATTGAGTAGATGTTAATAAAGCAAAACAATATCACGTGTAGCTCACTTACGCCGGCTCTACTTACCTGGGACTTTCATAGTAGGGATGGTCGAACCCAGCCTTTGAGTTCAGAAAGGACATATTCGAACGAAACTATTCTCTTGATCTTCAGTAAAATGAAGGCCACTTCTGGCCTACTTATTTGTTTGACAACACATTTCACGTATCATCTTAATGCTGACAAATTCAAATGAAAAAATCGTCTTCCTCACTGTTCATAATTAACAGTCCACTTTTAAAAAGTATTTTCTTTGAACGTGGCTTATTTTTACGCCGTATAATTATATTTTATAATTGTGTAGAACATGATGTCAACTTTTTGGGAAGAATACTCTTCCTTCATATTTCTTTTTGGGATATTATGGGAATCTTCAAGTGCTGCTTGAAGTTCGCTATCTCAAAGCTGAGTAATTGACTAGGGTTGTTTCAGAAGGAGGTAGTTTCATTGAGTAAATAAATAACTGATTCATGTTTCCAATTGCATTTTATGATGTCATCCAAAGAACAGAAATGTTCGAATCTATTCTCTTCCCGTTTTTTTGTCTATGCCCTATAATCTCAGGGATTTCTAACCGAATTCACTTATACATCCAGAGGGACAGAACCACGCAAGTAATCATCGTACAGATAAATGATATCGTCATTAGTCAACCACTGTTACATCCAAAGTAAGATTGAGAAAAGTCAGTTATGAACAGATCAAGGAGAACAATAGTGGCAGGATTAGGATACACGTACTTCATAGATTCTCAGCTGACTTACAATCTGCGGAATAGAATATTTATGATAAAAACAAGGTATACAACATACTTTCGCAAATTGACGCGAATGTTTTGGTTAAGATAGAAGATAATAAAGATCTAAACTGACCGAAACTGGTGGAATGTAATGACGTTGTTAAAACTCCTGAAAGGTTAACTGTTTATACCGTGATAGAATGAACATTCTAGAGAAGATAGTAAAATGTGGAAGGGGGCTGTACACGATGGTATTCTATAGTTTGCAAAACGTGACATCATCACGTTTCATCAGTTTCGGTTAGCTTACATCTTCATGATTCCTCCTTCTCAACCATAACATTCTTGTTATTTTGTGACAGCATATTGTGTTACATGTTGTTGATGATAAACACTAAATTAAACAGGTCGTAAAGCAGCTGAGGAGAGTCAACGAAATGCACAAATACAAACTCCGTTACTATTGCTCTTCTTGCGTAATTGAGATCCATAGAAAGAGAAGGACTATATGAAGTTGATTTTATTTATCATGAGAGACTCGAACTGTGAATGCTTTAAGAAATGAATGAGACAAACGAAAATAACAGTGTACTAGCTGAGAAATTAATCAGAAACCTTCTTTTTGATAAGATATAGTTTTACGTCTTAAAATCGGATAATCAGTTTGGAAATGATTAAAACATTGCATGCCAATATTTGACAATGATACAGTGTCTAATAAAGCTCTCTACTGGAACTCATGCAGCCATACAAGAGAATATGGAGAGTTGTCATGTGAATTGGTGACAAGTAGTCTTGTTCACCAGGAATGTTCACTGCCACCATTCCTATTTAACTTCGATAAAGACGTACCAATGGACATGACCCTAGGTAAGACTAACTTCATAGGGATCAGTCTACCTTTTAGGTGTGATCTGGTTGACTTGTAGTATGCGGATGATATTGTCCTGCCCGGCAAAGACGCTGATGCGATGCAGGTCTTCTAAACGTGTTTAGCAGAAACCTGAGTATATTTAGCCTGCGTTTTGCAACTGTCAAATGTAAGGTGGTGCTCCACGACTGGTCTCCCACAAGTAATCCCAGTTTAATGATAGGAAGTGAAGTGGTGAGTTGTGTTGACTACTTTGCATCCATGAGGAGTTGCATCAGCTCAAATGATTTTGCTTCTGACGAGATTACTGTCCGAAATGCGTAAGTGAGAACTCAGTCAAAATCCTACTGTGAAAAATGTACGAAATCACTAATGCACCTCCTAATATAGTTTCCGAGCAGGAAAATAAAGTTTTTTTACATACTGCTATGTAAAACGCGGTTAGTTCCCTTTATAAACGCCGATAAAATAGTTAGAAGACATGAATTGCTTGAACCGTCCTTTGTGCTTAAACAACACAATTCAAAAAATCTAACCACATGTGTACTTGTTGCAGGTATTTGTATGCAAGTTCATAAAGATAGGTGATGAGAATATGAAAGATCAGATAGGAGGGTTGAATTAAAGACCAAATAATGATGAAAATCAATAAAGCGAAAATAATACTAGATTGGTTTTCTTTTCAGACTTACATTTTACCGAGGTAGGCTTGATGGGATACCAAATTGTGTTTAAATACATAAAGGTGGTTTAAATTTCCCAGTAACAAAGGCCTGGACAATTTTAAGGACTGTCCTTTAACATGTTTCTTAAGTGGATCTAAAGGATGGGGCAACATCAATCCTGTGACCTATCTCAATGATATGTTTTGCAATCGAATAACTTGGATGTCTGCTACCAACTTTTATAGGTTCAAGTGATTCGATTTGTTTTGAAGTCACTTGGAGTATGCTCCAAAGCTTTTAATTGTGTAGATCTATGTATTCTGTTTATGCACATCTCACCACTTGTACATTTGAATCGGTAGATGAGAAATAGGTTTGTAATCATATTGTTCGAAATCTCATGAGTAAATGCATTGCACGATTCAGTTGGATTTCGTCTTCTTACTGTTTTATTAACGACTACTGTTTCCACGTTCAGCTAGTGTTTTTTTTCTCTACTTTTATATTTCAACATTTTTACGTAATCACCCTAATATATTCTGTCGCATATCGGATATCAAGTTGTTATTCATTATGGACTGACATCAGTTGAAGGAACATTGGAAGTCATCAAGTCACCAGGTTTACCGCCACCGGTTATGACTTCTCATTGGAACTTCAGGAATCACTTCTCAAAGCTAGTCGCCGGTGAGCACTAGACGTTTGTACAAATGCCTTCGTAAATGTGTATGAAAAGGTTGAAGTCAACAAGTTAGTCATTTTAAATGTACATAGAAGCACCAATAAGATTTCAGTGAAAACAACCAATCACACTCAAGGTTATCAGGATGGAGTATGAAGCCAATTGTGGAGAAAATCTTAAAGTTTACTTCTTTCCGAAATTTCTACTGATGATGTCTAGAATGATAATGAAGGCTTCACAATTCCACTATCCAGCTCAGATAACATGTAACAAAATTTTGGATTTTGGGTTCAACTACACTCATCTGGATAACAGCTGAGTACATAGGTTAGTTTTAAACCTTATGATGATACTGGCTTCAGAAAATAACTGAGTTTGAAATTTGGCTTACTAATTACTTTGAATGCTTTAAGGCTTTCCATGTAGCGCTCAGCATCCGACAGATGATAAGCTATCAGACTAATGAATATTTGTAGACCCTTGAGTTACAAGTTTTTAGGGATATATCGAAGAATGTGAATAATGAAGGCTTCTTTGTTCATCCAATTTTTATGCTTTGGTATGCAATAACGAATCGATAAACCCATTTGGGAGTAAAATGTGATGAGAAATTGTCTACTTATGCTTTTGTGATATGAGACGGTCCTATCTGAGAGTAGGATGCATATTTTTCAATTGATCACTCAGTTTGTGCTTGATTCTACTATCATGGTCCAGTTGTAGGTTTTTTCTCCCCTATGCTGTGCTTCACTTCTTTTTCGCTGATTTGTCACATATTTTAACTAGTTTCTGCGAATAATTAATGGTGTGCAGATGATTTTCTGAAAATACTTTTGAAAGTCTATACCGATGTTGGAAGTTTCTGTGGAATGTCATGTGAAATCCGTTTAAAATACTGGTCAAAGCAACAAACTAGCTTAATTTTCATTTGGAAGATCGTGGGGATTGACTGATTTCGAATTGATATTCATCACCGACTGACATCAATTGAAGAACCATTAAAAACTTAGGAGCATGCTACATGCCCTTAATTTTGTATAGCTTTTGACTACTGTTCTATCCATAACCTTAAAATAACCTACATGGCTGTTTTCACACTGATAATTGTTTTCTTTCCCCTCCTCTCAAGCTGAACTCTGATTGGTTGTTAACTATATGTACCATTATATGGATTTAGTGTTTGTCAAGGTCATTTAGAAATGTATATATTCAGCATCTCTGTCAATTGTATTAACTGTTGTTGAGACAGTAAAACGTTCTGTGTCGAAAGTCTGTCTTCTTTTCTTGTCTTTGCATGCCGGTAGTATTGTTGTAATGGTGGTCGACGTTCTGATTTGTTTTAGAGTTGGTTCGCTTGTGTGTTATGTTTGCATCGTTTGTAGTCTACTAGGTCGTACTAGTGGTCATAGCAGTCACAGTAAAGTCATGTGCTAAGCGTCTCTTAAACATGTATTTCTTGTCTTCTTTGCATGAATGACTACATATTTTGACTTTTTCAGTTCTGAATTAGCATATACGTGAAGAGACATGGGTCAATTGATGAAGGGGAAGCTTTAAAAAGTTATTCAGTGTAACTGTTTCTCATCTTTCGTTTGGCATCAACATGATATCACGGATTTAACAAGTAATAACCTAGTACCAAATGGTATATATGAAAGTATCAGTAAATTTGTAAAAGGCTTGAAACCAGTGTGGAGATCTTCTGCACTCAGTATGTGGAACAAGATCCGGATTTTCAACACCAACATCAGTCAAGTCAGTGCTTCTGTATGGTTCAGAGACTTGGCGCATCACGAAAGGGATTTCCAATAAACTACAGATACACATCAACAGCTGCTTACGTTCGCTACTGAAGATCAGATGGCCAGAATAATAAGAATAAGCAAGAAGGAGCTCTGGGAACGAACCAACCAAGGACCTATCACGCAACAAATATGCAGGAGGAAGTGGAGATGGATTGGGCATGCACTGAGAAGGCCGACTGAGGATATCACGCATCAGGCCAGTCACTCGAGTGGAATCCCCATGGGAAGCGACGAGTTGGACGTCCGAGGTGAGAGTGACATGGAAGAGGTCGTGCGAGGAGGAAATGAGAGGTTGTGGGCTGTCTTGGAACCAGGTTGAAAAGATTGGAGAGAAGAGAGTGGACTGAAGACGTGCTAATGAAGCCCTATGTTCCACTAGGAATCCAAGGGACTAATAATAATAATAATAATAAATCAGTAAACTTGTAGCGTACCTTCTTGACACCAAATAATGGTGGATATAAAATAAATAAATTCGAAATATCTAAATGAAAGCTGAATAATTTATTTCGTCGTCAACAGGCTACCCTATTTCTGTTTGCTTTAGCATGGGTGCATCCACGCATCGACATCCCATCACAAATCCAAATATTTTTATTACAGAAAAATCAGAACTACTCATTTGAAACAGTTAGTCTCTTTTATGAATTTTAATAGCGTCATTAGAAGACGAAGTTTAACTGAGCAATGTGACGAGAAGATGGTTCAATAAGATGGTCAGTTTACAGAAAACCTACATGGACAGGACAATACCTGAATTTCCACAGTTTTTGTCCAATCCAATACAAGCCAGGTTTAGTAAAATACCTGTTTAATAGGATCTATCCTATCAGTACACCAGACGCGATGGATGAAGACATCAAATTACTGAGCAAAGTACTTATGGAAAATGGATATCCGACGACGTTTATAAACCGTTGTAGAGGTCAAGTAGCACCAAAGCCAACTCTATATACGGTCCTTAAGAAAAGTGTTCATATCACTCTACCATACAGAGGAGAGCTAAATAGTATCATTTTGAGACGAAGGCTAACATCAGCCATTAAGAAAACGTATTACGCAGCGAATCTTACCATTGTGGAGAAAACAAAATACATGCTCCACCAAAAACCTAAACGCTGCATCAGTAATTACGTCACATCCCATTGTGTTTACCAATTTACATGTGTGTGTGGTCACATATACACAGGGAGGAGTAATCGAGTCATGCAGTTGAGGGTGGGAGAACATGTGCCTAAATGGCTTCAAAAACAAATGGAGTGTGAAACCATGATAAACGCTGGTGGAAGATGACCTTCTTCATCTATAGCTAAACATATCACAGAGACAGGTCACAAAGTTAATGTTCAAACAGCTTTCAAAGTTTTATACAGAAACAGTCAGGGACGTATTCTGAGATTTGTGGAAGCCATAGCCATACACAAATTTAAACCACCTTTATGTGTACAAAAACAGTTTGTTATTACACTACACCCACCTTGGTAAACTTTGTTTTCTTACCAAGATTGGGACCAACTATGTCACTTCCTGTTTGTCCTCATCTTTCTTAATTTTAATCCCCTATTGTGTTAACTGTTGTATTTATCCCCCTTCCAGTCCAGTAAATGTGTGATCAGATTGTTCGAAATGTATTGCGCAAATACATCGCATTGCTCAGATAAACTTCGTCTTTAATTACGCTATTGAAATTCACTTGAATACAATCACCTAATGATGGTTAGAAACACAACTGAACATTGAATTGTATATAAAAAGATGTTAAATAATAGAGAGAAAGCCATTACTATAGCTTCATACTTTATTCAATGGTTTTTATGTTTGGATTTAGTTTTGTCGACAAAGATAAGTAGAATGATGAATTTAGTCTCTTAGAACACCAAGTGTATTCACATCCATTCAAAACAGTAGAATTTGCGACTGATGTATGATGCAAAGGTATAAAGCCAACAGTAAAATGTTTCGTGTCCCTAAGCGTTTGTAAAATATTAATTGGGGCTGATTTCCTCTGCATGAATACAGAAGGCTTAGCTTACTTTTGGCGGCTTACGCCATCTGTGACGCCGGTGTGATACTCGATTGTCTATTAGGGGGAGTGTACTGTACAGCAGTCCACTCTGTTCTACTGTATGGCTGTGAAACATGGCCATTGAAGGTGGAAGACATGAGAAGGTTGGCTTCAGATGTTTGACCACCGTTGCCTTCGTAGTGTAGGCCGTATTCCATGGTGTGACCATATGAGTAACGCAGAGTCAGCCGTAGTGTCTTAGGGAGAAGAGGTAAGTCAGTTGACACTGTTGTGAACCTTCATCGACTGAGATAATTAGAACATGTGTTAAGTATGCTTAGTCGCTGTCTATCTCGTCAAATAATGTTGGCCGAAGTAGTTCGAGCTGGAAAAAGTCCTGAGGTGGCCAGACTAAAAAATGGCATCACTGTATGAAGTCTTTGACTGTTGGTTTGAGCCATGTGGGCGATGCAGACTAGGTGGTTGGGGTCCGTGGGACAAGAGAAATCAGTGGTTGGAGACTCCAGGGGATACGAGTGAGAACCGATGTGAATGGCGCAGGTGTATACACACATTATCCCACCTAAACGCTTTACCGAATCTCACCATTTTTTCATTTTCCTTTCTTTCTTCTCGTGCTTTATACTTGTTTTGACTGAATTTTCTTATCTTCATCTTGCGTTTCACTGCCTTTTTACTTGATATACTGATTTCAGCTGTGACAACTCGGACCATTACTCAGTGATGCCTAGTCCTATGTTGATTTGGATGGATGGATGGATAGATGAGGTTGATTTTAAGGGCACTCTGGCAACTGCTGTAATGGCCAATTAGATTTCGGTATTTCAGCTAGAAAACTAGTTTTGCGTAAGATATAGAAACTTAATTGGTTGTCTCAGGAGTTGCTAGGGTGGCTTTCTAAGTCACTTATCAAAAGGTGATTTCTTATTAGTGTGAAAGATACTCATACGATTTCAATTAAAACGACGCCAATCAGCAAAATTATTCTCTTCAAAACTTCTCAACATAGCAGTATAGTTATATAGTAGTTCAGGAAGTCATGAATGATGCTGGAAACAAAATATGCTTTTTTCACACTACGTATCTCAGTTCTAATGATAGCAACCTTAGTTGGCAGTTAAACATAGTGAACACCTTACATCAAGTCCGTTTTGCGAAGTATTTAACCGTTTCTGAAGTAAGTAACAAAACCATAACCTGTCTAACTACTATTTCTTGATAATTAAGGGTAATGAACAGGTGAGGGTTATCTGAAACCTCGAAATGACTGATTTCCTTTCAGTGATTCAAGCGCATTTCTCCTAGAACTGCATTCATAGAACTTAACCCTGGGCTATTCGGCATGATTTACCTCCTGTATAATCCACCTTGATTATCAAAGTTTCGACATTTTTATGACGTTTTCTTGTCCTTATCATAAATATTGTCTGCATTGCATCTGTCTCAGTCAATACTATCATTATGGCTGTCACCATTACTATTTTTAATCATTTCCACCGTCGTTATTAACACTTGAATTATCACTGACCGACAAGTCTATATGAGGGTTTTGCCGTTTATTCATACTTAACTACCTACATTAGAGCAAAGCCTAAATGGGATTTAATAATGAGCAGACTTTTCCCTTGTATGGCTTCTCCTAATTAACATGAGTGTACATTCACCATTACTAGTAGAAACTTATTTAAACTTCGGCCAACTCTTGTTCATTGATTCTTGTAATTTCTCATTGTTATACTGGGTCAAACTGCTCTATCTGTGTCGGGAGATGAGCTTCTATGCGGAGGCTTTGATACTGTCTGGTGGTTACTATTGAAATCCAAAACTCTCAGTTTGTCTTATTTGCAACTCATGAGCTTTAGCGTTTGAATCGATGGTCATTATGTTCCAGTCATGGTGGAGAATAATACCAATCAGTGGAGTGCAAGTACATCCGACTAATGATTTTCTTATGGAATAGTATGTCGGTGTTCATTCGTTTTCTGTACAATAGTTTTCCAGTTGGTTCCAGTTTCACGTAATCACTCACAGCATGTTTCAGAAGTATACACAGAGATACCTAATGTCTGACTACAGCAGTAGGTTATTATTATTTATTTGTCCCCTGGCTTCCTAGTGGAACATAAGGCTTCACTAGCACATCTCCATTCCACTCTGTTCTCTCCAGTCTTTTGAATCTGGCTCCACGACTGCCCACAAGTTCTCATTCCTTCTTCACACCATCTCCTCCATTTCACCCACGGCTCAGACGCCCAACTCGTCGTTTCGCATATGGGTTCCACTCGACGGAGTGGACTGGCGTGTGATGTCCCTAGTCGGCTTTCTCAGTGTATACCCAATCCAACTCCACTTTCTTCTTCGGCAAATTTGTTGGGAGATGGATTCTTGGTTTGTTCGTCCCCAGAGTTCTGTGTTACTTATTTTTATTATTCTGGCCACCAGAGCTTCAGTAACGAGCCAGCATAGGCAGTTGTTGATGAATATCTGTAGTTTGTTGGAAATGCTTTACGTAACGCGCCAAGTTTCTGAATCATATAGAAGCACTGACTTGACTGACATTGGTGTTGAAAATCCTGATATTATTCACGCTTTATGCTGAGTTCAGAAGATCTTGACACTGATTTCAAATTTATGAAAGCCTGTCTTGCTTTTCCGATCCTGAACTTGATATACTCATCTATTTCCCCGCCGTCTGTGGTTGGAACGATGCTGCAAAGGTAGGTACGTAGGTGAAGGAGACAACTTTCTTTACATTTCTCCCGTCGATGCTGACTGGTGCTTGTTGTTCATGTTGTTGTTCGTTGGGTACCTTCATCACCTCCATCTTCTCTACGTTCACTTAAAGTCCCATCTTCGCTGCCCTGCCTCTTCTGTCATCTTGTTAGTTCTTGCCTGTAGATCTTCGAGTTTCTGCGACAAGACATTAGACACAAGTCATCATCGGCGAAATCCAAATCTTGTAGGATCTTTTCCTCGGTCCAGCGTATGACCATCTTCTTGCTCCTCACTGTTTGCTGCATGATCCAGTCTACCACAATCAGGAATGTCATAGTTGATAGTAGACAGCCTTGTATTACTGCCGAATAGTGGGTTCAAATCTGTAAGAAAGGGATCCACTTGTTCCTAGGTTGCATATGTAATTTTTTGATGAGTGACGTTAGTCACGATACCTAGGTTAGTGTGATATACATTTTTTGTCGTTAAGGCTTCATCAATACAAGCTAATTAAAAGCGTAGTATTCCTAGACTTACTAACATTTATCATTCAGTTTACGTTATGAATTTTTGAAAATGTAGATACTAGGTGGTGAATAAAGGTAAGATGAAAATCTGGGTCGCAAGAGGATTAGGACTAGCGTCCCCTGAATTACAGGTTTGATGAGCTACCAGCTGACCCAGTAGCTCCGGCAACTCACCAGATCCTAAATTAAATTCATTCTTGATGACTGTAGCTTCGGTGGGTTTGATAGTCCAGTGAGAAATTAGATCCGTTTACCAACAAATCTAAGAAAACTTTTTCAAAACGTTAGAATTTACAGCAAAAAATCTAGTTTTTCCGGTTGATATTTCGGTTGATATCATGCACTGAAATTAATTGAAAGACTTGAAAACCTGGGAAGAAAACGCAGCTGTTTCTTTCTAGTAGTGGACTCCTCAGCAATGGACATCTATGATCCCAAGAAAGATAGAAGACAAGATTTTCAAGCTTAAAGGGAGGATTTATTGATCTCACTTTACCATTTTTCATGAACTGACATTACTGGGAGAAACATTGCTATAGCATGCTCAGATGTGTATTTCTTTAATCAATAGCGATTGCTTTATTTGCATAAGGTAGTTTCAGCATTTCCTGTACACAACAGTTCTGATGATGCATATAAGTTGTCTATAAAATGAATGATAGTAAACTTCAAGCTTTTATTGACTGATTTATATTTGTTATATACAGAGTTGATTGACAAAAGTTTGAGCCCATGTTAAATTAATTAGAGCAGTCGAAGAAAATGAAGGTTCAGAGGAATTTACTGAGTTACTTTCATGTATTCCTGTACAGCCTGAAACCAGTGTGGAGATCTTCTGCACTCAGCATGTGGAGCAAGATACGGATTTTCAACACCAACATCAGTCAAATCAGTGCTTCTGTATGGTTCAGAGACTTGGTGCGTCACGAAAGGGATTTCCAATAAACTATAGATATTCATCAACAGCTGCTTACGTTCGCTACTGAAGATCAGATGGCCAGAATAATAAGAATAAGCAAGAAGGAGCTCTGGGAACGAACCAACCAAGAACCTATCACCCAACAAATATGCAGGAGGAAGTGGAGATGGATTGGGCATGCACTGAGAAGGCCGACTGAGGACATCACACGTCAGGCCAGTCACTCGAGTGGAATCCCCATGGGAAGCGATGAGTTGGACGTCCGAGGTGAGGGTGACATGGAGGAGGTCGTGCGAGGAGGAAATGAGAGGTTGTGGGCTGTCTTGGAACCAGGTTGAAAAGATTGGAGAGAAGAGAGTGGACTGAAGACGTGCTACTGAAGCCCTATGTTCCACTAGGAACCCAAGGGACTAATAACAATAAAAATAAATTCCTGTACAGCACTGCTGCTTCTCATAATTTATTCGCATATCTGTGCTCATCTAAAAGATACATACTTTAAAAAGCTTTATGTTGTTTTTTTCATTCAAATACTCGATTGTTTTTCACCTGAGACGTGGGGTATCATAAAGTGTTTGTAGGTAACTATTAGGAAGCTATGTACATAACATTGTGTTTATTGAAACTCGCCAGCAATGACTTACTTTACGGTAATTGTCTATGAAATACAGGTTCCCTAAACACTTTAATGTTTACTTCACAATATAGTTGACATCTATTGCAAAGCATCCAATACATTTAAATGTTTCCTTTATATAATTATCAGGTTTTATAGCCACTTTCGTTTGAAAATACAGTCTGAAAAAAGCATTTACATATTATCGCCTAGAATAAGTTGATTATTGGAGAGAATTTAGAAACCGTTGAAAACTTGCAAAATACAACAGGATTTAAATTGGATTGTATATTTCGAATTGTAAATTTAATTCACTTACTTTGTAGATAAAACTAACCCATGTATGGTAGGTAGGTTCTCCTTTTATTTAACAATTCCATTAATTTAATTCGATTAAAGTATATTAAATTAAATTAGTCGAAGTATATGTTCAATGCGATGGCTATTTAATTAAGCCTTGTTGAAAAAAAATACCATTTAGTACTGATGGTTTTTTTATTAGATAGAAGAAAAATTTATCGATTGTTTCTGTTGATGACACTAGCTAGATGGTAATTTTCTGCGTTTCACATAAGCCATCGTAAATATAGCTGTTTAACACCAAAGTGTATAATATTCTAATTTATTGCTACTTGTTATTTTTCATTGTCATTCTAGATCGAAATAAAGGAATTCTGTGGATAACTCTTTGACGTTTGAAGTGATAGGCACTTGGTTCGACTCCGAATGGGAACAAAGTCACTAAATAGGGGGTAAGTGTATCCAGCTGGCGAGTCTTAAGTGAGACTAAACGGTTGTCCTGCATCCTGCTGCTAACCTATATCAAGTAAATTACTAGGACATCCTGCTGGAGAAGCTCTGACTATGACGGAACAAAACGTTCAGAATAATCTAGTTTTGACATTCTAGACATACTGAGATTATGCATAGTAATGATGGGCAGTGGCTAGCACTGAGTCCAGGATACGCATTCCCTCCTATTTGGGACTCGTCAGCTGGATATACCTGCCTCCCAGTGAGTGCTATTGTCCCCAGCGGGACTCAAACGCTGGAGCGATCGCTTCAAACGCCAGAGAGTCATCCACTGCACCATCGAGCCACGATAGACACTACCCATCAATACTATACATAATTAAAACATTGGCAATATCGAGGCATCAGCACAGGAGCCTATATGCCAACAGAGACTGATGAATTCGGTCCAATCAGCGACGGTGTTATACAAGCAATAACATTAAAAAATACTGGAATTATGCCGAAGCATATTTTTATAACCTTAAAATTAAATTACAAGTCATTTCTATTGTCATTAAATCAAGCTAAGTGTGGGAGTATGTAATGAAGCATTTATAACAACTATGGTTTAGATATTAGTATCAGTTTATATACTCTGGATTACTATAGAGTTAATGTAAGTTGCTGGCTTATTTTTTCCGAGTGCTTACTCCTTTCTATGAGTAGTTTTTCTCAGATTTTTATACAAAATGACAGAGATATGCTATCTAAAACACAATTAATTGGTTTGGTACATTTCCCCTTGTATTATAGGCAGCTGGTTTCTAACTAAGAAGTTTATAATTTAAACGTACACTAAATGTCAACGAAAAGAAAGATTTGCTTATAGTAATCAGAAGATGGAGAAAGGAAATGTGATATAATTCTTCAACAGTTTTCGAACAGTCTGGTAACATATTTACTTGTCAAAACATTTTCATAGGAAAATAAAAGAAATAGGTCAGCATAAAGAAAATAAATTCAGATAATACAAATTAGTGACTGGAAATGAAGATGAGGTGAAAAAAAAGATAAGTGTACAGATAACCTACTTGGACCGGACAGTATCTAGACTTTTATATTTTCTCTTCAGTATAGTAAAAACGCGGTTTATTCAAAATGACTCGACGCAGCTGCACAGTAGATGGACTGAAAAACCAAATCGAATTCGTTACAAACTCATATCCGCTGAGGTTCATCAATCACTATAAAAACGTCTTAACGGTACAAACTAATCACTGTTTTGTCTCTAATAAGGATGTTAACACCATACTACTATATAAGGGAGCATCAAATAGTGTGATATTAAGATTAAGGGTTAATTCAGTAACCAGAAGAACATACTGTGCAGTCAGGCTTAACATTATAGAGACAAAAAAACCTTTACTTCGAAAAAAACCTCATCACTATAAAGATGGTTACGTCACAGCTCACTGTGTGTATCAGTATATGTGTGCGGTGCCTTAGACATTAGGAGGAGTAGTCGAACTATGAAGTCAAGGATGCTAAGGCATATCCTTTAAAAGCTGAAAAGGCAATTGCATTCTAATAATTCGACAAATACAAGGGGTAGACAGACGTCAAACACATTATAGAAATAGGTCATAGGACTGATGATAAAACAGCCTTTAAACCATTATATAGGGGTAATCGGGACTGTACACTCAGGTCCACTAAAGCTACAGCTGTGTAAAAGTTTAGACCCCAATGTATTTTGAAAAAACGTTCGCCTTTAACTTACAACTTTATTCTAGAATTCCTCCTTATTACCCATCCGGTTTCCAAATCTAGTATTGTCGTATTACCTATTAAAAGTTACGACATTTCATTACTCATTTCAATGCCTATGGATAATTATGCAGATAAATTCAGTTTTGATAAAGTAGAAATCTTGGACACATAGAGGAAAGAAAGAAGAATAGGCAAAGAATATCAGAGGATTTCTAGAAGCTTGGCATTCGAGACAGTCGATAATCAGTAAATGTATAGACATAGACCCAGTCTTTCAACCAAAAAGAAATTAATGATAAAGAACAGAAAAGTTAGACGTCAAGCAGAAGAATAGGCAATAGGAAAATTTTTGCAGTCAACGACACAACAATCGAAGGAAACAACAAGTCAGAAACCACTTCGTCAGGGCAAGCTACTGAATCACTCGTGGTGAGATGTTGACAGCTCACTTCATACTAAAGTTAGTGCTGATGATGTCGTCTAAAAAGACGACTAAACAACCCAGCTCAGATAATGCAATACAACCAAGACCATCCATTTGAGCTACAAAACGTTTCCATCATTATCTTAATTTATTCTCCCTACCCCTGTCTCTTTTCACTTTGAATGTAAAATCCCTTTAAAAAGAAAATTTATGATCAGATTGTTCGAAATGTATTGCGTTAAAACATTACACTTCTCAAAGTAACCCCAGTCTTTCTATTGAGCTGTGCAACTTTATAATTGGAATTAACCTGATCAACCTGAAACCGGTTTGGAGATCTACTCCACTCAGCATAAAGAACGAGATCCGGATTTCAAACACTCATGTCAAGTCATTACTTTGTTTATTTCAGAGACTTGGCGTGTTACGAAAAGCATCTCTAACAAACTACAGACACACATCAACAGCTCACTCGACACTGCAGATCAGATGACCAGAAAGAATAAGCAACAAGGAACTCTGGCTGGCCCTGCAACAAACCAACCAAGAACCCATCACCCAAGAAATATGCAGAAAAAAAATAGAGATGGATTGTACTGGACATACATTGGGAAGACCATTTGGGGACATCATGCGCCCCGCCAGGTCAGGTTGTCAAGTGGAAGCCAAATGGGAAACAATGATTTGTGTGTCAAAGGGTGACGTAGTAGAAATCTGTGATGAAGGAATGAAAGCTTGTGGGCAGTCGTGGAGCCAGGTCAAATAAGAGACTGCAAAAAGTGAGTGAAATGGTGAGGTGTTACTGAAGCCCTGTGTTTCACTATGAACCCAAAAGAAAAATAATAATAATACTGATAATGCTGACTATCATCACCCAGTATCAATACAAGTCTTTCTCAACTAGTCAAGATGATAAATAACGCAAATAAGGCAAGATAATTGGAGTAAGTTGGAAATGTTCTGTTAAAATTTGCAGTCATTTGGAAGATCAAATGAAGTAACACTGGAAAGTATTAAATGTAAAAATAAAATTAATAATCACGATATAGAAGTACAAAGATCAATCTAACAAAAACAGGAAGTTAGAAAAACAAAAAGGCAACGAAACACACCAAGACCAAAATAAGTTAAAGTCAATTTAGAGACAAAGAATATACATACTTCTTTTTGCACACAGAGGTCTTGCTTCAGTGCATGGATAGCTAAGGTCTCTTCTGTTCTTAGAAGTGGAAGACGGAGGAAACGTGAGAAGTTTGAGCGAATTCAATAGACAACCCTAAAATCATTATTCGGATCGACTGGAACCGATTAGATGTTCAAGAATAGAACTTCTAATGCATTTCCTTTCACCATTATTATTATTATTATTTAAGTTAAATCTTCTTCATGTATATGTCTATTTCTTGGTAGCAAACATAGCAAAAGGGATAGTGTTGTCAGACACAATATTTATCGTAAGAATTCATGGGTTGGTTAGTACACACATTTCTGATCATTTGTTGCTCTTACATACAACAGGAATTTAGGAAGTACACTAAGATTTTGAGCCAGTAAGATTTGCGCAGTTGATACTTTGAACGATGAACTAAGAAGAATAGAGAACTCCTCATATGAGAACGGCTATCCTGAAAAATTCGTAAAGACTATAACAATGAAAACAGTTGGAGAAAAATGCCTTTAAATGGTGCCGAAGAAACGATTGTGTCTAACCTCAGGGTTAAAAGGAGATGGAGCCGCAGAAACACTGACACTGAAACTCAGAAATCTGATGCGAAAAACCTTCTTTGCCACCACAGTATGTTTAAAATTTACTACTCGCCGTATGATACCAATGCAGTTGAAGGATAGGCTTCCGAATCTGGCCACATCTACATGGATTTATAAATTTAACTGTTGATAGGCAGAACGACTCGGCAAGCCCACTATCACTTGAACTTAGCTACTCACCTGGAGACATATTGATTCCAGAGACTACTGGAGTGAGTTCCTTTTGGTCAATGAAGCTGTTAACACATGATCAAATAGTTGAATGGATGTTTATTTCACGGAAGATGGAATCATATAGATGTTACTTGCAACCTAAATATGGAATACTGCGTGGCCTCCATGCCATCAGTAAGTGACAAAAATGAGTGAAAATGATCTAAATTCATAAACACTATGCATTTATTGAAAAGAAATCTTTTCTTGTTCACTTTATACCTTGTAGACACTTTTGATGGTACAACAGTGTTTAGTGTTCTCCCTTCCGTATCATTAAGGGACACTCAAATGTTGTAGATTTCTTGACTATTATTATTTTGGTGTTACCTGTTAACCAACATCCTAGTGGAACATAGGGCGTCAGTAGCACATCTCCATAACACTCTGTTCTCTACAGTCTGTTAAACCTGGCTCCATGACAGACCAGAAGCTCTCATTTCTTCCTCATACGATATCCTCCATGTCACTCTCGGACGCTCAACTCGCCGCCTCCAATCTAGGTTCCACTCGAATGCCTGGCACATGATGTTCCTGAACGGTCTTCTCAGCGCATGCCCAATCTATCTCCACTTTATTCTACTACATTTTTGTTGGGCGATAAGTTCTTGGTTAGTTGGTTCGTTACCAGCCAGAGTTCCTTCTTGCTTCTTATTATTATTCTGGCCACCCGAGCTTCAGTAATGAACCAGAGTAGTCAGTTGTTGATGAATATCTGTAGCTTGTGGGAAATGCTTTCTGTAACGCGCAAGGTATCTCAACCATCACAAAGAAGCACCGACTTGACATTGGTGTTGAAAATCCGTACCTTATTCTCGCTTTATTCTGAGTGCAGATCTCCACACTGGTTTCAGGTTAATGAACGCCTGTCTTGCTGGCTTTCCGATCCTGGCTTCGAATTCCTCGTCCGCGCCGCCTGTTGTTGAAAGGATGCTATCTAGATAGGTGTAGGTGAAGGAGGCTACTCCCTTTACGTTTCTTCCGTCGATGCTGATTGGAGCTTGTTGTTGTCGTTGATGTTGGTTGGGTATCTTCATCACCTATGTCTTCTCTACATTCACTTGAAGTCCCGTCTTCACTGTCCTGCCTCTTCCGTTAACTTGTTGGTTTTTGCCTGTAGATCTCCGTGTTTCCGAGACAAAAAATTAGACATAAATGATCATCGATGAAATCCAAATCTTCTTCTGTGGTCGTTTCCCCGGTCCAGCTAGTATATGGCCATCTCTTCACTCCTCACTGTTTGCTGCATGATCCAGTCCAGTTGACCACAATCAGGAATATTATCGGTGATAGTGGACAGCCTCGTCTTACTCTTGTCTTCACTTCGAAAGCATCACTGAGCTTCCCATTGTGAAATATTTGACACGTGGCGCCCTCATATAGTTGTTGAATGTTGTTGAAGGTTTGCGGCATTCCATAGTGTTGGAGCAGTTGCCAAATTACTTGTCGGTCGACGCTGTTGAAGGCCTTTTTAAAGTCAATGAAGTTGAGGAAGAGAGTTGGCTGCCATTCTCTGCTCTGTTCTATATTGATGCGTAGTGTAGCGTTGCAATTTGGTCGACACATGGCTTGTACTTCCTGAATCCAGCTGTTCCGGTCGTAATTTCGAATCCAGCACATCTTTTAGTCTCTTCAGGATGATGTGGACTAATATTTTGCTTGCTTCACTATCTTTCATCGGTTTTATCTGTATTGATCTCATCCCTACCAGATAGTAACCTGATTATTGGGTATAATGTTGTCAGTTCTATGTCTCTCCTACCTACGGCCTATTCTGCTTCACTTGTCAGTGTTTGTCTTTGAGCACACTCTTCTTCACTTCTTTATCCAGTGTAGTGTTTGATACATTGTACTCAGTTCCTGTTTTCGTCGTTGTTCATCCCTGCACTTCACTGTACTGGTTCATCTTCTGCTTTACCATCTTCCTCTCTCTTCTCTTTCGGCTTCTATGTGTCCGTCGAGTGACATTCCTTATTTTTTTTCTTCTTTCTGCCTAACTTGGTTATGCAGGTTTCTTTCCACATCTGTTTTAAAGAGTTCCACTGTTCATCCACACAGGTTTCTTCAGGGATGTTCCTAGATGTCTGATGTGAAGATATCCTTTGTAATAAGTATTTATTAATTATTTATTAATCGTTTCAAAACGAACAATCAGAGTCGCTCAATATATCGTATATTCCTAAGTTGGTATGTTTTATTGAACAGGGGGATAAGTAAAACGAGTAGATGCCACTACAAGCAATTATTGTCCAACAGACGAAACTCATTTCAAATCCTCTTTAATTTTTTTTGGAAATCCAGTATTGTTCACACTTGTCTAAGCAGTTCATTACAATCCAGTTAGTTGGTACTAACCGTCAAGTAAGTGTGAAAACGCCTTCAAAACTCAATGAGTACACTTCTTATCAGAGTAAAATTATCTGTCGATTATTTTAGAAATATATATAGCCTGATAGTAAGGAAACTAACAGTTTACTGTGTTAACATCTTGTGAATAAAACAGATATTTATTTTAAAGAGTATTTGTAAAGTGTAAAGTTATGAGCTAAAAAAAAGTGCATGAATTCATTCTAACCATTTAAATGGAGTCAGAGTAATTCATTTACAAGGAAGCATTGAAAATATCTGTATTCAAATAAGTAGCCACTTTTCAATGTACAATATTTTCTGAGTATTACTTGAGACAGGAAATTTTTAAGTATACGTTTTGAAAAGTTTTAGTTCTTGACAAATTGTAAAAAAAATTGAGCTTTTAGTTTATATCATATGATTGAAGCTTTCACTAGTGGTTATTTTTTTCCATTTCTGTAAAGTGTTTTCGTCACTCTACAAATAATAGTATCATAATATATTGAAATGTAATCAAAACAAGGAGCTCTGGGAACGAACCAACGAAGCAAGAACCTATCACGCAACAAATATGCAGGAGGAAGTGTAGATGGATTGGGCATGCACTAAGAAGGCCGACTGAGGACATCACGCGTCAGGCCAGGTACTCGAGTGGAATCCCCATAAGAAGTGACGAGTTGGATGTCCGTGGTGAGGGTGACATGGAGGAGATCGTGCGAGGAGGAAATGAGAGCTTGTGGGCTGTCGTGGAACCAGGTTCAAAAGATCTCAGAGAACAGAGGTCACTGGAGACGTGCTACTGAAGCCCTATGTTCCACTAGGAACCCAAGGGCCTAATAATAATAATAATTAAAACAGGATTTATTCAATGAATAAATTTCAGTAGGACTAGTCAACTGGATACACCACATACATGATATTATACACTGTTGTGCAATAAAAGAATATATACACACATAACATAGACTAAGACATTGAATGAGGCATAGCATAGTAACACGGAGTAAATCATTTACTTATGTAAAACAGAACCCGGATTAGTTTGAAATGGGGTAATTAATTGATAATGAAAAATAAAAAGACTAGGGATAGACTATATCATTCCAAACAAATCAATTAGTAGTCAGCCAGTTAGCTCGATAAAGGTGTACACTAAGAGAGCATAGGTGTAATTATTATTATATCGCAATTTGTCCCTTAGGTTCTTCGTGGAACATAAGGCTTTAGTATCACCTCACCATTTCACTCTCTTCTCTGCAGTCTTTTCAACCTGGCTCCGCCACTGCCCACAAGCTTTCATTTATTCCTCACACCATCTCAGCCTCGGATGCCTAACTCGTCGTTTCTCATGCGGGTTCCACTCAACAACCTGCCCTGACGCATGATGTTCCCAACTGATCCAATCCATTTTCAATTCTTCTCCATATTTGTTGGACGACAGGTTTTTGGTCAGTTGGTTCGTTGTCAGCCAGAGTTCCTCCTTGCTGATTCTCATCATTCTGGACATCTGATCTTCAGTGTCAGTACCAAGTGAGCGTAGGCGGTGGCTGTTTATGTGATGTGTATCTGTAATTTGTTGGAAATGTTTTTCGTGAAGCGCCAAGTTTCTGAACCATCACATAGAAGCAAAGACTTGACTGAAATTGGTGTTGAAAATCCGGATCTTGTTCACGTTTATGTTGAGTGCAAAAGATCTTCACTGTGATTTCAGATTAATGCAAGAAGGCCTGTCCTGCTGTTTCGACCTCGGCTTTGATATCCTCATCTATACCACCACCTGTAGTTGGAACGATGTTGTCTAGGTAGGTAGGTGAAAGAGACTACTTCCTTTATAATTCTCTCCCTGCCAATGGTCGGTGCTTGTTCTTGATGTTGTTGCTTGGGTATCTTTCTCACCTCTCTCTTCTCTATGCTCACCTGAAGTCCCGCCTTTGCTCCCTTCCTTGTCAGCTTGTTGGCTCTTGCTTGTAGATCTTCGAGTGTGTACGACAAGACATTAGGCACAAGTCATCATCGGAGAAATCCAAACCTTCTTGTGGGATCTTTTCATCGGTCCAGCCAGCGTATGACTATATTCTCGCTCCTCACGGATTGCTGCAAACTCCAGTCCACTACAGTCATAAAAATCATTGGTGATAGTAGGCAGCCTAGTCTTACTCCTGTCTTCACTTCACTTCCAAGGCATCACTGAGCTTTCTATTCTGAATCACTCGGCATGTAGCATCTTCATATAGCATATAGGTGTTGAATGTGATTGATAAAGGTTTGTGGTATTCCTTAGTGTTGAAGCAGCTGCCTGTCGAATTAATTCTCAGTCAACGCTGTTGAAGGCCTTTTCAAAATCGATAAAGTTGAGGTCGAGTTGAGTTGACTGCCATTCTATGCTGTATTGTATAATGATTCGTAGCGTAGCGTTGCAATTTAGTCGGCACATGATTTGTTGTTCCTGAATCCAGCATGTTAGCCTCCTCCGGTCGTAGCTTTGAATCAAGAGCATTTTTTAGTCTCTCAAGGATGATACAGCCTAATGTTTTACTTGCTTGAGGTGGACAGCACCTGATTCCTGACTAGTTCTTGCAAAGACTTAGGTCTCCGTTGTTTGGAACTTTGACCAGGTAGCCCTTCTTCCAATCAGTAAGCAGGTACCTTTCCTTCCTTCTTTGCAAACCTTCGGCAATATTGGTGTAAGTGTGTCCGCTGTTGTCTCTGCGTCTGTTTTCAGTCCTTCTGAAGTAATTCTACCTGGTCGTGCTGCTTTCCCGGATTTCAGCAACTTAATGGCACTCAGGACTTCACTTCTGCTTTTTCGGAGGGCTTGTATTCACCGATATTTCTGCCTTTGCTTGTAGTATTTTTGGACGATTTGCAGATGATGGTGGTGGTGGTGGAGTCAATAGTTTATTGAAGTCGTCAGCCCACCATTTTCTCTTTTTCTTCTCTTTTGTAACTAAGTTTCCTTCACTAGCTTTTATTGGTTTCATCTGTGTTGATCTCATCCCTACCAGATAACATCCTGAATTTTTGATATAATGTTGTCAGGTCTATGTCTCTCCTACCTACAGCCTGTTCTGCTTCACTTGTCAGTGTTTCGTAGAAGTATCCTTTGTCTTTGAGCACACTGTTCTTCACTTCTTTATCCAGTGTAGTGTTTGATATGTAGTACTCAGTTCCTGTTTTCGTCGTTGTTCATCCCTGCACTTCACTGTACTGGTTTATCATCTGCTTCACCATCTTACTCTCTCTTTTCTCTTTCAGCTTCTATGTGTCCGTCGAGTGACATTCCTTGTTTTTTTCTTCTTCCTTCCTAACTTATTTATGCAGGTTTACCTCCACATCTCTTTCACAGAGTGTCTAGATTTCTTCCACACAGGTTTCTTCATAAATGTTGCTCACTGTCTTCCATTTCATCCTGATGACTGACTGACTGGCTGACTGACTGGAGTGAAGATGTCCCTTCTAGTTTAGTCCCTCACTTTCTGTTCTCTGTGCCGAACGTGAAGTGTGATCTATCATTAACTTCTTTGAGGTTTATCAACTGTATTTTGCAGGTGCGTTCCTTGTACTAGATAGTGAGTGGTGTGAACCTACATCTGCTCCCCTTCTGCACCTGATCTTGTGTCCAGTAGGCTGCATCTTCACTCTCTTCAGATTGAGATGAAGTCAATCTGATTTTTAGTGTGTGCTGGTGTCTATTGAAATTAAATCTATGTCACTTTGTGAATATCCTTGTATTTGTACACACTGCCTCCAATCACCAAGTTGTTGAATGCACAGAAGTCGCCAAACAGTTCTCCATTCTCATTCATCATTTCACCAAGTGCTTCTCGACCCATGATGAGTTGTCTTCCAGTGTTATCAGCTCGGAGTTTGATAGTTATGTCACCAATCAGAATTTTGGTGTCACCATCTGCCGTTGGGTCTTGTCCAGTGCTGATTGTAGTTGTCTGTAGAATTCCCCTTCTTCTCTTGATGTGCATTATTTGTAGGTGCGTAGTGTAGTGTAGTGTAGCATCGTATTGTTGTGACTTTCTTTCCTTTTGAGTTGAGTCTTGCTGTCATGATCGTGATCATGGAGGAGATTGGTTCCCATTGGTGTTCTTGTGGACATCATGATAGCCACTCAAAAACCCAGTATGCTCGTGGTTGTGGTTTGAGTGATAATACCGAAGAAGATTATTGACTCTCCAGTTGACAGTTTGGATATTTTACTTCCATTCATCTGCTTTCGCAGATTCTTAGCACTTCAGTGCCATATCTTCTTGCCTCTTTTGCAATCTGGGTAGCCTTGCTAGGTTCAAACGTTATGCAGATATTCCATGTCCCCATTCTTTGCTTTCATTTAGAGAGGAGATGACGCATCGGCCCATTGGCTTCTCGATGGCCTTCATCAACTGCCATTATTTCATCTACCCGATTCCAACAAGTAATAAGTTTATTTTTATTTTCTATATTTTCTTTGTGTTTTGACGTGTCTTTAGTGACTGGATTGCCCAACCTTCCCTCTTTATCCGGGCTTAGGACCGGCTAGTAACTATGGACTAATTAACTAGGCCAGGTTACATGTGTGTTAGATAAACAAGAATACTGATTATTGTAGTAATAGTATAAGTAAATGATAATAATCATTATGATAATGATAACAGTGAGAATGTGAATATTGAAAAGATTAAAAACTACGTAATTCTGAAACAAGGTAAATGAACACCAGTTAAGATGTTGGATAACAGTATTAAACCAGAGGAGGATAGAGACGTAGTTAGACGATAACAATGATAATGACGACGGAGATAAGTTATTTGACTAACAGGGGGAAAAGTACAAGAGGACATGATAGTACAGCAGAATGATAGTGCAGAGGCCTTTGAGAGCGTCGACCGACAAGGAATTTGGCAACTGCTCCAACACTATGGAATACCGCAAACGGTTATCAATCTCATTCAACAAATACATGAAGACGCCTCATGCCAAGTAATTCACAGTGGGAAGCTTAGTGATGCCCTCGAAGTGAAAACCAAAGTAAGACGAGGCTGTCTACTATCACCCATGATATTCCTGATTGTGGTGGACTGGATCAGACAACAAACCGTGAGAAGCGAGAAAATGGTCATACGCTGGACCGGGGAAAAGAGCCTAGAAGATTTGGATTTGGCCAATGACTTGTGTCTTATGTCTTGTCGCAGAAACACGAAGATCTACAGGCAAAAACCAACAAGTTAACAGAGGAGGCAGGGCAGTGAAGACGGGACTTCAAGTGAACGTAGAGAATACCACCAGCATCAACAAGCCTCGATCATCATCATGGGGAGAAATCTAAAGGAAGTTGTCTCTTTCACCTACCTAGGCAAGGCAGCCTCGTTTCAACTACAGGTGGTGGTGCAGATAAGGATGTCAAAACCAGGATCGGAAAGACAGCAGCACAGGCTTTCATAAATTTGAAATCACAGTGGAGATCTTTTGCACTCAATATAAAGCGTGAACAACATCCGGATTTTCAACACTAATGTCAGTCTAGTCAGTGCTTCTATGTGATGGTTGAGAGACTTGGCGCATTGCGAAAAACATTTCCAACAAACTACAGACATTCATCAACAACTGCCGCCCACGCTGGCTTGTTACTGAAGCTCAGATGGCCAGAATAATAAGAAGCATGGAGGAACTCTGGCTGGTAACGAACCAACTAACGAAGAACTTATCGCCCAACAAATATGGAGTAGAATAAAGTGGAGATAGATTGGGCATGTGCTGAGAAGATCATTCGGGGACATCACGTGCCAGGTCCTCGAATGGAACCCGCATGGGAAACGACGAGTTGGGCGTCTGAATCGATGGTGATATGGATGAAATCGTGTTAGTAAGAAATGAGAGCTACTGGACTGTCGTAGAGTCAGGTTTAACAGACTGTGGAGAACAGAGTGGAATGAAAATGTGCTACAGAAGCCCCATGTTCCACTAGGAACCCAAGCGACAAATAATAATGAATAAATAATAGGAAGAAATAAAAGTGGAAAAATGGGACGTTTATAAATAAGAATAAATAAGTGCAAAATAATTCAGCACCTCTGCCATAGTAGATTCACGGTGACTGTCATCTCTTTCTGTGCACATAATCTTGGTTAAAGAACGCTAATCTCATATGCTTCCATTATTGCAAGCAGGTTCTTATTACGCAATCTGCTGACAACCGAGAAGGCTTTAGTGGTGTCAATATCGTGTCGATAATCCATTAGATGTTTCGTAAGCCAACTTTGCGGGATTTTCGACTTGATTTGCCTCAACCATTTAGGTAAATGCTCAACCGTGTGAGTAAATAAACGCCTGTCTGTACGACTTGTTTATTTGCTTCCAAAAGTCCATTCGAATTGGTATATACAGTTAGATGTATCAAAGATTGGAGTCATGTATTTTCGTGATTGCTTTAACACCCACCTGGTGGTGCTCAGAAGTAATAGCCTAGCTGCATACTAAGTTCTTTTAATGGTCTTGTCTAGTATCCGCTTAACTACTACTAGGACATAGTCTCCTTTCAAAGGCAGTTTAATAAATACTGACATCTTTGGAACCGTGAGAACTGCTGTTTTGCATTGTCTGCTTTTCGAATACTTATTGACAAAGTCTTAAGGGTAGTGATTTTTAGCTAGGGTATGGTATAATGCTCTTTCATTTCATAATCAGTGGTACTCTCAGAGCTAAATTCCTTTTCTCCATCAAATAGAATTTTGATTAAGTTCCCTTTATAATGAATTGGGGCAACACTCTTGAAGTGGAGATGTTGTCTAGACCATGAAGGCCTACTGGAGATGGATCATTCTAGAGACCCATCATTACTTTTCTAAGAAAACGTCTAGGAAGTTGATATCAATATTTCCTTTGTATTCAGCTATGAACATGAGGTTTACGTGACAAGAGTTAACGTTCTTCAGCAGGGCTCCTTACTTTTACATACAACAAAAATCTTATCCATATACAGCTGGTACAGTTCTGTCTGTTCTATCAATTTCTCAAGGTTACTAGCTTCCAGAAGTGGGAGAAATAGCTCAGCAAAAAGTGGTCCCAACGGGCATCCCATTGCGATGCCGTCGATTTGACGACATAACTGACCATGGACTGGGACTGGATATTTTTGGTACCTAGTAGTAACAATTTCCGCAGTTCTTCCTTAGGAGTGGGTATATTACCAATCTCTTTGCATATAAATTCAAGTTTCAATAAATGGAACATATATGTATATATATAGTTTTCTAGGCAAAATATGTTTGAAATAAAATCACGTAGTACAACTGAGGATGGTTGAATATCGGTTAGAGTTGGTGAAATTCTGACCACAGCATTATCTTCCAATTTTTATTTTAAACACTGTGTTTATCTATTATTACGTGGGATTCATTGGGTCATAAGCCTGTAACTTTCTTGAATATCTAATGAGCCAGTATAAAGTCATTAAAAGCTGTCAGTGTAGTCACAAGGTAATAGTAGCAAATTAAGGACACCAAAAACTGCTTATCGGATTATAATAAATAAACAAGAAAGTGGATAAACTGTTTCAGGGAGATTACGACCAAGGTAAAATTAGACAACGTAAGGATCAGGCTTTCACCTCTGGGTTGTCGAATCATCTGCTGCGCTGAGGTGAGAGAGCTTTAGTAGTATCAACATCATGTCAATAATCCATTAGATGTTTCGTAATCGAACTCTGCAGGATTTTCTACCCGATTTGCCTCAACCATTTAGGTAAATGCTCAACCATGTGAGTAAACAGACGCCTTATATATATATATATATATATATTGATTATGATGTTCACCTTCTGAAAATGGTTCATCGTAAAGAAAGGTTACTTCACTGAATTGTTTTATGTTAATTTTTCGTTATCTAATGAGATTGTTTTTGTTTTTACCAAAGATGCAAAGACCCAGAGAATGACACAGAAAACTATTCATCTCTTCCATCATCATGTCCGGAGATATCTTTAAGCACAGAATGTTTCATGTAGACTATAGAATTCCTTTGCTCCCATGAAAACTCCTGGTAGAGTTATTTGTGTCCAAAAATGACTTAAGTATCATGATATGATATATATGAGATGGAATGCATGAGTTTTGGCGGAGAGTCCAGAATATTGTAGGTTTGTGGGGATTTAGAGATTTTTCAAGTTGGTATTCATCATCTTCAAGTTCCTACAGACCCTCAAATTCAATTAAACTAGTGCTTATTGGTGACTAGCTTCGAGAGGCGATTTCTGAAGTTCAACCGGAAGTCGTGACCAGTTGGGCAAACCTGGTATCCTTGAGGAGAAATACTCACCGATGCTGGCCAAAAAACATTCTTTTGAAGAAAAAAGTGATACGGGGATAAAGACAAATGATTAGTCTGTAAACGGACCAATCAAAATGTACTTCATGTTATCAGGTCTACAGTTAGACAGACAGCGGAGCAGCGAATTCACAGTAATATTTTAAACAGCGAACTATCTACAAATTAGATATATATTCATTTGTTCTTTTCTTTGATCTTTCAACCCCAATACACGTTACTGCATGTCCATCTTACCTTTTCAGTTAATCAGTGGGGTCAGGAATCAACTTGGAACTTGTTAAAGGTTGGTCGCTGACACTCGATATCCATACATTGTTAGAGACCACAGCGTATAGCATTTTCCAAACCGTAATAGTTTTACAGTTAAAGTACATACTTTTTATCGATATCTTATTGTTAACCAGCACAACGTGCGTGTCTCACCAGGAAAAGTCCTGTTTAGTAGTCCATTGCAAGAGGAATTTACTTAGTATTCTATGAACCAAACGTTGTCCATAAAGACTAAGATGGTCAAAAGAACAGATGTACCACTTTAAATGAAAATGACGCCAAACCATTTACAGGAAAATCTATTCAGAGCTTTTATGTTTTTAGTGAAACTGTATCAAAACCAAAGATACATTTCAATGTATAAACGTTTTTTGAAGAAACTCTAATCATCTTCTACAGTTTTTGTACTATTTCACAATTTTTGAATTACTTTATTCAACCATACATTACACTCAATTAAAAGCAATCTGTCATATAACGTAAGTACATGCTAAGCGTTTTAGAGCCCAGTAAATATGTAAGGCAAATGGTTTAATCGTATTGGAATCAGCAATATTAAACGAATCACCTTTCTGTTGAAAATGGTTTTTATTATTCCCAACCAAGGGATCATTTCAAAAGAATAGAACATTTCGATCTACTAGAAAAGCGGAAAATTACAAGAGTACCGATGAGCAGTAATAAGTAGTACCCGTTATACGAGATATGGCTATAGTACCTCCGTGGTTTAATGAATAACGCCTTGGCGTTTGGAGTTATGGGCACGGGGTTCGAGTCCCAGTAGGAACAACATCTTTCCGCGCTGGGGTACAGGTACATCCAGCTGACGAGTGAATCCGAAATAGGACGAAACACGTATCCTTGATTCCTCTCTTAGCCATAACTAAGTAAATTACCATAATTAACATTCATGCAATATCGAGGCTTCCGCGTAGGAGCCCTTATGTTAATTGAGGTTGAACAATTCGATCTAGTAAAACAACGGAGAATTACAAGCGTATCAATAAGTAGTAATGATTAGTATCATAGTTGAGAGCTCCAAGACTAATTTTCCCTAGATTAATCACCGTTCTTATTTCGGTTATTTATTCGAAATAATGGACTTTTTAAACCCCAACAGTTTGCTAAAGTCTGTTTCGGACCAAAGGATTATTTATTGTTTTTACAATTACTTTCTTTAGTGACTGAATCACAGTCTTGACCTCCCCTCTTATTCTGAAGAAGCTATTCACTAGGAAGATAGTGGAAATATTACTAATGATTTTATACAACTCCATGTTGCTGTACTAGGTTGAACTATCTGACCGCTATTAACAGAATATTATATTTAGTAATGATGGGCAGTGACTAGCAGTGGAATCCAGGATCCTTACTAAACATAGTTAAAAGACAGGCAATATCGAGGCATCCGCATAGGAGCCCATATGCCAACAGAGAATATTATGTGTTTTAATTTACTTAGTGGTAACAAGTTGAATCCAAGACTAGCGTCTCGTCTTACTTGGGATTTGTCAGTTGGATGTGCCTGTGCCCCAGCTAGTATCGGTGTTCCTACTCATAATCCAACCCAGTACGGATCGTTGCAGATGCTAAGAAGCATGACAGTCACCTTCTATGCGACGTGTATCAGTTGTTGTTTACTGATACTTGCAATTTCCCGTTGCTATGTTTTGTCAAATTTCATCATTCATTTTCTTTTAAATTGACATCAGTACTTTGTTTGCATATATCAGTACAGATAATGAGAGCTATCCAACGAAATACCACAGAGCAACTGTTTTCACTTTTGCATATCTTTCTTTCATTGACATAATCACTATGTTTCTTGTCTACAACAACGAGATGATGCCTACTGGATATCAATAAATTTTAGACAACAACTTCACGCTATTAAAAACATTTTTCACTTCTGTCGATGATTGTAGACGCAGATATTGACATAATACTGTTTCTCAGGAAGCTCATTCTTGTTTACTACCACAAAGTCAATGTTATTATTGACATATCCGGTTCACACCTGTTTGTAAGTGTTTGAGCAAGTCAGTGAAGTCCAGTAATTTCAGATTTAGCATCAAGAAAACAAATTTTAGAGAATGTTAATAAGATGTGTCTGAATATTGTCATCAATCTTGATTCTTGGATAGTATGGAGAATTACTCTGATAGACAGTTAGCTGCAATACTCAAAAATAATCAAGACTATGAGAAACTGTATACAATTTACAATTTATAGATACTGATTTCAGGCATTCATCTACTTTTAATTCAAAACGTCAAGTTAAAAAGTTGTTCACCATTGAAAAATAACCACGGAGTACTGACCAAGTCCCACCAATCATTTAGAAACATGAATAATGATTTGGGCGACTCCCCATCAGGGTACATTTGGATAAGTATTAGTTAGTTGGAGACGATCAAGGGAAAGCAGTGGACCTGAGTTAGTTAGAATGAAGTCAACACCCGGGGCTAGACAAAATGAAATTGGCTATTCTCCTGTAAAGCATCAATGTGCATGATCCAATCGAACAGGAGGTCAGTCGTGTTCCCAATAGCTCTGTGATTACATCTCTGACTGTAGACAGTTTAAACTTGACAAGGGACATGAAGTCTTCTGAAGTTACAGATACACCTTGTTAACAAAAGCTAATAATTTCGAAACCTAAGCCAAGAAGGCTTTTCTGCTGATTCCTTTAGGTCAACTAACAAGGTTTTGAAATCTCTAATATATATATATATTAATGATGGACAGTAGCTAGCAGTGGAGTCCACGATGCGCGTTTCCTCCTATTTGGGACTCATCAGATCGATGCACCTGTATTCCGATGAATGATCTTGCTCCCAATACGACTCGAACTCAGGTAAGATCGCTCCAAACGCCAGAGCGTTATCCAACAGACCACTGATTCACGATAGCCACTTCTTGTGCGACGGGCATAGTTGTAATGTTGTTGCTTGTATTGTCCTACCGATGATTGGACTCCCATGCAGCTGCCCAAATTTTGTCTATGTTTGATTTGTAGCACAAACAAAAACATCAAAACTATACCCATCGCACGAAAAATGGCTATCGTGACTCAGTGGTTTATTGTAAAGCGGTCTGGCGTTTGAGACGATCAGTTCCGAGTTCGAGTCCTAGCGACAGTAGCATCGATAACTGGTAGGCAGTTAAATCCATCTGACGAGTCCCAAGTAGGACTCCAGGACTATCCGCTATCGGTTGTTACTACATATTATTTATAACAGATGCTATACAATGGAAGCACATATATGTGTTGGATAAGATGAAGCCCCTATTTTTCTACTTAACAAACTGAATGAAGCATGTAAACAAACACAACCCTAAGATAAAATTTAAGTGATTCCCTATTGAGTTAAAAATGATTGCACATAATGAACTTAATAGGGTTTTAGTTTCAAAGGATTGAAATTAGTTAGAGGAATCATTGAAATCCTGGAAGCCATAGACAGCTGTCTCGTCTTAGCATAAGAATTCCTCAGCAGTATGACTGAGCTAGGGGATCGAACTCAAGACCTTCAGGTTTCACGACAAACGCGTTAACAATTCAATCACTAGGTTAAAGTTCAGTGATGTGCAGTTTCTTAGTTTATCAGTGCGTTATATAAGATGACTATCCAACAATATCTTCAGTTGGCACCTGCTTTATTTCCTATTGGTTGACTCCATAGGTCATGGCTTCTTATTTGAACTCTTTGACATTCATCTGAAAGCATGTCACTAATGACTGCTATTTAATAATGCGTCATAGGATTAATGAGGACTTTAAGGTAGTAATCATTAAGGACTGACAACAATTGAGAAACTATTGAGAGCTTAGAAGAACTGGACGGCTGTTTCGTCTTAGTATACGACTGTGTACCTATTTCTAACCTTACAGTACTATATCAACTAGCTGACAATAAAATGTATGCCAACTATTATTACGTAATTTCACTTTGTATCTGTCGTTCTGTTTCAATCTTAATTCTCATGTAAACTCTGTTAACCTTAGTTTGCAATCGGTTATAAATTCAAAACATTTTCAAATTACGCAATCTGTGGTAATATTCATCCAATAATCCCAAGAAAAATTAATCTTTCTTTCAAGATCCTTACGTTTTTCTTTGCTTGAGTCATTTACAACATCTAGGTTACTGGTTGTTGATGTGAGTGATAAATGAATGAAATGAATTTGTTCTTCCTTCGTCCCGCGGCGTAATAAAACCAGACAGACCAGATATCCCCTACGATCATTAGTCTCACTTACGGACACTTCAGTATTCAATACATCAACAGAACTTTCAAGAAAAATGAAACACTCTGCTCATTTTTATGCGAATGTTTCATTAAATCATCAACAGAATTCTCACAAAAGATAAAAGGACTAATACAGGAAGCTATGTCAGAGCATTATACATATTCATCGAACCCCAATTGGTCAAGGAAACTATGTCTCTTCTGCTCAATGAAGAAATAAACCTTACAGAACACATAAAACTTAAATGTTCAGTCCTGATGGAACTTATCGACCTATGCCTGACAACATACTTCCAATTCATTGGCAAAACATACAGACAGATGAAAGGAACTCCAATGAGGTCACTAACATCCGGACTAAATACAGAGGTAGTGATGCACAGACTAAAAGTCATCATTCTACCATCAATCGAATCAAAATTTGGATCCCCTATGTAGACGATACTTTCGTCATCATCAAAAAAGACGATAAAGAAAACACTCAGTTTGATCAACAACGTTCTCGATGACATCAAACTCACAATGGACAAGAAACCAAGCAATCAACTACCATTCCCTGATGTCATAGTCAGTAAGACAAATACTAGAAAGCTGGAAACTCATGTTTACAGGAAGCCAACACACACTGACCAAGTCCCCAACTACAATAGAAACAACCCAACAACTCACAAAATCGGTTGCGTGCAGACTCTACCCAAAAGAGTGAGAACACACTGCAGTACAACTTCACGCAGAAATGAAGAAAATTACTTGATGTCCATCCTAAAGAAGAATGTAGACCCACGAAAATCTATCAGAAGATGCCTATCCCGTACAACATCAACTACAAATCCATCAACGGAAACCAACAAATGTATCATCCTATCACACATGAAGAGTATATCACAAATCACGACAAGATTACTGAAATCACTTGAAATTAGTATGGCTCATAAATCAACAATTTCCCTCGAAACACGATTGTGCAGATCGAAGGATGTGACAACCAAAGAAGACAAACTGAATATCATTTACAAAATCAACTGCAATAACTAACTGTAGTCAAGACTATATTGGACAAAGTGGTTACTCTCTTCACCTTCATCTACATGAACACTGACTGGCTATTAAACGTCACCGACATTTCATCATTCATTTCAATGCATGTGGATAATTATGGACATGAATTCAATTTCGACAATTTATAAATATTGGACAGAGAAAACACAAATATATGAGAGAATTCCTGGAAGTTGAGCATTCTGGTCATTCAATCAGCAATTGATGGGTGTATAAACATAGACCCAATCTACCAACCAGTGAGAAAAAGGATAAAGGACAGAAAAGTGAGAGGTGAAGCAGAGGAATAGCCAACAGGAAAATCTGTGTGGTCAGTCAATGACACAACAATGGAAGGAAACAACCAGTCACAAACCAGTTGGTCAGGGCAACCTACTGAATCACTCACGGGGAGATTCCGACAGCTCACTTTATATTGAAGTTATTGCTGACGACGCCGTCTAGCAAGAGGATGGAAACTTCACGAATAAAACACCCACCTAAGAGAAATGAACGCAATTGTATACGGAATTGTTCTAGGAGGTGAGTACATTCGTGGAAGTGGAATATCTATCTCGTTTACATTGGGGTTAAAAGTAAAACTTGTGCAGGATTGGTTTATTCAACTTCTTCATGATTTGATCAGCTTTTATTAAATTCCTAAATTTTAATTGGATCCCGTTGTCAGACTGTTGAAATGAACTTTGGTCTACTGGTTGATAAGAAGTTTTGACGTTGAACAATCCTTCCGCCACTGTCAAAACAAGTTCATACTATCTTTTGTTTGTTCGATACTTATCACTTTATACGGGATTTTAAAGTCTAAACAGTAATTCAGTTCAATCTACTTCATCATTTTGTTTTACACTAAATAGATAGAAATTTAAGCAATACATGTTCAAAACTTGGAATTTTATGAAAAGTTGAGTTTTGATAAATCCTCTCTTTACTAGAAAAAATTGTTTAAACTGCTCAAAATTGAAGGTTAAAAGAATGCATATTTGTTTATTCTTGTATGCAATATTTATGAACGATATACCTATAGATGATGACAGGGTACTTAAATGTTCGTTGTTTTTTTATTTATCTGTGGTAGAGGTTGAATGAGAAGAATATCGCATAGATGATAATGGAAACAACAGTCTTTCAATGAATTTGAATATAAACAGAAAATCTGTTCAGTAGATAATATTGTACAGCTTCACCCTTTCTTCAATCGCTTTATAACTAAAAGTGGTAAATGTTATGTTTGGGAAGTGAAACTGTGACATATTTGTGTCTGTTCATAAACATACTACTGAAGAAAATAAGTAGTAAGGACCATTCAGGCTCATCTGTAGATTTCACTGAGCACATCACAGTGATTTGGACAATGGACAGCCATTTTGCTCATTTCGTGCAAAGCTCATCAGTGATGTATCCAAAGACATTATTCTTACATTTCCGAATGGTTTATACCAAATAAGTCTGTTTAAATATTTTGAATGGACTTCAGCATCTTAAACAGATTATTCATAAGTTGCACGGTTATCGTTTAAATGATACAGGCTATCGGGTTTACTCCTCTTGGTTGTATTGCCTTCTCTGTGCTTATTTGTTTGGTCAAGGAGCTTTCATCATCTTTCTAAACGACGTCTTCAGCACCAACTTCAGTATGAAGTATTCAATGAAAGCCAGTAAAGGTGAGAAGGCTTCAAGTGTTTGACCGCCGTTGCCTTCGTAATATAAGCCGTATTCCATGGTGTCACCACGTGAGTAATGCGGACGTCAGGTATACAGTTTTCAGGAGTAGAGGTAAATCAGTTGACGAGGTTATGAACCTTCATCTACTGAGATAGCTGGTTGAGACACGTACTACGTATGCCTAGTCACGCAATGCTGGCCGAAGTAGGTTAAGGCTGGAAAAGGGCACGAGGTGACCAGACTGAAACATGGCACCAATGTATGAAGTCTCTGACTGTTGGTTTGAGCCAGGTTGGGCGATGCAAGGTTGGTTGTTGGGGTTGGCGGGACAAGAGGAACCAGTGGTTGGGGACTCTAGGTGATATGGCTTAGAACCAATGTGATTGTCACAGATGTATACATACAGTATCCTCATCTTAATACTATGCCGAATCTCACCATTTTGTCATTCTTCCTTTCCTTCTTCTCGCACTTTATACTTCTTTTGACTGAATTTTCTTATCTTCATCTTGCGCTTCACTATCTTTTTACTTGATGTACTGATATGAGGTGTGGTAACTTGGACCGTTACACAGTAATGCCTGGTCCTATGTTGATATTGATGATTATGAGTAAAGGGTTTAATCCCGTATCATTTACAGCCACCAATCTGGATTATTTGATAACACAGCCAGATAATTATCCTTCCCGAAAAATACACAGAATGCAAACCATGATACAAATAGTCTAACCAAGCTCAACGAAACAAATAACAGATAGGCTACATTAGTTTGTAATAAATTAACCTGAATGAATGCATTACTTTCATATATCGTAGCAAAACAATGCACGTTTATCCCTTGAGAAGTGACATCAAATGAACTTTTGATTCCGACTGAGGGTGAACCTCGAAATCTTCAAGAAGCCGTTAAATAAACATCACTTAACCAAATTTATTCCAAAATTTCAAAATTACTTGATAATTTTCATTTCCATAATGAACAGTATCCATGATAGTAGTGGAGATCATCAATGGTACCTTAAGAAAATCATTTCTAAGGAATCAAACCTTATTTATATGACCGCAGTTTACGCTGCCACTTTACAGATGTCTACAAAATTTATCTTCAAAGAAAATCTGTAATAAAAATTTTATCTGAGCCTCAGATATTGGTAATGTTAAGGTTGTTAATTTTCAAATTGATTATTATCATGGACTGATGTCAACTGAAGAATGAGTTTGCACTGCCAAGTAGTTTCAAACGGTAGTAAAACAGCTAATCATTTGCTGTCGATCATTCAACAATTCTCCAGTTAACATTATCTTCCGGGGAATATTGCTTTGAAATAGATCAGTTTTGAGTGTTTTACTCAGTTTTAAGAGTGATAAAAGTGATACTTAAGAGTTTTGTCATATTGTGGGATGCGATTGGGATACCATCTCCTTATTCTTTGCACCCTATAAAAACGGCACCTAGAGAGAAGTATGTGTGATATCTTATATAATATACTCAAGAAAGCTTTTGTCCAAACCGACTCGGTAAAATGAAGCATTCATGTAAGACTGAAATTACACAACAATAAAATACGATGAGAGAGAGTAAACGTTTCAGCCATTATAATCTCTGCTGTCTTACCTATGAAAAGTAATAACAATTCTATAGTTTCGTACAAATAAACTGCCAGTGGCAGTTCTAGGTTCTCTAAAATTCTCACGATGTCGACTAACTACCTCATACTGATAACTGTTTCACGGATAATCGTTTCTGTAAAGGCATATCTACTACATTTTCAATTTAAATGACCTATAGAACAATTCCTTGATTATTTAGTTATTAGACAATAGATACTTTGGAGCTTCAGTGGTGAAAGAGCTAAGTTATTGGTGTTTAGGTTACTTAATATATTCTCAGTGCATGTATGAGTAACAAGTGGTCAGAAAAAGCGTAGGATGAATCTGGTTAAAAGAGAATATAATAGGTACACAGATGATGATCGCTTTACATTTATTCATTCACAAACGAAGTGTTTGTTGTGTTGCTACATAGTATAACTGTAAAGAAGAAAATTCAAGTAGCCAAATCCAAGATGAATGCGTACTTATGCCGTACTATAAGACGAACATTGATGGGAAATAGGCAGTTTATTATTCCCAGACTACATTTTCCATGTTAATGCATTCAACTGGAAAACATCAGTTTGCAGTATTTAATTTTTAAATGGCACTAAAGTATTATAGTACAGTAGTGACTTACACTTTTCTCCAATTCAAAAATACTTCGTAGGCGACTAAATCCGTCTCTGAGTGAGTCTAAATGCTTTAATTTAATGCCTAAATCCTAGCAGAATACACAATAATATTAGGGATCATAAATCAGGTTATCTCATTAGACTCGTAGTTGACTTCCTAAATACTCTAACATATGAGCTTTCAAAATATTATATCCCTTTGGAAACCTTTCAGATTCTAAACTAGTCAATCCTTTCGGTTTAAAACTAAGTCTTAATGACCTACATATAGAAGAGAGTGAAAAAATGGTTAGTTTTGATGTAACAAGTCTTTATACTAAAATACCAATCAAAATGGGACTGGAGGCAGCCACAAGTCAACTAAATACTGACTTAGAACTTACTTATAAAACTAAGATATCGGTCGATGAGATCATATTAAGCGTTCAATCATGCATGATCTCCACAGTCTTCAGGTTTTAGGACAAAATAGACAGAAAAACAAAAGGAGTAGCAATGAGATTGTCAATATTCCCAGTCATGGCAGTTATGAGTAGTTAGGAAAACATGGCTTAAGTGACGTTTAATTCTGCACATAAGATATCATTTCTATACATGAGTGACACATTTACTGTATTGAAGTAGAAACATATCAACAATTTCCTTACACATAAACTCAGTAGTAGACGTAATGTAATTCAATTACTAGGTAGAAAATGAACAAGGGGAATTATCTATGTTGATTTGTAGAATAAAACGAAAGATAGATGGTGATTTAGACACTATTGTCTAAAGAAAACCGACACATTCTAACAGGTATCTAGACTCCTTGTCATCTCATCCGATGTCAGTGGAGGCAGGCTTAGTCAAATATCTAAATAATAGAGCGAAAATCTCACCAACGATTGTGAGAAACTAAACGAGAACTTGAAGCCTACAAGGTAAGCATTGATAATTAATAATTATCCTGTCTAGTTTACTCAGAAATTGGTTGAAAAACATAAGAAACAAAATAATAACAGTGTACGAATACAAATAATGATGACAACACGAGTAGAAATAAATTTAAAGCCTCTATTGTATTACCATCTCAGGAAGGAATATAGCAAACTTTATGTAGGACCCTGAAAGAAGCTAGAATTAGGGTGGTATTTAAACCTACAAACTCACTCAGAGATAAGCTTTGTCGATTGGCTTAAGGATCTGATAGAACCAGGTCAGCAAAATAATCTAATCTATTAAATTCCGTTTAATGACCTTGAGGTCACATACATAGGTGAAACTAGCCCTGTTGATCAGGGTCAGTTAGAATAGCGGGACATAGGAATTCGGCTAGATCCTGAGTGCTAGACCTCAATGAGATAGAAAAAAAATCCAGAAAAACACTCGTCTATTGTAATGCTTTCATTTATACACTACAACACAATAGGGCGGGATAAAACCACTGTACTCAAGTCCGATATAAATAGGTGGACAGAGAGAGACAGAGAGAGAGAGAGTAAGAGACAGTGACTACTGAATCTTTTTCCATCGAATTAGGTAACACCTAACACATATGATAGGAAGGATGCAACATCTATACCAGAGATATGGAAAATCTTAATACGAATAAATACAAAGAATATTAATAAATTGGTTGGTTGTGGTTAGCTGAAGAATCCAAGACGCGCGTTTCGTCCTATTTCGGATTCACTCGTCAGCTGGATTTACCTACACCACAGTGATGTTGTTCTCACAACCAACCAATTTGTCATAATTAACATTCAGGCAATATCGAGGTATCCATATAGGAGCCCATATGACAATAGAGATCGAACAATTCGATCCAACAAAACAACAGAGAATAACAAGTATGTCAATAAACAGTAAAGAATATTAAGTGATATACATAGATATGATTATGAACAGTAATTTATGCTTGAAACTTCATGAAGTAAATAATATTATATCACTGCCTACGATATATCAAGAAAACAAATATAATATTGCGTAGCATTATTAACAAAGTATAATACTGGAATATATTAGCAGATCGCAATTGTCTAGCTTTTCAAGTAGATTTTGTACCCTATTTATCTATCTGCTGAAGTCTTCAGCTAGCGTATTCCCTTGCAGAATTACAACAAAGGCTATTGTCTTCCATAAGAAGTGGAAATATCAAAAGGTTTAATTAATTTCTATGCAGAAGATTAGAAAAATTACAAATGTGAATGGGTTACAAAGACTTCTATTACTATTTTTTCGAATGGTATTTGATTTGATCAGTTTCATCTTGTTAGATCTGTCTTGTTTATAGGTATGATTACCGTCTTGAGTGTACATTATAAAGTCTTAATGGTTAATTGGTTTCACTCTTTTAATACTCAACCTCGCCTGGCTAACTAGTTCACTAGTTACTAGCCGGTCCTAAGTCCGCATAAAGAGGGAAGGTTAGGCATAGGGCTAGCTACCCTACCTCGGAAAACAAATCCAACCGCTTAAAAAACTTCATAGCAGAAACGATATATAAAAACAAAAAAACAAAGTTATTCCTTGGTGGAATCGAAGAGGCGAAATGACGCCATTTGGTGAAAGCCTTCAGGAAGCCACTCGGCCGATGTGTCTTATCTCCCTAGAAAAACGGGAAAGTAAGAAAGGGGACATGGAATGTCTGCATCATGTTTAACCTAGCAAGGCTGCTCAGATTGCAAACGAGATGAGGAGGTATCACACTGAAGTGCTTGGAATTTGCGAAAGCAGATGGAATTGGAGTGGCCTCTCCAAAGGGTCAACTGGAGAATCTATAATCTACTCCGATATTCTCACCCAGACTACAACCACGAGCACACTGAGTGTTGGAGTGGCTATCATGATGTTCCTTTGAAGAGCATTGAAGGCTCTCATGCGGTGGGAATCAATCTTCTCATGCAGGATCATGACGGCAAGGTTCAACTCAAAAGGAAGGAAAGTCACAGTAATGTAGTGCTACGCTATGTACCTACAAATAATGCAGATCAAGAGGAGAAGGATGAATTCTACAGACAACTGCAATCAACACTGGACAAGACCTCAGTTGGTGACATCCAAATTATGATAGACGATATGAATTCTAAAGTCAGGCCGTATAATACAGGAAGAGAACTAACCATGGGTCGAGAAGCGCTCGGTGAGGTGATGAACGAGAATGGAGAATCGCTGCATAATTCTATGCATTCAACGATTTAGTGATTGAAGGCGAGACACTGTGTTCAGCACAAGGATATCCACAAAGCGACATGGATTTCACCAGATGGATACACTAAAAATCAGATCGACTTTATATCAATCTCAATTAAGTGGAGACACAGCCTACTTAACACAAGGTGAAGAAGGGGAGCAGATGTAGGTTCAGATTACTCAGTATCTAGTGCAAGAAACCTTCCAAATCAAGTTAAAAGCCTCCAATTCAAGGAAGCTGGTGATAGACCTCAGTTCAAGTACAACACTCGGAAACCGAAGGATGAAACTACAAAGGAGATCTTCACAGCAGCCATCAAGACAAAATGGGAGATATCGAGGATCATCCCTGAAGAAAGCTGTGTGGAAGAACACTAGAAGTCTTTGAAAGAGTTTTGGAAAGAAACCTGCATAACTGTATTGAGAAGGGAGAAGAAAGAAGATAAGGAATGGATCTCGATGGATACATGGGAACTGATAGAGCAGGGAGAGGAAGATGGTGAAGCAGAAGATGAACCAGTGCAGTGCAAGGATGCACAACGACGAAAAGAGGAATTGAGTACAATGTGTAAAAAACTACACTGAACGACGAAGTGAAGAAGAGTGCACTCAAAGACAAAAGACACTTCTACGAAACACTGACAAGTGAAACAGAACAGGCTGCAGGTAGGAGAGACATAGACCTGACAACACTATACCCAATAATCAGGTTACTATCTGGGAGGGATGAGATCAACGCTCATGAAACCAATGAAAGATGGCGAAAGGAAACTTAATTTTCAAAGAAGAGAAACAAAGGAAACGATGAGCCGACCACTTCAAAAAGCTCTTGAATCGACCACCGTCTGCACTTCGTCCAGAAATACCACCTGCAGCGCAGCCACAGAACCTCTAGTGAACACAAATCCTCCAACGAAAGTCGAAGTTCTGAGCGCCATGAAGCAACTGAAATGCGGGAAAGAAGCAGGATCAGATGGAATCCTGCCCGAAGCACTGAGAACGGACGCAGAGACAACAGCGGACATGCTCATACCACTATTGCAGAAGGTGTGGAAGGAAGAGAACGTACCTGCCTATTGATTGGAAGAAGGGTTACCTTGTCAAACTGCCGAAGAAAGGAGACCTCAGTGTTTGCAAGAACTGGCACGGAATCACTCTCTTGTCCACTCGAAGCAAGCAAAATGTTAAGCCACATCATCCTGGAGAGGCTAAAGGATGCACTGGATTCAAAACTATGACCGGAACAGGTAGGCAGGCTTCAGGATGCACAAATCATGTGCGGACCAAATCGCAACACGAAGCTGCGCATCATCATAGAACAGAGTATAGAATGGCAGTCAACTCTCTACCTGTACCTCAACTTCATCGACTTTGAGAAGGAGTTTGACAGCGTCGATCGACAAGTAATTCGGCAGCTGCTTCAACACTACGGAATACCGCAAACCTTTATCAATCTCATTTAACAACTATATGAAGACGCCACATGCCAAGTATTTCACAATGGGAAACTCAGTTCACTGGTGCCTTTGAAGTGAAGTGAAGACAGGAGTGAAACAATGCTGCTGTCTACTATCACACATGATATTCCTGATTGTGGTCAACTGGACTGACTGGACCATGCAACAAACAGTGAGGAGGTGTGAGAAGAGGGGGATACGTTGGCTGGACCACGGAAAATAACCTAGAAGACTTGGATTTCGCTAACGATGACTTGTGTCTCATGTCATTTCGCACAAACTTGAAGATCTACAGGCGAAAACTAACAAGTTGACAGAATAGCAGGGCAGTGAGGGAAGACGGGATTTGAAGTGAATGTAGAGAAGACGGTGGTGATGAAGATACCCAACCAACAACACCAACAACACCACCACCACCAACGACAGCAAGCACCAATCACCATGAATGAGAGAAAGCTGAAGGAATTAGCCTCCTTCACCTATCTAGGTAGCACTGTTTCAACTACGGGTGGCGGCACAGGCACAGATGAGGATGTCAAAGTTGGAATAGGAAAAGGAAGATAGGCGTTTATTTGCCCGAAACCAGTGTGGAAATCTGCTTCACTGCACTCAGCATGTGGAAGAAGATGCGGATTTTGAACACGAATCCAGTGAATTCAGTGCTTGTGTGTGATTGTTGAGAGACTTGGGGTGTTACGAAAGGGATTTCCAACAAATTGCAGACATTCATCAACAACTGTCGTCTGTGCTGGTTCGTTTCTGAAGATCAGATGGCCAGAATAGTTCGAATAAGCAACAGGGAACTCTGGTGTTTGGTAACGAACCAACCAAGAACCTATCAGTCAAGAAATATGCAGTAGAAGGAAGTGGAGATGGATTGGACTGGACTAGTGATACACTGAGAAGGCCGACTGAGGACATCATGTGCCAGTCCACTCCGTCGAGTGAAACTCAGATGGGAAGCAACGAGTTGGGCGTCCGAGCTGAGGGTGACATAGAGGAGATCGTACGAGGAGGAGATGAGAACTTGTTGGCTGTCTTGGAGCCAGGTTGAAAAGATTTCAGAGAAGAGAGTTGAATGGAGACGTGCTAGTGAATCCTATGTTCCATTAGGAATCCAAGGGACAAATAATAATAATAATTTTAATACTTAATCATATCAGTGTTTCCAAGTTACTAAATAATTGAAGAGAGTAAAAATTCTGTAATCTTTATTCAGTGATACTTGGGATATTCCATTTTCGTACTCCGTTGAAATGATAGATCTGTGTTAAGTTTTCAGCTTGTTTGCGGGTCCTTCTATATTACTTTAATATTTATTACCTTAAACTTTACTCGGAGTTTTGCCAGAAGTGGACTTTTCATCTGAATATACTTGCATTCCAGTGGATTATGGTGTTCTTAATGAGATTCATATCTCGTACTCATAATATCTGTTACCCATTACACAAGAGATAGATGTCATACATCAGTATTCTACTGGATAACACTTTGGGGTTCAACTGAAACACCATCAATGCACACAGTCGAAGAGTCCTATATGGAAGGAAACACGCGTCGTGGATTCTACGTTCTTATTTTATTCTATTATTCATCTCTACGTCTTCATAACAAGAAGAGTGTACTTCGAACAGTCTAAAAATGAGTTGCAAGTGAAAGTTGTCCTTTCGAGTTATCGGAATTGGTTATTTAACAACTGAGAACCAAAAAGCTAGCCTATGATTCTGAATCACTACATATGAAAGGATTCGTCACTTAGGTTTGATGGTTACCTGGTAACATGTTGTAGATAAAGGTCTGCGATCTACTGTACTGTTAAACTGCGACGTCTAACTTAATTCAACGATTATCGCAGATGGTTTACTATATCAATAACATTTGTTGCAGCACTGTGTGCATACGCTTTCTTTTTTGAAACCCAATTCAAGTGGTTACTTTTACACTACGGTAGAGATTTTTAAAAAAACTAGAGAAACAGTTGTTTACTTTGATACAGTGCATTATGAATCATAAATGTAGAGTTATACTGTCAGTTTCAAAATGTAGAACTAGTCACATCTAGATGTACTTGTACCCCACTGCCACTTGAACCTTGTACTTATAACTTTAAACACCAGAACGTTACCCACTGGGCCACCAAGGTACAATAACCAACTCTTTTGAAACAGGTACTAGTTATCATTATTTATTCAAACTTGTTATTCCCTGTTGCCATACTGGGTCAGATTAATCAACCTCTGTTGGCTTTTAAAGTGATGGGAACGGACTTCAAGTCTCAAAGTAAACATCAATCATTAGGATGCAAATGCATACAAATGACTAGTCCCAAATAGGATGATTTGGGCATTCTTGATCCTACCTCTTAGCCGACACCAATCAAAGCATAACAATGCATATCTTGGCAGTATTGAGGCATACACACAGATGTTCATCTACCAACGGGGATCAGTTAATTCGACCCAGTATAGCAGTGAGGAATCGCAGGCATCAACAAATAATAATAATAATATCTACCTAATACATTGGATATTGAAAAACTGAAGTTTATCATATACCTTCAGTCATATTTGAAGGTCTGTGGGACGTTTCCTGTGGGTATTTAACGGAGTTGCTAGAATCTTCAATCGAAAAAGATTCTTTCTGAGGGAAGTTTGTTATTTTAAAAGCAGAATAAGTCTTAGACTTATTCAAAACGAAATCGAAACTTCTTGATATACCTCATTCATGTTACATTATTTTGAAAACTTTAAGTTTCCTCTTAACTGCACTACAACACTGATGTTACTGCTCCCTATTTTCTGGTGTTTCCACAAAATCTTGAATTACAATTTGTAGTAGGATAGTGAACAATAGTATAATTGTTTTTATATGATACCGTCGTTGGTTGGACTGAGTTGATCGGTCATACTACTTCATCCAAAATTTGTTCATATATCGATTATTTTACCGATGATAAGTTGGTAATTATGTAGCTGGTTTAATCATTACGGTATGTTTTGTTTCTCACTGATGCTAGTAGACTCAATTATTCTGAAATTATTAGCAAAATGGGTACGACATGTAAAGCTCCATCAAAATGTCAGCAGTGGCAGAGGAAGAAAAATGTCATACATTTAGTTCCGTTGACAAATTTAAAAGATACAAGAAGAAAGACATTTTTGTAGAATAAAATGAGCTCTTCTTATTCCATGTCCTTTCATCAGCTGTAAACAGCCCACAATTGAAACGGATTATTACTAGTAATAATACCAAAATATTAGTGTTATTGCTTGTATTACACCGTCGTTGACTGGACCGAATTGATCAGTCTGTGTTGGTATATAGGCTCCTATGCGGATGCTTTGATATTGTCTGTATTCTTAACGATATAATAATGATGGATAGTGGCTAGCAGTGGAATCTGAAATGCGGATTTCGACCTAATTTGGACTCGTCAGCTGAATGTACTTGCATCCAAGTGAGTGATGTTGTTCCCACCGGGATTCAATTCAGTCCAATAAACAACGGTGTAATACAAGCAATAACACTAAAACTATACCCGTCACACAAGAAGTAGTTATCGTGACTAGGTGGTATAGTGGATAACGCGCTGGCATTTTAAGCAATCGCTTCCGAGTCCGAATCCCGCTGAGAACGACAACATTCACTGAGAGGCAGGTAGATCTAGCTGTCGAGTAACAATTAAGACGAAATGCACATCCTGGATTCCACCACCAGCCACTACCCATCGTTACTATAAACAACACAACATACTTCAAATATGTAGGAATAAATGGAGGTTCGAAATCCAGGATTAACAATAAGGTAGTACGTCAGAGAAGCATAGGGTTAATAGTGACATACCTTAGTCAAAATCTGTGACTGAGAGCTGCGGAGTGGGAGGGAATGGGAGGATAACAAATGAAAGTCAGTAAAAAAGAAGAGACTGTTTAAGGGCTAATACGCTGCGTAATTTCGTGGAAGACTTCAAATTGTTAATATTCAGTAATTAACTGATGAAGAGATGATACAATCATGGAAAAGGGAAAACTGTATACATACACATGCAAAGTATTTATACACATTTATCGAGGCAAATAAAGGTTAATTAAAGTCTCCTTTTGAGCACATACACATGATCTTAGCTCAGAGAGCCGAGAAGCCTGGTTAACTAGTTCACTAGTTACTAGCCGGTCCTAAGTCTGCATAAAGAGGGAAGGTTAGGCATAGGGCTAGCTACCCTACCCCGGAAAACAAATCCAACCGCCAAAAAAACTTTAAAGCACAGACAAGATATAAAAAACAAAAAACAAAGTTATTCCTTGGTGGAATTGGAGAGGCGAAATGACGCCATTTGGTGAAAGCCTTCAGGAAGCCACTCGGCCGATGTGTCTTATCTCCCTAGAAAAAGGGGAAGTAAGAAAGGGGACATGGAATGTCCGCACCATGTTTGAACTCAGCAAGGCAGCCCAGATTGCAAACGAGATGAGGAGGTATCACACTGAAGTGCTTGGAATTTGCGAAAGCAGATGGAATGGGAGTGGCCTCTCCAAACTGTCAACTGGAGAATCGTTAATCTACTCCGATATTCTCACCCAGACTGCAACCACGAGCACACTGAGTATTGGAGTGGCTATCATGATGTCCCCTTGAAGAGCATTGAAGGCTCTCATGCAGTGGGAACCAATCTCCTCCAGGATTATGAAAGCCGACTGGGGACATCACGCGTCAGGCCAGGTACTCGAGTGGAATCCCCATGGAAAGCGACGAGTTGGACGTCCCGGGTGAGGGTGACATGGAAGAGGTCGTGCGAGGAGGAAATGAGAGCTTCTGAGCTGTCGTGGAACCAGGTTCAAAAGATTTTGGAGAACAGAGGTCATTGGAGACGTGCTACTGAAGCGGCATGTTCCATTAGAACCCAAGGGACTAATAATAATAATAATAATAATAATTTGAGCACATAGATGAGGTTGAAAATGTTTGATAGCGACAGCTTTCGCAAACCGTAATAAACATGGTGTTCTGTGTTTGCTGATTATCCTGAACGATCGAAAAACATCTGTTTGGTGCCTTGTTTTCATCAGGTGCTTCACGATAACGCTTTTTAAGACTTTTATACCATTCAGATACAGACTTCTCTGAATATAATCACAAAATTGAATAGACACTTCTTTCTGCCCGTCCTATGTATTTGCTTCCACAAGTACAGATGAAATGATTATGGAGTTGGAGGTGACGTGAGATGGGTATTTATCTGCTTTAGACTGTGTTATTGAGCATGATGTGTTGTAAGCTGAGATCAGTCTGGCAGCAGGGAAGCTTCTCAGCGCAGCTTTTGTTCTTTTATCTGATGAGACATCATAAAATAGACAGAAGAATAAAAACTGGACTGAGAAGAACTTCCCTGCTTCCAGACTGATCTTAGTTTACCACTCCTTTAAATCTGACAGCTGAGATGGCTCATGAACGGAAACGCACACTTGCCTGTTAAGATTTGCTTGACAATCGAAATTCATGTTCGAAGGCTAGTAACGATAGAAACCAGTGGTGTATACGTACCTAAACATTATCTTCATCCTAATCGCTAAACCTAATTTTATGATTGTTTCATTACTTCACCCTCTCGTTTACCGACTTTGTAATACTTTTGGTTGATTTCTCAACTTCTCTATTTTTCGTCTTCTATTGTTTTATACTGACATGTTAATGTGAGGTAATGGTAGTTTATACCGATTGAGAGAATTACCAGACCTCATGTTGATTTTAACTGACTGAAATGCTTTGCCATTTTTTATTAACTCTGAAAAGTAAGACCTTGGGATATCTTACAAAAAATGTCCTAGGGATTTCAAACCGTGAAGCAGACAAATGCAATTTCGTATGCAATTATACACAAACTTATAACTACAAAGGTATATAATTTGAACAGAAAGCGTTTTGGATTATGCCAAAAGTTAATGAATAGGACATTAGTTAGTAAAACTGAGATTAAAACTTCAACACGGTGGAAGATTATGATTTCATAGGAGATTGTTCATTGAATATGTCTCACAGTGACAGTATTATTCACAGTTAATAATCATGTATATATCGTGTGCTATATCATATAAACGAGCCAGTATGAAACATCAGTTATTGTTACCTGGAATTAAGGAGATAGTTAAGCGTACTCTGAAACGTTATTGGGTCATGTTTTCAGTTTAAGACTTTGTTTAGAAAGTAACTAGTCGGAAATTTCTGCAGAAATTATACTAACTTTAGTGGAGTACATCTTCACCATTCAGTGATATTCCAAGTCTTAATGTTTAAACATTTTTACATACTCATCTTTCTTATCTCCAAATATTTCCTTTTTTAAGTAATGACAAGAATACTCAAAAAACATAACGATAACTTGTCAATGACAGAAGCCTTGTTTAACTTCGTATTACCATGCTCTCAGCTTCTAGATTTCAGAGTAGTTGGTGAAAAATTGATTGAACTGTGGTATGTTTCACGTTTCTTCAGTGAAAGTTGATTCTTGTTTAACACTAACATGTAGTGCTGGACTTTAATATTCAAGGTAGGTTACTCATATATCATGCTTCATAAGCAGCTGAAACTAGTCTCAAGACCAAATGATATTGAAATAAAGCTGCGATTACTATTTTCCAATTACTATCAATTTACTCGAAATTTAAAAAAATTATATTACTGTAATATTTTAGATCAGTGGCCTACAATTTGACATGCTTCAAATAGTGTAATTACTAGAAATGATGCCCCAAAATTTATCCAGTGGACAATATTGCTTCACTAAGTGACAAGGCTGCCTACTGCCACCCATGATCTTCCTGATTATGGTTACTGGATCATGCAGAAAACAGTGAGGAGCGAGGAGATAGACACACACTGAACCAATGAAAAGAGCCTAGAAGATTTGGATTTCACCGATGATTTATGTTTGATGTCTCACAAACTAGAAGATTTACAGGTGAAAACTAACAAGTTGACAGAAGAGGCAGAGCAGCGAAAACGGGACTTCAAGTGAATGTAAGGAAGTTGGAGGTGGCAGATGAAGATATCCAATCAAAAACAGAAACAACACCAAGATGCACTAATCACCATTAACGGGAGAATCTTAAAGGAAGTTGCCACTTTCACCTACACCCAACTAGGCAGCATCCTTTCAATTACAGGCGAGGACACAGACGAGGATGTGAAAACCAGGATCGGAAAGACAGTAAGAGAGGCTTTCCTGTATTAATCTGAAGTCAGTGTGGAGATCTACTCTCCTTAACATAAAGCCTGAACGAGATACGGATTTTCAACACAAACGTCAGTCAAGTCAGTGCTTCTATATAGTTCAGAGACTTGGCGCGTTACGGAAAGCATTTTCAACAAACTACAGACATGCAGCGTCAACAACTGCCGCCTACTCTGGCTTGATACTGAAGATCAGATGGCCAGAATAATAAGAATATCGACAAGAAACTCTGGTAGCGAACCAACTAAGAACCTACCACCCCACAAATATGCAGAAGCCGAAAGTGAAGATGGATTAGGCATACACTGAGAAGACTGATTGGCGACATCGCGCGTCAGGCCAGCTCGTCGAGTGGAATGCAAAAGGAAAAAGACAAGTTGAATGTCCAAAGATGACATGTTGGAGATCATGTGAAGAAGAAATGAGAGCTCGTGGGCAGTGGTGGAGTGAGGTTCAAAAGACTAGTGAGAAGAGAGTGCAGTGAACTCAAGCTACTGAAGCTCTTTGTTCCAGTAGGAATGCAAGGGAAATTTAATAATAATAATAATGTGGCGTATCCAATAAGGAGGCTAAAATGGAATGTATTTCTAAGTGGTTTCTTTAAAAAAACTGTTGAATCTAATTTTATGAATACTGCAAAACGTCGTTTATCATTGGAATTTATTGAAAAGATACTTTTGATAAGCAATATACTATTACTATCAAAACGGGAAAACATTTAGTGGATGCTATATATTTACTATGAAATATAAACTTGCGGGCAGTTAATTATTTCTTTTCACTAAACAAATCATCTTATCCCATGCAAGTTAAATAAAAATTCATATTTGATAAGAGAACTTATCCTAGTATAAGTTAAGCCGAACTCTTAAATTATGCTTCACTATTGAAGCATTCTTTGTTCATTCACTTCAAAATATTTATAATCTTTAGAATTTTCACAATAGTTTACACATTTTGTTTCCTTTCAAAAATGTGACCACACAAGATGCTCTTGCGTCAAACGTCGGCTAACAATGAAAATAGCTAATTGTCCGCTTCAGTTTTCTCTATTTCTGTTTTAAACAGCTATGATAAATATACTACACTATTGTTTTACATTTTTAAAACTGCTCTAACATTGACACTATAATAAAATATGCAAGGTTTGAGAATAAAAGTTAAATAAGAAAGTATAATATTTCCTGAAAATGTATTGCATTTTACATGAATATATATTCGAACATATATTTCTGATTGTATTATATCAATATGCTTTAAACAAGAGTTTTACTTAATGTTACTTTAACTATTCTATTCCAATGCAAAACAAAAACAGGAAGATATGAAGCTGAAGAAATTTGATTTGAAGACATTCATGGTGTTATCATGAACAAACAAGTAAGTTAAACGCCAAAGAATAAAGCATATACTTTAGGATTACATGAGGTGATGAAGATACCGCACCACCAACAACAACAAACTCCAATCACCATCAAAGGGAGAAACTTAAAGGAAGTAACCTCCTTCACCTATCTAGGAAACACTGTTTCAACTACAGGTGGCGGCACAGGCACAGACGAGGATGTCAAATTCAGAATCGGAAAGACAGCAAGACAGGCATTCATTAGCCTGAAACCAGTGTGGAGATCTTCTGCACTCAGCATGCGGAAGAAGATACGGATTTTCAACACCAACCCAGTCAAGTCAGTGCTTCTGTGTGATGTTTGAGAGACTTGGCGCGTCACGAAAGGCATTTCCAATAAACTACAGACATTCATCAACAACTGCTTACGCTGGCTTGCTACTGAAGATCAGATGGCCAGAAAGAATAAGCAACAAGGAGCTCTGGGAACGAACCAACGAAGCAAGAACCTATCACGCAACAAATATGCAGGAGGAAGTGGAGATGGATTGGGCATGCACTGAAAAGGCCGACTGGGGACATCACGCGTCAGGCCAGTTGCTCGAGTGGAATCCCCATGGGAAGCGACGAGTTGGGTGTCCGAGGTGAGGGTGACGTGGAGGAGATCGTGCGAGGAGGAAATGAGAGGTTGTGGGCTGTCGTGGAACCAGGTTGAAAAGATCTCAGAGAACATAGTTCACTGGAGACGTGCTAGTGAAGCCCTATGTTCCACTAGGAACCCAAGGGACTAATAATAATAATAATAATAGTAATTTAGGATTACATGTCAAAAATCCATCGCCGGGAATCATGGCTTGTTGACAATCATCACCAACTTGCTTTTTGCAAATATAAGCATATTGGTATTCCCTTGGCAATTGAATTTAAGCCATTTAATATTGAATTCATAGACTTTATTACTAAGCTGTTCACATCACGAGTGACCTCCTACAGGCTTGAAGTGATTACATAAATTGGTGATCAGTGAGTGGTAATGATCAAGGTTATATATATTTTTATGTTTAACCTAGTTGGATGCCAACATCGACTTTCAGATCTAACAGTGGAACATCAATATATTTCCTGGTAGTAATTTCTATATCAGAAGTTTGAAATTCTTTTATTTGTGCATATAATACTGGCCACAATGAAGTGTGTTAAGATTTTGCATTATGATCTGTATTTTATAACTGAAATCTAAACAGATAAACCGTTATTGTTATTTATTTATGTACTTGTTATTCTGTTTTACTTTATTGGATCAAATTGTTCGACCTCTGTTGGCATATGGGCTCCGGTGCGGATGCCCCGATATTACCTGAATGGTAATTGGCATATTGCATAAAGCATTGGCGTTTGAAGCGATGAGCATGAGGCTCGAGTCTCAGTGGGAACACTGGGGTGCAAGTATATCCAGCTTTCGAGTCCCAAGTAGGACGAAACACGCATCCTGGAGATTTCTACTAGCTACAATCATTAGTTTAAAAAAGACCACTTGTCTATCCCATTTTATAATGATCAGGATTCTTGTCGATCTCTGAAATTGATAGTAGTTTAAATATACACTCAGAATACGGTACTTTTTAAAACGTTTCATGATTCTTGGTTACTCATATTGTCTGACTTTTAGCACTTCAAAATATTTTCACCGGGTAAGTTTTTCTTCCAACGTAGTGTGCATTCAAGAGCCCTCAATGGGTCAAACTCAGGACAACCAGGCCCTGTGGTCCCTGAATCAGAATATGGAGGTCCACTTTTTCACACTCCTGTAAATTCTTGATGTAGCGTAACCCATAGTTGGATGAACCAACTATCCCCTGTTTTCAAATCTTCCTAAATTATATCAGTTCATGATTTATGGTACCTTAAAATTTCATTCAACTCCCCTAGTAGAAAAAACGTTTGCATCAGTGAATATCTCTTCTATTCGTTTTAATTCTATCAACTAAATTACAAATAACTGAAAAGTTTAGTGGTTTGGATAACTCAGTTATTGGGTGTATGAAGCATGACCAAAAAGTATTTTCTTACAGTTCAAACGATGCAAAAAGTCATTAGAGTAGTACGATTATTCATTTATTTCTTTGACTTATTTCTTCACCTAAGTTTAACATTTCTCTGTTCTAAGAAAAACACCTACCTCCAGTTTCTCCATAAAAGCTGGTGCTTTTTCAGGATTATATACAAAATAAATTCTCAACTATCTTTGTTTCTTAGACTCAGTTATAGGTTTCAATTCTTAGTTCTTACAGTTTCGAAAGACATAAAATGGTTTTCTTAGAATTTTTTTTCATTTTTAAAGCTTGTTTTTATTTAAAAGGTGATGAGAAATCGAAAAATCTTTCCTCTACTTTACAGTTCTATACAAATTGGAAAGGTTCTATATGACTATTGTACAGACTAAAGACATCAAATTAATTTTTTGACGTGTTTTTTGCATTCTTGACTGTGGTTTCATAGGACCATGTGCAGGACTTTGAATGAGTTCTCAAAGTAGCTGAGTAGAGTGAGATCATCAGGTGTTCTGTTATTCAACTGAAGATATATTTCCTCTCACTTTCTGGTAACTAGTTACAGTTATAATGTCTTGACTATCATAATTTAATCCTACACTAAGTAAATATACTTTTTATTTTCATAATCCTTTGATTTTTTCCCTGTAAACCGTCATTTGTATTACATAACTTCTTCACGTTTTTGAGTATGTTTTCATCCTTGACCGGAGATATTTCTACAATGTTCTACCCACTGTAACATATATTTATGAATGTACAATTTAGGAGACGATTCGTTGAAAAAGAGACATTTTCCTTATTTATAACCATCTCTTTTGCCTTTTGCTATGTCATATATTTTGAAAATTCCTCTTTCTTCTTTCAGGGTCTCCTCAGTCTGCATGCTAGCATATTTTTGGAAGACATATTAGATAGTATTTTAATCAGTACTCGTCGAAAGAGTTTCAGGATCTAACTAACTTCTCGTAATCGGTATATGCTTATTGGCACTTGTCAGCAAGGCGCATCTGCAACCTTGAGGGAGCTGATCTAACTTCGGTGATTCTGATAATTGTCATTTAGCTATGTAGTTTAAAACGTTACTACATAGTCTACGCAGCTCAGTGGTAAAGTCTTCGACTATACACTAGGTAACGCGGATGTATATCGATAACGAGAAGTCAGATCCTTCGTGGTCACAGATACCTCTTCCTGATGAGCGCCAACAGGCATGAAAATCAGGTCAGCCACGGCTTGCCGTCGACTGTATACGACTAACTAATATCTAATAACCTGATGACTATATTACAAAAAGATCAATAGAATTCTGTCAGCATTCAGGACTGAACAACGTGAAATCGGTTACTCCCTCTCTCTTTTTAACTGTTTAATACTTCACTGTATAAGGTGTATTTTACCTGCATAATTCAGGCAATATATATGAGAATAGACAAAATAAACAAAGATTTCTTATCGAACTTGAATATTGACCTGGAAAGTTTTTAAATATCAGCTTCATACTTTTGAAAAGGATCTGCATAGGAAGTACAAAACGTTGAGGAATAAAACACAAAATGTTTGTTTATTTTGGTTTTTCTTCTGGTATCCTACGCTGGGATTACACAAGTAAAATAAACCTTATACAATGGATTGATCACTTCAAAAAGCCCTTGAATCGACCACTACCAACAAATTGTTCAGAAATACCACCAGCAACGGCAGAACTTCAAAAGAACACACGCTCTCCGACAACAGCAGAAGTCCTGAATGCCATCGAAATGCTAAAATGCTGTTAAGCAGCAGGACCAGATGGAATTCCACCAGAATCACTGAGAACAGACGCAGAGACAACAGTGGATATGCTCACACCACTATTGCAGAAGGTTTGGAAGGAGGTAAAAAAAGGTACCTGTCTATTGATTGGAAGAAGGGCTATCTTGCCAAACTTCCAAAGAAGGGAGGCCTAAGCCTATGCAAGAGCTGGCGCGGAATCATGCTCCTGTTTATCCCAAGCAAGCAAAATATTATGCCGCATCATCCTGGAGGGAATAAACGATGCTATGGATTCAAAACTACGACCGGAATAGGCTAACATGCTGGATTCGGGAAGAACAAATCATGTGTGGATTAAATTACAACGCTACATTACGCATCACCATGGAACAGAGTATAGAATGGCAGTCAACTCTCTACCTCAAATTTATCGACTTTGAAAAGGCCTTCGACAGCGTCGACTGAGAAGTAATTTGGCTGACAGTTGCTTCAACGCTAAACAGTACCACAAATCTTTATCAACCTCATTCAATAGCCATATGAAGAAGCCATATGCCAAGTGATTCACAATGGAAAGGTCAGCGACGCCCTTGAAGAGAAGTGATACAGGAGTAACACAAGGCTGCTTACTATTATCCATAATCTTCATGATTGTGGTGGATTTGACTATGAAGCAAACAGTGAGGAGCGAGAAAAGGAGCATATGCTGGCTGGACCAATGAAGAAAGCACACAAGAAGATTTTGATTTCACCGCCGAATTTTCCCTAATGTCGCGCAAACTCGAGGATTTACAGAAGGAATCTAACAAGTTGACAGAAGAGGCAGAGTAGCGAAAACGGGACTTCAAGTGAATATAGAGAAGACAGAGGTGATGAAGATACCCAATTAACAACAAGTACAACAAGAGGCATCAATCACCATTAACGGGAGAATCTTAAAGGAAGTTGTCACTTTCACCTACAGCCAACTAGGCACCATCCTCCCAACTACAAGAATAACAGGCACAGATGAAGACGTCGAAGCCACGATTGGAAAAACACCAAGACAAGCCTCTCGGCAATTATCTGAAATAATCAAAGTTGACATCTACTCCACTCAAAATAAAGTCTGAACAATATACAGATTTTCTACACTGACATCAATCAAGTCAGTGCTACGATGTGATGGATGGTTCAGAAACTTGGCGCATCACGAAAAGCATTTCAACATCAACATCAACAACTGCCACCTACACTCACTCGATACTGACACTGAAGATCAGATGACCAGGAGACTAAGAATAAGCAAGGAGGAACTGTGGCTGGTAACGAACCAACCAACAACCTATTGCCGAACAAATATGCAGAATCCGAGAGTGGAGATGGATTGGGCATACACTGAGAAGACGGATTCGGAGATATCACATGCCAGACCAGGTGAGGCCGTTGAGTGGGAGTTGAAGGTAAAGTGACGAGTTGGTCGTTCGAGGCGAGGTGAGGCGAGTCGAGGGTGACATGGATTATATGGTGTGAGGAATAAATGAAAGGTTGTGAGCGTTGATGGAGCGAGGTTGAAAATACTGGGAAGGAGAGAGTGCAATGGAGACGTGCTAGTGAATCCCACTGTTCCACTAGGAACCTAAGGGAAAAATGAATAATATTATGATAATCAATCTTTGTTATCTTCCATCCAGTTTAAAATATACCTGCCGATTTAAGAAAGTATGTTGTTTACGTTGTTTTGATCATATAAGCTGGATTCGATAGATTGTAAAGCATCTGAGGAGACCACATGAGACGCATGTCCACTAGTTATTTTGTTCTTCTAAAATTCATGAAAGAAAAGAGATTGATGGAATAAGGACAGTAGTCTTTTCAGTGACTATCAACTAACTATCCAGTCCACATTAAAGGAAAAAATGGAATTAGAAAGTGTCTGTTGGATGGAAGCAATCGGAAGGAATCCCTGGACATAAGTTACGTGCTTTTTGGCAATCGTCAGCAGTGCGTGTCTGTAACCTCCGCGAAACTGATACCCCGCCTGAGATTCTAACCAGCATCACTCAGAGATGCAGTGAGAGATGTTACCACTGAGCTGTTAGGGCAGTGACTCACCTTTTTAAAAGTCTATCCACAGAAAACCTTCTGCAGAGCTAGGTATGTTGATCTCATTGATCGCTGGCTTTGTAAATTCACTATCGAAAAAATATCATTTCTATTCCAAGCAAGAGAGAGAAAATCTTCCCTTAGCGCGAATCTAGAACCTTTTTGTTTAATCTAAACACCAGACGAACCTACTGTCTATCTTTAAGACCATCTACTAAGTAAGTGTGAGTCGTTTGGAAGTTGTGTAAATAAAACCTACTCAAACCACTGAAGCTATGAATACTAAAGAAGTCTAATTATTCATTATACCTAACGTATACTTAATCTGTGTGAAAATTTTCGTTCATGTCCATGCTTCCTTAGTGCTTGTTCACCCCGCTTATAGAATTATCATCTACTTTATTAGTCTAGTTTTTCAGTAATGAAGTGTACTCAATCCTTCAAATGTACTTCATCATGCAACCTCGTTACGTAATATTGCCTTAGCGCTTGATAAATCTTAATTTTTATATCATGCAATTTTTCTCAAATCCCTAAAGATTTAATATAAAGTGAATTTGCTGGAGAAAATTTCATAAATATTCTTGTTATACAAAAGCCAACAACAAGGTGGTTATCAGGCATGATAAATGTAAGAAAATGTATGACTTAATGACAATCTCCTACAGGAAAATTATCATGCTGTTTAAAACTACATTGTTCTGAATAACTTTCGGATTGACTTGAAGGATAAACTAGGTGGTTTGCGGTGAAATCTCTTTTTACATACACTTGATGGTTCATTTTGGAAGTACCATACTGGATTCATTGGTTGATTAGGTTCATCTGTAGAGGCCAAAATGTGAATAGTAAATCAGCTAGGGCGTTTGTTTGAGTTCATTAATATCAAGGTAGTATTTATCATGTATTGATATCAGTTAGAGAACCGTCTATTTCTTACCCAGAGGTTTACGGCTAACATGCTCTCTTCAACTATTGAATGTCCTCACTATTATCCCTGTCATTGTCGTAAGTGTACATAAACTAACTAGTCCCATGCTGTGATAAAAAAGCTGTCCAATGCTCCCAGGTTTTCGACGCTACTCCTGCCGAAATCTATCCGCGATAAATATCACCTTAAGGTTAAATAAATAGAAATTTCATCGCATGTTACGAGAGCAGTCATCTCAGTGACGGTGTATGAATATCATTATTGTCATCTGTCAGTCATTTCAACTATGCAAATAGATAAATGCCTAACGTTTACTGCATTAGATGTCTCTACATAAACTTACATCTTTCATATGGAAACGTTTTTAAATGTGGTAACTCGAAGATGAAATCTGATCTCATGAAGGTTATTTACTTTCACACTATGGTTGCTTACAAAATCAGTTACGGAATAAGTCAATAACATGGAAATTTAGTTTAAAAAGCATCTTTGCTGTTCCATTTCGTATTACTTTATTTGATATACTCAGAGAACACCCACCTGTTCATCAAGAATCCAGTAGGCTCTAACCAGTGAGTATTACTATATCACCACAACAAAAACAGACCAATCTTGTATGAAATTTTCTAAATGACGAAAAATCCTCATAGGGTCCATTGATAAACAAAGGAAGTTTACAGTAAAGATAATTGTTTTTCTCAACTATACACTAATAAATATAATTTTATTTAACTTCAGATTCAAAGGTGATATTTATGCGGACATTCTTCGTTAATGCTTTTCGAAATCCCTTACTAGAACATTCTATCCTGTGAACCTTCGCATCAACTTCACATCTCAACAGCTGACTCATCAGTGCATGGAAGAAGTGTTGGCGCGTTAGACCTGATCAGTTTTGCATTCACAAGTTAACTTGCTAATCTGAAGTTGAATACATCAGCCGTACTATGCGGTCGCAAACATGACCCAACCTGGTTTCTGAAGGATGGATACAAAGCCCCTTAGGTACAACTGAAGCTTAGAAGGTTCACAGCTTCAAACTTCAAGTATGTATTGAGAAAAAATTTCAAAAACTCTCTTTCCATGCCTTTAGATACTTCGCACTTCAGATTACGTTTAATTTTTGTACTTCATTTATCTATTTCATTTTGATGATTTGTGAAAACCTGTGAACAATGGACAGCTGTTTTGTCTTCACCATGCGACTACTCACTAGTTCAAAATACCAAATCATACTATTCAATATATTTAATAGAGATTATGCATGCCAAGTAATTCACAATGGGAAACTCAGTGGTGCCTTTGAAGTGAAGTGAAGACAGGAGTGAAATAATGCTGCTGTCTACTGTCACACATGATATTCCTGATTGTGGTCAACTGGACTGACTGGATCATGCAACAAACAGTGAGGAGGTGTGAGAAGAGGGGATGCACTGGCTGGACTGCGGAAAAATAACTAGAAGACTTGGATTTCGCTAACGATGACTTGTGTCTCATGTCATTTCACACAAACTCGAAGATCTACAGGCGAAAACTAACAAGTTGACAGAATAGGCAGGGCAGTGAGGGAAGACGGGATTTGAAGTGAATGTAGAGAAGACGGTGGTGATGAAGAAACCCAACCAACAACACCAACAACACAACAACAACAGGCACCAATCACCATCAATGGGAGAAACCTGAATGAAGTAACCTCCTTCACCTATCTAGGTAGCACTGTTTCAACTACGGGTGGCGGCACAGGCACAGATGAGGATGTCAAAGTTGGAATAGGAAAAGCAAGATAGGCGTTTATGTGCCCGAAACCAGTGTGGAAATCTGCTTCACTGCACTCAGCATGTGGAAGAAGATGAGGATTTTGAACACGAATCCAGTGAAGTCAGTGCTTGTGTGTGATTGTTGAGAGACTTGGGGTGTTACGAAAGGGATTTCAGCAAACTGCAGACATTCATCAACAACTGCCGTCTGTGGTGGTTCATTACTGAAGCTCAGATTGCCAGAAATAATGAGTAACAAGGAACTCAAAGAACGAAGCAACCAAGACACAAAGACACAAACAATGAGACACACTGAATATGAATAATGTCTGTTATCCCTCAGAACCTTACACTTCGCAAAACAGCAAAAATCAGAAGGCAAGAACCTATCTGTGTCTGTAAAGAAGATATTTTGTTTCACTAAAAGATTCCGACTGACATGAATATGGAAACCAGTAGGTCAAAAGTTGTATATTTATCTTGATTGGTAAATCGTTTCATAAAGTTTCTCTTGACCTAATAACAACATGAAGCAAAAGTTGCAATTTATAATTGTGCCTCTCTTGGTTTGTTAACTTAAAATGTTGATTTCTAGTCAGGTCGTTTCCTATCATACGGAATTATATTCTATTACGATACCCATATTCTAAACTTACATTATATGTATTCATATTAACTGTAAATACAATGAAGCTACCAAAGCCAGCTAATAAAATGCCTCTAGCTGTAGTGGAAACTCAACGAGATACCTTTTTTTTCGTCAGTATGTAATTGATCAAATACATACATTAGAATAAAAAGGAGCAACATGATTAATCAGATTTTAATAGATGTAACCCAGAATATAAGATAAAAGTGTGCTCAAGTTTTCAGTAGTGTTAACATTCGAAACCTATGAGAGACTACATGTTATTGAGTAGTTTTTAGAAGATTAAAGATATCAGACAAGTGAATTTATTTTTCAAGGTTTTCATCAAGTTAATTGCTATGCAAAGAAAAAAGAAACCTGATGCTCTTAAAAGCGAATTTATTACTATTATTATTATTATTATTAACTGTCATTTGTATTGCTAGTGGAACAGTGGGATTCACTAGCACGTCTCCATTGCACTCTCTCCTCCCCAATATTTTCAACCTCGCTCCATCAACGCTCACAACCTTTCATTTATTCCTCACACCATATAATCCATGTCACCCTCGCCTCGCCTCACCTCGCCTCGAACGACCAACTCGTCACTTTACCTTCAACTCCCACTCAACGGCCTCACCTGGTCTGGCATGTGATATCTCCGAATCTGTCTTCTCAGTGTATGCCCAATCCATCTCCACTCTCGGATTCTGCATATTTGTTCGGCAATAGGTTGTTGGTTGGTTCGTTACCAGCCACAGTTCCTCCTTGCTTATTCTTAGTCTCCTGGTCATCTGATCTTCAGTGTCAGTATCGAGTGAGTGTAGGTGGCAGTTGTTGATGTTGATGTTGAAATGCTTTTCGTGATGCGCCAAGTTTCTGAACCATCCATCACATCGTAGCACTGACTTGATTGATGTCAGTGTAGAAAATCTGTATATTGTTCAGACTTTATATTGAGTGGAGTAGATGTCAACACTGATTATTTCAGATTATTGCCGAGAGGCTTGTCTTGGTGTTTTTCCAATCGTGGCTTCGACGTCTTCATCTGTGCCTGTTATTCTTGTAGTTAGGAGGATGCTGCGTAGTTGGGTGTAGGTGAAGGGGACAACTCTCTTCAGGTTTCTCGTGTTGATGGTGATTGGTGCTAGTTTTTGTTGGTTGAGTTGGTCACCTTCATCACCACGTTCACCTGAACTAAGTCTTGTCTTCACTGCCTCTTCTGTCAACTTGTTAGTTTTCGCGCATAGATCTTCAATTTTATGCGACGAAACATTATGCATAAATCATCATGGGTGAAATCTAAATCTTCTTGTGTGGTCTTTTTATCAGTCAAGCCAGCGTGTGTCCATCTTCTCACTCCTTACATTTTGTTGCATGATCCATTCCACTCACGTCCAGTCCAGTCTAGTCGACCACAATCAGGAAGATGATGGGTGATAATTGGCGGCAACTTTGTCTCACTCCTTTTCAAAGGCATCACTAAGCATTCCATTGTGAATCACTTAGCATGTGGCGTTAGAAGGCACGTGTCAAATTTTTCTATCCCTGATACACTTCAGTTTGTTGAGGCTAATAAATATTTCGATACTATGGATGAGATGACATTTTCACTACACGTTAATTCATTGCTCATGAGTGTAGCATTCACCGAGACTGTCTGTTATATATGTGACTATATTGATGCATATAGTTTAGACGCAGGACTATCAAGTAGTTGCTTGAAAAGGCCTTTGTTGAGGTGCACAACAGTGTCCATTCTAGTTTTAATCATGAAATCTATGGACAGAAAGATGAAACAGCGATGGAGTCATCATTGTGACTATTGTTAGCAGACTTTTATCAAGTTGGAACTGGAGAATACTCAACTTTGTCAAACTATTAAAGCTTTGACTTTTATGGAAGACACGTTTGTTATCTGTGATAAAGATATTGATTTGTAGGGTGTTCTTCGTTCATTCGACGAATGTCATCCAACTCTCAAGTTCACCATAAAGAATCACATTCAACCTTTCCTTTTCTTAATGTGCTTTTCAACAGACACAAGATTGGATGTGTCAGAAGATCCATCTACAGAGACGTAACGTGGAACGGACACCTAACTAAATTTCATAGTTGAATGCATGTCAATAGGAAAGGAAATCTTATTCACTCTCTCTACTATCGAATAAGAAATACCTGTAGTGGAGGTTGTACTGATAAGGAGCTATTGATTTTCAAGAGCACACTTATATAAAACTGTTGACCTTGCAGTTTATTGATAAGAATTTGCGAGAAAGATATACTAAACCACTCATCCACTCAGTCTCAAAGCGAAGACTGTTCATGAGGCGAAGATTTAAAGGTGACCAAGAATAAGATGTGCTCGAAAATCATTTATGCAGATAAATCAATAGAACTTTCTTCGCATCAAGACTTCAAGTGATTTTTACCAGCCTTCAGCTGTTTTTTGTTTCGGTGGTAGATAGGCTTCCTCATTTGATCACATCTATATGCATCTACCAGTTCATCTGGTCTTGTGGAGTAAAGTACGCAGGCCTTAATCTACTTTGATATCATTCATACTTCAACTGTTATCATAATCACAATACTTTTGTCATCATCCGTCTTATTATTATTCTCATCGTCATATAGTCTGTAGTTTTCCTCATGGGATACAACTTCTTAAATATCATATACTTATGAATGTACAGCTCGAAAAAATTTAGCGAAAAGCATCTCTTAGGTGGATATCTTGTTCTCAATCTTACATTGGGGATTAGTGAATTGTATATTAGTTCCTATTTATGAATATATTGGGTAGTGAACGAGTATTGTGCATCGATGACTTTTCAAGTTGACAACAAATTCTGTTTGAAACATTTCCCGGCTTTCATTATTATGAAATAGATGTCGAGATCAGCTGCACTCACTTTGAAGAACAAGATCCAGATTTTGATGCTTGAAGGCACAATACAGCCACTTCTCTTTAAAATGTCATTGTTTTGTGATTTTAGACTATTTTCAGCCGACAAAAGGGGTAAAATAATATCCGCATTTGCCTCCTCAGATATCTTTGTTCTTGCCCTGTTCACATTTATCACGGGACCCGAATGTGTGAAATTACCTGACTAAAAATCAATGCTGATGAGAATCATAGCATTTCAAGTCTCTCAAGGTAACGCAATCAGACATGATTTTTGCCGCTTTCGTATTTTCATTTCCCAAAGAATGTGAGACATAACAAAGTCAGACAAATGGATTAAAGGTAGAATCTTATACAGAACTTCAATAGGGTAAGTTATCATATTTCACAGTCGCAAACAAAAACCAGATGGATACAAAAAAGATGATATCAAAATAGAAATACTGCGTGAGACAACAAACAATCTGAAGATAACGCTCAGTGAAAACATTCAAATTTCAGAAGATGTCAAGGAGTGAACACATCGGAACCATTGTGACCAACAGATTTTCACTCATGTCAACAACGGTCACTTACCAACCAAGAATTCCCATCATCTCACAGACCCCAATCAGCCAGTCCACATCTGCTTACACAACTCACGTCAACAATTAAGGACTCCAGGAACTGGTGTCATGTCCTGATCTCCACACCCTGAAATCTCTTCCAAACTAATCCAACTTCCCCTAGTGTGGCACGTCGAGGTGGACGATGAGTTGGCGTCTGCAGTATATATCCATGCCATCTCACTCGACTGACGTTCATAACGTCATCAACTGACTTTGCTATCTTACTCAGTACCCTTCGTCTGACTTCTGTATTGTTCACACAGTGAATCGACGGGACGTGAGCAAGGCTACGAAGACAGCTGAGTTTTGAAACTTGTAATTGCTTCATAACTCCTACTGAGCTTTGGTATTTTGTCGAGAGTATTTGATCACCACGCTGGTTGAAATCCTTAGCACTAATTACATGACGAAGTGAAGCAATTTTGAATATTCCACTAATATTTAAGTGGCATTTTGCTGACCTTGAGCGCTGTTAAATTCTGATGTTCTGCTTTCATCACTCATGTGTATTTTAAGTTTTCGGCAGATGAGAAGAACCATTTAAGTGGAATAGACTTGGTATATTCAGTAAATATGGTTTTTATTGCTTTGATGTAAAAATTTTAGGGCTAAGCTCTGTAACTTGTCTGAAGTGTAGTAAAGTCTGACTGAAATTAGTTATAACCAAAAATACTGAAATAAATAGATCAGTAACAGTGTGAAAACTATCGGCTGTTACTCATTTTCCTAAAAATATCTCGCGATAAGCCCAAGGTTAATTTGTTAATTCACTGAAAGACAGTTTTTACCAGTTGTTGAAGTTCCTTCAGTAACAGTTACGTGGTTATTAAAGGAAACAAACAAACTATGAACAATATTTTGCCTGCCAGTTAAAAAAAATAAACATACTCCTTTTAAAATACTTCATAGGGTGCAGAATCTGTTTAAACATTCCTAGCAAAACCGTTGGATATTTTTTCCATCTATAGAAAATAGTTTTATCGATATTCATATCAAGCTAAGGTGTTAAAATGCTTGTAATTCTCCTTTGTTTTATTCGATCGAATTGTTCGACCGCTATTCACATATGGACTCTTACGTGGATACCTCGATATTGCCTGAGTCATAATTATGGTAATTTGGTCGGTTGGATAATGCCTTGGTGTCTGAATCGATTGGCACGAGGTTTGAGTTTCAGTAGGAACAACATCACTTCGCATTGGAGTGCAGGTATATCCAGCCAACGCGTCCAAAACAGGACGAAATGTGCGTCCTGGATTCCTTTGCTAGCTACAACCTACCAAATTACTGTAATTAATACTAAGGTGTGATGGCCTTCAAAAACATGAGCAGTGGACGAAATAGTATTCAGTACTTAATGTTTTTCTTTCTAAATGAATGAGGAATAACCTAGCGTCATTCTAGCAAACGTTCTGCTATGCAATGCTAATAACTTTACCAAAAGAATTGAAAATCGGGATGTACTCAATCTGTATGGATGATTTTAAGATGTTATATCACTGAAGAAGGCAATAAAGTTATCTGGTTTGTTGGGTGAGTGATTTGCAAACTGAATTTAGCACGTACACATGTAATGGTAGTTTGAAACGTAAATTTGTTGGTTAAATCAGTCTGTCGAAGTGCTGCAAAACCAGGTCGAATAATTTTTACATTTCATTACTCCTTATAAATATACTAGACTCCAATTTATGCGAACAGACCCTAATATGAGACGTTTCTCATAATTTTTTGAGCTCTACAGTTTTTCTAGTAAGTTAAATATTGGCCAATCGACGTTTATTTGTCCCTGAACTTGATTTCCTATGAGGTCTGTTCTATGTATGTTACATCTTAGCACAAATAATTAACTTTATCGAACCTGAAACGATTCAAATCAGTAGAACCTGACACTGCCACCTAAAGTTTACGAGGATTGAGGTAGGAATCTTCTGACTAAAGTAACGGGGTTACTGTATTAGATTTTTTTTGTTTGATACATACCACACAGTGATATAGTACTATTATCAAGTAGGTAATATTGTATCTCTGTGTGCTGTATATCAAACAAATAAATTTGAGAGGAAATTGCATTCTACTATAGTGCCCAAATTTACACATATTAACAGAGGTACTTAGTAGTGTAAAGGAATTAGAGGTAGTTTCATCAGACTGGTCTACTTCACTGATCATCCTAGTCGGTAAGAATAGAAAATATTCTTCTTGTGATAACCAAAGGGGAATTAGTTTGGTTAACACTGTGTCCAAGACCTTACGGTTCATAATTATCTGAGACATTACTGAAGCTGAATAAGAACTAAGTCAAGAAAATCAGGCAGGTTCCAGAACTGGTCGAAAGTGCACCGACCATAATTTCACTTTCTGACAGGCTCTAGAGCACAGGGATACCTACCGGTGAGTGGCCGACACATTGCAATATTTCTTGACCTGAAAAAGGCGTTCGATTAGGTCAACTGTGAGTTATGTAAGCATCTGAGTGTGAAAGGAGTACTGAACAAGTATATTATACTGACCAAAGCTCCCTTCTCGAACTCAGGTAGCCATACAAAGGCTTATGGAGAGTTGTCAAGGAAGCTGACAACACCTAATGGTGTCCATCTGAACTGTCCGCTACCACCGTTCTTATTTCATTTCGTCATAAGCCTACTGACAGACATAAATTTAGGTTCATCTGATTTACCCCAAGTAGACTTGGATTATGCGGATGATATTTTCCTGTTAGGTGAAAAGGCTGACAAGATACAGGATCTCCCAAACGAGATGGGCAGAAATTTCAGTACACTTGGCATGTGATTTGTGACTGTGAAACATAAGCTTCTGCACCGGGACTGGTCTGATGTAAGTGCTCCCAGTTGACTGATGGGGACTGAAGTGTGGAAATGTGTCGACCAATTACTTTACTTGATAAAATGCATCAGCCAGAGCGGTTTTGTTGGTGACTAAGTCTCAATTTAGGTACAGAAGGACTGTTCTCCAATTGTCACTCTGCATCATCTGTGGCATCGGCAAGATATATGAAGGGTAGAGTACACTGTAGTTTGTTCTGTCGTATTATGCGGCAGTGAGACATGGTCGCCAAAAGTAGGAGTTATGAAGCAATTACAAGTTTCAAAACTCAGCTGTCTTCGCATCCTTGCTCACGTCCCGTCGATTCACTGTGTGAAAAATATCGAAGTCAGACGAAGGGTACTAAGTAAAATAGAAAAGTCAGCTGATGACGTTATGAACGTCAGTCGAGTGAGATGGCATGGATATATACTGCAGACGCCAACTCATCGTCCACCTCGACGTGCCACACTAGGGGAAGTTGGATTAGTTTGGAAGAGATTTCAGGGTGTGGAGATCAGGACATGACACCAGAACAAGAGAACAAGCACATATCTAGTTAAAAGAAGGAAACTCTGTTGCCTTCAGTTTCCGTGTTCTAGTCTAATTGAGAATAATAGCACTCCTTTTGTGCAGTTACATCCGGCTGACGAGTCTCAGGTAGGCTGAAACCTGTCTGCTGTATTCCATGATTATTATTTGTCTTTTGGGTTCGTAATGGAACACAGGGATTTACTAGCACGTCTCCATTCCACTCTCTTCTCTGCAAACTTTTGAACCTGCTTCCACGACAGCCTACAAGCTTTCATTTCTTCCTCGCACGATCTCCTCTATGTCACCCTCAGCTCGGAGGCCAAAGTCGTCGCTTCTCATCTGGGTTCCGCTTGAGGGCCTGACGCGTGATGTTCACAGTTGGTCTTCTCAGTGCGTGCCCAATCCATCTCTACTTCCTTCTGTATCTTTGTACTCCATTGCTAAGCGCTAATTAAACCACAGTATATTAAAAGTTGTTTTGTTTCCCTCCGGAAGTATAATAACTCTAATGAAGAGAAATGATATGTCTATTACTTATTTCATAACTTTTCGCGCCTAACTATTTTAAAGGTAGAATTTCTAAACTTTATTATTTGTATTACAAATGCATGTAAATACTATTACCTGCTGCGAAATAACCACATGGAATGTTACAAAAAATAACCATTGAGGAAGGGCTAACTTGTCAAACTCCCGAAGAAGACCGACCTCAGTTTTTGCAAGAACTGGCACGGAATCACTCTACTGTCCACCCCAAGCAAGCAAATATTAGGCTATATCATTCTGGATAGGCTGAAGTATGCACTTGACTCATAACTATGACCGGAACAGGTAGGCAGGCTTCAGGATGCACAAATCATGTGCGGACCAAATTGCAACACGAAGCTGCGCATCATCATAGAACAGAGTATAGAATGGCAGTCAAATCTACCTGTACCTCAACTTCATCGACTTTGAGAAGGAGTTTGACAGCGTCGATCGACAAGTAATTCGGCAGCTGCTTCAACACTACGGAATACCGCAAACCTTTATCAATCTCATTCAACAACTATATGAAGACGCCATATGCCAAGTATTTCACAATGGGATACTCAGTTCACTGGTGCCTTTGAAGTGAAGTGAAGTGAAGACAGGAGTGAAATAATGCTGCTGTCTACTATCACACATGATATTCCTGATTGTGGTCAACTGGACTGACTGGATCATGCAACAAACAGTGAGGAGGTGTGAGAAGAGGGGATACGCTGGCTGGACCATGGAAAAATAACTAGAAGACTTGGATTTCGCCAACGATGACTTGTGTCTCATGTCATTTCACACAAACTCGAAGATCTACAGGCGAAAACTAACAAGTTGACAGAATAGGCAGGGCAGTGAGGGAAGACGGGATTTCAAGTGAATGTAGAGAAGACGGTGGTGATGAAGAAACCCAACCAACAACCAACAACAACAACAGGCACCAATCACCATCAATGGGAGAAACCTGAATGAAGTAACCTCCTTCACCTATCTAGGTAGCACTGTTTCAACTACGGGTGGCGGCACAGGCACAGATGAGGTGTCAAAGTTGGAATAGGAAAAGCAAGATAGGCGTTTATGTGCCTGAAACCAGTGTGGAAATCTGCTTCACTGCACTCAGCATGTGGAAGAAGATGCGGATTTTGAACACGAATCCAGTGAATTCAGTGCTTGTGTGTGATTGTTGAGAGACTTGGGGTGTTACGGAAGGGATTTCCAACAAATTGCAGACATTCATCAACAAATGCCTACGATGGCTCGTTACTGAAGCTCAGATGGCCTGGAAAAATTGGCAGGAAGGAACTCTGGTCGGGCAATGAATCAACAAAGCAAGAACCTATCAGTCAAGAAATATGCAGTGGAAGGAAATGGAGATGGACTGAATTAGGGATACACTGAGAAGGCCGACTGGGAACATCACGCGCCATGCCAGACACTCGAGTGGAACCCAGATGAGAAGCGACGAGTTTAGCGTAATGCTGCTTTTCAGAGATGGGAGGCTATAGGCAAGAAGCCCTGCCTGACGTAGGTTTCCTCCTTTTTGGTATTGGTCAACAAGGTGTAACCACAATCTCAAAGAAAATGTCATCCTTTTGAGACAGACTTGAACTTATGTTACCAAATCCTGCAGTCGAATATGGTATCACTGAGCTATTTGGGTCACGATTAGTCTTCATTGAAATAAACGTTATACACATTTTTCTAGTGAATTATTTACTGTACAATTTCTGTTATATTTAATGAATTCTTCGAAGTGTGAAAGTTCAAATATTCTCTTCTCATGCTTGAAATGTGTTCATTAAGGACTAATGGTGTCGTAATAAAAATGAATGAAGTGAGTCCTCAAACTACAGTGATTTTACTCGGATGAAAATTCATGTATACATATCGTTAGTCTTGTGACAATAATCTTTCATTTCACCATCTGGTATCAAAGGATAAACGGTTTCTTAAACGACTTTCACCTATATTTATGGGTTTCTTGTTCTAAATTTAGGACTGAATTTTAACAATTACCCCTGATATACAAAAGACCTTGTCTATATTACGGATTCTTCTCAGAAGTTACCATTTAGACATTTAGACAACAAAAAAATCAATATGAGTGAAAAAATATTTCTTTTCAATTAGTTCCTCATCAGTGGCTCATCGAGTGGTGTCTGTCGATGGCGCCCACTATCTCAATTCTTATCTAATTTTATCACAGATATTCTGATGAAGGTCTCACACCCGTCACCTTATTACACAGACGTTGACCTAATCACAGGAGAATTTTCATAAGACCCAGAATATGCAGATGACATGGTTTTGTTAGGTGAAGACGCTGACTACATGCAAAGTCTTTTGAACACTTTGAGTGGCAATTAGGGAATGTTCGGGATGCGTTTCTCACCACCTAAATGAAAATTGCTGCTCCAGAGTTGGTCTTCAACGGTGACACGGTTAGTAATAGGGAGGGAAGTGGTTGAGTGTGTCGACCACTTCACTTACCTGGGAAGTAGGATCAGCCCTACTTTGGTAGCTCAGTGGCCGAAGTAATCTCTCCACAGATAGAAAAGGCTCGATTGGCTCTCGCCAATTTACGCCACCTGTGGCGCTGCCGTGATATCCAGTTGTCTACTAAGGGTCGCATGTGCTGCAAAGCAGTCCCCTCTGTTCTACTGTATGACTGTAAAATATGGCCATTGAAGGCGGAAGACATGAGAAGGCTTCAGGTATTTGACCACTATTGCCTTCGTATTATAAGTCGTATTCCCTGATGTCACCTTGTGGGCAACGCAGACGTCATGTATAGAGTTTTCAGGAGTAGAGGTGAATCAGTTGACGAGGTTATGAACCTTTATCGATCGAGGTGGTCGGGACACGTGTTATGTGTGCCTAGTCGCCAACTGCCTAGTCACACAATGTTGGCCGAAATAGGTTCAGGCTGGAAAAGGGGTCGAGGTGGCCAGACTACAACATGGTACCAATGTATGAAGTCCGTGACTGTTGGTTGGAGCCATGTAGGGCGATGCAGACTAGGTGGTTGGGGTTGGCAAGACAAGAGGAACCAGTGGTTGGAGACTGACTCTAGGTGGTATGGCCCAGAACCAACGTCAGTGGCGGAGACGTATGCACACATTATCCTCATCTTAACGACGCTTTACCCAATCTCATCACTTTCTCATTCTTCACTTCTCTCTTTTCGTATTTTATATTTCTTTTGACTGCATTCTCTTATCTTCATCTTGCACCTCACTGCCTTTTTACTTAATATACTGATATTAGGTGTGGCAATACGGACCGTTACGCAGTAATGCCTGACCCTAGGTTAATCTGGATGGATGGATGATGTTGTACATCTTAAATGAACGCTTGTACTGAATGTTTTGTTCGAAGGGCATCAACGAGCATCTAGAATATGAACGCTGTTTCTTCTTTGAGATCCCTTAGGATCCGTGCTTAAACTTCACACAATCATTTGACTGAATTTTCTTATCTTCATCTTCTACTTCACTGCCTTTCTACTTAATGTACTGATGTGTTGTTTGGCAACTGGAACCGTTATGCAGTGATGCCTGGTCCTATGTTGATATTCAAGTTGATGATAATCATTGGTGGCTCTACACTGATGTATAACATTTTCAAAATGCAAAATTACGTGCCAGTCTGGTGTTCAGTTATCATTTTAACTATATGAGGTAGCCATGAGTTGGAAAACTAGTATTTATACTGTGTGATGATTAAAAGTGAAGTGAGAATTTGAAACACAGTCGAATTCGAACCGATGACCTCATAACTCAGTTAGTAGAGCATCGAACCAGAAACCCAGTTGTCGCTGGTTTGAATCCAGTCACTGGTCAAATTTTCATCTCACATACAGTCATCACCCATTATAATAACAAGTTATTAATCTCAAAGTATCAAGTGGGTGATAATAGAGCAGGTAATTAAGCCAATAACTAAAGCGTAGATCAGTTATAGTAGGAGATGTTGTAAAACTTCAAACAATTTGCCGTATAATTGTATGATAGTAACTAACACGTAGAGAAGCGAAAAATGGATTGTTACGTCAAGTGGTCAATTGTTGATGATAATTATAGACAACAGGGGGGAGGACAAGATGGCTAAAATTGTAATAGTAATAAAAATAGGAATATTAAAATAAGTTATAATCATTTGTGGGATGAATGAAAGAAAGGAATGGACTTGTTTTAGTAGATAAGTTATACCAATGCCTTTAGCAAAGAAAGAGACTGTATGAATTTCTTCTGAATACACAAACCTGGCTTGTTCAGGCGGATTCCGATGGCTTATGCTGTATGTGAAAGATAAACTCGTAGACCACGGGTGAGTTTAAGAGGAATATGATAAATATCTTTAAAGGGATTATGAATATTAAGTTGGTGACCAATGCCAACCAGATGGTAGAGTATTAAGCTTCGGATCGATCTGATTTGCCTTTTGTTTAACCATGATGGATGATGTCCAGCAATTTGGTGACGGACTCACCTAACTATATGTCCAACTATATGTCCAATGTCTACAGCAGTATTTGAACTGGCAAATGCACATAGATGAGGTGAAGTCAGGCAGTCATCATCGGTCGACTGTAGAATATACAGCACAACTTCGCTGGAATAAATGATCTTCTCATGGCATTTCTTAAACGCTGTATCACAATTTTGCTGATGACGTCACATCGAAATTCTCGTCTTATGAACGATGGTTTCTTGGAAATTGTTGGTACTGTGGTTTTCATATTAGATGTGACCATATTTTTAGATGGAAGCTTTTCTGGATATCCATTACAATTGAGTAGATCATAGATAATTTGAAGTTCCTAGTCCAAAGTGTCATCTGAGAGAAGACAAAATTTTCTCTACTGACTGTATGCTACTGAATTTGGAGGCTGAAATGCTTATTATTATTATTTTTCCCTTGGGTTCCTCATAAAAAATACAGCCTCACTAGCCTCTTCTCTTCAGTCCTTTCAACGTGGCGCCACGACTGCATATAAGCTTTCATTCCTTCCTCACATGATGTCCTCCAGGTCACCCTCACCTCGAAAGCTCAACTCGTGGTTTTTCTTTTGCATTCCACTCGAAGGCCTGGCGCGTGATGTCCCCAGTCGGTCTTCTCAGTGTATGCCCAATCCATCTCTACTTCCTTCTGCATATTTGTTGGGTGGTGGGTTCTTGGTTGGTTCGTTACCAGCCAGCCAGAGTTCCTTGTTGCTTATTCTAACTATTCTGCCCATCTTGTCTTCAGCGACGAGTGTAGGCAGCTGTTGATGTGATTTGTCCGTAGTTTTTTGAAATGTTTTTCGTGACAAACCAGGTTTTTGAACATATAGCAGCAGTGACATGATTGATACCAGTGTTGAAAATCCCTATCTTGTTCACACTTTATGCTGAGTGAAGTAGATCTCCACAGTGATTTCAGATGACTGCAGGGAGACCTGTCATGCCGTTTTTCCGATCCTGGTTTTCACATCCTCGTCTGTGCTGTCACCGCCTGTAGTTGAAAAGATGCTGCCTTGCCTAGGTAGCTGAAAGAGACTGCTTCCTTGAGTTTTGACCCGTTCAAGGTGATTAGTGCTTGTTGCTGATGCTGTTGTTGGTTGGGTATCTTCTCTACGTTCAACTGAAGTTCCGTTCTCGCTGGGTCGCCTGTTCTGCTAACTTGTTGGTTATTGCCTGTGGATCTTCGATTTTGTGCGATGAGACATTAGACGTGAATCTTTATCAGCGAAATCTATATCTTCTTGTGGGGTCTTTTCATCGATCCAGCCGGTGCATGCTCATCTTCTCGCTCCTCACGGTTTGCTGCATGATCCAGTCCACCACGATCAAGAAGATCATAGGTGACAGTAGGCAGCCTTGTCTTTTTCCTGTCGTCACTTCAGTGGTGAACTAGTTAACCAGGCGAGGAATAAATGATATCAGGACTGATGCTTTCATTGCATATATTATTATTATTACAGGCGAAACTGTTAGATAGTGATTATTTGAGAGTAGAAATAGGCCATCTACAACGATTTGCATGATGTTTATCTGATTTTCAAGGAAATGAAACTTTGCCTGTAAATAATAGTTCAACTTAGCATTTCATATTTTCTATATATTCCAGAAATTAAGGCAGTATGCCACAAGGTAAAGTACTTTCTCTACTTTTGTTTTCTTTCTTTTCTCATGACTTACCTTATTTTAATGAGATTAATTTCGTCAAATATGCTGGTGATATGACGGTTACTGTAATAAGTTTTTCTTCTATTCTTTGTTGATCGTCTTATATGTTGTTGGGTTTCAAAAAAGTCTTTGATTTAACGTATTACATAAGAAAACTGAGGGTGTCTGGTATAGCTCAGCCTCTATTTTTGCAACTTGCTAATTCCTGTATTTCATCTCTTCTTCTTTATTGTTCTCCATTAGACTTTCTTGGTCTACTAAAGTAGGAATATGTTACATTGAATTGTTCTTCAAAAGCTGTCAGTAGGGGTAGGTGTTGTATTTCTAACCCAAACTATGAAAATTATAGGTAGCAAACATTTTAATTCAAACAGGTAACCAGTCGTCCACTATATTCTCAGCTCTCTTCTTTTATATTCTCAGCGTGGGCGAAGAAAACATTATATCAGTATGTATGCTCATACAGTCATGTATAAGAGTGCAACTTCACCCTATGAAACATTCATCTTATGTAATAGAAAACGCGTCAGTCAGTTTTTCCAATATTTTAGCTATTTATGTATAATTTTCCGTGTTATTAATATTATTGTTATAATTAGTACTATATAGAACAGTTGAAATAAATTATATTCTATTACGACATTACGTAATGAAAATTCGAAACATTTTTATCAAAAAATTGTTTCAAACAAAATGATTATTATTATCTAATACATACAAAATATCCTTTTGATTCGATTTTGATGCTTTATGGATGGTTATGATTATCAGTTTCATTATTGAATACAATGGTTAACATCAGAGAACTGAACTATTTGATTAGTTTCTACTGATGGAAATGTGGTAATTGGTTCAGTGTTCAATCCACTAACAATATTGTATATAACATTTTGTTTTGAATATTCAACTTTTTCAGTGTCATTTAATTCGAATAATTGATTGAAACTTGTGTTATATTGAGTTATATTAGCATACTTATCCGTATTGAATTGTATTGAATCTTGTGATGTATTCCTACAAATGTCTACATGGAATGCATGATTTACAGGTATAGAGTATCTCTCTAAATTATAATTATTTAGTTCAGCTTTTGCTGTAGTTGTTAAATTTATTGGTTCAGTTACAAGAATAAAAGAAGTGGCTATGGTATTCAGTATAGGGGATTCTTTTTCACAAATCGATATCTGATTATTGTTTAAATGAGATGAGTATGTCATTAGGCATGATGATGGTTCATTGTGTTGTTTACTATATGTAGAAAGTGTATTATATTGTATATCATCTATGCCTAATAATGAACCGATTGAATGAACTTTCTTATTGAGTGAACTATGAGATAAATGAATTTGTTCAGTGTTTGGTTTGAGTTCAACAATTTCAGTAGAATGAGAGTATACATTTTTATTATGATGACATTTGTAGGCTAGAAATGTCAATGAGATAATCATTACTAAACAAGCACCAGCTAAACATATTAATAACCAAATGTTTACTTGTTTATGTACACTAAGTATTGCTTTTCCCGCTTTCCAGTCATTAAACTGTAAGTTAGCCAAATGTGACCGATTATGATTTGGACTAATAGACTGAGTTAATATTCCATTCTTAAGATACAAGTGATCTGATAATTGTGATAAATAAGATGAATTGAAGTTAGATGAAAATAACAATGGGTCTTTAGGAATGTCTGTAGTGATCCTATTGATGGTGATAGGTTCATCACGATTCACATAGTGCAACCCACTATCATTTGAATAGTTATCTGAGCCTGAAGTGTCATGTATTTGCCATGTAGAGAAAGATGAACTGAAAAGTGAAAAAAAAATTCATAAGTTTTCAAATGAATGTTAACTTTATATGCGTAATAGTAACACTAGTACGAATAATAACAACAATACCAGTAGAAAGCAGTTCAAAGCCTCTATTGTGTCACTGTATAAAAAGATACATCAGAAATGTTTACGTAGGATCCTTAAGAAGGAAATGCCATCCGAGAAGGATACGGGTTAAATCAAATAAATTTATGTGGTAAAATGGCCAGATTGAAGACAGATCATGAAAACACTCGTACAACTGGGATTTATCTCTAGTCGAACCCACTAGATTTCTCAGTCGTCAAAGTAAATTGTCCCATAAACCCCAATAAAAGAGTCTACATTATTCTACATCTCTTGGATCACCAGTCAAAGGCTTTCTGACCTGTTATATTCTCTAGGTTTAATCCAGTTTAGCCCTTCCCTTAAATAACATGAGTCACTGAGGCAAGATTTGCCACGGGACAGATAATAAATCCAGTCCCTCAGTCGTTGACACTTAATAACATCAACAGCAGAATCACTTCATTATTATAAAATTCCACTTTTAAGAATTCACTATGAAGGAGACCGTAGTCGAGTGACTGAAGCCTACTCAAACCACCTAATATTTAGTGGCATGTTCCTCAGCACTATCATTTCACTTATTATTCCTGAAATCTTATCACTGCTTTACGTTTATGTGATACATTTTTATTTAACCACTAGCGTTTTTACCTCGGTTACCTTAATTATTCTTAACAAAGGTATCCCACTTCTTCTTCATCTCTTGAAGTAGGGACATACACAAACATTCATGATTCAGGAGGAGACAATTCTAGTTACCAGCACTCTTGATTGCTCTCAACTAATCCAAGAATTCGATCACTTGTACCCAATTATATGGATGATGGTTCCTACTGATCCATGAATACCCTTAATACTATCGTTGTTCACGGTCTTCACCAGTGTTTTTTCAAGATAACCTGAAACTGCATGAGGTTTCCGTAAAATGAATGATAATATCATGTCCTTTTAATTGTTGAACTTGTTTCAGATTATTCACAGCTTTAGTTTAGTTATCATAGAGTTGAGCTTGAAGAAATCTTCCACTTCCGCCTTTTTCATGTTTGAACATGTGTAAATATGTGCATATATATTCAAGCGGATATATGGATACTGTCCAAACGCCTATGCCAAGACAGGCAACACTCTGTCGACGCTTTTAAGTGACAGCTGATATTTTTATGGTCTGTCTGGGTCAAGTGTTTAGCTGAGATGAATCATCACCCTCTTCAAGTTCAAAATATCTCGCTATCTAAAACATGAACCGGTGTTTTAGCACAGTTATAGCCGAGAATCAAATTCATTGTCCCATTCGCCTGGGATTCTGAAAGTACCGCCCAAATATCTTTCCAGTGTGTTCAGCCTTCTTAGCTTTATAGAGAAGTCCTACGATCGGATTAATGTATCTGAATGCTTCGAACTTCGTATGACATATGATACAAACAGTATTAATTTAATAACCCAGATCGAATGAATGAAACTACCTCCCTAAGGTCAGAACTAATGTTAATACTCATTCTCCTCGTCACATAATGTTGGCGGAAGTAAGTTCAGGCTGGAAATAGTCCCGAGGTGGCCAGTCTAAACCGTGGTATCAATGAATGGAGTCATTTGAAATGGGGGTTTGGCCACTTTGGGCTATGCAGACTAGCCAGTTGTGGTCCACAGGAGAAGCGAAACCAGTGGTTAAAGACTGATTCTAGGTGATATGGCTCAGAGCCAACGTCAATGGCGGAGACGTATGCACACATTATCCTCATCTTAACGACACTATGCTGAATCTTACCATTTTCCCATTCTTCCTTTCTCTCTTTTCCTATTTTATATTTCTTTTGACTGAACTTTCTTATCTTCATCTTCTGCTTCACTGCCTTTTTACTTCATGTACTGGTGTGAGTTGTGGCAACTCAGACAGTTAATCAGTAATGCCTGGTCTTATGTTGATAGATGATGATGACACCATTCATTCTACTGATTGTATTGGCACACTAAACGTGAACGCTGTACCAACTTAGACATTTACTAAAGTATATCGGCACATTTAGGCTGTCTGATTAACCATCAGTGACATCAATATGACTATATCGGAATTGTTAGTTTGTGAGATGCCCAGTTACCAGGTGTCTGCTGTCGGGTGCAAACAACATTGATTTTTAATCATATTTTGTTATTGGTCGTCATCATCAAGATCAACATAGGATCAGGCATTACTGCGTAACGGTCCAAGTTATCTTACCTCATATCAGCACATCAAGTGACGAGGCAATAAAATAGGAGATGAAGAAGGAAGGAGAAGTCGGCCTAAAGGAGCAGAAGACGGTAGAAGAGAGGGGGGAGGAGTGAGTAGGTGATGTGTTTGAGTATAGTGATCAAGATGAGGATATTGTATGTATGCATCTTGGCCACTGACATCGGTTATCAGGATCTTTAGCCTCAGGTTTCTTTTGTCCTGCGTGCCCCAACCGCCTAGTCTTCATCATCCTACAGTACTCAAACGAAAAGTCGAAGACTTCATGCATTGATGACATGTTCTAGTCTGGCTTCTATGAGCGTTCTTCCATCTCAAACCTATTTCAGCAAATATTTTTTGACGAAGCAGACAGTGGCTAGGCATACGTAACACATGTCCCAGTCAACTTGTTTGATAAAGGTTCGCAACCGCATCAACTATCTTACCTCTCCTGCCTAAAACCTAAGGTCTGACTTCTGTATTAGTGATGTTGTGACGCCACGAAACAGCCTTTGCTACGTAGCCAATGGTGTTCAAAAACCTGAAGCTTTCTGACGTCTTCTAAATTTAATGCCTATGTTTCACAGCCATGCAGTAGAAGAGAGTGGACTGCAGTACAGTACATTCTACCCTTAATAGGCTATCGGATATCACGGCAGCGCTATAGATGGCGTAGTTTGGCATGAATCAACTGGGCTTTTTGTAACCATGCACAGATTTTGTCGGCCATTGGGCCACCAGGGCTGATCCGAATTCATCAGATAAGTATTCAGCACACTCAGCCACTTCACTCTTTATTGTTAGTCGGAGTACCGTTGAAAATCAGTCCTGGAGCGAAAATTTGCGAATATGGTTGACATTTATCGTCCCTGAGTTGGGGTATCCGCGACGAAATGGTTTATGAAGAATTCTCATGAATTCACTGCATGTGCACTAAAAAGCCTGATAACTACACTCACCACTTCCTGATGATTGTGTCTATCTAGCCTTTTAATGAACAATGAGTTCAATTTTTATTTCTTAGTTTCTTGTTTGCCATGTTTACACATTGGTGGTATTATTCTACGGTTGCGAGTATAAAACTTGTGATATTGAAAGGGAACTTGTCGAGAAATAGCTTGATATTTTTTAAAGGGAGACTTTTGCATGAATTCCTCATCTACATAATGGTATAGTGAATGACGCAAGGTATACTCATCTGTTTTCACTCTATCTGCATACTGATTAAAGTGAATTCATTCTTGTGAAACTCACTGACAGTTTTTCTGTACAAAACGTTTTCGTAGTAGAAAGGCCAACGAAGTGGATTTATTCTCTTTTTAATCATGTACATCAAAGACGTGAAATGTGGAGATGAATTATGTAGAAGAGTTGTACATTTGTGTCTTGAGTGATCGTTCAGTGTGACTTCCTTGTAATAAAAATACTTTATATAGTTTGGACAATGTGATTAGAAGACGCTGAGTATCTAAAAAATGTGATATACTTGCGCTATACATTCTGAACAATCTGATCACACATTTACTGGTTAAGGCATTATATATGAAGACTGAAAGTGGAGGAAGGACAAATATAACATAAAGGAATTCAATCAGAAAAAAGATAATGAAAGGAAAAAAGGATTGTAAAACACATCAGTGATAAGCGTCACAGGATAGATACTAATGCAGCCTTTACAATTTTGTATAAAAACTGTCAGCAGCGTATACTCAAGTTTATTGAGGCACTAGACATAAATAAATTTAACTTTCCATTATGTGCGCAAAAACAGTTTGTCCTTACGCTAAGCCTACCTTGGTAAGGCTTATTTTATTGTATTACCAAGGCTGTCTTTAAATCTTATCTTTTTTCCTTTCATTATCTTTCTTATTATTGAATTCCTTTATGTCATATTTTTCCTTCCCTCACTTCCAATTTTCATATATAATGCATTAGCAATTAAATATGTAATGTATTTTTGAGATGAATGGGGATTTTTTTAATTTAGAAGTAGCATTCATCATGGACTGACAATAATTGGGGAACCACTGGAAATCTGGGAGCACTGGACATCTGTTTCGTCCCAGCATAGGACTCCTCAGCAGTACGCACCCACGACCCGGCTAGGGATCGAACTCGGGACTTTCAGGTTTCATGGCGAACGTATTAACCATTCAGCCACTGGGTCGGTTTCCAGCGGTTCACAATTTCCAACTCTTGTCCATGAGGAATACTGCTTCTAAAATAAATATATGATCAGACTATTCGAAATGCATAGTGCAAATACATAACATTTGTTTTGAAGTCAAGCAATTCGGCCGTGTATACCAATGGGAGATTACAAATATCAAACAAGTTGTAAATATGTTTACATCATGGTAACTATCAGAGATAGTCAAAGAACACAAGTTGACTTTCCTAATGGTGAAACATGCATAATGTTGTAGGTCTATCTTTTGTAATCAGAAATATAACTCATTCGTAATCATGAATTTCAATAATGTAAACTTACTCCTTGAAAAAATTAAGTTTACCCAGATTTGGTTGGAATTTAGGCACATACTTAACGTTAGCGAAACGTGTCACATGAATGTAAGGTAAATACAACAAACCCGCGGCTAAGTCATTCAGGAGTAAACCATTGTAGTAGACACCTGTCAAACGGAATAGAAAGAGAGAAACACTTAAAAGCTCAAAATATATCAGAGTTATAAATCGTTTAGACTAATGTATTTTACGTAGTTTCAGTGAAATGGAATCAAAACAGGGATGAATTAGAGAATATACATGATGAAACTAAAGCCCACAAAAGAACGACAGAAAAATATTAGATAAAATTAAGAATACAAACTAAGAAATATATGGTTTTCAAGATTCCGAAGAAAGTAGTGGCAGATGAACCTTCACAACCTGATACAAGTTACAGCCAGTTTTAGTTGGTAAAATCTTCAGTGTTATACTCCACATTACCATCAGTGTATCAGAGCTTCACAAGGAAGTGAAATAATTAGTTATGGATGGATATTTATAAAGATCTACTTTTTTTGAGTGTAACATGGTTGGCTACTAGTTCGTACAAAAAGATGAAGTTTTCAGATCAATATAACTATCATCAACTCATATAAGCAAAAGGTACCAGCTAATTATAACGAACTGATCTCAGATTACTGTAAGAAAGCAGTAAGAATCAGTCAGTCACATATTTGCACACCCATTTAAGGAAAATAGGAGTAGGAAGTCAATGTATCAGGTTAAACATATGTCCTCACACTCACCAATGTGAACAGTCGCGTTCACTAAGGAAAAGAATCACATTATAAGTCTCCATGAACTTCCTTGTGATATGCTGATGAAGTCTGTAATAACAGTCAAATGTTTGCCAACTGAGGACTGGATCTAACGAAACTTCAACGGCAATGCATGTTAGTAGGAGTGTTTTATTTTTTTAACTATGAGAAACAGGAGTTCTGTCTAATATTTTGTCTTTAATAAACTATACTTTAAGGACTATTAGAAGGCTTTAGCTATGATTTTCTCTTCAGTTGTTTCATCAATATAACGAATAGTAATATCACTTTCATCCTGACCAGTATCTGTTTTTCATTTTTTCAGACATAAATATTACACACGATTCAGTGAATAAAGCTGATTCCTTGAGTTTGGAGGTTTGTAATAGTTGGTTAGTTCTAAGATATGATCCACCGTGGACTTGTATCACTAGAAAAATCACTGAAAACCTTGAAACATAGGTTATTTGTTTCGAAGCTATAGTGATAAGCCTTGACCTGAGAGGTTTAACATTTTGAGTTTATTGATTGAACTATAGTATTGGATGAAGGTAGTGGCATATCGCAAACTGGACCCGATGGCTGAGTGACAACATACTTTCTGTAAAGGCTGACTGTCTTATGTCTAACTCCCATTGCTTCCGTAGCTGTCCAATGTTGAAGGACGAAACATACTTTCACTGCGTCAAGGTTCTCAGTGGTCCTCCCTCTGATGTCATTCAGTACAGTAAGAAAAATGGTTGAGGGACAACTGCATCTAACTCTTTATATATTTCACCATTGTTCTGAGCAGTTATTTTACTCCACTCTTTTAAACCGTAAGCAAACAACGTCTTTTGAACCTACAAATAAAAGTGCTAACAGTCAGGTCATTGTTAATATGAAAGTCGAGTACTTGTAAATTCATTCAGTTTATAGTACCTTCGTAGACTACGAAACATGCCCATTGAGTCATAGAGAAGAGATAATTCAGCAAAGAAAATTTTCTTTTTTCGACGATATCATTTTCTAAAGCTGTACAATCGTGTCAGATGGAATAATTTAAAAGGAGTACGCCTTTGACAGTTGTGCACAGCGGAAGCATTGGCAATTCAATTCAAGCCTGATCTGTGCTTTCAAAAAAAGTATGTTCAATCTTTCATGTTACCATGGTCTTAACACTTTGATTTTTTGATTTCATTATTATTAATTAGTTTACTATTAATATTATCACTTTCATTATGATCCTTGTCTCATTCTTCATCTTCTTTACACCTATCTATCAAGTCGACACTCAATATTTGCGTTTCTTATCTACCAACAATTTTCACCTTGTCAAACTCCTTGCCTTCTTCGATATTTCTACTATCTTAGTTTATTACACAACTACTTTACATTCGTGATTCCGGTTTTTTAGCACTAAGTTATTGGTGTAATTATACTCTATTGCTTTATAATAGACTGTTATTTGTCTATGATATATATATATATATATATATATATATATATATATATATATATATATATATGATTGTACAGCTTTAGAAAATGATATCGTCGAAAAAGAAAATTTTCTTCACTGAATTTTCTCTTCTCAATGCCTTTGAACTTTATCCGTTAGACATAAAATAATTTATTAACTCTCTGTTTTCAGTAATAGAAACTTCTAAAATTGACAATCAAACTACATACTTCTTATCACTAGTATGTTATATAAATAAGCAACACATTACCTGTCATGTAACCTCGAAAAAAGTCGGTTCTATTCAATTCAGGTGCATGTCCAAGCCAAATAACTTTTTGATTGTTGAATTGTTTGCCATATGCACCTACATGTATATAAAAATAATTTTTAAGATATATTTCAACATACAAAGCAGAATAACTCTAAAAGTTATCCTGGTAAACATTGAAATAATTAATTGGGTTTCTTTCATCTTGACTGGAAAGGTAGTTTATCATAAGATTTTTAACCGGTTGTTTAATTGGTTAGAAGAGTGGCTATTTAACTCAATATATAAACCATAATAATCAAATTAGCCTGCGTTCTTAATTGTCTATGTATATTTATTCTATTCAGAGTAAACAGAGAACAAGGGCGTAATCTTTCTGATGGTGTATATTATTCAACAACGTTTTAGATGATATCAAATTCCAAAATGAAGAAAAATTAAACAACAAACTTGCATTTTTAGATATCCTGACCACTAGAATGAATTTAGGAAAGTTAGGAATTGAATTATATTGAAAACCAACTGATTAAACACTAGCAAATGAGTAACATAGAGCTTACGAGAAACTCGAGAATAAAAAGAATGTGGATATAGTTCCAACTTACGAGGCGAGCATCTCAATAGTCATGCATAAAGACCACCACATAAGAAATGCAGAACACTTCCTAATGGACTAAAATTTACATCAACAAACTTAGACAAACCCTACTCAAAAGTTGTGCTCTCACAACACAAAGACCTTAAAGGAACTTTTCAAAAAAAAACATACTATCATTTCCAGCATGTTTTTGGTGGTGATGTGCTGTTTGAGTTGTATGACCTAATCTCAAAAGCTTCGCATTCAAGTTAAAGCTGATATGTTTATCTAGAACGAAGACCAAAGATTGTCGGTTGAACAATAGAACTAGGAAGGAAACAATTCACTAAAATAACTTTGTTCATCGCCATTTTATTGACTAGTCTGTTCTCCAAAAAAGCACTAATTTCAAAAGAAAGTCATTATCATTTACAAACAGATGCCAGTTATGTGTTTTTACTGGGTCATGATTGAAGATGAAATGAAAAAACGTGAACCGTGGTTGGGTTCGAACCAGCGACTACTGGGTTTCCGACCCGATTATCTACTAACTGATCTATGAGGTTCGAATGATGACCAGATTTTTTCATTTCACTTTAATCACCATTGATTTTGTCCGACTACCAAGTGAATTCGTGACGCTTTACTACCACTTGTTCATATACTCCCACTGGCTGCGTAGTCAGGACTTCTCGTCTGAATCGAAATATGACTGAATTAGAGAGAGGGAACACCATCTTGATTATCGCTCTGACTGTCTGAAATAGGTGTGCTTCGGTTGACTAATGTTTATATTAGGTGGTGATTGAAAGTGAAATAAAAATTTGGACCGCCATCGGATTCGAACCAGTGACCACCCAAGTTTCCATCCGGATGCACTACCAACTGAGCTATGAGGTGAAGTAAAAATCTGTCCAGCAGTCAAACATCGTAGTTCAGTTGATAGAGCAACGGGTCGGTAGCCCGTTGGTAGCTGGTTCGAATTCAGCCACGATTCAAATTTTCATTTTACCTTCAATCATCACTCAGTAACAATTTTAGTCTGCAAATCACGACTATCTCAAATATTCAAAATGATTTATGCATTTCGCAGTTGACTCCTGAATATTCTCATGAAATAATAACCATCAAAAGTCTAAAGGAAGCTAGTTTATCATATAAATTTCTGACGTCGTTGAAATCCATATTCACAGGGATTTCGATCCGTAAATGTTGCATTCACTTATTGCGTTATGGGACTAACTTGGGTGATGATAGTCTGATATAAGAATGTTATACATGATGTTTACGAAAATTAATCAAATGTTATGGTACTTTACTCAACTAATTTGAGTTATGATTTTATAGTTTGTAGGTCTCCTCTCGATGACTGTACCTAACTGACCGGCCAACGTTTACATATGAATTAGTGTGCAGTTTCCTTAATACTGCCGACATTCTCACCTTTAGTATTACTGATGGAAAATGATTACCAGTGGAATCCAAGAGTACCTATTGTGACCCAGTGACCTAGTAGATAAGACTCTGGTGTTTGTAGTGACCAATTATAGGTTCGAATCTTAGAAAAACATCAAGCAGTTGAATGTAGTTACATCCAGCTAACGAAACAAAACACGTATCTTAGATTCCACTGCTACCTGGTACCTATTATTGATATTCACAATTTAAGTATTAAAGAGTCGATTTGTTGTCTGTTTTGAAAATAGGTTTGTCTACTGATGTCGAAATGAAGCTGTGTTTAGAAGACACATAGCGATATGAGCTAAAGGTTAATTTTGTTTGATGTATTGAAGTTATGCTTTGGTCATCCATTCCCTGTTTTCATTTACTACTGAATTAACTTGTAATCATAATAATTATCAGCTTTGCAAGCAGTATATACTCCGAAGTGAATGCGTGTTACTTACATGAACAGTGAAGAAACAACAGTAAGAAAAGTGACCGGTGTCAATCCGAACACAATTTTAGACAAACTTATATATGTTACGAAAGTCTTGAAAGAATTTGAATACCTAGTCAGATCTAATCATTCATTATATAAGTTTTAATATAAACTCAGCATTTTTTTAACATTTGCACATATACATACATGCAGATTATTGAATTGTTTTTAAATTTTTGAGGGGGTTGTGGAGATTTGGAAATATTTCAAGTTGTTATTCATCGAAGACTGACATCAGTTGGAGGAACAAAGGAAACCTGGGAGCACTGGACAGCTGTTTCATCCTAGTATGGGACTCCTCAGCAGTGCGCACCCACGACCCCACCAGCAGGGATCGAACCCGCGACCTTCAGGTTCCGCGGCCAGCGGTGGCGGTTCGCGCTATATCGTGAGCTAACAGAAGTTGGAAATATGGAGCATTGGATTCTGACCCAGTGGCTCAATGGTAACGCGCTGGTCGCGGAACCTGAAGGTCGCGGGTTCGATCCCTGCTGGTGGGGTCGTGGGTGCGCACTGCTGAGGAGTCCCATACTAGGACGAAACAGCTGTCCAGTGCTCCCAGGTTTCCTTTGTTCCTCCAACTGATGTCAGTCTTCGATGAATAACAACTTGAATTGTTTTTGATGACAGATGACAAAGTCTTCTGGAATTTACTATGACTAGTTAGAAACAACCAGTCTGAACAACAAATTAGCTAACTACTGGCATAAATACAAGAATTTATGTATGTACCATTTGATAATATACATGAAGAATAAAAATTCGAATGTTTTGCTGAAGAGCTGTGGCATACACAGTGAAACGATCAGAAAAACCTTATTTTTGATTTTCTAAACTCCTTGGGATTCTGTTAAAACTTACTTATATAAAGTTATGGATGAAACAGAAGGATAGGAAATATATTTCCAAGTTTTATTCATTATACAGGAAACAACAAGAAGTAGAAAGACAGTTAAAATCAAGGTAGGAACTCACATACAAGTGAGTTGGTTGAAGTTGCTACACTTTACAGTAGTATAAAAATAAGAAGTGGATAAAAAGACTGATATCAAGGTAGAAACGTTATGTGACAGAATAAGTAGTTTCATGATAAAGTCAGTGCAAAAATTCAAGTGTTAGACGATGTGAAGCAGCGAATATATCTGCGCCATTGTGACTGACGTTCAGTCGTCCCATGAAAAGTCTTCAGTCAAGGATTCCTATAGTCTCAGAAACTCCAGTTAGGTAGTCTTCACCTCCTTACTCGACTGATGCCAATAGTCAGGACCTTCATGCACTGATGCTATGTTTTAGAATTGCCAACCTGAGTTTTCTTTCAACCTAATCTAACTTGTCCTAACAATGCATGTTATTGTAAACAGAAGAAAGCAAACGAAGAACGAATGTACTTCACGATAATTGTGTCAGTTCTAACGCAGATGTTTTCTAGAAGTAAAAATATCTTTCTAAGACAAAAAAATGATATCACCTGACAAATTAGAAGAATTGAAAAATATTCCTTGAACTATTTTGAATGTAGACGAATAAGAATACCATATTTGATGTCGTATTTTGTTTTTCTACCATAAGGTTCACTCATGAGTCAAGTCGGATGATCTACTTTCAGAAGTGTCAACTCTACACTGACTCTTTCGTTACACATACACTTTTAGTTCTTTCCTCCGCATCATTGTTGACTAGTAAACTATGAAATCAGTATTAACCACTAATCAAATTAAAGGAATCTGTTTTGTGACACTTATAACTTGGTAATTTAAATACTGTGACATCCCCCAACATCAATCATTTCTATTGGGTGATGACTGAAGATGAAATGAGAATTTAGACCACAGTCAGAGTTGAAGTAGTGACCAACTAGTTCCCAGCCCGATGCTATACCAACTGAGCTACGAGGTTTGTGTAATGACCCGATTTTTCACTTTACTTCAGTCACCATGGCTTTTGCCCGACTACCGTATGAATTGGCGATAATCAATATGATGCTCTTTCACTCTTTAAATCAGTTAAGTCTGGATTCGTTTGAGAAGTCCTATCTAGTCAACCAGTGTAAGATCAAGCGGCAGTAAAGCATCATGAATTTACATGGTAGTTGAGCAAAACTTTTGCTAATTGAAATAAGGTAAAAAATCTGGTGAGCATCCGGACTTCGTAGCTCAGTTGGTAGAGCACCGGGCTTGAGACCCGGTAGTCGCTGGTTCGTACCCGACCGTGGTTGAAATTTTCATTTCACCTTCAATCATTACCTAGAATAAATAGCGGCATACCAAACTACGGCGATCTTAGACAGTCCAATGATAATCAGTCATTTCTGTTTCACTCATCACTATGAATGTTTTTCAATGAGAAACTAAATTTGGTTTGAGGTCTACTATGTTTTTTTTCAAGGTAGCTGTCGTCACAATCTGATATCAGTTTGAGAACCACTGAAAACCTGAGAGTACTATACAGTTGTTTCGTTTTAGTATAGGACTCCATGGTCCAGCCAGAGTTTAAACTCAAGAGATTCAGATTTCTAGAAAACTTGGTTGTCTACTCCTCACTCAAAGTGCGTTAAACAGTGATAATTTACAAATAAAGGGTAAATATTTCATTGATGAAAATCAACAATAAGTAGTATCAGTCAATCGCAAGCTATCAAAGAGGATACTACACTTAAATAGTTGAATAATTGGTCGTTGTGGCTATGGTAGTCGTAGAGGAATGTTCTGTCACTGACTGTGCTCTTATTTCATAGCCGGTGCATTTTTCCTCAACAGTGAAGTTAGTAACTTAAAAATTGTACAAAATTACACTTACTATTTAATTCATAGGTATGCCGTGTATCATCCACTTCAAGTATAACTTGATGATCCACTCGATAACCTCGAATCCGATGATAAAATCCATCATCAATTGGAAAATTAGGCCCACTTATATGAACGACACCTCCACCCATATTATAATTGAGTCGTACAATACCTGATTCCTATGAAAATATTTTTTAGATTGTAGAAAATATCATTACAACCTCAGAGAAATAAGATTAGCAGGCAAGCTAATGGGTTAAAATAAGCAATGTCAGACGCTGATATCAAACAAAGTTTCATTCTGAGAAGCGGAGTCATTGATTCCAAGTTTCTACGTAATCAATATTTCAGCTTGGATCCAGCTGCAGCCGTTTCAGAAAAAAGATACTTGTAACAGCTGTCAACCTTGAAGGAAAGAACACCACAGTCGATGTACTGATTGGTAACTTTCCATCTGGCTTGTATAAAATGTATTATCGTACGACCGTAAGAGTTGATCATTATTTTCATCATGTCAGTTAATATCAGCCGTGTATCATTTGGATTTCTGAACTAAAAATGTCAAACTTGCAGACAATAAATAATGGGCGTATCTCTCCTTGTTCTTGGTGGCTGTCATCAGCAAGGTGCATTTACGACCTCGAGAAAAATGATGCCTCTTGTGAGATTCGAAGCCACGTCATCCAGTACTGCAGCTAGAGAAGTCACCATTGACCTATTCGGGATACGACTGACCGGCTTCAAGAGTGGATTACATACACTGATTTGTCACTAGAGAGCAACCCCTTTCACTTTGTCTAGTTCTGACTGTTGACCGAATTCAATCCATCATTATTGAATGTAGCTAAGAAGCGTGAAACTTATGCTCAGGGTTTCCTGTATGTTATCCGCAACCAAGTAAATTTCATTAAAGTGAACCATTCTGTTGAGTGATCTACCTTGGAGGCCGCAATGCAAAACGATTGATAAGATGTAGTCATCGACAGGGACTGGAGGATATGAAATTGGCTGCTGTCCGAATTTGAAGCGAAAATAGTAGGTGTTATGTTCAGTAACATGTCTACTATAGTTGGAAATACTTCCATAGTTTTTTAGTGGTTGACAATTACTTCTATTCGTTAACTTTCTTCCTTTAAACTTTTTCAGATAAGAGTAGATTGGAATGAGTTGTGTACCTTGTTGTCGAGTGTCAAAAAGCATGAAACTTAAGCCCAGGGTTTCCACAAGATCGCATACCACCGCCTAATGTTTGGTACTACTTTTAGGTGGTCATGTATACAAATATCCCCTGAATGGCATCCATATTTATTAACTCAACATGATTTACAATATCAGTGTTCTTTAAGCATATCAATGTGTCTGTAGACACTAATGATTATTAGTTGTGAGGATGAAACTATTTGAATATTGACTGTCAAAGTTTTCCTTATACTACTCAATCAGAGGTTGAAAGAAATCAACAGAAATGGAAGACATTGAGATAGGAAACTCTGCACTTAGACGAGTTGTCATTTAGTTTCAGCTGCAGTAACCGAAAACGAAGGGTTAAAATAAATATTAGGTGGTGGGTGATTTTGACTGCATGACATATCTTCAAGACGTTTTAATTAGATCAGGTTCAAAGCATTACTGGATGATCCAACTTTTTTGCCTAAGAACTATGCACTCAACGGTATCATCGTTGACTTTCTAGTTTTACTATCTAAAACATACAACTATAGCAGATATAAAATATGATACAGTAGTTGACGTTGTGCTACTTAAATGCATATTGAAACAAATTATGATTACTTGCCAGAATAAAAAAAAATCAACAGAGAATTGAGAACATTGAATTTGGGGATTTGTGGGGATTTATCGATATCAAGTTAGTATTCACCATAGACTGATATCAGTTGGAGAAACATTGGAAATCTGGGACCGGTGAGATTAACATGGTGGGCCTGAGGAAAGATACTCAACTATGACAGTGGTGATGGTAGCGCTGTGCTGTGAGATGATACAAGTTGGAAACATAGACCATTGGATTCCAACGCAGTGGGTCAGTGATAACGTGCTAGCTATGGAACCTGAAGGTCCTCGGAACAATCTCTGGAGTACAGGGTCATGGGTGGGCATTGCTGAGAAGTTCTGTTTGAGAATGAAACAGCTGTTCAGTGCTTCCAAGTTTCCAATGTCCCTTCAACTGATGTCGGTCTATGACTATGAACATTAAGTTGAAATTGAGAAAGTATTAGAGAAATGAATTAATAAAATATGATTTCCGGAGTTTTATCAAGGTGCATCAAAAACCGGTTTATTATCAATCATAAGGCAATAATATTAATTGTAAAAACAAGAATAGCGTAAAATTAAAAAAAGATCTAATATGGAGTCTTACGGAGATATTTATTAAAGTGGACCTTCATCATCAACTGACATCAGGTATATAACCACCGAAAAACTGGGAGCACTGTATAGCTGTTTCGTTCAAGTAGGCAGTCCACAAGGTATCCGGCGTGCTTAAATTTGCAAGGGTTCTCCAACTGGTGTCAGTCCGTGATAAAATATCAACGTGAAAACAATAGATCATCACTAACCCTTAAATTAAATTACTATCCATAGTTAATCAGTAACCTGCTTCGAGATGGGATTTTCCAAAGTTCTAATGAGAAGTCGTTAATCATGATGTAAACGAAGTTGAGTGCAAGAATGGATAGTTACTGACGGTATAGTATGAAGGACACAGTATATCACTGATAGGAAGGGTGTGGAACATTGGGTTCTGATCCAGTAGCTGAATGCTGATTTGCTATCTGCTCAACCAGGAGGTCGTGGGTCCAATTTCTGCCGTGGTCACAAGCGCACGTTACTGAAGAGTCTCGTAGTACCATGAAAAAGTTATGCAGTGTTCTCAGGTTTCCATTGCCTCTTCAATCGATGTGACTCAGTGACGAATACCGAATTAAATCAATGGACAAATCCATTTTCTCCTTACCTTTTCACCATTAGAATAGAACACTACTTCCACTTAACTTTATTCCTACTGAGAAGCTGAAAGTAATTTATTTTCCAATCGAGCATTTGTTTTTATCGATGGACTTTACAACCCTCTTGTCGCCATTCAAAAAGTGACACAGACTAGAAGCAATTCCATTTTTCACAAATAAACATATGTTGCAACATTTTCATTAAGTTTTATATATTTTTTAGGGACAACCTCAACTTCTACCAACATACCTGATCCTCTCTTACCTAACAGTATATTGGAAGAGTATTTCCTAAGGTGGGATTCACCATCAACTGACAGCAGTTACAGAAGCAATGAAAGCTCGGGAAAACTGGAGAGCAATTTCGTCCTACCAGTGTGCTCCCCACCAGCGCCCTTCCTAATGATATAAGATAAATATCAGATGAAATCAGTGAATTCTATAAACCGTCAGATTGTATTTTCTAACAGTTGTCAGCTTGATTTTCCGTATAAATTAATGCCGGTCTAATTTCTTGCGTAATCCATATGCGTATGTGTGGACGGTGAGGGGGGGGGGAGACAGCTCAGTACGAAGCTCTATTCGCTTATTTAAATAATGATCACCTTAAACAGACTGTTTCAATATCAAGTAATAACTAAACGTGAAATAAGAATTTTGAGCATAACAGGAATTAAACAGTGACTTGAGAATTATCAAATCGGTGCCGGATTTAATATCTTGGCCTGTAAATCACTAGATCAGTTACTCTGAACCCTGTGCCATCCTGAGTTTTCATTTGATCTTTGAACATTATCATGTACCAATAGCACCGGTTACATAAACCATAGCTATCTCAGATAGTTCCACAAAAAGTTGATCTTTGAATATTTTAGTCTCACTGAAATTTATCTTTAACTTAAAGTGATTTTCTGTTTCGAATAGATTATGACATGACACACTATTAAGAAATAACTTAGGTAAGATCATATAAATTTAATAAGCTAGTGGATGAACTAAAAGGAAATTAGAAAAAAAAAATTTACCTAATTGTACGCATAAAGTTAAACACTGAAATAATTTCAGTAGAATAATTATAAATAAACATGGAACACTACTTTCAGTGACTCAAATATGATTAAAGGAAATTGTACAAACTACCTAGTTCTTCTGTATGCAAAGAGTTCAAATACAAAGGAATAAAATCTTTTCGTAGCCTATTTTCATTCTATTTTTTATTATTTACTCAATCTGCTTTAATTAACTTTAGTTGGTGGATTTAGTTGTTCAGTCAAACATAATTATTTGACTTATATTTATTATTGTGAGCTAACAGAAGTTGGAAATATGGATCATTGGATTCTGACCCAGTGGCTCAATAGCAACGCGCTGGCCGCGGAACCTGAAGGTCGCGGGTTCGACTTCTGGCGGGGTCGTGGATGGGTACTGCTAAGGAGTCCCATACTAGTGTGACGAAACAGCTGTCCAGTGCCCCAGGTTTCCTTTGTTCCTCCAACTGATGTCAGTCTACGATAAATATCACATTATTATATATTATTATTATACTATATATTATATTATTATATTACACTATTTATTTATCCCTTGGGTTCCTAATGGGACATAGGGCTTCAGTAGCACGTCTCCAGTGCACTCTGTTCTTTGCAATCTTTTGAACCTGTTGCTACAACTGTACACAAGCTCTCATTTCTTCCTCACACGATCTCCTCCATGTCACCCTCGGACGCCCAACTCGTCGCTTACCATTTGGAAACCGAAGTCATAACAAGATATAAAGTAGTGGTTGAGAGATATAGTAGAATGAAGCCTAAGCAGAAACTAATTAATGAACCAACCTAAGGTAATAGAAGAGCTTGCAAAGTTATAAATTTTCTGATTTTATTTTATACTCATCGAAAAGCTAAAAGAATTTATACCCAGCTACAAGTAGACGAAGGGGAAATCGTTGTATGATGAATGTCTCAGAGGTTAAAGATGAGTCAGTCGTATCATTTCAAATTTATTTTACCTAATAAAATCATGAACTTTTCTGCACAACACGCTATGTGAATCTGTGAGCTTTGTGAACATAACCAATACCGGCTCAGTGTAACCACAAGTGTCTTAAATTATAAAACAAATAAGTCTGACTCATATGATTTTGAAATCGTGGGGAATATTTGTGCCTCAAGAGGATGGTCTTGATTTTATTTTGTTCCCTGGGGTAAGTTGTTTAATCATGGAACTTTCATAGTCTTTCTAGACAACATCGTCAGCACTAACTGCAGTATGGAGTGAGGTGTCAATATCTTTCTATGAGTGATTTAGCAGCTTACCTTGACGAAATGGTTTGTGATTGGTTTTTTCCTTCAATTGTTGTGTCATTGACAGTACAGGCTCTCCTGTTGGCTTTTACTCTGCTTGACTTCTGACCTTTTTGTCTTCTATCGGGTCACTTCATACTGAAGTTAGTGCTGATGATGTTGTCCAAAATGATGATGGAAGCTTCACGATTAAACAACCCAGCTCAGGTCACACAATACAACCAAGGCGTCTAACTCAATTTGGGGTTTTCCGGGGAATTAGTGATTTCAATTAGGCATTCATCATGGACTGACATCAATTGGAGAAATATTGGAAACCTGGGAGCATTAGACATCTGCTTTGTCCTGGTATGGGACTCTTTAGCACTGCGCACTCACGACTCCATCAGGGACCGAATCAAATATCCTCAGGATCCGTGGTCAACATGTTGCCACTGGAGCCACTGACAGAAGTTGGAAATATGGACCATTGGATTCTGATTCACTGGCTCAATGTTAAGGTTCTGGCCGCAAAACCTAAAGGTCGTGGATTCGATCCCTGGGGCGCAGGGTTATAGCTGTGCACTGCTGAGGAGTTCCGTACTAGGAGGAAACAGCTATACAGCGCCCCCAAGCTTCCAACGTTCCTCCAACTGATGTCAGTTCATGATGAACATATACTTGAATTTTAGCAAAGAGTGACTGTTTTCTGAGTTATGATTCATATGGTGACCGAAAAGGGAATCTTTCATCACATATTTTAGACGAAGTTCACAGCTGATCATGAACCAGGAGACTGGAAAACATTCACATACCTAATGTTTACAATCGTAATGAGAAGAAGACTTATCATGACGGAACTGATATTTGGTTGCAAATTTACCTGATGGAATATGGTGAAAGGGAATGATGAATGTAGACAGAAATCAGAATTATAGGAGTGAAGGGATGTAATGTGTGAGAAGATCTAAATGAAAAGATTTTTGAAGATAAAAATATTCCTACATGTTTATCTATTCCGACTCAAGTAACTGGATAAATTCCTTTTGAACACAGAATCCAAGCACCAAGATATTAGTTGCCATGGCTTCCCCAGTTTGAAGACGTTGTAGGCGTACACATTTCATGTGGTTTGGAAGAACTCTATGGGTGACATTGAAGTTGTTTTCTGCATTTATCGGGCGGTCATAATGGATCAAATGGTCTAAAATCGAGCTATGAAGTGTTCTGCTGTCTCTTTTTGTAATCAGCCTAGTATGTGTATGGGAAAGCGCTATGAAGGCGAACAGTGAGTACGGCCAATATACCTTACTCCATAGGAGCAGGTGAATGGGTAGAAAGATTCATAATCAAATCTGAACTTCGTTCAAAATATTTCATCAAATATTCGTCTTCTGTTACTCCATGTGAATGGAATATATAAAAGCGTTGAGAATCATATTGCTGAAAAGAGTGACTTTTCACCAAAATTTTCTTGTTTTATAACTAAAAGGTGGTTTTTAAACTACTGTTTTAAATTAGTCTTTTTGGACAACAGCGAACATGTTCTAGGTCAAAATTCTTAAAGATTTTGAACAGATGCAAACAACAGAGTGCAGAAAATGCTTTGAAAACCCAACATTACAAGCAGTTAGTGATTGAAACGTGCATCCACATAAGTACAGCCCATGAGTAAGTATCAAATGTGACACACTGCATCAATATTCGATGTCACATTATTCAGAGAAGTCAATAAGAAAGCTTGAAACGCCATTGGAAACGTAATTAGTAGACGATTTTTAACACCTGTTTCCATCAAGAAGCATTACTGCGGTATATAAGGTGATAAACTTTTATACTGGGCGTCGCTGATAAGAATGGATATAAGTGGTATATGTTGAGAGGGTGGCAGGAATCATAGGGAATTACCAGTAATATGTAAGAATACTGACAAGAGCAACGCAAGGGATAAAGCAGGCGCACCACATTGGATGTTGCTGATGAGAATGTATGAGGAGCAAATCAAGAGAGAAAGAGAAGAGGAAATGACAGGTTTAGTGCAAGGTGTACCATTTGTAATGACTACCATCCCAATTGTTGATAACAAACGTGCTTTCTATCGTGCCTGTCTTCTATCTCCTAACCTTATCCATCACTTCTTCTACAACATAGGATTCTTTGGTTTTCTTAAACGGTAATAAGGATTTCAGTGGTGAACTTGCTGTCTCATAGTACTTAACTTCAAAAGTATTCTAAGCGTTAGATTCACATTACCCCTAATAATCAGGGTTAACTAAACACTAGTGGTGGATGAAGTATACTAGTAGGATAAACGTTTTAATTTCTCAAGCTATCAGAAATTTATGTCTTTGTTAGTGAGACTAAAAATCAGCACTTACTTTGGAGGTTTGCAGGGATTTTTTTGATTTCTTTGTGATATTCACCACGGACTGACATGAGTTGAAAGAGCATTGAAGTACTCGACTGGTGTTTCTTTCTCATATAAGACTCCTGCGAACCCATAACAATTCCAGGGAATGAACCTGGGACCTTCAGGTTCCATGGCTACCTCCTTATCACGCATCATCTGAATTTGAATTTAATGGTCCACATTCTTCTGCTTCCGTCAATGTGCGATATTGCACGTCTTTTACTTAATAACATCGCTGGGTATTTATCCTGACACATGACTTGGTTTGACTTACCGTCACGACTTCTCATTAGAACTTGGGGAAATATAGTCCCATAGAGAACCACTCATGAACCCCGGACAGTTATAAAGTTTCGAGGTTTCAGTGTGCACCAGTGAGGAAATGTATACTAAGACGAGATAGTTCTCTAGTGTCCTCACTTTTCCCTGGTTCTCAGAATGATGCCAGTCTCTGATAAATATCAACTTAAAAACAATAAATTCCCATAAATCTCAAGAGTTGTATTCACTATGCTTTCAAAATATCTCTGGTTATGGTCACAAATTAGAAGGTGTTCTGGGAACATGAAATAAAAATTTATCATCCATAAACAAGTGCGCTGATAAAGAGTGATTTATTTTACATTACAATATTGTCTCAAGATTTTATTTGGATATTATTTACTTGTTAGAGGTTGGCAATCGAATTCAGTACATGCGTTACGTTCTTTTTACTACACCTAGTTGATGAGTCTTAGATAGAACGAAGCTCGCATTCTAGATCATATTGCTAGACATTTCTTCCAAGTAAATAACCGTATTTAACAGTTTTAACAATATCATTCTATAGACATCCTTTTCATCGAAACTTTTATAAATAAGTTTTGAGGGGTTGTGGAGATTTGGAATTATTTCAAGTTGTTATTCATCGAAGACTGACATGAGTTGGAGGAATAAAGGAAACCTGGGAGCACTGGTCAGCTGTTTCGTCACACTAGTATGGGACTCCTCAGCAGTGCGCACCCACGACCCCACCAGCAGGGATCGAACCCGCGACCTTCAGGTTCCGCGACCAGCGCGTTACCATTAAGCCACTGGGTCAGAATCCAATGCTCCATATTTCCAACTTCTGTTAGCTCAGGATATATAGCGCAACCGCCACCCAATGTCATCGTTGAGTATTTGTCCTCATGGCCATCAGGCTTTACTCCACCGGTCACGACTTGTCACTGGAACTTCGGGAATACTTCTCGAACCTAGTCACCAACGAGCACTAGTTCAATTAAATTTTGAGGGGTTGTGGAGATTTGGAATTATTTCAAGTTGTTATTCATCGAAGACTGACATCAGTTGGAGGAACAACTGATGTCAGTCTTCGATGAATAACAACTTGAAATAAATAAGTTTGTCTAAAAATAAAGGTTTTAGTTAAAAATCCAGTGTAAGACTATTTGTTACGAAATCTTTTTTTCAATACTGAAGAAAAAAAAAAGAGAAACCGTCACCTGCTTAGCCTTAGTCAATATTAAAAAGACTAGTGCACTGTCTGGATTTTTTGATTCAATGATAAATCAGCATGGTTTTAGGGAATTTCTATCTGGAATATTAAGAAACTTTGTTATTGCCTATTTTCAGACTATTTTTCTCCATTATTTTGGAAAACAAATTAGGTTACTTACTGAATTTTACTAATACACTTTTCTATCTAAATCATCACAAGGCTGAGGGATTGAATTCGTCTTTATTTAAATGGTGATATAAGCTACTGTTGTCATCATTCCAGACAAGAAGAAATTATATGAATGAGATTATTTCTGTGTTGAAAACTATGAAGAACTCTTCTAGCTTGTACTCCCTGGTTACTTCATTTAGCAGGTAGTACATCTTCCTAAATGTCCTGTTGACTCAAGTTGTACTGTAGGTATTGATAAAAAACCTGAAGAAAAATTTAACATTCACAGTCACTAAGACTATGAACCATACTAACTATATCAGTATTACTTGTATTTTGGATAGTGAAAGTGTTTACGCAACCTATTTTTATATTTTCATTCCGTAAGATGGTGGTGTTAGCTGGCAAATAGCACTTCTTGAACTAGTTCTCATGTGTATGTGTGTTAGCCTGCATCTCTCGGTAGTGAAGTTGGAGGTATAAATAGTAAGCTGCCGATCACGTTTCACAGTGTGGCAACTAAGCGAGGGAATGTGATGCTGTAGTGCACTTTATTTGCGTGTTGGATTGTTGAAGCAAACCATCAGGAAGCTTCGAGCCTAGGTTTTGTGCTTGATAGGAGACATACCTGGCTAACAGGTGTCAAAACACTGATAGATAGTACTTGAGTACTGCTAAGCACTCAGAACATGACAGCTACATAGGTAATCTACTTGTCACCAATAGTTGTGCCTAACTACCACAAACATTAGATTTCAGTACAAAATATGCAGACAAACAGACGAAGTAGCCAAAGGATCACCAGTATTTCATATTGTCATATACATTTATGATAAGAACAGAGTCACAATCCTTAAAACTAACTAAATGGGATGGAGGAAGAGGTTAGTATTCAAATCTCTGGGTACCGAATGAATACGAACTACTTCCAGATACATGGAATATTCTACTACTTATGTCATAGAAAAAGCGAGAAAATTAGAACAATCTAAACCATGAGATACAGTTCGTATTTATGTAAGTCGCAGCGTGTTTGAGATGAAACAATTCCAGTGTTTCGCTCGAAAGTCTGGTCCGAGGTTCTTCAAGGAAATAATCAAAATTAGAATATTAAGGATATATAGATGATTCATCAATATTAAATTAATAGCAATTATTATCATTATTTTTCCCTTGGGTTCCTAATTTAACATAGGGCTTCAATAGCACGCTTTCATTCCGCTCTGACCTCTGCAAACTTTTGAACCTGGTTCCACGACTGTCCACAAACTCTCATTTCCTCCTCGCATGATCTCCTCCATGTCAACCTCGCATAGGACACCCAACTCATCGCTTTCCATCTGGGTTCCACTAGAGTGCCTGGCCTGACGCGTGATGTCCCCAGTTGGCCTTCTGAGTGTATGCCCAATCCAGTCCATCTCCACTCCCTTCCAGTGCATATTTATTGGGCGATAGGTTCTTGGTTGGCTCGTTAACAGCCAGTCAGAGTTCGCTGTTGCTTATTCTAACTATTCTGGCCATCTGATCTTCAGTAACCAGCCAGGGTAAGCAGTTGTTAATGAATGTCTGTAGTTTGTTAGAAATCCCTTTCTTAACGGGCCAATCAATAAAAATGAAAAGGCAAATGAGTCCCAATGTTGCTTCAGCTGATGTCAGTCCGTGATTAATATCAACTTAAAATCAACAAATCCCCATAACCTCCCAAAAATGAATTAAAGATTTAAGGTAGGATTCATCACGGACTGACATGAGTTGAGGAAGCACATAAAAACTAGAAGTATCGGACACTCTTTTCATCCTAGTATTGGAGTTTTCACCAGTACGCACCTACGACCTAACCATAGGTGAAACCCAGGCTATATTAGCTGTTCAGCCAGCAGGTCGACCGGCTGACACTATGGGCAGTGGCTTTTCATCAAAACACTGAGATATCCATCTCGTAGAGTCAAAGATCTGCTCAGAAAATTATATTAAACATGTAGAATGGTGTTAACAGCTGATAAGTAAGGCAGAAACTGAATGTATTTACTTTCACTTTATTTTTTTTCTGTGTAAGTGAACTTTCTACACTGACTCTGACAATATCCAAATATCAAGTAGATAGCTGAAGAAAAATGATGTGAAGCAAAGTATATTCCCAGACAGCCAGTCGCAGTTGAATGGTACTCGTCATGTAAGTCGTATTAAATATGTATTCTTAGAAATTTTGAAGACTCTTAGCCGTTTACCATTAGAACCACAAGTTAGTTCTGTGTAAACAAGTTGTACTACTGAAAAGAAATCAGCTGATATGCAGAGACTTTTGGCTGAAATGCAACGATTAGTAATTATAAAACGATTAATCTTTTCAGTAAGATCATACCTGAAGATATTTCCCCTTTTTGATATCCTAATGTACAGCACCCTCACTCTTCATACTTACACTCGATATTGTGCCTGCTTCCCTCCAAAATTTTAACCTGTAGATCACGATTCGTCCTTATGTTTACCGATACTGCGCAATATACTACTGATTTGCAATCCTATAAGTAGTGTTCAGCAGGCAGTTACTGGCAAAATAATGAAACCGTAATAAGATGCTCATAACAAGCTGTCATTATCCTCTTCTTCCTCAGGAACTTAATAACAAATCAGAAGTTAGGTAATTGAAGTTTAGAATGTGCTAATAAAATGAAAATGCGAACTATTTCCTAATGTCTTTACTTGTCACGTAATTATGCCTTTGTATTTTTCATTCTAATGCCTGAATATATTTTCAGTTTTTATCCAACATTCTTGAATTGTCCATATATCTTTAATCTGCTAAGGTTTATGTTTATGATGGATTGTGGCTAGCAGTGGAATCCACGATGAGCGTTTTGTCCTATTTGGGACTCGTCATCTAGATGTGCCTGCTTCCCAATGAATGTTGTTCCCACCGGGATTCGAACTCAGGAGCAATCACTTCGAATGCCAGGGCGTTATCCACTAGAACACCAAGCCACGATCACCACTTCTTATGCGACGGGTATAGTTTTTAATATAGTTGTTTTTATATGATACCGTGGTTGATTGGGTCGAATTGATCGGTCTGTATTGGCATATGGGCTCCTATGCGGATGCCTCGATATTGCCTGAATCCTAATTGTGTTAATGATGGATCGTGGCTAGCGGTGGAATCCAGGATGCTCACTCAGCTGACGAGTCCCAAATGGGACGAAGTGCTCATCCTGTATTCCACTACTAGCCACGATCCATCATTAACATAATTAGAATTCAGGCAATCTCCCGGCATCCGCACAGGAGCTCATATGCCAATAGAGACCAATCAACCACGGTATCATATAAAAACAAGTATACTACTAAGGTTTATTTCTGGTTTTTACTTCAGTTTGATACTTTCTGCATGCTAATCCCTTAATCGTTTGAGAACAGAAACTCTTGGGAAAAGAAGTAAACTGTTACACTACTTCTGTTGCTAACTTGATCGAGTGTGTATTTAAATACGAAACTTCAAGTTTGTGCAAACACATGATATGACCGTGTATTTTCACTGCAAAAATATTGTATTCAGCAGCCAAAAGTGATAAGCCTTTAACCAAATTGCTTTATTTAGCCTTCCTTATAAAAAGTGCTTTTTCCTCATTCAGTAAACACTGTGGGGGTAGAAACTCTTAAATGTGGAGTGGAGCAAAATGGTTGTATATTGGGCCTTATCATTGACTAACATTTGTCAAAAAAACACTAAATACTAGACAGCACTCAAGGCTATTTCGTCATACTCTGGAACGTATCAGTAACGCATACCTACGACATGTTGTTTGGTGAGCCAAAGGCTGACAGTTCTCGTGACGAGCTCAGTATCAATAAACCAGTGGGTTTCACCTCACTACTATAGATCCATAGTATAACCCAAACATTGTTCAGCTCAGTGGAAAAGTACTTATCTTCACTCCCAACTCTGTTGACACCATAGATTATTGCTGCTCATAAGAAATTCCGGAAGTCTGTCTCAGAAATAGTTACTAGGGTGCGATGGAAAATAACTCAACTCATGATTTGAGGAGATTAAATGACCTCAAATTGATTTTTGTAACGGATTCACATCAGTTAGTCAACAAAGTTAGGCTTGAAGAAATACTTTCTTATTACATTGAGTAATTTTTACGCTACATTGTGGATCAAACATTATATAGAATCGTGGACAACTGATTGCAACCCATTAATAGAATGATAGCTTGTTAGCTAAGAGACATGTAGGTCCTTGACTTGCAGTCACACGAAGCTTTGAGTATGCCACGCTAAGGAATCTTAACATAGAGTGAAACAACTCTTCAGTTCTTTCAGATTCTCACTGGTTTTTGGACTGCCTTGGTTAGCAAAAAACCAGGTTCCAATAACAGATAGCGAAAATCTCATCTGATTTTATAAGTTTGGAGTAAGAGAAAGTGACATAAACCAAATTCTTAGTCTCAGTGCGCTAAATTTTTCTATATGAATCAAATATTTAATAACAAAGTATCTGAACCTCTTGAATAGGATGATCAAACTTCTCAGTTTATGTTGCTATTCCTCACGACTGAGTAGATTTTCAACTATCCAACTGTGGTGTCAACAGAGTTCTAGTTGAAAACCACCTCACAGCCAAAATCACAAGGTGTGATCTCTGTCAAGTAGCAACGAAGTATACAACTGAACTTGTGTAATTAGGAAGCACTCAGGCTGGTAGGTAGATTTTGTCTGAGAAACCAGAGTGATCTAAGCACTGGACGGCAGTTTTGCTCGTTTGGGGCTGAGTTCATGAGTGGTGTACCCGGGTAGATTCAGCTCACAGAGCCAAATAATTTTAGGTTACCTGAGATTTGCGAATCAGCCTGAGTGTTTTCTAACTACTCAATGTCCTCAGTAGTATATTCGGTATGAATCACTTCTTCTTTATAAAGGCAGGCTTGAATACGCTGTCATGTAAGTGTAGAAAGCAAAGGTCACTTTGCCTAGTTAAATCGCAGTAGGTGGGGTGTTGCATGTCTGCTCAAACTATATACTGATTGTGTCTGTCTGTTTATCTAACAGGCATCTTGGCTACTACCTAAACTTCAGGCCACAGCATCGAAATGTGATTTTTTAAATTTCTTAACTGTTACTGATGCACAAAATGCAGTGTAAACATGGTCTAGAAATCTCGCGGATCAGTACCCTCACCGAGTATGAAACATCCACTGACATATTCACATGAAATCAACCGCTCTTGTCAAAGCATTCCGTTAACGTCCCCTCAAACTGTGAACTGTCAGGCTTCAATGCATGCATTTTCGCCGGGTAATCGGTTCGTATAAAGCCGTACTCAACTCCCTATGGCTAAAACAGTGCAGGAGGCATACTGCTAAAGTTACCACAACCTTGCAGATTAAAGTGCTTGTTACCTTCTGCAAAAAATATTTATTCTACAAGGCCTGGCCAGTGGACTCATAATGCTGACATATTCAAAGTGGTGGCTTTCAAGGGCTACTGATATACAGCGAGGCTAGGGTTAAAGACACCAGGATTCCTGACCAAATATCTCTTTTCTTCGCAAGGTAAGACGACACCCGTCTCTTGAAATTGTTTCAACAGCAATGCCTACTAGAATTAAGAAGCTGAGTTTACCTTACCTTCTGGTTGAACTGATCTCAGTCCACTGGGTTGAAGCCTGACAGTTAACAAAACCATGTGTGCTTTAAGGACCTGTAGCACTGATCTAGGGCATATTAATCCCTATGATTTCCTCCAAGTCAACCTGATGTTATGTTGGTTGATATGCAACAGGGCGACACGTATGCTCACCGACGTACACAACTAGGCTCAACCCGTAATACCCGGTTCACATCCTGGTTTTCACGAGCCAGCAACATAGATCCACGACCATGTGGCGGAGACATAAGGAGTTTCTTTAAGCTGATACCCTAGCAGGTGTTCATGGAGCAAATCTATGCCACACAGACAGTCGTAAGTACTCTCATCTACAAGCAGTTTACTGGAGTCTCTGGAACAAGTGAAATGATTTTAATCTCTTACATTTAGACCTTCACTTGAATTATTCTGTAATCGATAATCTGCCCACTAAAATGTTTAGAAACTGAGGGAATTTCTCAGATATGAATAACATAAAGGGAATAGCATGCTCAAAAAATTAGGAGTTTACAATTTTATTTCATATCCTTCTATTAACTTCGACTTAAATTTAATTGGTAAGAGAAAACTTTTATGTTTACTAACGAAGTTATTATTACTACTATTATAGAAATGAGTCGAAATCACTAAAGCCAGTCATGGAAACTTACTGGAAATCCTCAACCACAAAGATGCGAAGCGACATTACAGACTAATATTTATGTGATCAGCTAACTGAGACCTATTAAGAAATCAGTGTTCTTGATACCAAGATCAGTCACCTAGTAAACTTAAAGATGAATTTTTAGACAGTATCGAAACCTCATCAGACAAAATAAGTCGAGCGATTCGACCCAGCATAGCGACGGTAGAATTATTATTTTTTTCCCTTAGGCGCGTAGTAGAACATAGGGATTCAGTAGCACGCCTCCATTGCACTCGCTTCTCTGCAGTCTTTTCAACCTTGCTCCACCACTGGCCACAAGCTTTCATTTCTTCCTCACATGATCTCCACCATGTCACCCTCGTCTCGGACGCCCATCTCATCGTTTATCATTTGGGTCTGGTGCGTGATGTCCCCAGATGGTTTCCTCAGTGTATGGCCGATCATATCCACTTTCTTCTGAACATTCGCCGGTTGATAGGTTGTTGGTTGGTTTGATGCCAGCCAGAGTTCCTTATTGCTTATTCTTATTATTCTGGCCATCTGATCTTCAGCAACAAGTGTAGACAACTGTTGATGAATGTTTGTAGTTTGTTGGAAATGCTTTTCGTGACGCGCCAAGTTTCTGAACGATACTGCAGAACTGACTTGACTGACAACGGTGTTCAAAATCCGGATCTTGTTCCACATGCCGAGTGCACTAGATCTCCACAATGATTTAAGATTGATGAAAGCCTGTCTTGCAGTCTTTACTTGTTGTTGATGTCGTTGTTGGTTAAGTATCTTCATCACTTCCTTCTTCTCTACATTTACTTGACGTCCCATCTTCGCTGCCTCACCTCTTCTATCAACTTGTTAATTTTCGCCTGTAGATCTTCGAGTTTGTGAGACATAAGAAGTTAGACATGAATCATCATCGTTGGCGAAATCCAAATCTTCTTGTGGGGTCTTTTCATCGATCCAGTGAGCGTATGCCCTTCTTCTCGCTCCTCACGGTTTGCTGCGTGATCAAGTCCACCACAATCAGGAAGATCATCAGTGATAGTAGGCGATAGTCTTGTCTTACTCCTGTCTTCACTTCACTTCAAAGGCGTCACCGAGTTTTCCATTGTGGATCACTTGTCATGTAGCACTATATGACATATAGCTGTTGAATAAGGTTGATAAAGATATGTGGCACTCCGTAGTGTTGAAGCAGTTGCCAAATTACTTCTCGGTCGACGCTGTCAAAGGTCTTTTCAAAGTGGGTAAAGTTGAGGTAGGGTACAAGTGACTGCCATTCTGTACTTTGTTCTATGATGATGCATAGCGTAGCGCCGCAATTCGATCCGCACATGATTTGTTCTTCCTGAACCAAGCCAGCCTATTTCAGTCGTGATTTTGAATCCAGAACATTGTTTAGTCTCTCCAGGATTATGCATCATAATATTTTGCTTGCTTTGTGTGGACATCAGCATGATTTCCGCCGCAACGACAGAATAAAAGTACCGAAAAACAATAACTGATACCCGTTTCACAAGAGGTGGCTGTTGTCTATTAGTAGTCTGGCGGATGACGCTCCGGAGTTTGAAGCGACAGTTACTGGGTTGAATGTCAGTGAGAACATTATCACTCAGTGGTGTGTAGGTACATCCAGCAATCGAAGTATATATTCGATGTTCCACTGTTTGTCACCAAGAAAATGTCAACCTGGTCTTATCATATTTGCTTCAATATTTATGCAGTTTTACAGGATAATTATTATCATGCCGTCTTGTGATAGTAATAATATTCAGGTCTTGTTAACGAATACACTTACCACTACGGCACCAACTGATGCCTGATGCATAAAATAGTTATGATTATGAGGATACAATAATTCAGTTGATGACTAGTACAGTACGCAAGACGTCGATCTTCCTTCGCAAGGCATATGTACAAGCATGAAGGAACTGACTTCCCTTGAATAATTCAAACCTGCTTCACGTAGTGTTGAAGTAACACAGGTTGAGACTGGCTACCCACCAGTGACCGATTTATGTACATAATCCAGTCGCACATTCTCTGTCGAATACCCAGGGGTTAGGAATCAGACTTTCGTAATATGATGCAGGTCTACATCTCCAAAGGAGGACAGATTTCTTCATGGTAGTGCCTGCATCCGGCTGACAAGTTTCAGAAAGTGCAAAGACTGGGTTCAAAGCTTTTTGGCTGGCTGAGTTTCAGCATCTAATACCAGAATGAAGTGCTTCACAGCATTGCATCACTCAGCTGACTGGCTTATTGCAAAACTTGATCGATAAACTTGGTTCAGCCTTAAACACTGAGGGGTAGACAAACGCATATGTTAGCCACTGGTGACCATTTTGTCTCCACCTCACACTGAACAATCATATTTCACTATAAATAAAGCAGAAAAAAAAGTAACTACCATTTTATACTGACTTACTAGAAATAAATGTATAAAATCGCCAATCTGTGTAAAACCTGATACGAATATCAAAGTTGAAATATAATTACTGTACAATTGAGAAGTATGCCCTTTTAACTTGCCATATATTTTTGTAGGCAACGTCTGAACTCCAAGTACAAATTCATCTTGTTTTGTATTTCTTGAGCTATCCATATATATAAATTGTAGGTAACCTTTTTCCTTTACATCTTCAGTGCTTATCTGGTCACCTTCAGATAAACTTGTAGAATCAAAGTAGAAATCATAAAGAAAGGTTGTTCCAGCTATTGAGGATCAAAAGAGAAATTAGGAAACATGAAATGAGTGGTACTGTTCATTATAGTCGATTGTAGAATAAGTGATGAGATCGTTATTACAATTTTTAAAGACAGGCTCGATCACAGACTAATTTTATTTGACTTAATTAAATAATCAAGTTCAAAGTAGAACCATAAATCACCGAGGCAATAACTATGTCCACTAACAATGGAATTGAAAGACCTGTTCGCGTTGAACTCCAAACGTTTCATCTGGTTATCAATGTTACAATACTAATTTAAATTGGCTGTGTAGTTCAAGGATGTGAGAGAGATTGCATCATCTTTATCTTGATTTTATTCTCTGATTGAGATAAACAGGCTAATTTCTTCAGAGTCGCTATAACCAGAAGTATAAGGTAAATTGAATTCCTTTAGAATTCAAAAATGGAGACTATTACGTTGAATCTTCTACCTATTTTGATTTTCTGTTGCCTTCGTTGACCGGCCACTTAAATATTCTTGCGTGTTTGTTAAATGTCAGTAGATGTAGACAGAGTAAAAAGCATTACTCTTGAATAACATATCAGATGGTAGGAAAAAATCTTTGAGATGCCCTGCCTCCAAATATTCAACATCAATCATAGTGTACTGTGATCTTGAGTAATCTAGCCTAAATATCACGTTGCAAAATGATTGATATAATTTGGCGTGCATGAAGGATTAGGTATTTTGAAAGTGGTTGCTCTTCAGTACTTGAACAACGCATTACATGTGCTAAGCTGCAAAATTTGACTATCTGAATGACAGTATCTAAATAATAAGTAGGCTTTTTAAAACATCTTCACTGGTTTTCCCTTCTATACTTTCCACTTAGTCAGGCATACTTATTAATATCTCATACAAATAGCAAGCAGACAAAAGTTGGTAGGAGGTTTTACTATTGTCTATCAGTGAAAGTGACGCACAAATAAAAGACTAAAACGGCTGATGATATCCTCGAGACTAAGATGAGAAACATATGTACCTTAAGCAATGTAGTCTATGCAAAATGTGTTACTTGAGATTGATAGCAAGAAATTTAATATATCTGGAGATCCCTTGACACATAACTGCGGCCGAAAATCAAGGACTTGCTGTTTTATTAGTGTGGCTTCGGTTGTTTTCAAATTGTTTCTCTGCACTAACAATCTTTTACTACAGTATATAATGGATGCTTTATATATAACACAGGCTAAGGTATAACCTTACAGCTTATGATTACTTGTAACATTTCTCTTTCTATTACCTTTATCGATGCTATTCAATAGAAGGAGAAATACAAAAGAAAAAAGTGGCCAGATGTGGCTTCATCGACTGAACTTCGTTATCTGATTAATTTCAAGTAAGTCTTTGAAGTGGTTAAATCACTGCAGAAGGAACTCAGTTTCTTCCGAATTTCGTAGCAAACATTTACCTTTCTTGTTCCACCAATTTAAGTATTCATGAAAGTGAGTATGGAGACTATCAGTCCTTGGGATATTCTCTTGAAGATATGAAAAGAAAAGTAATCTCTGAAAATTTTACAAAAAGTATTCGTAATTGGTTTTATGTAGTTGCTTGGCATGCCACTCACAATCAGACATTACTGTGAGTCTTGTAAGTTATTGAAAGGTAGTAAGTATATTTATGTTTTAAGAACTATTAGGTAATCCCATTTTTGTGTTCATAAGAAGTAACCAGGAGTTTTTTGGACCACTTTAACTTACAAAAGTCTCATTACTACTACTACTACTAATAATAATAATAATAATAATAACTCACTTTATTCCGAAACAATCTGTGGTACAATTCGGAATTCTCAGAGTAATATATATTGCAATAACAACAAAATATATCTGTATACACATACTGCTTTGCAGCCTTTTGAATTGTTTCATTATACAAATATTAAAAACGAGAAAATTTTACATTGTAAGTTAAATTATTGAAATGAGATTTTTAACTGTCACAAAGTTGATGCATGGCTTCTGTTCTAACACCCCTTTTTCCTCACAAAATATACGTGCAAGGTAAGGTACAGTCGAATTCTTATACTTAGCTGTATACTGTATACAGTCAGTCTTATGTAGTTTCTGCTTGTCCTCCCTATGAGGAGATACATGGAGAGAGCTGTAAATGAAGTGGATGCTCAATGTCAGTCAACATTTCTGTAGCTAGTAGCCTGCAGGAATTTATATATCGATCAACTACAATGTTAATCAGTTGATCCAGAGACACACCACTCACCTTGCTGACAGTCTTCAAAGCCCTATGCAACATAACATAGTCCTTTTTAAGAAGACCAGCAAAGATTAATGGGGAACAACAGAGGGGAGGAATAGGTAAAATGCAGGAATTAATAAATTGTAAAAGAAGCAGTTGAGTTATACCAGAAAGCCTCAATTTTTGAACGTAGTAAGTTAAACGAAAGATTTTTTTACAAGTCAATAAAATATGGGAAAACCAACAAAGGTCAGAAGTAAAACGCAACACAAGATAGTTCACACTTGATTTACTTCCTGCAGAAATACCACTGATGCAGCAGGTGTCATGAGATTTAAGCAGCTCACATAAGTCTTGTTTACGCCTGAGGCTAAAACTAACGGTCTGATATTTAGAGGGGTTTAGTTTGAGACCATTTGAGAGAGACCATTTACCAACTTCAGACAAGAATTCATTTAATTTCGAGCAACCCAAAGAAGAGTCTACTGGAATAGAAATCGTCAGGTCATCAGCATACTTGATAAAATTAGTTTCAACAGAATAAGGCAAATCGTGCATAAAAAGGAAAACAGAAAAGGAAAAAGTACAGCACCTTGAGGCACACCAGCTTCAATAAGCAATGAAGTGGAGCGCATTTCTTTTATGAATAGTGTACTGTTTCCTTTGAGAAAAATGAGAGTGCAGCTATTTTGTAAGCCATGGATCAGTGTGAGCTATGGCAAGCTTATTTAACACAAGTGGTCTAGGAACAGAGTCAAAGGGTGATGAGTAATCCAAAAAGGCACAATGAACATACTTAACACCTTTATCGAGACCAGAAACAATATTATGATGCAAGACAGCGGGAGCATCTAAAGCACTCCTCCGGTGTTTGTGAGCAAACTGTTTTGGATCTCTGAAGACCATCAATGAAGGCTCAATCACAAGGAGAAGTAATTTCACTTTTGTCTTCAGAAAAGGGGAAGTTATAGCGATAGGTCGAAAAGTAACATCTGATCTAGAAGATGGCTTAGACACAGGTACAATTTTTTTCTGCTTCCAAGCAGTAGGTATTATGTTTTTAGAGAAGGATACATTGAAGATATCTGTAAGTGGATGACACAAAATATCTACACATTTTCTAAATATGATACTAGAAACACCGTCAGGACCTAAGCTTTGGGAGGGATTCAAAGACTTTAGACATTTAAATACATCATTTGTATTGAAACCTGGAAAGCAGCTATCCACTTGATTTTGCACATTAGGAAGGTTGAAATCAGCTTGCCGACGTATAAATGACTTGTTTAAAGCGGAGACATCCCAACGAGTTTGTGTTATCATCTGTTTTTTACCAGTAAGCTCTTTAAATAATTTCCACACATTTAAAGAGTCCTTACACGATATGAACTTCTCGTTGTATATAGTATTCAGACGTTGTATTTCAGACTTAATTAGGCAGTTAAGCCTTTTAATACCAGGGTGATCTCTCGCCTTCTACAACCTTTCCTTTTTTCTCCGAAGCCTCTTGAGATTAGAAGAGGAAAGTCTGTCAAATCTCATGTAAATTGTTTCAGTAGGGCAGAAGATATCGAGACAGAATCTGAGATAGCTTGTGAATTGGTAATAGTGTTGTCTAAAACTTCATCAGCAAATATATCCCAGTCCGTTTCTATAAGCATGCTTCTCAAACGTAATATATTTTCCTGTGAATAGCATCTGTATTGAACTTTCCTTGAAAGGTATGCAAAAGCTTTCTTGTATAATTTTCCGTACACTTTAGGCAAAACAAGAATGAAACAGTGGTCGGAATTTAGCAGTGGAGCCCGTTTACGGGCTTCACATATGCCAGGTTCATTTGTAAATGCACAGTCTAAGGTGTTGTCAAGACGAGTGGAAAAGTTAACCATATTTTTATGACCCAATGATAATAGAAAACTGTAGTCAAATGAGTTAAAGTCACTACAGACAACAGACAAGGAGTTTTCCGGAACCGGAGTAGCGAATTCAGTGAATTTATCAGCAAAAGTTGGCAAATCTGAGAAACTGCAGTCAGGTATGACATACATGTTTATGATATATATGTATTTGTATTTGCTCAAATGTTTGGGACGACATTTGATGGTAATGCACTCAATTTTTTCGTTATAGAAGCAGAAGCATACATAGTTGGAGGACGACCAGTTAGTACTAATAAATGTTGCTACACCACATTTCTTCTTTGATTTGCTTCGATCTTGTCGAAATAATTTGAAACCATCTAAGCAGACTAAGTCATTATCATACAGATTATGAAGCCATGTTTCATGCAGCATTATTACACCCGTGTTTCGATAAACATTTGTGGACAAGAGTGACTGAAGGTAATCAACTTTATTCGGCAACGACCTGCAATTTGTGCTAAGTATTTCTGGAATAGTCATTTGATCCATGGTCATGCGCTTCAGAGCTCGTTGCCATCCACCGTGATGCTTCTTCTTAGATTTCCTATCAACTTGTGAAGCGATAGGTTGTAATGATTTTAAAAACGCGCGAGAATATACAATACGATTGGTTGACATAATTAAACGATTAAAACAATATAGAAATAAGAAATTTGGTGCATTAAACTCGATGATAGAAAATGGTAGCCCAGAGATCAAGCAGGCCACCAGAAAAGGTTTCATCTATAGGATTTCCCGTATCTAGTGTAAGCTAGGGCGATCAACGATAGAGGATTGATAAAACCATCTTTCTTCCCTCAACTCCCATTCATTAAACCATTTCAGAAACCTCAGTAGTCTTGATATGAACAATAGTTTATATCATGGGACTTTATCAAGTCGTCTTAGCCTTAAGGAAACTCCTATGATCCTATTACAAAGCTTTAATGTAGAACGGGTGCAGAACTGAATATTCATACCACATCAGTTGTATTCACTAGGGTGATCGCTAAAATCATCTGATTTGTAAATGCTTGTGAGTTATTGCTTGAACGATTGAACTTGTAAGCCATTCTACCAAATACTGATATGATTAATTAATCAGTAGTTTTGTTTTACAGTGAGAAAACTTATCCGCCTATCTCAGTAGACGCAGTAACTTCAAGGGTTAACCTAGCAACTGCAGAAATAACCTATCAAGTTTAGACATTTCGTCTGGATTGGAAGCCTTTTGAAAAACAAAGAAACGCAAGTTTCTTATTAGCACTTCCTTCATAGTTTATGTTAGGATATATATATATATATATATATATATATATATATATATATATATATATATATAAGGCATTTTGCTTAGGGAAATGAGTAATATGCCGGGGAATCATATGGTTACATATCGTAAACGACAACACAAGCATAACAATTAAGAAACGAAAGAAACCTTAACAAAAATGACCTCAAAAAGTGACCTAAAGGGGTTTCTGCTAGGTATCTGGCAGAGAAACACACCATGCGTGTTCCGTCTAACGTGGCACTCTTCAGCTGGGTGTACCTACACCCACTGATGGATATTGTTCCGACTGAAACTCACTTAAAATGACAAGGCATTATTCACTAGGCCATCTAATAGGAAATAACTGATCTGTTTTGAGATAACAGAGAATATTTGTTGCTCAGAAAGATGGTTTTGATGAAGTTGTGTTCTCTGTTAATAAGATACCTTAAAATACTCATTTCATAAGACAAAACATATAGCCTTCCGATGAGGATCTTACTTCTGATCACTTCTGCAAGTGTAATGGAATAGAGTTAACTCAGTACTTTGAAAAGCAAAAACGATGGGGATAATGATTTGAGTTTTTGATTACTAGGGATCTGTTCAACAACTTTATCAAATAAGACAACCTGTTCTATTATTTCCTATACAGCAATTTAAGCTTTGAAGTACATTTAAAAGGAATTTGGAGCCTTATTTAAGGACGCTTTTCATTGCAGATTAATCGCTGAAGACTGAAATTCTTAGTGAAATAATAATAATAATCCAAATCTCAGTTTTAATTGCAAAATGCTTACTGGAAGTCAGAGGATGGTGCAGTTGTCACTAAGTAAGTGTTTGTCTGTCATAGAAACTCCCGCTCAGTTGTCTCCATACTGCCCGCTTTTTCACTTTTGATATTAATAATCCAAGAGGGTTGACAGTGAAATACAGGACGCAAATTTCGTTCTACTTGGGACCCGGCAGCCGAGCATACCTATTACTCATTGCACTAGAAGTGGCCTATTAGATAACGCTGCGCTGTTCGAAGCTATCGGTTCTGGGTTCAAGTCTCAGCGAGGAAAAACATCAGTCACTGCGAAGCAGTTGCATACAGCTGATGAGTCCCGAATACGGTGGTATTCGCATCCTGAATTCCTCTGCTGGCCATAATTCATCAGTAATATCAGAGTCGATAATCTTTGGCTCTATTTCATATGGACTACCGATATGTTTTAAAACTGGACAAAAATCTGTCAACTTCTTTTTGTCCCTTAGTTGTATTCCGAATTATTTTAGTCTTTATGTTAAACGCAATTGAAAAATTTTTAATACCATAAAAACAACGAATTCTCAGAAAGTTATTTGTTTATATCCTGAAAAAAAGTCTTTTTTCGCCTAAGCAACTCATGGTTTTTATTTTTACAATGTCAGCATATTCATGCAACACTTGTCACGTCATATGTTTTCACTTTTATTTATGGTTACTTGAAAGTGATTTATCTAGGCAAGTCTAAACTTGCTATTACTTGAGCAACAGTAATAATTGCTTAGAAGATATGGCAACTTTGAGTATGCAAACGAACAACTCTCCGCTATTTTTCTTAAACATCAGAGACATTTTTATCGTCTATGGAACTTGATTGATTAATCTTTTGGTGTCCACTTTTAAACTGTGCTACTTTGTGAAGTACTTATGAATTTGGTTACTTTCCCCCCACCTTATTTGGTTGCATTTTGGTGCCTAACACAATGTTAGCCCACTTTTCACTTCATTTTTATGTATTCCAAACTTTCACATGAGCCTAGAGTCAGCAATGACTTCTGTGAAAACTAGTTGTTATCTAGGATATTCATGATTTGAACAAACGTTGATTACTCAGAATTGGCGTATGACGGAAACCATTCCTGAAAGTGTTGTCAGCACCGAACACGCGCTTATTAACTAACAAATTTGATCCTGAGCTAATAAGTAATTCTCAGGGAGATGAGTATAACTCTAGGAGAGAACTGTTTCGCTTCATATGTGCAATATATGGATTTTATGTTGGAATACTCACACATTATCTGAAGGAACTGTAGTTGAGATACACCTTGAACGTCCAGTTTTCCTTCAGCAATGAAATATACAGACAAAATGTTGTCATGGCCATTGGTTCACTATTGGGCCCCTTGCTTGACTAATTCTTCGTATCAAAGCCAGAGAACACACACAAGTAGAATGATTAATTTGTTCTAACTATTTAGGCGATACGTAGATGATACCTTAATCATCTCCAATAGTACGGATAGTAAAGAAGACATCCTGTCTCCGCTTCATGACTGTCACTTTTCATTGAGGTTCATGTTGAAGAAGGAACTTAATTCTACGATTTCTTTTTTAGAAATGCGGCCAAAAAGATGAGACAATGGATTGCCCGAAAGCTCTCTTCACAGAAAGAACCGCATGGTTGAGTGCCATAATGCATCAGATGAAACCTGATTTGTTCCACTTGTCATATCATCCACACTATCTGCGGTCCTGAAACTTTAGAAGATGAAATGAAATCCTTCAAAAATGCTTTGATTGAAAACCAGTATCCTCAAACAAACAAACAACCATTCCACTCCTACAGCTCCTAAGATGCCTCTTTTCATAAGCTTATAGTTACCAAGAGAGAAACATCAGCAGATATATTGGGCAACCGTCAACCATGCTCATTGAGAAAGACTTTCTATGTTGTCAGACTCAGGTTAACTTTCTTAACTTGCCCATTGCTTCGATTATACGTAAAGGATAAGCGAGCTGTCTTGAACACCTCGTTATGTGTTTGTCGATTAACCTGCTCCCATGGAGTAAGATGTATTGGGCGTACTCACCGTTCGCTTTTCAAATCCATTTCCAAACACATACCAACCTGATTCCACAAAGTAGAAACGAGAGCACTTCACAGTTCGATTTTAGAACATTCGATCGATTATGAACACCCAGTAAATGCAGAAAACAACTTCAATATCACCTATAGAGTTCGTGCAAACCACATGAAATATGTACGCCTATAACTTCTCCAAACTGCGGAAGCCATGGTAAATAATATATTGAAGCCTTAACTCTGTTTTTAAGCGAGATTTGTCTAGTGACTTAAGTTGGAATGGATATAACTTATAAGAACATTTCTACCTTCAAAAATCTTTTCATTCAGATCTCCTCACACATTATACTTCTCCAACCCTGTAGTTCTGACTTTTCTTTAGATTTATCATTTCACATCATTTAACTTAGCAACGAAATATTAGTTTTAGTCACGATGAGTCTTCTTCTCATTACAACTTCAAACATTTCATAAGTCTTCTTTCCTATCTCCTGATTTAAAATCAACTCTCAACTTCGTTCAAAATGTTTAATGAGCATTAACTCTCTTGTCACTGTGTGAATAGAATATTTATATGTTAGTTGAATGGGGACAGGAAGCTTTACACTAAGGTTTTGCACTTGTCGGCACTCATCAGTAAGACGTATCTACAACCACGACATAACCGATGTCCGTATAAGTTCCAACCTTTTGTCACCCAGTGTTTTAGTCAGCTGACAGGTATACGGAACCTAGGTTCACAGCTTCTTGGCAATCGCATCCAGCCAACTAAAATCTATCAAAGTTCGTCGTGATGTTGAACTGCCTAGTCTGGTGGCCATATTGCAAAGTGATCGGCAGATTTCGGTCAACGCATAGGACTAGACAACATGAAGTCAGTCACCCTTCGGTGACCAGTCAAAATATTTATATGCGATTGTGCAGCTTGAGAGTAATATCTGTGAAAAAAGTGACTCTTCGCTAAATGTCTTTTGTTTCATATATCTTACACTAGTGAATATACAAGCAGGTAATTGAATGCTTCCTGACTCAGTAAACAGTTATCACATCGTTTGAAACTTATATAAGAGTATTCAGATCTACTCTAAGAAATATAAATGAAAATAAGAGGGAAACATATATTAAAAAAGTTTTATAAGCACTTCTTTGCTAACCTGTCGTACATCGGTCTCCTTCAAATGAAGTTAGTTCACAAGCACATTTTATTGTGTTCCATGTTTGCAAACAAATTCCATCATTCAAGCAATATGGTTGAAATTCATGCGAATTTATAGCATAAATTGTTTCAAGTTCTTTGGTAGACTGATGTTTTTCAGTTCCTTGAAAATTATTACATTGAAGTGCACCTTTTGGACGTTCCAAACATTCATCAAGAATTTGATCGTAACACACGGGAATCGTCCAGTTATTGAAATACCTAGACTTAGTTATATTCAGTAAATCAATATTGTTTTGTCCATTTATAGAAAAATTCCCAAAGCATCCCTAATAGTGAGAAATAATTATACAGATCTTTATAGATTGGGTAATGTGCTATGAAAGTTTTTCAATGGAAAAATGCAGTAAATATTGACTACCATGCTTACGCGTTCGAGGTATAACATAGTAGTGGGACAATAAAGACCTACCTGTAATAAAAGCTAGAATACTAAATAATGTGAAGTCTTTCCTAATTTACCCATCAGTCGTTCATAGTTCCATGACGATCTACATTAGTCAAAGCCAAAGAAACCACTAAACTGATCCATTTCCATATGATTCACAAACATTACGATCTACGTTGGTATTTCTCACAAGTGAACAGTTTTTCAACTGTGTTGTTTGTGTTGTCGACAGAGTTTCAACTAGAAGACACCCCTCAGCTAAGAATAAAAGGTGTCATCTCTGACACAACATTGTCATGAACTAGTGAAGTATACTACTAAACAACTCAGGCTGACCCCTTGATTTCGCCAGTCACATTACAGCGATCTAGGTAGTGAATGATCATTTCGAGAACTGTCAATATGGACTATGCAACTTGTGAATCATATTCTAGGTATACCAATCCATATCAGCCAAACATTTAGATTCAGGTGATCTGAACTAATTTAGCAAAATGATCCGAGTTTTTATGGGTATACCAATGGAGAGGTCAGTCCTAGAAGGGCAGAACTGTTATCCGACGTTGAGAATAAACGATACTTCAGCAAGAGATAGGCTTATAAATGCACAGAACTACTTTACATTACTATTCCTTGGATCACTGTGTTGAATTGCAGATTTCGGTAGTTGTTGAATTAAATACCATCACCGAAACTAAACTTGGTATTCTATCCATCTGCCAGTACAAACCAGATTCTAGTGTAATACTGAGTGCTTGTTTCATATTTTGACTTTTACTACTGTTATTATTGACAGTATAGATATTGTACATTGAATGCATTTGTTGAACTTTCACATACTCAGAATTCCAAACTGCACCAAAAGTCTTATTTAGAATGGTTGAATAGTTGATGAAATCTACAGATCAGGGTGTGTTTCTTAGCTTCTCTAGTTGTTCACCAGTATGCACAGAAACGTTTAGCTTACATCTGTAAATTAAGTCCTGGATAAGATACTGACACTGATTATAGACTAGAAATGAGCATTTTTCTGATTAAACGTAAAAGCTTACATGGAATTCTAAAGACAAAGGCTGTACATAATATCCAAATTTGTGTGAATATGCCCCGTACTAAGTGGAAGATAGGGTCGCTTTGTGTGTGAATGTACGTTACATAGGTATGTAGATAATTGAATGCATTTGCTTACTGTAAATGAGTGAACCATATTATGAATGAAACCTTAAGATTATATACTTGTTAATCACTTTTTTTGTAGTTAAATGTGTACTTTAATCAATAAACTAGGATAGTATTAACTTGTAAAACAATCCATTGCATAACCATTTAAACAAGTCTTCATTCTACAGTGTTCGAGAAGATCTTTTGCTACGGTTTTGCATTGAAGTTCTTCATTCTTCCATGGTTACAATGAGTGAAATAGCTGAGGCGTGATCTTTTTTGTATTATGTTCTCAAAACTGGATTGTTGAATCGTAGTGCTTTCATCGTCTTTATAGACGACATCATCAGCGCTAACTTCAGTATGAAATGAGCTGCCGTTATCTTTCCATAAGTGAATCATTAGCTTGTTATGACGAGCTAGTTTGTGATTGATACCTTCCTTTGATTGTTGTGTGATTGATTGTATAGACTTTCTTTTGTGTCCTTCCTCTACTTGACCTTTGCACCTTCTGTTGTTTACCATTTTTCTCATTGGTTGATAGATTATCTCTATGTTTATACATCTGTTGGTTACTGACTGGCCTACCAAGCCTCTAGAAATTCCCTTATATTCTTTGTTTCCTCTTTTCAAAATTTCTACATTGTCAAAATTGAATTTCTGTCCATAGTTATCTATGTGCATTGAAATCAACGATGAAATATCGTATAATTTAATAGACTGTTGGTGTTCATGTAAGAGAAAGTGAACAGTGTGACTACTTTTTGCAATGTATTTTCCAATTCTTACAGTTGATCTTGTAAATAATATTCGGTTTGTCTTCTTTGGTTTGTTGATGATATAGTCTAGGATGATGATGAAAGCTACATGATGAAACAACCTAACTCAGAGAACACAATACAACCATGAAGTATAAACGTTTAGAGATATTATACATATACATTCCCTAGCTAATATTCTTTACTTTAAGTCAGTTTCAAGCCACCATATTCATATATGAATAATTACCTGCTCATAATGAAGTTATGATTGTTCACCACAAATTATCTTGGAGTTATCTTGAAGTTAATACTCATGAACTTTCATTTTAAGAACGATAATCAACCCGAAAGTATTACAAGTAGGTTTCAACGTTTATTGACGAAGATGTTTCCTACAGTTGCTCTGAGATCGACTTTCTACAGTAAACATTTCTTACCACCATGTCAAAAAGGCAGGATTTCTCATATGTTCATAAATCCAACTACACTAATGGAGTCAGCTATTTAGGACAAATTATGAGGAACTTTTCTCGATGTGCGAATAAATATCTCCTGCTGTTCCTATTATAAAGAAAGTTAAGAGTTTTATCCTTCCATCTTAACGAATCTAGTTACAGTGTTGATAGTAAGTTTGTTTATTAATTATCTACAATTAGTATGAATTTATCTCCTTTAAACCGCTAATGCTACTGTAAAAAGAATCTTGACAACCGATCTTTGTGTGCACAAACATCCTAAAGATTCTATTATTTCTCTGCGGCCATCCGTAAAGACAAAGCCTACATTATTCAGATATACTCAATGACACAAACAACGTGTAAATATTCTACACTAAGTGGATTTAGAGGTTTTCACTTTGCTATCTAACATTTCGATTTATTTTATGCTTTCCTTTTTCTAATGACCTAAAATCCTATCTATTCGCAATTAATAATTGGAACAGAGACATATTTTCGTTGTATCCTCTGAGCTGAATTGTTGGATCTTGAAGCTTTCAATATCATTCTAGACAAAAAAAATCAACCTAACACTTAGAAAGAAGTGAGTTATGGAATTCTTTCCACTGGCTTCTTCCGATGACCTTGAATATGATTGGTCGTTTCCGTTGTTATATTGTCATTGTCTTCATATGTATTTCGATTGGTTGTCCTGCTGACGCAAAATTGGACCTTTTTATTTCTTCTTATTGGTTGTTAGTTTGGATCAGCATCAATGTGTCTGCTGAAAGCTGACTGATCTGAACGTCAAACTTCGCGAAATTCCCTGGCATTCTTTGTATTCCCTCTATCCAGGATCGCCGGATTTTGCAGTCGTATTCATATCTACAATTGTCTGTTTACAGTGGTATGTGCAAAGATATATCATGACATGTCACTGCTACTTGATATTCATACAGACGTATGAGGAGAGGGCGAACACTCTATTTAATCACACACAAGGCTATCAGGATAAGATACAAGCAACTTGTGGCGATAACCCTCTTGCTCATTTGTTCCAGATGTTTGTGTTGATCATATTGTCTAGAATGAGAATGAAAAACCAAACAGCTCAGAGAACACAACATCAAAACTATCTTCCTCAGCCAAAAATATTCTTCATCGTCTTAAAATACTCGATTTTTGCTTAATTCTTACCATAAAATGTTATTAGTTGGTGGAAGCCACTGGACAGAAAAACCTCCTTCACCTAGATTTTTCGCTTCTTGGCAGTAATCAGCATTTTGAATCGCCAACCTTGAGAGGTAGAGCCTGATGACACGTTAATGAAAATGTGTGTTTGTCCAAACTTTGGTGGTGAACTGGATCTTGCAACAAACTGTGAGGAGCAAGAAGATGGGCATACGCTGTTTGACCGATGAAAAGAACCTAGAAGATATGGATTTCACCGATGATGCTTCATGTCTAATTTTTTGTCACACAAAATCGAAGATCTACTGGGAAAAAGCCAACGACATGACAGAACAGGCGGCGAAGACGGGACTTCCTTCAGGTGAACGTAGCGAAGACAGAGGTGATGCCGGTACTCAACCAACAACAACAAGTACCAATCACCATGAACGGGAGAAATCTCAACGAAGTCGTCTATTTCACCGATTTAGGCAAACCAACATCGCTTCAAATACAGGCGGCACAGATGAGGATTTCAAAACCAGAATTGGAAAGACAGAAGACAGGCCTTCCTACATTAATCTGAAATCACTGCGGGAATCTATTGCACTCAACATAAAGCGTGAACGAGATCCGGATTTTCAACACCAATGTCGATCAAGTCAGTGCTTCTATATGGTGGTTCAGAAACTTGGCGCGTCATGAAAATCATTTCCAACAAACTACAGACATTCATCAACAGGCGCCGCCTACGCTCACTCGATATTGAAGATGGAGATCAGATGACCAGAAAGAATAAGCAGGAAGAAACTCTGGCTGGCTACAAACTAACCAATAACTCATCTCCCAACAAATCTGCAGAAAAAGTGGAGATATATTTGATGGGACACACACTGGGAAGACGGTTTGGGGACATCATGCGCTGCATCAGGCCATTGGGTGGAACGTGCATGGGAAAGGACGAGTTTGGCCTGTGAGGGTGACATGGAAGAGATGGTGTGAGGAAGGAATGAAAGCTTATGCGAAGTGGTGGAGCCAGGTTTAAAAGACTACAGAAAAGAGAGTGAAATGTTCGACTAGGAACCCAAGGGAGAAATAACAATAATAATAACTGCCGTAAGTACATATATATTTACTATGAAAGAGCCTCAACAAAAATAAACAAAGTAGGATTACCTGAAAACCATGAAATGAACTGATTTTTTCTCTCCATTTCAGAAAGACGGGTTGTGGTGTTCCACCAATATACAGAGGATCATTCAAATTGAAGTTTCTAGCACTGTCACCGTGAATGACTGATATATTTAAAGATTGTTCAAGTATAGTGTTCCGATCCATGTACAGTTGAAGAATATTATTATCAAGATCCATTCTTCAAGACAAAGGGTTGTAACAGAAAATAAATTAAGGAATAAAAATACCATATATAGAACTCAGTGAATAAAATCTACTTTTATCACTTCTCAATATTTCTTTCTGACATCTAATTGTAAGTAATGGGTTACTAGGGAGAAAATACATGCTCTGAGGTTGCCAAGGCAAGTCTATAACTAATCTGTATGAGATACACTTAAGTTTATCGATTCCGTATTAAATGAAAGCGTTTTGGGTTATGTGATGTTGCCATCTGATGTAACCTCATTACTCACAACTGTTCCGCTAACCGAAATAGTTTGTTTTTTACATGTCTGAATTGACTCCAGTGCACCTGATATCGGCAAATTAACCAAGTATCTGAAAGAAATACTCTCAAGATGCATATCTGATGTATAGTTCAGTTTCAACTGAACCTTCTACTACCAGAGTAGACCGGATGGAAATGAAGTCATATCTGAGTAAACTGCTAGCAGATATATTTTTGGTCAAACTGGAAACATTTATACTCAAAGCACTTATCAGGCAGTTTAAATTCTACAGAAGATGATGAGCCGAATGTTTGTGATAAAAATTGTGAGTTTCAGAAGGCACCTTAATTATCCTATGAGTTTCATTCCACCATCAACACTTTTTACGGAGATGAAATGGTACTCCTTGACGTGTTGCTAACAAGAAGGGACAACTAGAGGCTCAAGAGATCAATTTAACGTAAATCAATGTGAAACGAACAAGTGATAAACGTTAATAGCTGTGATCCTATCAGTTGAAAAAGAAATATAATTTATTCCCTTTCCTCTCAAGTCCCAAAGATCTGTACTCCCAACTACTTCAGAAGATGAAATTCAACTTTTAAACTAAGCGTACATCAAAAATGGATACTCAGAGAGACTCATGGATAAAAGTTTACATCAGAATGCTACTCACCAGCGTCTTACCAATGTGTAGAAGAATAAGATAACTCTGGACTTGGAACTTAATGTAGCTGCAGCAAATAAGATGCCGAAACGCAAACTTATGAAGGCTGTCAAAAGAACATTTTATGCCGTCACACTGCAAATCATCTATATACCAGTAGTTCAGTGGTAAACACGTGTACTAAGAGAAACTGCCACTAGTAGTCATTATGATGTGCAGCTTTTAATCCACCTGCCCTTGTAAAGTTAGATGTATAGGATGTGAGCAGAGGCACGTTGTTCAACGTTGATGCCAACACCTTCCAGCGTGGTTCAGTAAAGGTCAATGAAGAGCAATTAGTAACTCCCATTAAGGCAATTAATTGGCACTGGACACACAATTTCAGAAGATTCTTTCATTAGTCTATAACGTTCAACGTAATCTCATGAAGGTTGCGAAGAATCGTTTATTTATATAGATGTAAAACTTGGGCACTGTGGTACAAAGGAATTCCATATTCGATTTGCTTTATTGATTTATAACACACACAGTGATCTAGTATTATTTAATTGATGACCACGTTCCAAGCATTAATCATCATTCCTCATTATCATATCAGTGCAAAATCACACCACTTCCGACATTTCATTTTCATAGTTATGTCACTTTGTATGAGTTGTTTCACTGGTAGCAAAATTTTCCATTTCTCTGGTATACGTATCGCGTCATGTCTATTACATGTGTTGACTGTTGGTTGATTCGATGAAGAAAGATTCAGTAATCAACCTCTCTCTCAATCTCCATCTAATTATGTGGGACTTAAGTAGAATGGCTTAATCCCGCCCTATTGTGTGGTTGTGTGTTAATGCATCTATTGGAATATCCGAGCTCTTTTTTCTAGATTATTGATCTTCTTCAGGGCTGTTATTCTATATTTAGATAAATTCCTATGTTCAGCTATTCTAAGTGACCCCGACCGACTAGTTTGACCTATATACTTAACCTCCAACAGGTATCTAGATTTCAAATCATCCCATCCAATATCAGTTAAGGCAGGATTAGTCAAATGTCTAAATGAAAGAGCCAGAAAACTGACCTGTCCCTGCCAGAACTTAAACAAGGAATTGAAACAAGTAAAAGAAACCATAATATCTAACAATTTTCCTCCTCAGTTTATTAAGAAATTCTGATGGATACACAAAAAGAGGAAAAAATAACAATCAAACGAGTGCAACTGATAAACAACACTAGTGGGAAGAAGTTCACAGCCTCCATTGTATTACCCTATTAGGAAGGTACCTCACAAACTTTACGTAGAATTCTCAGCAAAGCTGGAATTTGGGTGCCATTTTAACCTACAAACTTTGTCGGCTGGCGTAAGGATCCAATAGAACCAATTCAGTAAAATAACAATGTAATCTATCAAATTCCATGTAATGACTACGCGGTCAAGTATATAGATCAAACTAGTCAGTCGTGGTCAGTTGGATGCATTAACACACAACCACACAATAGGGTGGGATTAAGCCATTCTACTTAAGTCCCACATAATTAGATGGAGATTGAGAGAGAGGTTGATTACTGAATCTTTCTTCATCGAATCAACCAATAGTCAACACATGTAATAGACATGACGCGAACATACCAGAGAAATGGAAACTTTTGCTACCAGTGAAACAACTCATATAAAGTGACATAAGTGTGAAAATGAAATGTCGGAAGTAGTGTGATTATGCACTGATATGATAATGGGGAATGATGATTAATGCTTGGAACGTGGTCATCAATTAAATAATACCAGATCACTGTGTGTGTTATAAATCAATAAAGCAAATCGAATATGGAATTAATAATCGTTTATCTCAAATCACTTACAACTCCAGCATTACAACAACAGAAATCAGAACTGTGTATTGAGAAACGATTAAAATTTTCAGTTCTCTTTTATTTGTATAGTGTTATTGATTTCGTAAACAATTTCTGTTTAGGTCAGTTACAAGATTTCGCTTCACTTGCTAACTAATAACTACCTAATCATTTTGTTAAAAATTCATTACTTCCTGATTTCAACTCATATCTATTCAAGTGGTTAAGTACTTGTATGTTTTTGAAATAATGGAGAATATTTTTAGCTCAGGTGGATGGTCTTGGTTGTATTGTGTTCTCTGAGCTGGGTTGTTTAATTATGATGCTTTCATCGTCTTGCTAGACAGCGACATCATCAGCACTAACTTAAGTATGAAGAGAGCTGTCAATATCTCTCCGTGAGTGATTTAGTGGCTTGCTGTGACGATGTGGTCTATGATTGGTTACTTAGTGCTGATGATATCGTCTAGCAAGGCGATGAAAGCTTCACAATTATACAACCGAGCTCAGGAACACAATACAACCAAAACTTTCATGTGTCTTATGTAATTTCATATTCCTGTATTATTTTAATAGTCACAAACAACTAATCATTACTGTTTAATAAAAAATGTGCATTTTTATGTGAACTAATCGCATTCAGATGTGATTATTCAGTTGTAGAGGATGACATCAAGCGGAAAAAAAATTCATTCGCTAAACTGTTTTTACTTCTTATGAACCTGTCCTTCATGAAGCGTCATTGAAGTAATTCAAGATTTCTATTTAGCATTGTTATTGCTGAAGAATTCAAAGAGCAACTGAATGGTTGGGACTTTAGTTAGACCTCAGAGCGCGAATATCTAACTAACTTCAACGTTGATATATCGAGTAACATAAGGAGTTCAGAGATACACTAGGTCATAGTTTTGCATGCAAATACACTCAACCATACAGCAGGATGGAACAGTTTCATAATCTTTAAAATCAATTTAGTGGGATAGAGGGAAAAATTGATAACTGAAAACATGCTGGAGAAAGGACCCAGTCACTGGTTAGGGTGAGAAGATTTAAACAATGTTAACCATGTTTGAATTTTGTAGAGTACTCACTGCGTGACGCATCTAAAAAGCCAACCGAAATTCAATTTTCTTGTTACATTTTATTGTTACTAAGATATTTACCTTTCTGATTTGCAATTAAGCTCGATTGTGTTGAACTATGGTAAGATGGCTTACTTTCAAACAAGTTGCTAAACTATTATATAAATAGATTTTAATGTTGCCAGGCGACTGGTTTTTTTATCATAATAAATCAGACAGGTTAGCAAAGTTTCAATTGACGATGAATTGTGACTAACAGAAATCTAAATGGTATTCAATTTGAAATAAGTAGAACTACTAAAAAAGACCTTTAAATTATGCCTCGTTGTTATTTTCTTATAGGCTTGAGGCAGCCAGACTAAAACATGGCATCAGTGTATAGAGTCATTTACTATTGGCTTGAGTTACATGAGGCTATGCAGACTAGCCGCTTGAAGTCCGCGGAAGAAGAGAAATCAGTGGCTGGAGACTGACTCTAGTTGATATGGCTCAGAAGCGATGTGAGTAGAGCTAATGTATACACACATTATCCTCATCTTAAAGCTTTATTGAATTTCACCATTTTCTCATTCTTCCCTTCTCTCTTTTAGTACTTTACATTTCTTTTGATTGAATTTTTCCTTCTTCATCTTCCACTTAATTGCCTTTTTACTTGATGTACTGATATAAGATATGGCAACTCGGATCATTACACAGTAATGCCTGGTCCTATGTTGATTTGGATAATAGATGAATGAGATATAATCGATAATATAAATCTTGTCCCTATTTGAGCTATTTTACTCAATTATAACATTTGTTCAAGCAAATATTTCGCACAGCCATCCATGGTAGCAGTTTTCCATTAAAGTTTCTTTAGCAGCTTCAAGTGCTTACTATCCGACAAAGTAACAATCTGTTAATTGTTGTATGTACTAAAAAGATATTGAGTTAAGTAAATACCTGTAAAACTTACCTTAGTAATTCTACACAATGCCATTTTAAGTCTGTAACAGTATATTTAACAAGAGCATTGCGTTGGGCTCCACTTCCCATATCAAACACAAAATGTAAATAACCTTTTATTAACTCAAATGCTAAAAAGTCAACACCTTGTTTGCCTGAATTAAACAATAATAAACCATGTTCTTGAGATGTTTTAAATGAAAATTGTAAGTGAAACATTTCATAGAGATGCATTGTTTGACTATGTAAGTAACAGTCTGCTTGTTTAAATGTAATAGAATAAAAATTTTGTGTTCTGTATACAGATCGATCTGTTCCCATTACAGATAGTGATAAAGATTGGAAATCATTTCTATGATACTTTGGAGTTCTACGTTTGCGTACCATTTTTATTGTATGTAAATAATCCCATTGAAATTCACTTGATTTATTTGTTTTCCTACCTTGTTAAAAAAAAAAATTAATCTTAGTGGAACAAACAGAATTGGAAATATATCATAAACATCAAATTATTCAACATATGTTCTTCTTAGACTATGCACCCTTATATATTAAAATTTATTATCAAAGGATTACTAGGGACTGAATAAAAATTACGCTTTGAAAAGTGATTTTACCGTAGACTGCTATCCATATCATACTTACAGTTATACCTCTACGATATCTCAATGCTCCATATAGTACAAGTTGAAGATTGCATCGTTTATTCCTCTTTGAGATGACAGGAAACATGTTGTAAGGAAAACGCTTTACTGGAATTTTATATTTTATAAAAGTTGATATCTATGATGTAACAAGGTCTTCATGTGTTTTAAGAGAGCTGAAAATTAGAATTTTTAAGTGAACAATATTATTCTTAACACAGTATCCTCAGCTCAAAGAACAAGATCCGGATATTCAACACCAATACAGTCAACTCAGTGTTCCTATATGGTCAAGAAAATTTGCACGTCACAAAAATCATTTACAACAAACTACAGACATTCATCAACAGACGCCACATACACTCAATACTAAAGATCAGATGGTCAGAATACTTAGAATAAGCAACAAGGAACTCTTCTGGCTGGTTGGCAATGAACCAACCAGGAAACTATCACGTCACAAATATGCAGAGGAAAGTGGAGATGGATTGGGCATTCACTGAGATGACCAAGTGGGGACATGACGTGCCACACCAGGTCAGGCCATCGAGGGGATTCCAAATGAGAAACGACTAGTTGGGCGTCTGTTGTGAGGGTGACATGGAGGAGATTTTGCGAGTAAACAATGGAAGCTTCTGGTCAGTGGTTGAGCTAGTTTGAAAAGACCGGAGAGGAGAGTGTAATGGAGACGTGCTAGTGAATCCCTATGTTCCACTAGGAACCCAAGGGTAAAATAATAATCATAATAATAGTACCCTCACACTGCGCTCTAATACACATATATGTGAAGCAAGTAACCGGTCGTAATGAATTCTTTGGTCACTGTAAACAAGGCAGTTTAGTATGCTATGCGTGTGAAAAATAATCATATAATAATAATAATGATCGATAATGGGTAATAACTTAGAATGAAATGAAAACTGAGATCGCAGCAGGATTTGGATCAATCCATTTGATGTCTAACCAAGTGAGGAAAACTAAGACTTGGTTCCCAGCTGGTTCCCAGCATATTAAGCAGAGTACAGAGGAAGTAGTCTAGACGCCAACAGTACAAACATTGTCGTGACTCAGGTCTTCAGTTCACTTTCAGTCATCACCTAGTATCAACCATCATTATTATTATCATCTAGTTAGTTTCTATTTAAATACAATGATGTTTTGTTAACATATTTATTAGAGTAGTTCCTGAGGACAGTTAATTGAAAATAGTACTTAAAGGTTTTCAACCTTCTTCTGACTCATGTGAATCCATGATGAATACAAACCTGAAATCCATAAATAAATCCCTATAAACCTCACAATTGATTTACCATCCAATGCTCACTAGCACCTTGCTTTGAGAAGAGATTCCCCGAAGTTCTGAGAAATCATCACCAGGAGGATAATCAAGTCTTACAAGGGGATAAGTAACCAACAGTGTCAACGGATATAAACGTCGCAATATATAGCAAAGTTGCTGACTGTGAAAGCTGAAGTCCATGAATTTGATCCCTTGTTGAGTTAGGAGTGTGCACTACTGAAAAGTCACACTTTAGGGTGAAACATCTGTCTATTACTCCCAGATTTTCAATGGTTCTCAAAATTAATTTCACTTCATAACCAATGCCAGTTTAAAAAAATATTTCACTTTTACATGATGATAGCCAGAGTAATTTGAGATTAGCGACTAGTAGTTAAGGGATTTTGAAGAAACACCTAGAGAAATCGATATTTTTGAGATGAATAGGGATTTTTAACTTAGAAGTAGTATTCACTGAACTCCAACTAAGTGGCTGTATTGTCAACGCGTTCGCCGTGAAACCTGAAGGTCCTGAGTTCGATCCCTAGCCGGGTCGTAGGTGCGTACTGCTGAGCAGTCCTATACTAGGACGAAACAGATGTCCAGTGCTCCCAGATTTTCAATGGTTCGCCAAATGATGTCTGTCTGTAATGAATACTACCTCTAAATCGACATTTACTTTATAAGAGGAGTGAACAACGTGAACGTCATGCTTCAATATATGTATACAACGAAAATAACTAAGGGTTTTTGTATACGCGTATAAATAAAGCATATATTTTAAGAACTATTATAAAGACATTCATTGAAAAAAAGTATTCATTTTGTAAAATTCTGATAAATCTTTACATAATACATGAAGATATGATTTTGTTCCATGTGGTTAATATGCCAGGATAAATTTTTGAATCAATCCTTGTTAGATAGTTGTGTCCGACTGTCATAAATTCACAATGTACAGCCTAGTTCACCTTTTTTTAATCAAACAAAAATGTCATTCATTGATTGACTAAGGTTCGATTCATAGTTACCTAGGAAGAATATTTTATTTTCATGTATTAATTGGTCACGGGAGTGCAACCAATTTCATGTTGTCTAGTTCTAAGTGCAGACCGAATCCTATCGATCATATATGCAATGTGCCAACCAAGCTAGAAAGCTTAGCATCGCGGTGCACATTAGTAGATGTTACTTGGTTGAAGGCAATCATCAGGAAGCCGTGGACCTAGGTTTCATGGTTTTTCGCACTCATCAGCAAGGCGTATCTGCAACCTCGACGGAACTGATGTCGCGCCTGAGATTCGCACTCGCGTCACCCACTGTTGTAGTCAGCGACTTCACCACTGAGCTATTTGAGCTGCCATTTTCATCATGAATAAATACTTAACCATATTTAAAGATATAACTCATAAATTTAAGATAATTGGATAGCTGCTTCGTATTAGTATAGGACTGCCTAGCATTGGACACTCAAGATCTTGCAACGGGTCCTACCTAGAACATACATATCTCACAGTGAACACACTACCGCTAAGCCACTGGTGTGGAGTTCTTGGCAAACATTTTCTTATTCCTATTCAATCATGCAATGATACTGACAAGTATTTCTCCCCTGAACCTGACTTCCTTGGCTTCCCGTCAGAACTGCAAGAAATTCATACTGAGAAGAAATATTTGTACGGTACCCTGAAGTTGTCAATAGTCGTTCAAATGTTATCATCGCGTGATGAATACAAACTGGAAAAAGGACACTGCCCACAAACTTCCAAGTTGAATCCCTCCATATCGTTAACCTTTCTGCAGATTTCACTGACAAAAACTTAGGTAATAGAAGAGTTGTGCACTTTTACATTCATCTTAGGAGACTTGCACTGGAATACACAATGGCCGTTTCTTCCTAGTTTCCTGGATGTATCTGGATGTTAGTGAGTGATATTGGTTTCAATGAAACACGAACCCAGTACCAATCGCTTCAAACACAAAGGCGTTATCCACTAAGACACGGCAGCCACCTTTTATGCAACCGATATCAGCTATTGTTTTGATACCTGTAGGTATCGTGGCCTAGTAGATAACGATTTGGCTTTTGAAGCGATGGGTACTATGTTCAAATCTCAGTGCAGGTACATCAGACTGACAAGTTCCACATAGGACTTCACTACTTGTCAGTAAGATAGATACAACTTCATGGATATCTAGCAGTACAGAGGCGTTCGTATAAAGTCTCATCTGCCAACAGAGGTTCGTCTTTATTTTTCGCAGTCCTATATGTTAATTATTCTGCCTTTGTATCATCTATTATACAACTGATAGTATTTAAACGTAGTGTGTTAATTCGGACCTCAAGTGTGCACGAAGTTCATGTGTAACAGAAATAGTCACTAATGGGTAACCGTTATAATTTTCCAGTCCCGAGTGCTGAGCAATAATCAAAGTATATCTAACAAGTTTTACAAAGCGGCTACTAAGCGAATTCATACAACACTACTGTACAGTTGGGAGAGTTGGTTGATGGGTAGTGTTTCAACACGTTAAGTTTCAAACACTCCATTCCCTCTTACATGTACATGTTGGTCCAAATAAAGGAGTTGATTTTTTATCTGAAAGAAATCTACAAAACGTTAATCCAGCAACCAAAAAAACTGGTTCCGCCATATTTACTTGTTTGTCTTGATGTTTTTGCAGAAGTTTTCAAGGTATCTCGAGGCAAATTACAATTTTTGTGGAAGCATTTGTCCTTAGGATATTTAACTGTTAATTTGTTTGTTTTGTGATCTTAAGTCGAACATAATGGATACTTTTTTTTGAAGATCACCATTTCAAATATTTCATAAGAAATGAAAAATGTTTAGAGTTGTTCCTTCAGTGACAAATATTCTTCCTATGTGAGTTTGATAAAGCAACATTGGTTATAGTACTACTGAACCACCTGAAATGTTAGAAATCGGTCAGGCTGTTCTATAGATTTCATCAAGGGGAGGCTTAAATGAGCAAAATAGCTATTTAGTATTTAGATCACTCAGATTTAGCTAGTTGACAAATCAGCTTGAGTGCTTTCTGACTGCTGAAGGTGTTGAGTAATACACTTCTTGAATTCATGGTACTTTTCTGTCAGAGTTCATGTCTTATGATCTTGACTGCCGGGAAGTTCCCAACGGAATCCTGTTTACACCACAGTAGAATACTTGGAAAACTACATGGCTTAGAAATGTCAACGTAGACGGTGCAAAATGACCACCCTATTCCAGTAATGTAGTTACTGAAATACTTTTCATAAGATATCATTGCAATTTTAAATAGCCATATTGCTAAGAGCACTTTTATAAACGCAGAATGAATTGAAATTTTCCGTGTTACATTTCTGAGTTCTTAGCTCTGACCATTTATACGATCAAGCTTTACAAAGCCTTTAAACAGACTTCTGTCTTGATTTCGGCGAATCTCTTAGGACTGGAGAAAATAAAGACGCACCTATATTTTAGGGAAAGTCATTGAAATTAATCTTAGGTCCTAATTTGTTCTCATTTGTTCCGTATGGAACAATATTTAGAAAAAAGTTGGCTTGCTTAAACCATGGGCTACCAAAAAACTTTTCATCAATTACATTCCATCAAATACTTTGCTTTCAGTTTGTTTTAATCTTTTAAATGGCTTCTGAATGCATCACATACTGTCGCATATTTTTAAAATGTTTTCAAACTTTCTTTTCTCAAGTTAGAAAAAAATTAAGTAAAAACATTCCGTCGGTTGGAAGTGGATTTGTAGATACTCAAAAGACACACATTACTACTTCTAGGTACGGATTTTCAACACCAACGTCAAGTCAGTGCTTCCATGTGGTGGCTCAGAGACTTGGAGCGTCACGAAAGGAATTTCTAATAAACTACAGACATTCATCGATAACTGTTACGCTGGCTCGCTACTGAAGATCAGATGGCCAGAAAGAATAAGCAACAAGGAACTCTGGGAACGAACCAACCAAGAACCTATCACGCAACAAATATGCAGGAAGAAGTGGAGATGGATTGGCCATGCACTGAGAAGGCCGACCGAGGACATCACGCGTCAGGCCAGGTACTCGAGTGGAATCCCCATGGGAAGCGACGAGTTGGACGTCTAGGGTGACATGGAAGAGATCGTGCGAGGAGGAAATTAAAGCTTCTGGGCTGTCGTGGAACCAGGTTCAAAAGATCTCAGAGAACAGAGGTCACTGGAGGCGTGCTGCTGAAGCCTTATGTTCCACTAGGAACCCAAGGGACTAATAATAATATAATAATACTACTTCTAGGGGACCTGTATGGGATTGTGAATTTTGATGCTTGCTGAATGAACTGCCACCGTCAAAATTATACTCAATTTAGTGTTAATTTACGAATCAAGAGTAGATGGTAATAGCTGCCGTTTCACACTTATGCCTTCATTACTGTTATTATTAACACTATACATGTGTAATAATTATTTCTTTCAAAAATATTTGTTAGTATATTCCATGCTAAAAATTTCATACTGTATCATACATGCTATTTGGAATAAAGCGATTATTATTGTTACCAAAATAATTAACTTCAACGAGATGTAGGCTGATCTACTATAGGCTTAAAACTAGATCGTCGATTGGACCGAACTGATTAGCCAATTTTTGCATATGAGCTCGTTTGTGAATATCTCGATCCAATGAGTATTTTTGATGTTAATATTACTGGTGTATCGTAGGTAGTAGTGGAACTCAGGACACTCACAAACGTTTATGACATATGTGAAGGTTATGTAACTGTTTTGTTTTAGGAAGGATTCTAATTTCTATGAAAAAACTAGTTAAATTAGTTTGTCGGAAATGAATAAACCACCTTTTATGAAATCAGTGTTACCTGTATGTTGGGATACACAAAATCTTTGGGAATATATCTGAATTAAAGCATAATATGAATGATTTTTCAAGGCTACACACAAATTACTTCAAAACGTTCCACTGACTTAACGCCTTAAAAATTCACAATTGGTGAGCTCATTATACATTTGCAGTATGACGAATAACGTATCTCAGATGAAGCTATTCCTGAATAGGGGATGATATCAGCAATTACATTTTTTCACACGATAAGATATTGATAAGCCGTTCCTCACATAACCATTATTCAAAATAACTGAAAGAACTCGATCATGACCCAATGACTAGCCGGCATAAACTTGGTTACTATCCAGTGACCGATAGATATGCCTAATTCAGTTCCACACAAGTTTGATCGTGGCCCAAGCAGCTCAGTAGTAAAGTCGCTGACTGCAATACTGGTTGACATATATTTAAATCTGTAAGGCTGTATTAGTTCACTAGAAGTCGTGAATATGCCTTTCTGACAAGTGTCAGATAGTAGGAAACTAATTTCTAAGGTTTTCTGCCGATTATCTCCAACCGTCTAACAACTAACTAACTATACATTACTTCGAAGACAATATCAGGAATACTGTTTGAACCTCACAATCAAATAACTACTGGTTTATTGAATTTTATACAGATAACTGACCTACCAATGATCTCATTTGTTTGCGTTGAATTAGATTGTGACTCAGTTATTTTATTCAATAGTTTGAAGTAATCCACTGATTCCTTTTGTCTTGGCATATCAACCTGAAAGTTTGGCAAACAAAAACATCAAAGAATTTTATTCCTTGCAGACTGAAAAGACCATTATTAATGCATATTATTATCTGTAAACCATTTCAATTGACCCCTATTATTATTATTTTTTCGTTCAATTCCTTGTGGAACATAGGGATTCACTAGCACTTCACAGCATTCTCTTTTCTTCAGTCTTTTGAACCTTGCTTCACGACTGCACACAAGCTTTCATTTCTTCCTCACATCATCTCCTCCATGTCACCCTCACAACAGACGCCCAACTCGTCGTTTCTCATTTGGAATCCCCTCGATGGCCTGACCTGGTGTGGCACGTCATGTCCCCACTTGGTCATCTCAGTGAATGCCCAATCCATCTCCACTTTCCTCTGCATATTTGTGACGTGATAGGTTCCTGGTTGGTTCGTTGCCAACCAGCCAGAAGAGTTCCTTGTTGCTTATTCTAAGTATTCTGACCATCTGATCTTTAGTATTGAGTGTATGTGGCATCTGTTGATGAATGTCTGTAGTTTGTTGTAAATGATTTTTGTGACGTGCAAATTTTCTTGACCATATAGGAACACTGAGTTGACTGTATTGGTGTTGAATATCCGGATCTTGTTCCACATGCTGAGTGTAGTAAATCTCCACACTGGTTTCAGGCTAATGAACGCCTCTCTTGCTTTTTCGATTCTGACTTTGACATCCTAGTCTGTTTCGCCTGTAGTTGAAACAGTGCTTCTTAGATAGGTGAAGAAGGCTACTTTCTTCTAAGTTTCTCCCGTTGATGGTGTTTGGAGTTTGATGTTGTTGTTGTTTGGGTATCTTCAGAACCTCTGTTTTCTCTACATTCACTTGAAGTCCCATCTTTGCTACCTCGTCCCTTCTGTCAACTTGTTAGTTTTTGTCTGTATAACTTCGAGTTTGTGTGACAATAGACACAAATCATCGGCGAAATCCCAATCTTCTAGGCTCTTTTCATCAGTTCACTGTAAGCCTCTCTTCTCGCACCTCACAGTTTGCTGCATGATCCAGTCCATCACAGTCAGGAAGATCATCAGTGATAGTAGGCGACAGTCTTGTCCTACTCCTGTCTTCACTTCACTTCGAAGGTATCACTGAGCTTTCCATTGTGGACCACTTGGCATGTAGCATGGTATGGCATATAGCTGTTGAATGATGTTGATAAAGGTTTGTGGTATTCTATGGTGTTGAAGCAACTGTCAAATTACTTCTCTGTCGATACTGTCGAAGGCCTTTTCAAAATTGATGAATTTGAGGTTGGGAGTTGACTGGCATTCTATACTCTGTTCTTATCGTTGCAATTTGATCTGCACATGATTTGTTCTTCTTGAAGCTAGTCAGCCTGTTCCGGTCGTAATTTTGAATCCGACGTACCCCTTAGTCTCTTTAGAATGATATGGTTTGATATTTTGATTGGGGTGGACACCAGCATGATTCCGTGCTAGTTCTTGCAAAGGTTAGGTCTCCTTTCTTTAGGAGTTTGAAAAGGTAGCCCTTCCTCCAATCAGCAGGCAGGTACCTTTCCTCCCTTTAAAACCTTCTACAACAGTAGTGTGGGCATGTCCACTGTTGTCTCCAATTGACAGCTAGAAAGTACGAATTCATTTTTTATTTTATTGAGTACTGATATGGCTCATATGAATGTAAACGAACACTGAGTTTTGATTAGGTATAGTGTTCAGTTAGTCAGCTTCATAATATTCTCGTTAGATTACAAGTAAACAATTTGGGACACCAACATGTTTTCATTGAATTTATTTAATTAGATTGGATTAGTCTCCTTAGCGAACAGTAGTACATCATATAGATATTACAGAAATAGTCATCTAGAAATACAAATCTTCATACTGGCTAAATTGACTTGCACCATCAAACCTATGCGTGCTTTTCTATTCGCCCTCACATGCAGCAGTGTACTAGCAAAATGAATCATTATCTAAAAACAACTAGCCGTTGAATACTTCGTTGCTCATCATAAGATTATTGTTCGTTAAAAGGTTCTCGAAACAAACTTACACTTGAGATCTTTGGAGTGCATTTCATCTTGAAATGTTATTTAAAAGTTTGATTTAAAATAATCAGGTAATCACTCCTTTTATTCCACTTTTTTAACTTAAAACATGTAAACTACTAACAGTAATATATCCCTGACAAATTAGTAATCAAAATATGTAATTTAAAGAATGAAGGCGCTCATTAACCTGAAACCAGTGTGGAGATATGCTTCGCTGAACTCGGCATAAAGCGTGAACAACATCCGGATTTTCAACACCAACCCAGTCAGTTCAGTGTTTCTGTATGGCTCAGAGGCTTGGCGCGTTACGAAAAACATTTCCAACAAACCATAGACATTCATCAACAACTGCCGTGTACGCTGGCTCGCTACTAAAGATCAGATGGATGGCCAGAAAGAATAAGCATCAAGAAACTCTGGCAACGAACCGACCAAGAACCTATGACTCAACAAATATGCAGAAGGAAGTGAAGATGGATAGGACTGGGCACACACTGAGAAGGCCGACTGGGGACATCAAGCACCAGGTCAGACACTCGAGTGGAACCCCTATGGGAAGCAACAAATTGGGCTTTCGAGACGAGGTGACATGGAGGAGATCGTTCGAGGAGGAAATGAGAGCTTGTGGGCTGTGTGGAGCCAGGTTTAAAAGATTTCAGAGAACAGAGTGGAATGGAGGCGTGCTAGTGAATCCCTATGTTCCATTAGGAACCCAAGGACAATAACAATAATAAAATGAAGTTAATATAAATAATCTATTTAGCACTTTAATTCTGCAGTCTGTAATATTCAGACCCGTTAGGTAGGAAATCAATCATGTAATTATGAGTAGAATGCTCAAAATATGGATCTTGATAATTCGTGACCGATCCAAGCATGAACCACCTGCAGTGTGAACCTTTAAATAATATTCTGTTTAAAGAAAAACCCTAAACTACTGAAGTTCTGTAAAGTTTCAAGTTTTTCGTTAATATACGTTGTTCGTTATTGTAACTGTTAGGTTTTGTCGTTACATTCGTTTTCCGTGAGTTGTTTGAACATTCCTCTATAAATGTAGTCGAGTAATGCTGAAGTAGGAAAGATCAGTTGTTTAACTCAAACACAGCTTTCAAGGTGATCAAGAAATTACAGACTGCTATTTTATGCAGAAGCAATAGCGATCCGTCGACTGAAAACAAACCTATGTGGACAAAAGCAGTTTGTGGTCCGCTTTGTATTGTCTTGGCAGTTCTTTTCCTACAGCTTTATTTACAATTTTCATTCTTTCGTTTTATTATCCTCCAAACATTATTCTAGGTAGTATTCATCATGGACTGACATCAGCTGGGGACCCACTGGAAACGTGGAAACACTAGATAGTTGATTCGTTCTAGTATGGGACTCCTCAGCAGTACAAATCCACTATCCAGCTACGGATCGAACTCAGGACCTTTGGGTTTTACAGCGAATGGGTTAACCATACAGCCACCTGGTTGGAGTTCAATGAATACTACTCCAAAGTTAAAATCCCCATTCATCTCGAAAATAAACATCACTGTGTAGTGCTCATTAGTGACTTGCTTCCAGATGGATATCACGAAGTTCTAAGGAGAAGCCGTGACCAATGCAGTCAACCATTTGAAATGTAAGCGGATGCAATTTGAAGACCCAACCGATTGGCTTAATGGTCAACGCGTTCGCCATGAAACGTGAAGGTCCTGAGTTCAATCCCTAGCTGGGTCGTGGATGCGTACTGATGAAGAGTTCTGTACTAGAAGAAAACAGCCCTCCAGTGCTCCCAGGTTTTCAATGGTTTCCAACTGACGTCAGTCCATGACGAATACTACCTCAAAATTAAAATCCCGATTCATCTCAAAAATATATCCTTTTCATTTCTCTACCATTAATTCATACACTTTCCGCATCATACTATTGTCCTCCCACTTTTATCAGAATTCCTACTTTCTTGAACTGTGGTCATGCACACGCTCTACTACTAAGCCGTTTTATTGTTTGTGTGTTTACTGATCGACTTTATAGTTTAATGTATTATGTTACTTTCCCCTGTAATGGCTGACTGGGTCGTTAACTTTGTCAGTCATCTCTTTTCCGATAAATATGTAGTGATTTGAACACTGAAATTATCAGGTGACTTGTGCCCAGCACTGACAGTCTATTGTATACAATTTTCGATTAAGTTCATATGTGGAATCTCTAGAGGGGGGAGATGAATTTGATTTATCTCACAATGTTTGTTGTTCTTCCCTTGAAAAAAATTTAAAAAAGAAACCGATTTTATTAAATTTTCAAAAATCCCGCCTATCTGGAAATATATTTCTAGCACCGGATAATTTAGTAGTGATAATGTTCAAAACTATGCATAAATGCGTTCGTATTACATTTCCCAGAAACTGCCCGAGCTACAGTACCTTTCCTCGATAGTGTTATAAACAACTTTGTCGGTAGAAACTACCAGCTACTTGTAGGAACTTAAGTCGCCTTACTAGATCCTATACAGAGACTTCTGATAGTTCACTGAGCCAATTATATAACTTATTCAGTCATTATAAATCAACCATGGATCCGTTAAGTTTATTAAGTCACATCAAATTATTTAACTTTTGTCGTAGTGGAGAGTATCGTACTCATTCAGAAGCAGAGACTGAATTATACGAACCCCTACTTTGAGAACCTTGAAGCTTAGCTGTCGAAGCTTGAACTAGAACCATTGTCTTCAGTCTTCAGATATCATGTTCCTTACAATAAACTGAACCAAATTGATGTGAATTTCAGTGTGAAAATTATGAAAGTCAGCCGTGGAATTTAAGCGCATACCATAGTGATAAAGAAATCTAGCTGAAAGATAAATTTGTTAATTTAGCTAACCAATATACTACCAGTCCAAAATCTCATACCAATACTTCACCCAAAAAGTATCACAAAGTCAGTGGTGAACTGACAACGATGAATGAATTGTCTTACTGAGACATGATAAGACCCGAATGTAGTTATGTTAAACAAACAAGATTATGATTCAAAATTGCTCAACCTACTGGGTGACAAGAAACATTCCTCCCCTAGAAATGTCATGAATACAGGACACTTCAGACTGAAAACATGGTAAATCAGTGCAATAAAACCAAAATTAACTTATATAAGTGTTGTGGAGATTTGGAAATATTTCAAGTTGTTATTCATCGAAGACTGACATCAATTGAACTAGTGCTCGTTGGTGACTAGGTTCGAGAAGTATTCCCGAAGTTCCAATGACAAGTCGTGACCGGTGGAGTCAAGCCTGATGGCCATGAGGACAAATACTCAACGATGACATTGGGTGGCGGTTGCGCTATATATCCTGAGCTAACAGAAGTTGGAAATATGGAGCATTGGATTCTGACCCAGTGGCTTAATGGTAACGCGCTGGTCGCGGAACCTGAAGGTGGCGGGTTCGATCCCTGCTGGTGGGGTCGTGGGTGCGCACTGCTGAGGAGTCCCATACTAGTGTGACGAAACAGCTGACCAGTGCCCCCAGGTTTCCTTTATTCCTCCAACTGATGTCAGTCTTAGATGAATAACAACTTGTTATATGAGTGTGAAATTTTGACATTTTAATAGAATGCAATTCCAGACTAGATCTGTTTATTTGATATATAGAGCACAGTGATACAGTATTATTTACTTGATGACCACGTTCCAAGCATTAATCATCATTCCTCATTATCATATCAGTGCATAATCACACTACTTCCGACATTTCATTTTCACACTTATGTCACTTTATATGAGTTGTTTCACTGGTAGCAAAATTTTCCATTTCTCTGGTATACGTATCGCGTCATGCCTATTACATGTGTTGACTGTTGGTTGATTCGATGAAGAAAGATTCAGTAATCAACCTCTCTCTTAATCTCCATCTAATTATGTGGGACTTAAGTAGAATGGCTGAATCCCACCCTATTATGTGGTTGTGTGTTAATACATCCAACTGATCCCGACCGACTAGTTTGACCTATATACTTGACCTCGTAGTCATTACATGGAATTTGATAGATTACATTATTATTTTGCTTAATTGGTTCTATCTGATCCTTAAGCCAATAAAGCTAGTCTGTGAGTGATTTTGTAGGTTTAAATGCCACCCAAATTCTATATCAGGAATGAACATCAAAGACTTAACGTGAGATTCTTATCAAGACGGGAATTAGGGTGGCATCTAAACCTACAAATAGACCCCAATAAGATCAATAATGTAGAAAAAAACACTTGGCTGTCGCAACGGATGGATTAGCACACAATATACAATAGGGTGGGATAAAACTACTGTACCGAAGTCCGATATAATTAGGTGAAGAAATAGGTTGATTACCGACTCTTTGTTGATTAAGTCTACACCCAATATTTGTAACAGGAATGACGCAACACCTATACCAGAGATATGGAAAACTATACTACTAGTAACGACAAATAATATAAAGTGACAGTAGTATGATTACACTGATACGATTATGAGGAGTGATAATTTATGCTCGTAACGTGGTCATCAAGTAAATAATACTGTATCACCGTACTTTATGTATCAGGCAAACAAATGTAATATGAAAAATGAATTTACCTTAAAGGAATTGAACATGTTTTCTTCTGTGTTTGTACACAATAAATACTGGCTGATCACAACAATAATAATCATGTCACCAAGAAAACGAATACACCGGATAGCATCGTAGCACAACTGTAGCTAATTTACTTGGTAAAGTTAACTGCTAGGACATAACTTTTCAATTTTTGGATTAGGAAAAATGGTTCCTCTTTTTGTCGCTTTACTAAGAAGGAAAAGAGAATACAGATAAGATGGTTGGCAACCATTCTTATAGTTTGTCAGTAAATTATCACCACAATATTCAAATATGAGTACAATTATACTTCAAAAGACTTTGACTTATGTGTAAGTTGTGTACAAGAATACAAATTTATTAAAACTCCTATAGACTTAGTCATATTTATATTATCGAAATGTAATATTTCCTTATTCTCCTGGAACCAGTGGTTTCACCTATTATTCCAGTAAACTATTTTGTTTCTGACTTACATACATTTTTCAGAAGGTGAAATATACCCATACTTGGTCATGAATTCCCAGTGAAGAAGCTGTTGACAAAACTGTTTTGTAGGTTGCAAACCTTAACAACCCTACTCAGTATAAGTATAACACCTGAGAGATTTTTAAGAAATAGCAGAATTTTCCATAAACTGTAGGGTATCACATTTTAGTCTAAACAACAGTCAGTATGATTATCATTCTATCCAACTGCAAAAGATATGCTTTGAAATGATGCTTCCTTCTTGCTCAGATTGTGTGGACACAATGAACGGACTGTTATACATTGCGCAATCGCATGGCTACCTGTTCAACACCTCATCGACCCAAGATAGCTCTATCTCTAGTCAGTAATTGTGTCTAAAGTAGGTCCAAGTTGGTAGACTGTAGCCATTTGTTCAAATCTTGATGTGACCCAGTTCTCGATTTCACGTTCATTTGTCAGCCCATACGGACTACCTGTTACACAGTTACTCAAACATCCTTTATAGGATGTAGAAAAAGAATCGGCTGTCAATAATGAAACTGAGGAGGATTGATAACAGGTTGAAATTCTGACTAATGTGTACTCATATATGTTTATGTGATTATACTAAATACTGTTACTGCCTACAGGAAGATGTTTCAAGTAAAGATGCAGTGGTTCTACCTAGAAGGTTAAAAATGACTGAAAAGATGTTTTTTTTGCTTTTAAGACTTCAATTGGTGTTTTAAAGCATACATAACCTAATGTTTTACCTAGTGTAAATTGTTGATAAGTTTCTAGAAACCTGTCAAATGTACTACTGTACAGTTATTGGACAGGTTTGAATTCCCGCACTGATTTTCAGTAACCTTTGAATTTTCTGCTCAATAGTCAATACGGAACTTCTGTTAGGTTGATTTGTAGGGAAATAAAGTTGACGGGCGATTTAGATAATTATGAATTTGAACTGTCGGTAACGTATTCATCACGTCTTTTAGTCTATAGGAAACTGTTTTCGTTTGTTTCCTTTCATTCCTTCTCCCTCAGTTATTATAGATATTTATGCACTTCTCTTGGAGTTCCTACAGTGAAAACTAAATTATATTGATAAATAAAGGGTTGGTTGTTGATGGAGTCCGAGACAAGAAGGTTACCAATATGTTTGTGATGCTTTTGGCCATTGAGGTAAAACATTCACACTAACAATAAGTGAGGTTGGAAATCACATTGTACCAGATGCAAAACTATCTTTGGTACTTTTGAAGATATTGAAAACCTTGTCATTTGACTACTTATTCGACGCATGATGCTTCTGTATACCTTCTTATTTTGTATAGCGTTCGTCTTATGTTCGCCTATAACCCTGAAATAACTTAGCACTGCTGTTCCTCCACTGTTGCGGAGGTTGAAATCTGATTGGTTGTTAAATACTTTTGTCTAAATGTGGATTCAATGTTGCCAAGGTCGTTTAGAAATGCATATAATCAGCATCACTTTCCACTCTTTTGATTGTTACTCAGAAAGTGAAGGCTCTCTATCAACGGTTCGTCTTCTCTTCTTGTCTTCACGTATTGGTGGTATTGTTATTATGGTGGTTGACGTTGTAATTATCGTTTAGAGTCGATTCGTTTGGACGTTAGGTTCGTGTCGCTAGTAGAATGTTAGGTCGTGCTAACAGTCATAACATATACACTTGACAATGACTATCAGGGCTGATTAGCAAGCATAGTTGTATAGAACACCTAAGTGAAGCAGGAGATTTATCGAACTGAAATGTGTGAAGCATGTTTCATTGGTTAGACAAGGTAGTAGTCAGTTTGTTTCGCATATGCTAGTTGTTGATCAAGAAAAAGAAACTTACCTGACATTTTGATACCTGCATTCATGGTAAATAACTTTAATTGGATAACCATAAATTTTTATTGAACAATTCCGTATGGCTGTTTGGCTTCATTGCTGGAGGAAAAAAAATAGCATTTATTGTTACAGTATAGTGAAAAAATAACAGCGAATTCATCAAATTATTTACTCATAAATCTTTCTCTGGGCTTTATATTAACTAACAAATCTAATGTTTCACATGAATGACTGTGTGATCATGAAATAATCTGCAGCCTATTTCGTATATGTTATTATATACGCGGTAGTAGCCAGTAGTGAAATTTAGGACGCAGGCTACTTCCTATTTTAAACTCATCACTTGGATGTAGCTGAGGTTGATAAATTTTTCCCAGTTTCACAAGAAGGAAGTCAGGAGTATAAATAAATGACGAATTCATATACTTTTCCTAGTGACAATATTTACCTGAATCCTTTGAGTTTCTTCACTTGATAGCTTTTTCTTAGAATTTAGCATTTATATACCCACGTCTTCGATTATTCCAAAGAAAAAACACACCACTAATTATGAAGTATGGATTGTCATCAGTAAGCGTTCTAATAAAGCTATTTTCTGCCTCTGTAGTCTAGTCATTACAGGCCTTAAGTTTGAAATGATGAGCTTTGAGTCTTTAGACACTACGTGATAAGTCAACATGATGGTAAGCTTGATTGAGTGGGATTGACATACAAATAAATTTCAGGCCAATATTCCTACCGAAGGGCATCTTTAAACAACTGACATGTGAATTTCAAATTTTATTGTATTTTTCAATCCTGCTGGGTCCCTGATGATATGAATTCTTTTCAATGACTACCAGAATGTTTTAATTACTTTCTCTTCTGCTTTGATTTGAATGAGGAGGTGGGTTTCTAAGAACCTTGTATTCATAGACTAATTTTAACCATGAAAACCCAATTTAGACGAACCAAGGGTTTTGCCCGACTACCACTTAATAGTACTCACACTGACTGACCAGTTAGGACTTCTCACCCCAAACCAAATCTAACTGAATTACAGAGGGGGAGCAACACATTGAATATCATTTGACTATCTGAGGTAGCCGTGGTTTGGCAGACTAATGTTAATACTGGGTGATGATCGAAAGTGAAGTGAGCCACAAGCACCAGGCAGGAGATCCGGGAGTCTCTGGTTCGAATCTAGCCATGGTCCGAATTTTCATTTAACCTTTAGTAATTACCCAGCATATATACTAGTCTACCAGACCATGGCTGTTTCAGACAGTCAAAATGATAATGAAGACCTTAGTTGTTATAGTGTTCAGGAAAGCTTTAAGAGTTCAGTGTGATGTAATCGTAATAACGGCATATCCTTATCCAAGTCCACAGTGGTCAAAAATCACAAATAAGTTTTTTCTGAACATCATCGTATATTCAAGTGAAGAAGGTGTAGTTCACAAAAAGAAACTATTGGAAAGATTTCGTTTTTATTTTCTAAACACGCTAGTATTATATTGAAATATTATCTCACAACTTGGTGGACATTTCCTAGGAGTTTATACGCTTGTTGAAAACTTGCGTGTTCCTGCTAATCTCTGATATAATGAAATTTAGACTCTACTGCTTTATCCTAATGACAAATAATTTGTATTGAATTGAAGAATGGTCTATATTTTTTACAGTAAATGACTTCTAACAAGTAAACTGTCTCACGTTGATGTTAAACGTTGAAAAATACCCCTGAATATCGACATCAAACTATGAAAACTGTTGTATTATGAGCAATGTTTAGCCCATATCAGCTTCTTACTTAGTGTTCACATAACTGGTAATGTTTATAATTTATACCTTTAAATGACTAACATATATTTTGTAGTGATTATTACTTCAACTCGACTATTTACAAACAACGATCACGATGAAACAAAAGTATTTCGGTAGCTGCTTCCACCGATAGCAGAGTACTTCTCATCACTCCACTTTGTTACATACTGTATGTGACTTATCATTTAGGCGACAAATACTGTGCAACGGAAACATTATCAACATCAAAACAAAGTAAGAAACGTTCACTGCTTCTTCGAATTATATTCAGAATGAATCAACAAATGTTTAAGTCAATATGCAATTTTCATCTTGCGAAGAAAGAACACTTGATATGTAACAATATTTTATTTAGCTTAACAGATGTGAATAACTTGAAATTACAGTGTTATCATTATCATCACCAGATATTTTTCATCGACATTCACTTTCGACTTCAAAACCAGACATTTCAAAGTGTTGCCTAAATAGTTACAAATTAACACTTTTGGTGAGGCTAGATTTCGTTATGTGCAAAAGTAACATTTTTCTCTGTCCTCATGAGTAAAAAAAGGTACATTTGAGGGAATACATTTACTCATTTGCTTTCATGAAGTTATTGGTGTGACAAATTTCATGTAAGGTGAAAAAACCAACAAGTTGAATCAACGTCTGTCTTATCCCTACTACAATTATGTGGGTTGTCTATTTTATAATGTAAATAATGCTTGTCTTTAATGTTACCTGACCAGATTAGATTATCAGATGAAGTGAAGTTAGTCTCTACACTTGTTAATTTACGAAATAAAGAAATTATTGGTTTCAATACCTACAAATCCCTTCCTCAAATGTTCGCAGATGAACTAAATATCCTAATTTCGCTAGAATGAGAACGTCTTCAATCAGTTTATGATGACCCTGTTCTTGACACCTCAGGATAGATAAATAATGACTTTTTTGACTGACTGTCATTTACTTAAAATAATTAATGAATAATGAGTAACAGTTACTGCCAGAGACGCATGCTACTCACTCTCAACATCGAAGATTAAACAAATGTTGAGTACGGAATTACTTTCACTGTTTTAAGTCTCATCTACTGTCTTGTTCAATATATTGTCAAATATTCATTTTCCTATTAATTCCATGTTGACATACTTTTAATCACCTCATAATCACAATTGTAATACGTGACTGACGATATATGTGACACAAGTAAGAATAATTTGACTTGATCGAGACCAGAATTGGAATGCATTGCATTTATTTCCCCACATTCAGCATTCGTTAACTGAATGTCCCTAAAAATCAGCTTAATTATTTGCTAATATCCGAGTGTATCCTTGTTTTGAAAGAGAAAATGCCATAGATCATTTTGTCAATCATAGAAGTGAAATAATTAGGTGCTAAGAAGTACTTTGCTGTATTTTCAAACTTTTCTACAACTTTCGTACACTTCGTTTCTTTAATGAACGTCAATAACTCACTGAGAATATCATTTCTGCAACTGGATGATACCAGTTTGTTTCTCAGGATTTTCTTCAGCTGTATACAATTCGAATAAATAAGTTAATCAGCACTGTAACATTTAACAACGTCTCTTTTATGCGACATCTTACCATACCAGTTAACGTTTTGAAGTTTAGGAGGAAAATTCCAATTGTATTATATGAAGAAAGTTGAAGTATACAATTCAGTCAAACCATATACATGTTACATGAAGATAGGTAAAACGTGCTCATAAATGAATGAGATAAGATTATAAATAGGTGATTACCTTATCATCCGAAAGTATTATCTTAGCGAAATGCCCAGTGAGTTGGATAAATTGACGTAATCGTAACAAATACAATAATAACTAATCTACTGTCAATATGACACTGTATGAGACTGAGGGTAGAATAAAATTAATAAAATTCTAGGGAAGTGGAATGGTTGACAATTTACCTGTTATCAGAAAAATAATAAATTGTTAGTTGAGTTCCTTTGAATACACTCTTGGTTAAACTGATCTCACAGTAAAGGTTTTGGCAATTTGAAACTAATCCAAAGTGTTTTCTCTGTTAACCATAATGAAGCACATTACTGCATCTATTTTGTATTTCTTTGAATATGAGTAACAGGCTATTTTAGTGGTGGATAATTGTAAACCTCTTGGATGTAGACTTTTTGGTATGTGATCGATTTTCCTTGTAGACATCCGCTTCTCTGTTTTGTCTCTTAACTCAGTAGGTGTTGGACTGTGCAATCCTAATCCGTTTGCTGTTCCCTGCCACCTCACTAAATCATTTGGTTGCCAAAAGTAGAAAACACTGATTTATTTTGTAGTATGATACACCACCTTTTATTCTCCTTACCTTTATGATATTTCTGCATAAATTTCATGGTATATGTGGTGTTGAGTTGACAATATTTAACAAGTTGAAGTTTTTTTTGCAGTCACTTTTATCAATACAATATCTTTCTGTCCAATGAAAAACTGTTTTCGCTGAAACTATCTTGTAGTTGGTTGCATAGAAATTTTTCAAATCTGAATAAAAACTTCTATCTTTTGTTTTGCAGTGACTGTAGCTTTCCGTTATGTTATCGTCTTTACGTTTCAGCCATAAGTCAAGAAAATCCAGTCACACTGCTTCTCATCACACTCCATTTTAAATTTAAAACTATGGTTTACAGTATTGAAATGTAGAGCAAATGAGTTCCGTTGAACCAGAGTTTATTGTAGGTTTTATTATCAAAGTGTGTGGAGCTGATGAATGTTTACGAAATCAAGTGACGTTATCTCATCCTGTGGATGACATTTTCAATCTGTTATTCAGTCTCGAACAAGTCTTTAACATGTTTTTATTTGCATGGGTTAGTGTAAAATTGTTCTCTGGCATTATTTTAACCCATTCTTCTCTCATAAACAATACAAAATTGATATGTTACAGAATCAAATATTTATTCCAACCAACCACACAAGTGTTACTCGTTCTCTGACTTGGGACTGGTCAACTGAACATATTGAAACCCCAGTGAGTGATGGTGACTCCATTGTAGTTCGAAACCTTAGCTTATTGCTTCCAAGACCAAAGCGTTATCAGATAAGCCACTGCGGCACTATGCATACGTTTTTTTAGTAAGACCGACTTGCTACCGTTGTGCTATACTATTTTTACCTTCTGATTTACAATCTATTATCCCTAATTACTGCGTAATGTTTACCACTGATCTCTGTTAGCATCGTTCATGATGTTTTAAAACTACTATAATTGTACAGTTATCATGTGAAGTCTAGAAAAGTGTCCTTTTCTCTGACCTATGTCCTTTTATAGTAGTTTTCGTCTAACTAACTGTATTACTGAATTTTTTTAGAATTATTGGTTCGGATGTCCGACTCTAGTTTGTTAGAGCGATATCTATGCGTCTGCAGTCTACTTACAAAAACGACTATCAGTCGATTACTTGTCACGGGTTCATCTTGTGCTCCATATTCAGATGTTTGGATAATATCGATAGGACTCATATAAGAGGTGCCTTTCGTTGCCTACTACAACAACGTTCATGTGGTTACTGAGTGAATTTCAATTCATTCCAAAAAAAGCAAAATAAAATGAGTGAATTAAATTGTCTGAGAGTTGAAATACATAGACTCCTGGTGAAGTCACTTCGCAGGGTGAAAGTTTTCGAGAAGGGCTTTTATTTTCTGGCTAATTCATCTAAGAAGCATGCCGCATCATCCTGGAGAGGATTAAAGATGCACTGGATTCAAAAATACGACCGGAACAGGCAGTACAAATCATGTGCAGACCAAATTGCAAAGCTTCGCATCATCATAGAACAGAGCATAGAATGGCAATCAGCTCTCTACCTCAACTTCATCGACTGTGAGAAGGCCTTTGACAGCGTCGACCGACAAGTAGTTTGGAGACTGCTTCATTACTACGGAGTACCGCAAACCTTTATCCGCCTCATTCAACAACTATATGAAGATGCCACATGCCAAGTATTCACAATGGGAAGCTCAGTGATGCTTTTGAAGTGAAGTGAAGACAGGAGTGAAACAAGGTTGCCTACTATCCCCCATGATATTCCTGATTGTGGTCAACTGGACTGGATCATGCAGCAAACAGTGGGGAGCGATAAGAAGAGGATACACTGGACTGCGGAAAAGAACCTAGAAGACTTGGATTTCGCCGATGACTTGTGCCTGATGTCACATAAACTTGAAGATCTGCAGGCAAAAACTAACAAGTTGGCAGAAGAGGCAGCGAAGACGGAACTTCAGGTGAATATAGAGAAGACAGAAGTGATGAAGATACCGCACCACCACCATCAACAACAACAACAAACTCCAATCACCGTCAACGGGAGAAACTTGAAGGAAGTAACCTCCTTCACCTATCTAGGAAGCACTGTTTCAATTACAGGGGCGGGACAGACGAAGATGTCAAAGTCAGAATCGGAAAGACAGCAAGACAGGCGCTCATTAGCCTGAAACCAGTGTGGAGATCTTCTGCACTGCACTCAGCATGCGGAACAAGATCCAGATTTTCAACACCAACCCAGTCAAGTCAGTGCTTCTGTATGGCTCAGAGACTTGGAGCGTCACGAAAGGCATTTCCAATAAACTACAGACATTCATCAACAACTGCTTACGCTGGCTCGCTACTGAAGATCAGATGGCCAGAAAGAATAAGCAACAAGGAGCTCTGGGAAGGAACCAACCAAGAACCTATCACGCAACAAATATGCAGGAAGAAGTGGAGATGGATTGGCCATGCACTGAGAAGGCCGACCGAGGACATCACGCGTCAGGCCCTCGAGTGGAACTCCGATGGAAAGCGACGAGTTGGACGTCTGAGGAGGGTGACATGGAAGAGGTCGTGCGAGGAAGAAATGAGAGCTTCTGGGCTGTCGTGGAGCCAGGTTCAAAAGATCTCAGAGGACAGAATTCACTAAAGACGTGCTGCTGAAGCCCTATGTTCCATTAGGAACCCAAGGGACTAATGATAATAATAATAATATGCAACAAAATCACTTATATGCAGCTCATTCTTAAAGTCATGAACTTTACATGCTTTCATTCTAATATTTGCCTCATATGGTTAGTTGATGGTGTATACATCAGTATATTATTAGATCTCTCATGATTTAAACAGCCCGCGTGTAAACAATCACTGCATACAGCCAGTTAGTGTGCGAAAGCATTTCAGTAAATTGGAGGGACTGTATTAATGAGAGAGTGGATGTCGAACCTACATCACTCGAAAATGTTCAGTAGATATTAGTCAAAAACGGTAATTCACTCGACATTTGAGACCTAGTTCTAGGTAAAGGTGTATACCAGTATTCTGGTGCTACATACCTCCTAATTTTGCATGGCTTTCGCCTGATGTCTGCCTATAACCTTAAAATAACTCACCATTGCTATTTTCACATTGTTACTGGCTTTTTTTTCTTACTACTCTGAAGGCTGAATTCTATATAACTTGTTGTTAGTGTTGTCAAGGTCGTATAAAAATGTATATAATCAGCATCACTTTCCACTCTTTTTCTGTTGCTCAAACAGTGAAAGCCTTTTATCAACAGTTTGTCTTCTCTGCTTATCTTCGCGTATTGGTGGTATTGTTGTTGTGACAGTTGACGTTGTGATTAGCATTTAGAGTCGATTCGTTTAGACGTTAGGTTTGTATCGCTAGTAGACTGTTAGGTCGTACTTTCAGTCATGGAAGTAGGAAAATTTCATTTACAGTAAATAATAGATAGTTTTGAGCATCACCTAGACTTTTTAAATAGATCGCGTTATAAATAGTTCAATTATGTTGAAACTCTGTAGAATGAGTTTATGTGATTTATATCTACCATGATTTCAAGTTTCCACTGGGTCCTGATTCGTAGAGAATTCAGACTGGAAAAAGTTTCGTTCTCCATAAAGTTACTTTAAAAAAGCTTTGGAGTCACCTTTCTTTATATTTCGAAAGCATACTGTAGTCCACTGCTGAGTAATACTGCATAGTTACAACATCCGAGTAGTGTTCAAGAGTCAAGGAAAAAGAAGTCACAATATAGATGGTAGTTAAATGATAAGTAATGATGAAAGTGGGAAGAAACGATGTTTTTCGGACCGTATTCCTATCAGAGACTAGAAGTATTTTGTCTGCTAGTGGATAAAAACTGGAACTGATGAATTATCAGCCCTGCTGCTCTATACTCGTTTCGACAGCTCACTCCTTTTTCTCTGTAGGTGACAGTGTAGGAGAACTCCGGTGGAGTTGTATATCTAGCGCCGACCTAATCGTCAAGAAACTAACTGGCAATTGATTCATATTCATCCCTTGACAATCATTCACGATCATGTTTGAAGATGCATGTGAAAAGTGTAGGCTTTTTGCAGCCTATTGAACCACTTTAAAAGGAACATATATACTTTCGTACACAGTGCAGAGACTCTAATTAGTATCCTGTCCGTAACACACTTCGGAATCATTTGCCGACCAAAAACGATTATCTATTGCATGACAGAGAAAAATATGCTTACTGACGACTCGGGTAACCAACCATTGATGATCTTTGCGGCTTTATCACTTTTGAAATCACCATTCCTAGATAAAGTTTTCTTTGAAAATCGGAGTACTTCTAGCTTATTCTGTTTGGATCGAATTTTTTCCAATAAATCTGAATGAATATCCATGTTGCAGGAGTAGTTATAGGAGTATATGCATCATTCGTTTGGACGTTTCTGATTATTTAGAAAAAAAAATAAACTAGGCTGCTGTTTCAGCTGCGTGACATTCATTTATAGGAATTTTTGAATTATTCGTTACATGTCGGTTCCGAGTAGATTGACCTCTGAGGCAAAGTATGCGATCTCCATTTCAATAAAACATCCGGAAAATAAAACTGTGAGTTCTACTCGAGTCCTAACATGAAGTTGGTCGAAGTATGACGATCACTGAACTTATTAACTATAGCCTCAATAATACTGTTTTCACTACACATGGTGAATTGATCATCCAAATATATCTTGTGTACGTAGAAACGATCGCATGCCAGGTAGAGTACACCATCCTTGAGGTTCTATACAAGAAAGTCTACCAACAGCAGATCAGCTGACGATTTATTGTGACTCAATCCTTTTTTCAGTACAACTCTAATGTCCACGATTTTAACCCAAATGTCGTGTCCTTTTTCTTGGAGATCATTTATCCCTCCCCCTGTGAAAGCTTTGTTATACGGCAATTGAATTAAATTTCGGTCACTCAAAATTGTGTGCCAAAGCAGACCGTTTTTCATATTTGAAGTTATAACAGAATACCAGAATGCAGCAAGTTCCGCATAACTATAGTTGGGAACCTGAATATTTGGCACCTACTTTATGTGGTTTTTAGCAGGAAAGAAAATGAAAATGAGGTAATTTTGTTTAGATGGGTTTCTAAAACATGCCCTTGAGAGAAGATAAAATTATCAAGATGCTGTACATATCATAGTGCTAAATTGCTACATTTATTTGTAGTTCCGTGAATTTGTCGTTCTTTATGAACCTTAAGTCGAATCTTTAATATACTTGTAACGCCCTAAAAAGATAAAGTACACTGAAATAGGAAACAGAGGGATGTTTAAACTGTGTTCAACATATTTAAGTCGCATTTGCGAAATAAAATAAATTTTAAATAAAGGTTTTATGTAGAGTTACATTGACTTTCCAGTCGATTTCGTCGCAGGTTGGTATCAACTCCAGAGCCTACGAAAATAAGATATCACTGCGTCATACGTAGCGCCAACTGGTGAAATCTCCAGCTGTCCTGTTTTACGGTTGTCGGACATGGCTGTTAAAATAAGAAGACACTAAATGTTTGCAAGGTTCTGACCACAGATAACTCTGTAGCACTGCTCACATTTCGAATCACTATTTGAGCAATGTTGAAGTCAAACGAAGAGTACTAGCTAAGACAGGCAAGTCGATTGATAAGGTTTTGAACCTAAGTCCAGTAAAATGGCTTTGTCATAAGTTATGCATGCTGAGTCTACGCCCACGTTGACGTACGATGCTATTAAAAGTGTGATTAGGTTGGCAGAGTGTTCAGGGTGATTAGACCAAGACCTGGTGCCAGATAATAAAGTCTCTTACTGTTTGTCCGAGCCGTGTTGCGAAATGTAGGTTGCCTGGCTGGGAATCAGTGATTGAGAAGTGGCATGGCTAGAAACTGGACATAATGATGCAGATGTATTCACTTCTTGACGTTTTCTAAAGCTTGAAATATTTACATAGGAGCAAAACATGGGGACTGTGGTAGATTGTAATTCCATTTTAGTCTGTTTATTAGAAATGTTACACCCACAAGTTCTTAGGTCATATAAATTCAGTAGTGAATGCAATGCAATTTACCTGTGACTTAGAAAGTGATGAAGGTGATCTAGCAATGCTGGATTGCAAGATTAAACGAACATAAGAAGGAAATCTAGATACTAGTGTCTATAGGAAACCTTCCCATTCGCATCTCTAATCAGACTTCAAATCCTTCCACTTCATCTCAGGTAAAGTAGGCTTAGTTAAATGCCTAAGTGATAGGGCGGAAAAGCTCACTGATAGGCCAGAAAATCTACGACAAGAAATTAGACACATCAAGAATAACTTTCGTCTCAATAATTACCCACCAAAATTTGTAAATAAATCCTTTAGAAATCGAAAGAAGAATATTACAAATAGTAGCAGCAATGCAGGTGTTATTAATAATAATTCTACTGCAAATAGTAGTAATGACGACAGGGTTCAGAGAGAATTCAAAGCCTCTGCTGTGTTACCATACAAGGAAGAAACCTCAGAAGCATTACGAACAATTCTCAATAAGTCTGGGTGGGATTACATCGGCATTTAAACCAACAAACTCGCTTAGAAACAAGCTTTGTAGGATAAATGTTCCTATCGATGCAATTAATCAAAACAATCTAGCTTACTAAATCCCTTGCAGTGATTGCGTGGTCAAATACATAGGTAAAAGTAGTCAGCCAACGCCGATTAGAATAACAGAGCACAAAAACGTAGCTAAATCAAGGTTTGTAGATCTTAATAACGTAAAAAGAGTAGTAAAATGCTCGACTATAGCTCTGCATGCAACTATACATAATCACACAGTAGCCTGGGATAGAGCGATAGCCTTAAAAAGGAACTCAGTTAGGTAGAGGGAAGCAGAGATTGATGGCCAAATCTTTCTTAACCGAATCAACACCGAATACATGCAAACGAAATGATTTTGCACCTGTCCCAGATGTGCGGGAAAATTCTACTGCCCTCATAGTCACAAAGAAGGTGAGGGAATGAGGACTATATAAAAGTGTCTCAAAGTTGTGGAGTTACCTAACTTGATATAAATATGAACAATAAATTGTGTCCGAAATGTTATCTAGTGAATGATACTGTTCCTTCACTGTGTGATATTTTTAAGAAACAGACAGATCGCCTATTATCTCACCTTACTTTATCTTCTTTGATGTCAATTTTTGAATTTGAATGTGTGGCTCAAACACTTCAGTAGCATCGGCATAGGGTTTGAATCCCTCAGAGAAGGCCATCTCCAATTAGAATAACATGGTTGACGACTGCTGACATTCACGAGACCTAGGATATGCAGAGCTTTTTATTAATTGTATTCTACCATCTAACATCAATCAACATGATGTATGTTGCTGAATCTCCTGGCTTTGTAACCACACAGCGAAATGATAGTTTGAATTCGGTCAGTATTCGAGACTAGACAACATGAAACTGGCTACTCTGTAGTGACGTATCAATATATATATATACGACCATCTAAAATCGTCATGACTTGCCAGACTTTTATTGATTCTGGGTGATAGTCGAAAGTGAAATAAATTTGTTGGATGTGAAAGAACTGAGTTACGTGACCCACCTGTAGAAAATACCTGAATTTTACTTCAGCCACAAAAGATTTTAAACAAATGTTATACAGTTTCGTGTTGTGTTACTATCCGTTTATCGTATTCATACTAGCTATATAGCCACGATCTATCATTCAAATAGAAATCGACTTGAATTAAACAAAGGGGGGCATTATGTTCCTTGTTATCCAGGACTATCTCAGATAGTCGAATTGATAATCTACATGATGGTGGCCTGCTTGAACCTTGGCTGCCAAATTTATCCACTGAACATTTTTCATCAAATTCTTTCCCTACAATTTGTTTTAATCACCTGAATATGTCCTTTGAATGTTTCATGTAATCTTCCACATTTTTAAACTGTTTCCAACTCTTGAGTCAGTAACAAAGAAGAGAAAATATGCTAAGTCACATGGAAATGGACTTTTCGGTGCAAAAGCGTACATCATATTTCTATCGTCAGATGCTTAACTTGAATTGCAGATTTACATACCGTCTGAGTGAACCGCAACCACCAAAATTACGCTTACATTTCTGTTGATTCTTCACTATGGATCGGATGCCCATCAAGAATAAGCCGGCTACTTCGCATTAACGATTTGAATACTGTTACTATTAACATCATTCCGATACAATAACCGTTTAGTCTAAAAGTTTTGCTTTAGGAGTGAATTTGTTGAGAAATTACATGCTGAGAATTTCATACTGTCATGTATATCGTTTAGAATAAATCGATTATTATTGTTATTGTGCTATGCATCCCCTCTCTTATTCAGGACGATTTCGATTGGGATGTGAAGTCTTAATTCAACAGCCAGTATGAATACGATACACGGATAGTAACGCATTACGAGTTCATATGGTGATCGTACTGAAATTAAAATCTCGTCCACAACTCAGTAGTGTAGCTCAGTTGATAGGAAACGTACAGGTTGTCGGTTCAAACCCCCGATGTCTTAGATTTCCATTGAACCTTTATTCATCAACCAGTATCAATATTTATATATTCACCTACCTGATGTAACTAAAACCAACAAATTTGATATTTTATCAGGGTATATTACAGCAAATCTATTTATTCTACTATTCTACTATTTATAATCTCCATGTTCCGTTCACCTACACATAAAGTGGCGAAATGGTTAGCAAAAACTCTAATTCCTATTCGAAATGATTTATGTAAGTTTTCTTTAAAAGATACTTTTGAACTTGTTAATTATGTCAGTGATATTAATATCAAAGATAAGAGATTGTATTCATTTGATGTCAACTCCTTATTTACTAATGTACCCCTAATTAAAACCATTGACATTCTTTGTGATCATATATCTTCCAGTAATCCTTCTTTCCCTATCCCCTCAACGTGTTTGAGAGAGCTGTTATTATTGTGTACTGATAAAGTTCATTTCACATTTGAAGGTGAACATTTTCGACAAATAGATGGTGTGGCTATGGGAAGTCCCTTAGGACCATTGCTAACTGATATTTACATGTCACACATTGAGGGCTTGACCGGTGATCTCATCAATAAAGTTACTCTCTATAAAAGATATGTTGATGATATAATCGTGATATGTGAAAAGCATGAAGATGCAACACGTTTGTTAGAAAGACTTAACAACGTACAAAACAACATAAGCCTGACAAGTGAAGAAAAAAAAAACTGTCTGCCATTCTTGGATATACTCCTAAGTCGTAGAAATGATGGTTCAATAAAACGGTCGATCTACAGGAAACCTACTTGGATAGGTCAGTATTTAAGTTTCCATAGCTCTTGTCCAACCCAATACAAGCGAGGTTTGGTAACTTGTCTATTTAAAAGGATCGAGCGTATTTGTACGGAGGACTCAATGGATGATGATATCAAAATACTAACGGAAACATTAGTGGAAAATGGATATCCATTGAAGTTCATAAACCGCTGCAAAAATCAGCGAGGATTCAAACCTGATCTGTACTCTGTTTCGAAGAAATGCGTTAACATCGCGTTACCATACAGAGGAGAATCTAATAGCATAATATTAAGACGAAGATTAAGGTCTGCTGTTAGCAAAACGTACTATGCAGCTAAGCTTATCATAGTTGAGAAGACCAAACACCTGCTGCTACCTAGACCTCAACGCTGTATAAACGATTGTGTCACATCCCATTGCGTTTATAAACTTACATGTGTGTATGGGCAAACATACATAGGGAGGACTAGTCGTGATATGCACTTGAGGGTAGGAGAACATGTTTCAAAGTGGCTACGAAAGCAGCTGGATTCACAAACATCCATAAGCGCAGATGGCAGACAACCATCATCATCCATTGCGAAACATATCATTGATAAGAGTCACAGAATTGATATCAAGACAACCTTTACAATTCTGTACAGAACTTGTCAGGGGCGTATACTTAAGTTTGTTGAGGCGCTAGCCATAAATAAATTTAACCTCCCATTGTGTGTGCAAAAACAGTTTGTCCTTACATTAAGCCTACCTTGGTAATGCTTATTTTATCGTATTACCAAGATTGTCTTTAAGTCTTATCTTTTATTCCTCTCATTATCTTTCTTATTATTGAATTCCTTTATGCCATATATGTCCTTCCCCCACTTCCAGTTTTCATATATAATGCCTTAACAAGTAAATGTGTGATCAGATTGTTCGAAATGTATAGCACTAATACATCACATATTGTTCAGATAATCTACGTCTTCTAATTACATTATCCAAATTCATAAAAGGGACTAATTGTTTCAAAATCTATTTATAGTTTTCAAGGGACTAATATATCATAAAAACCAATTTCATCAGTCTATTCTTAACCTACAACAGTACATGAAATAGGTGTAAGTGAATTAAAAAAATCAAATGTTAACTCTTGAATACTTAACTATACATTACTTTAAGCATGTTAGAATATTAGCAATACTTACTGAAAAAATGAATTCGTAACTATTTTATAGTTATGATTATTGTAGGTTCGAATCAAAAGTCTCTTTTATAAAATATCCTGTTTAACATATTTATCATTTGTATTTAAATAGGTAGTGTATAACAATCGTATTCTATTGATCCATTTTCTACTTTTTATTCAATCTGTTCTCTTCTAAGAAATAAGCAGGCTTTCAACATTCTTTATAAGTAAGAATTGATTGTTTTATACAATAAGATTTACAAGGAATATAATGACTTTGATTAGTATTAGTACAGATTTCATTTAGTATATATATTCTATGCTATGTATAGATAAATTAGATCAAAATCCTACAAAATAAATTCGAGTTTCATTCATATTATTCATCAAAATAGAATTAACATTTTTGTTCCCTAGATAAGTTCATATTTGATTCAGTCAACTAGCTTGTTGATTGGTCGAATGTCAACCAACCAATCATAAGTAAAATCATTTCACAACATAATACTCATTGAATGCTACTGTACGCACAGCCATACACTTGAACTACATTTTCTATAATATGCTGAATTTTATTTCATTTAAGGAATTGTTTATAAACTGGGATGGGGAGGTGGTGATTAATGTGTGTATGCATTTGCTTTTGTACTGGAAATAGATAAGGCTTCTTATGTCGAATCTTTAAGCATTACTACCACAAGCCATCAAAAGTGTAATCAATTTGACATTTACATGACATTTCGACTCTTATCTTTATTCAATCATAACACTTATCGTATGACGTATTCACTTCCCTGTATTTACTTAATTTTTCAAGTTCATATAGGTTTTAAATGAAATTATCGCTTCATCATTCCATTTTGAAAACACTTCAGACATTATAGTTTGTATCTGTCTAAGTCACAGTATGTTTGAAATCAAATAATTTCAACGTTTCGCGCCTGCCTCAAGGCTGAAATACCAAGGATATACAAATGAATTCATAGACGTGTATTAAATCTGCCTGTTCAATTCTCATAGTAAACCTATTGTCTTTCTAAAATATGATAACTAATCATTCACTGCGAAATAGCATGTCTCTGTAAGGTTAGCATGTGTGTGCGTGTGTGTTACTATTCATATTCTCCGTGATTGTAAATATCAGACCACAAAGCTCATAGGTGACATTATAATCATTCAGTAAGTACAACAGCACATATTTAGTGGATATGTATGTCATTTCAGTTAGTACATGGAGCTGAATAGTATTACCAAATTTTTCATTGATTTGTTGGATCAGAGTAGAATTGAATAATACCAATGATGGAAGTGATGATAACAATAATAAAACATTAATGAAAAGAAAGGACAACAAATAGTGTGGTATGACTTTTATTTGTAAGCGCTACTAGACTATGTTCCAAGGAAGTCATTGAAAAGGAACTGGATACTATACAAAAAACTTTGTTAGATAATGAATATCCCATAAAGTTTATCAATAAACACTTTAGGCTTAAAAATGAGAAACTGAGTGACACAACCATGACAAAAAAGAACGTGTTCATTAGATGCAACTTTAAAGGACACTAACAACTGCTGAGATAACTAATTAAGTATCTATATTTTATGAAAAACTAACTTTATAAACGGAATACCAAAACTTGACTGGTTATTGCAACAGTTGCTAGAGTAACCCTTAAAATAACTTGTTCATTAGACTGCTGCCCATAGAAACCGATGAACTGAGTTCACAAAATAATCATTGATTGAATGCATCCATACAGTTGTCTATGACACGAAGAACATGATCAGAGAAAGTAATTAAGATGTGAGACTCCTCATGTTACCTCTAACTGTATTTATTTCTTCACCTGTACTTACACTAACATGTATATCGGAAGAACAAAGAGGGTCTTTTCTAAACGTATCTTTGAACATCTGTCAAAAAGCCTATCATAGAGAGGTGGAAGGCTACCAATCATCGCCATTGGCAAACACATTCTCGATACAGGTCATACCGTCGACTCAAGCATAGCTTTCAAGGTTATCAGTTTACAAAAATATATTAGATTGCTACGTCATACAGAAGTAGCAGCAATCCGTTGACTGAAACTAAACTTATGTGTACAAAAGAAGTTCGTGGGTCACTTTGCATTGCCTTGGTAGGTTGTTCTTTTCCTACACCTTTGTTTACTATTTTATTCTTTCATTTTATTGTCTTACGTAATATTATTCTCAAACATTATTCATATTCTCATCATTTTCGATTTACTTTAACCCACTATATTTTTATCATTTTTGTTAGCATATCCTTTTCCATTCGTCTAACATTAACTCTCCTTCCATAAAATGAACATACTTCGCCGCCAACCTTCGGATAATTTTCTCCTGCAATAAACTTTTAGGTCAAAAGTGGTAGATATTCGTGGAAAGAGAATAAGGAGGAGCAAGGCAATAGTGAATTTTGGTATGTCAATCATAATGAAGACAGTGAGTAGATATATCCGCACCATTAGAATCGAATCTCAGTCACGTTTGGTTTCTGTTGCCTCACGTACCGTATTCGAAAAGTCTGTATCTTTCTACATTGCTCAGGCCGAATGTCACTGGCATCATGGAATGATGGCATTTACGAATCTGGTCATTTCTAACCATTTTCTAGTCTGAAGCCACTTTAGCTAACATCATGTGACAAGGCATGCGTAACTCATGTTCCAACCAACTGAGCTGATAGTGATCCACAACCTTATCAACTGACGTTACTCTTCTTCACAAACCTTTATTATCATTATTATTACTATTATTTTTATTATTTGTCCCTTGGGTTCCTGATGGAACATAGGGCTTCACTAGAACGCCTCTATTCTACTCTGTTCTCTAAAATCTTTTCAACCTGGTTCCACAACAGCCCACAAACTCTCATTTCCTCCTCACACCATCTTCTCCATGTCACCATCGCCTCCGACGCCCAACTCGTCGCTTCCCATCTACGTTCCACTCAAGCGACTGGCCTGACGCGTGATATCCCAGTCGGCCTTCTCAGTGTATGCCCAATCCAGTCCATCTCCACTTCCTTCTGCATATTTGTTGAATGATAGGTTCTTGGCTGGATCGTCACCAGCCAGCCAGAGTTCCTTGTTGCTTATTCTAATTGTTCTGGCCATCTGAGCTACAGTGACGAGCCAGCGTACACGGCAGTTGTTGATGAATGTCTGTAGTTTGTTGGAAATGCTTTTCGTAACTCGCCAAGTCTCTCAACCATCACACAGCAGCACTGACTTGACTGGATTGGTGTTGAAAATTCGGATCTTGTTCAGGCTTTATGCGGAGTGCAGAAGATCTCCACACTGGTTTCAGGCTAATGAACGCCTTTCTTGCTTTTCGGATTCTGACTTTGACATCCTCGTCTGTGCCGCCACCTGTAGTTGAAACAGTGCCGCCTAGATAATTGAAAGAGGCTACTTCCTCCAAGATTCTCACGTTGATGGTGATTGGAGTTTGATGTTGTTGTTGTTTGGGTATCTTCAGAACCTCTGTCTTCTCTATATTCACTTGAAGTCCCGTCTTCACCGTCTCGCCTCGCCTCCTCTGTCAACTCGTAAGTTTTCGCATGTAGATCTTCAGGTTTGTGTGAAATGACATTAGATTCAAGTCATAGGTGAAATCCAAGTCTTCTAGGTTCTTTTCCCCTTTCCAGCCAGCGTGTCCTCCTCTTCTCACACCTTCTCACTGTTTGTTGCATGATCCAGTCCAGTTGACCACAATCAGGAATATCATGGGTTATAATAGACAGCAGCATTGTTTCACTCCTGTCTTCACTTCGCTTCATAGGCATCACTGAACTGAGCTTTCCACTGTGAATTACTTGGCTGGCATGTGGTGTCTTCATATAGTTGTTGAATGAGGCTGATAGAGGTTTGTGTTATTCTGTAGTGTTGAAGCAGCTGCCTGCCAAATAACTTGTTAGTCGACGCTGTCGAAGGTCTTTTTAAAGTCGATGAAGTTGAAGTAGAGTTGAGTTGACTGCCATTCTATACTCTATTCTATGATGATGCGCAGCTTAGTGTTGGAATTTGGTCCTCACATGGTTTGTACTTCCTGAATCCAGCCAGTCTGTTCCGGTTTTAGTTGTGATTCCAGCGCATCCTTTCGTCTCTCCAGGATCATGCACAAACCTTTTTATCTGATTCATTTAATCATAGGGTACATGAACTGTACTACAAAAAAGAATAGGAAAGATCGTCAGGAATGTGAGAGGATGTTTGGCTAATTATAAGGTTATTATTTGAATATTCTTAAGCGGGAATGCAAAGAGGTGGACGGGAAATAATAACAATAGATTGTGTAGCTTTATAATATTTTGAGTTTTTGAAGCATTCCATTCACCTCTCTACTTTCTTCTTTATGGAAATTCATCTGACTGTCTTATAAATATCCAGTCTTCCTCTAACATGTTTAAAGATCTCTATTAAGTCCTGTATATTACTGTTTGATCCTATCAATAACTTCTCATCAATTTGATACAAGTATGTATTTACATTTTGATAACACTTAGGTTTTTAAGCAATTAAAGAGAATCATCGAAGTCGTTCAAATGAACTCGTATTATCCTGCCATACTTGCTGTCTATGTAGTGTTCATGTTTACGACTAGAATTTTACTATTTCACTACAAAGACATTAGAGTAACATACCCTGTCAAAGTCATATATCATTATACTGACCATTGTTTGTTTACTTGCAAACTAGTTGCAAGAATTGAATCTCAGAGTATTGGTTAAACAATTGTTTTCCTATCACATACTAGTTACAGTATCTACCTTATGGTGTATCAACAACCTGGAAGGAAATAAAAATAGTTCCGGTATCTAAGTCTATACCATTTGTAGTAAAAGTGAAGTTCTGACCGATCCTAGTAACCTCACTATTTTTAGAAACAATGGATAAACTGTTACTTTGTGTGCTTGAACCTCCTTTGGAGGCTTTTAGAGATTCTAATTAATTTGCCCACAAACCTAGAAGTACATCAGATGTTACAGCTGTTTTACATCATAATATTATTTTCAGTCTAGATGAAGGAGTTACGTATGTAAGATTTGCATTGTTAGATTATACTTTTGCCTTTGACTTTACCCCTAGACCCGTTTTATTAAACAAGCCTACGGGAAATCACATTGAGTCCTGGATTACAAAATGGCTTGATGAAATTTTTTTATAAGAGAATACAGTACACTTCATGCAGAGAGAGGCTTTCTACTTCGCTACGTAGTGAAATCGGTGTCTCATGGTGGTGTTCTTTCAACTTTCCTTTTGTGTGATATAAACCTTAACTAAAGCTTATTCTGTTAGGTATGCTGATGACGTGACAATATCCAGGCCAATCATCTGGTCTCCTGGTTGGTCTCAGTTTACTAGCTTAAACGAAGTTGGTTACTGGTCTTCCTTAAATGAACTCACACAATTCCTCTAACTGTCAGATGGTTAGTTTTAGCTTAAGATATGGAAAAGACCTTTGCCCATTCCGTCAATAGCATGACTCTTGTCTTGTAGATGTCTCTGTTATAGAGAATGTAGCAAGCATGGTCTATATTGGCCTGTGCTTTTCTTTTAGTCTTTCTAGTTCACCTCATGTCTTACCGACTTCTTGAAAAATTCTTCAGTTGACCTTTTATATAAAAAAACTCAGACTGTCTGGCATAGCTCATCCTCCACTCTTACATTACATAAACTCCTGCTTTGTCTATACTTACTTATTGTTCTCCCTTATTCTTTTCTGGACTCTGGAAGAAGACTACGTTGTAATGCGTAGGATTTTGAAGGCTGTTAGTGTAGCAAGTGGTACATCACTAACCATGTTGATAAACGAGGTAGTGGGTAGTGATTTGAACTCCTGTAGACAACTGGCTAAAATTATTTCATCTAATGGCAAGCATTTACACCTCTCTCCATTTCTGTCATCTGGAAAGATAAGATTATTATTATAATTATTATTTGTCCCTTGGGCACCTAGTGGAACACAAGGCTTCAGTAGCACGACACCGTTTCATTCTGTTCTACAGTTTTCCAAACCTGGCTCCGCGACTACCCACAAGCTTTCATTTCTTCCACATAGCATCTCCCACATGTCACCCTCCGACGCCCAACTCGTCATTTCCCATTTGGCTTCCACTCGACAGCCTGAACTGGCGCGTGATTTTCCCAAATCATCTTCCCAGTGTATGTACAATCCAATTCAAGGCATCTCCGCTTTCTTCTGCATATCTGTTGGACGATAGGTTCTTGGTTGGTTCGTTGCCTGACACAGTTCCTCCTTGGTGATTCTTGTTATTCTGGTCACTCCATCTTCATTATCGAGTGTAGGCAGCTGTTGTTGATATATGTCTATAGTTTGTTGGAAATGCTTTTCGTTAAGCCCCTTGTCTCTCAATCATCACATAGAAGCACTGACTTGATATTGGTGATGAAAATCGGGGTCTTATGCATTATTGTGAGTACAGTAGATCTTCACACTGATTTCAGATTAATCCAGGAAGGCCTGTCTTGGTATGTTTCTGATCCTGGCTTTGACATCCTCATCTGTGCTGCCGCCGCCGCTGCCTGGAGTTGAAACCATGTTGCCTAGGTGGGTGAAAGACACTTCTTCCTTCAGATTTCTCTCATTGATGGTAACTGATGCTTATTGTTATTGTTGGCTGGGTATCTTCATCAACTCTATCTTCTATACGTTCACCTGAAGTCCAGTCTTCCTTCACTGTCTCTCCTACCAAGTTGTTAGTTTTCGCCTGTAGATCTTTCAGTTTATGCGATAAGACATTAGCCATAAATCATCACCAGCAAAATGCAAAGATTCTGGATTGCTTCATCGGTCAAACAGCGTTTGCCCATCTGCTCGTGCCTTACAGTTTGTTAAGTGATCCAGTCGACCATTATCCCAAAGATGATCGGTGGTGGTAGGAAACCTTCTCTTACTCCTATCTTCACTTCAAGGGCATCTCTGAGCTTTCCACTGTGAATCGTGATAAGAATATATTTTAGTATCCTCGCAGTGTATTTAAAAATATTTTGTTTTGATTGCGTAAACAAGCTGGGATTATATTAAAATATATGCTTATCAAAATTAAAGGGGTTACGGGGAAATAATGTGCATGATTATAATCTTATAAAGTCGTCATAATGTTATTAGTCATACGACTTCTTGAAAAATGAATGACGTAACGGAAGAATGGTTCAAGCAATAAATAATATCCAAGACTTCTTGGTTAGAAATATCAAATAAAGTGTAATGTATTGAGTTACTGTTAAGTGAACATATGAAGACTTATGTGAACGTTAGTGACCTTTTATTTTGAACAGTAGTCTATAAAGACAGGTGATAACCAAGATTTTAGGTAGCCATTTTAGGTAGCCTTTTCTCTTGTACATAACAGTCTCTGAATAAAAATAGGTTTCATGGTCGAAATGAAGGAAACATTTTGCAGATGAGGATGAGCAAGGATGATGATGGTTCAATGTTATCTGAGCTGTCGCATTTTGTCGTAAACGTTTCATCGCTAGGTTAGGTGACATCCTCAACACTAACTTCATGAAGAAGTGAAACATACTGAATGTTGATGAGATGTTGTCAATCACTTCAAAATATTTTGAGGACAATGTGCGAGTTTGTTCTCAATAATAGGAGAAATTTGACGGTTGAAAAACTGCCACTTGAAGGAAAACCTTGACACAAAGTGTTAGATGCAGATCTTCAGTCATTTATCCTACTGGATGAACACAAAATCTGTTCCGTACCTTACAATTCTACAGCACCGAAGGTCAATAAAAGTACTACCTAAATAATCATGTAATATTCGAATACGCTTCACTTCGTTATAAAGTTAGTGCTGAGAATGACACCGAGAATGGTAATGAAAAGCTATTAGTGGAAAATATAACTTTTATACGGTCGATTCTATTCACAAATTCGTATTTCTGTTTGACTAAGGATTATCCAAAACCGTCACCAAGACCAGAAATTGAATGAATACACAAAATGATGCCAACTGAAATGAATAAAGAACTTACTTAGCATTTAGAGGAGTTTATATTTCAAGGTAGGCTAGTAAAACACAGAAGATTCGTCTAGCAAAAGTTTTTTCAGCCTTTAAATTAATTTATATCTATGTCACTATTAATGTTGTGTATCAATCAGTGTTCGATACGTATTCATCCTATATCTCCTTCAAGTGCACCTATTACCTAATAGACATTTCTTAAAATGGATGGACTTAATAGATAAGGAGAAAAGCATTTATCTAGTTTCACGGATATATTACAAAGAAGTCTAAGGGTTTCCCGTTTCCCAGTAGATTTTCTCTACATTTACTGGTGAAAGACACGAACTGAACACTTAAGCATCCCCAAGAACAGTGAATAAAAAGAGAAGATGTACTGATGAAATAGACTACCGTAAAACTTGAAGGCTAAGAAACAACTCAGGCTGATTTGTAGATTTCACCAGATAGATCAACGAAATCTAAGCAATAGACTATCGTTTTTTAAGTTCGCGACCAAGTTCGTCAGCAGTGTATTCAAACAAACTTAGTTCTTAGAACCAAACTGTTCAGGTCACATTCATTGGACCAAATGACTTGCATGCAGTGGTATACTTTAAATAGGATAGTCAATTCGCAAATGAATTCCTCTGAGTACACAGCTGATAAGCTAGGTCCTAAATGATTGAAATGAGCATGTAGTGGTTAGATCACTTTGATTTGGTTGAAAAAACCTACAGATCAGTCTGTGTAGCCTTAAACTACTCATGTTTTCAGCTGTATAATTAGTTAATTTATGACATATTGTCATGGATCACAACACATGAAGTTGTATGAGTTGAATAGTTGCCAATGGAAACCTTATTGATACCGCAGCTGAACAGTTGATAAAAGTTACTAAAAATTTTGAGAAATATCAAAGTGTGACCATAGACTTTGTACTTATTCTCATGATTTGTTGAGCATCATATATCCTTAAATAATGAATTATTAGAAGAAATTCATCACAGCTTTCAGTTTATGATCGTTCCACTGAACTACTTCTTCAAGTCGTTTTTTTGACATATCACTTTCTGACAGATATTTATGCCATCATGGATTAAAATATTCACTACTTTTTCGGCTTTCATTTACTTCATTCCAGATTATATCACCATTACGTTTTTAATGTTTTCTTCTTTCTGTTAACATATAGGCTATCGTTTTTCATTATGACGCACATAATCTTTGTAAGGAACATTTCTATTCGTTTGAAATTATATCGCTTCTATGATGAAATGCATTTCCTGATACTTTTTATGAATAATAACTATGTTAGTGTCCTATTGTATTTATAGATTCATTGTGTTTGAAGTAGAATAAACTTACTGGTTTCGGGAGATTTTATCATTCTTGCTTTGATGAAGGTTGCTGAATTTATGTCTGGATCATACAAACTGCATACATATCAAATGTACTAAAAGTTAAATGAGTATACAATTGGACATTAAAGAGATGTTTACTAGGAGATGAAGTGTAACTTTTGAAAATTTCTATTGGTGTGGTTAACTGGATTGAGTGAAGCAATTACAGATATATATATATATATATATATATATATATATATATATATATATATATATATATATATAATATTACCGAAGGCATTTAAGTATATTCAGCAACCATCTACATATTCTTGCAGAAAGCAATGAGCCGCACTTACTGATCACACTTACTGGTCATCCAAATCTTGATAGGTGCAGCGCAAATTGAACCCGTAAACCATCAGCTGTAAGTCATGTGTCTAGGTCACTAAGCCACAGCTACACTACTGAATGCATGTTATATAGACTTTTTTAAAATGATCAGGAAAATAACGTCTTCAAGGATAGAAAACAAAATAGTCTTCAGTGGGGTGCACTTTAGATACAAATGTCAGTAAATAATGTCTGGTCACTTTCAACAGACTAGGAAAAGCTCTATTATATAAATTTTATGGATAACTCTGGAGGAAATTGGTTCCCCTTGCATGAGATCCTTCGATGTTTTTGGGGACGTCATGATAGCCACTCCACAACTCAGTGTGCTCGTGGTTGTCCTCTGGGTGACAATATCGGAGTAGATTATTGATTCTCCAGTTGACAGTTTGGAGAGTCCACTCCCATTCCATGTGCTTTCGCAAATTCCAAGCACTTCGATTTGATACCTCCTCATCTCGTTTGCAATCTGGGCTGCCTTACTGGGTTCAAACATCGTACGGACATTCCATGTCCCCACGTTTACTTTCGCTTTCATCGAGAGATGAGAAGACACATCAGCCAATTGGCTTCCCGAGGTCAGGCTTTCACCAACTGGCGTCATTTCACCTCTCCGATTCCAGCTAGGAATAATTTTGTTTTTATTTTCTATATTTTGTTTGTGCTGTGAAGTTTGTTTAGCGGTTAGATTTGTTTTACGGGGTAGGGTTGCTAGCCCTATGCCCAACCTTCCCTCTTTACCCGGGCTTAGGTCCGGCTAGTAACTACTGAAGTTTTTAACCAGGCGAGGAGGAGATCGTACGAGGAGGAAATGAGAGCTTCTGGGCTGTCGTGGAGCCAGGTTTAAAACATTTCAGAGAACAGAGTTCACTGGAGACGTGCTACTGAAGCCCAATGTTCCATTAGGAACCCAAGGGACAAATAGTAATAGTAATAATAACAACAAACATGGATAACTCTAACTGCATAACAGAATAATTATACGTTATTCAGCTGAAGATTATCATATGGGAAGCCGTAGACCTAGGTTTCATAGTTGTTGCCACTCATCAGTAAGGTGTATCTGTGACGTCGACGGAACTGAAGTCCCGCCTGAGATTGAAACCTGCGAGAAGTTCGGCCGCACCTTGAGTAGCTCGATGGTAAAATTTGTGACTGCAGCACTAGTTGAAGCCGGTTCAAATCTATGCTGAGACGTCAGTCTCGTCTAGGCTGGAGATACTTCCTGCTGACGAGTACCAACAAGCACGAAATATAGGTCAACCAGAGCTTCCTGCCAAGTGACTCCAACCAACTAACATCTACCGATATGCATTGCTATGCCGATCCTCCTAGCTTGGTGGCCACATTGAAAATATGATTGGCAGAATCTGATGTGGACTCAGCACCAAACAACTTGAAATCGGACTCGTCTCCGGTGGCCACGTTATATTTTGTCTCTAAATGCTTGCGTTTAACTACAGTATTGATACTAGTAAATCTACTGAGACACACACCTTTTCTGAATGCCAGTAAGATCGTTAGAGAATATGATTATCCCTTAGAAAACCTACCACATGACAAATAGTATTACCTTGCGATTACAATAATTTAATGTTGTCTTTTGTCCACAGTCTGGCTAGTGCAGCTACAACACTATTAGTATTAATCTGACTACCATTAATAATGATAATGTGTTGTAGTTTACTTGATGGTGGCTAGTGGTGAAATCCAAGATGTACGTTTAATCCTATTTAGGATTCGTTGCCTGGATGCACCTGCACCCAATCAAGTAATGCTGTTCCCACTGGGACTCAATCCAAGTGATCGCCGCTTGAAAAGCCAAAGGGTCATTCACTAGACTACTTAGGAACCAGAATCAGCTCTTATGTAGCGGGTATCAGTTGTTGCACTACTGATACCTATTTACTTACTTACTCACTAATATATACTGGGTCCCGGTCCCAATGGGAACAACATGACATATTGGGGTGAAATAAATCCGGCTGACAAGTCCTGAATATGCAGGAACGTGCATCTAAGATTCCACTGCTAGCTAAAGCCAAGTAAGCTATAATATAATAAATATTTAGGAAGTATCAATACATTCACTTAGGAGATCAACCGTCAGTAGTGGTAGAGCAATCGACTCAGTCAAACAAGGGAAATTAAAAGTATCACCAATGGTTTATATACAAAACTCGCTGTCTAACTGCTGTTTTTCTGAGTGGATATAATGCTAACGCTTAACTAGCGGCTAGCTCGTACACCAATTACCAGGAATTCTAAAACATTAGGAGAAAAATAGAGAGGAAAACTGACCTTGGTGGGAGAGATAATTGTTCAATAATCCAAGACACTTGTGTATCTATACATGGCATATGATCTTATTCAGAGTTTAACTCACTAACATATTCAAAGCAAGCGTTAAACAGTCAGTGAATTAACTTGAAAAAGAGAAAATTAACTACCTAACATTGCTTAAAAATAGTGCGAAAATGACAATTGAAAAATGTTCAGACAAATAAGTAAAGTTTGTTCACTGACAACTTCCACATTTCTATTTAAAATATACCATCTGAGATTTCATTAGAATAGATTCACTGTAGTATCTACAAGATACGAGATAACAACGATAAACTAAGATATAGTTTACCAAATTACATAATACATACAACCTTCTATCTGAAGTCTTTAACCGGTTTGAAGAGTAGACCACACAAATTCTGAACGTTTATCTTTTACCATCTCATCTGAATACCAACGATGTACTAAGAAAATCAGTTTCCCGATTACCACATGGACTCTGAAAAGCTCTTGACCAACTGCACCATAATTTTGATGCTAGTGTGGTGCTCAAGCAATCGAACTTTTACAATTTATACATTCACTGGTCACTGAAGATTGACGAATATAATGGTATCCAGTCGAAAACGCTAACCGAACTCTATCGATCGTCTTTCAGTTTGGCCACCACCTTGAGAAACATGATTGTAAAGCGCTTTGATTTATGTTAGTTGAAGAGAAGTTGGTAGGCTATCTTCTGGAAAGTGAAAAACCTAATAGCAACAAGATGAAAGTTAGCAGTTATTGACCGATAGCTTCCTGAACACAGACAAAGTAATAACAAATGTGACAAGCTATCATCGAAACTTTGTGCTTGTTTGAGTAAAATAGAGGTGGGAATACATCAGATATAGTAACGATTGAATGCAACTACATCTGATCAACTATCAGTTCTCAAAGAACACAGAAAGGGTATAATAATACTATGTTTCTTCACTTTTAAACGTTCTGTTATCACCTTCAGTTCTACAGTTTTTCTTTGCTGATCATGTCAGTATCTGTCTCATAGTACAGGACTTTAAGATGGGACCATTTTTCCGAATGCAGACCATTTAACTAGCATTCCATTATTTTCGTATACGCTCGATAGGATAATCGTATACTAAATGATGGTTAGAACTGGGAGATGATTGGTCAAAAGAATTTTCTGAATAGATAATATTATTATCGAACTATTCAAGGTAATATCACTTTTGTTAACGCGGAAGTAAACAATAACTGTCGAACTTGAAGAAATTATTGAAACGAATATTCTTCATTCTTTCTAACGTGAAATTTAAAGTTTTTGATAGAGTTGTGGAGATTTAGTATTATTTCAAGTTGTTATTCATCGTAGACTGACATCAGTTGGAGGAACAAAGGAAACCTGGGGGCACTGGTCAGCTGTTTCGCCCTAGTATGGGACTCCTCAGCAGTGCGTACCCACGACCCCACTAGCAGTTATCGAACCCGCGACCTTCAGGTTCCGCAGCCAGCGCGTTACCATTGAGCCACTAGGTCAGAATCCTTTGTTTCTCCAACTGATGTCAGTCTACGATGAATAACAACTTGAAATAATTCCAAATCTCCACAATTCCCTTAAAATTTAATTGAACTGGTGCTCATTGGTGACTAGCTTCGAGACGTATTCCCGAAGTTCCAATGACAAGTCGTGACCGGTGGAGTCAAAGCCTGATGGCCATGGGGACAGATACCCAGCGATGACATTGGGTGGCGGTTGCGCTGTATATACCGTGAGCTAACAGAAGTTGGAAATATGGAGCATTGGATTCTGACCCAGTGGCTCAATGGTAACGCGCTGGTCGCGGGTTCGATCTCTGCTGGTGGGGTCGTGGGTGCGCACTGCTGAGGAGTCCCATACTAGGATGAAACAGCTGTCCAGTGCTCCCAGGTTAGTCAGTCTACGATGAATAACAACTTGAAGTGAAATTTAAAGCCTTTAAAGATTCCTATGGAAAAAGCCACGTAATACGTAGAATTAAGTAAGTGCATCTCCTCACACAACAATATTTTCCGATTTCATTTGAAAAAATTAAAGTTAAAGCCATCCACACCCATGCCTTCTCCAGGACTCCAGCTCACGGACTTCATGTCTTGTGGTAAGCCCATTACTATTCATCCAGTTGGTCGGAGCCCAACAGTTCAGAGTTTTCTACTCCTGTCAATTTGTGATATGTCATCAGTTAGCATCTGCCTTTTTTACGATTTGATAGACCTCAAACGTTACACTTTCTCATTAAAAATTCAGGAAATCCATGTCGAATTACGTCGTTAACGAGCAATAGACAGTAATTCATCTTGACGATTTGTAGAGATTGAGGCTGACATTATTTGTGGAACAAATGAAAACACTGGAGAACTCGGTTGCTTTTTTGTGCTCCTATGGGAATCCACAGAACTGAGCGCAATAACAACAGGGGGTGATGCAGTCACCCGTATAAAAATGTAGACTGATAATTAGACCTTTTTTACAAAATTTCACTACGGAAACATACAACATATCAAACCACTTGAAAGCCACTTAACAGTATCTTTGTCGTATGAAGTAAACTTTCGTTTTCCTATTGTACCACTCAGTGATAATCTGAAAAAACGATTCAGAAATATCCATGATTGCCAAACTCCATTTCACTCTGACTAGTTCAATGTACATAAGATTCTCCGTAATATTCGATGATGGTTTCGTTTCTTCATTTTCTCAAAATAATGTTGTTAGTCATCGGTCTTATGGATTTTACAGCCGCTGAAATTGATAGTTTTTCATCATCATATGTATGACAGTCTTCTGCTTGTTAGTTATATGGAGGCAACTGTCAGGAAGACCAACTTAACCTGACACTTATCAGTAGATGTTTCCTCAGCCCTGAGGAAATTGATTTTGCCGGAGAGATTTGAACCCACATCGTCTAGTCTGGTATTTCTATCTGCAACTCGCATGTTTGCTGTCTGTATTAACTTGTAAGTGAAAATCACTGTAGGTTAAGTGACGGTATCAAGTGATTAGGTGGTCTGAATTGTCTTGAAACACCTACGTGCGTATTCATTCCAAGGATAATGTAACATTTCCACATTATTAAACATGAGTTAAATGGGAAAATTATCACAGATAACGCATCGTTATTTATATTTGGGATTACTTATTTGAAATAATCACTTAATTTAGAAGTAGTATTCATCATGGACTAACATCAGTTGCGGAACCATTGAAAATCTGAGAGCACTGGATAGCTGTTTCATCCTAGTATGCGACTCCTCGGCAGTAGGCACCAACGACTCGGCTAGGGATCGAACTGGAAACTGACCCAGTAGCCGAGTGGTTAACGCGTTCGTCACGAAACCCGAAGGTCCTGAGTTCGATCCCTAGCCGGGTCGTGGGTGCCTACTGCTGAGGATTCCCATACTAGGACGAAACAGCTGTCCAGTGCTACCAGATTTCTAGTGGTTCGCCAACTGATGTCAGTCCATGATGAACACTACTTCTAAATTAAAAATCCCCATTCATCTCAAAAATACATTACTTAATTTAGAATTGGAAAATATTGATTACTAAAAGAGGATTTTAACCTACGAATAATTCTATGTGAGGACAAGTTTCGATACAACCTTATACAAGATATTGTTTGAAAGTGAAAGTAAAACTTGGGTATCACCGTAGAGTGTAGTTTCATATTCTGTTCAATCTGTAGGTCATTGGGGGATTGGTTAATTTTAAGTTGATATTCAATATGAGCAGACATCATTTAAAGAACCATCGAAAAACTTTGAGGCACTGGATAGATATTTTATCTTACTGCAAGAATTGGCGAAGTGCACATACACCAGGAATTGAACTAAGGAATATTTGAAAGACATTCTTCAAAATTATAAAATGTTTATTGAATGGGTTTTTGGTCAAAATTTGAACTGATGCTGTAGCACATAGACTGTATTCAATTACTGATGGGATGTAGTTCGGACGAAATGCTAATGACATACATCATTTTGACTATCTAAGATGGCCATAGTTTGGCAAACTAGTATCATTGTTCCATTCAACATATGAACAAGGGGAATTATTCGTATGAATTTAGTGGTGGATGTATTTCCCGAATCAAATGAGTTAGTAAGTTGTATGCAGTCTGATGAGTATACAAACAGTTTTCATTCTAGTAAAACAAACTTTGAAAAAACCAACTGGCTTAATATTGAATATAGCTAGATCTGTTGGTTACCCATGACGAAATTCTTGTATGTTAGCTTACATTTTTATTCTTCAGTATCTTCATCGAAAATGGTTTTTTGTCCAACTTCAGAGTTTATCACTTCTCATATAGTAAACTGCCAGTGTCTAAACAATATTCCTCTAACTAATGGCAGCCCATGATGAATACCACTTGGAACCGAAAAATCACCATAAATACTTAAGTGGAATACTCTAGTGCTCATTGGTGACTAGCCTCTAGTTGTGGTTCCTGAAGTTCCAATGAGAAGTCATGACCGGTGGGGCAAACTTGATGGCCATGAGGACAAATACTCAACTATGACACTGGGTGATGATCGTGTTATGTCGTGAAAAAACGTAAGTTAGAAGAACAAACAATAAGATACCAACCCAGTCAATCAGTGGTAACGTGCTGGTCATGGAACCTGAGGGTTATCCAGTGCCATCAGGTTTGCAGTGTTTCTCCAACTTAAGCAAGTTCCGTGATAAATATCAAATAGAAATTAATGAGTCCCCGCAAATCGCTAAATTTAATTAGATATAATTCTGAAAAAGGCTGTGCTGCTTTTCGCTGGATGTCAGAAGATTATCAGATTCACCAGGGTCAAAGTACATACCACAGAACTAACCAAAGTAACTTATACCTGTCTACAAAACCAATGTATAACACTACTTCGGAAAGACAATAAGAAATGAAGGTCCAGGAAGATGCATGGTGAATATTGCCTTATATCTTTCTACTTCAGTAAGGCTGTATCTTAATTCCCCCTTGGTAATCCAGGCTAAACACCCTTGATTATTATTTCGGTTTTATAAGCACCCAAAAGATTTCTCAACTGCTATCAAAATCAAATCCACACATGAATGCCACAAGTTTATTTTATTTTGATTATACCTTATCTGCGTAACACGACTAACCAAAATAAAATAGCACAGGCAACACAAGAATATGATATACTGATGTAAACAGTAACTAACACTATGATGTAACTGAATTACAGAAGTTGATGAATACCAATTGACTTGGACGACATAATAGTTATGTGCATCAATGCTTTCAAGCTGTCTATCCACCATACCAATATCCCCCCCACGAGGTACTAACAACTTCCACATCAACTCAAAATATCATTCATTACTCTCTCATTCACTCTCAATCGAACAATCACAGATACATTTCAACAGGAAACTACACATCATGTTCAGTGTTGACAGTTGAGAAGAATGAATACTCCTGATCATCACAGTGGATATCACGTCACTCGAGAGGAATGAGTATACATGACTACCAGTTAGATGTGTTATAATAACTGGAGTGAAATTTGAACATGATTAGTAGTAGTAGTAGTAGGTGAATAACAGTAGAATCTATACCGGTGATGCTAAGGATTTGTGTAACAATTTCTACTTGACTCAGTTATTCATTTCATTGAAGAAGATGTGGTCTTGTTATAGGAATAATATTGTGGCTTTTAGTTATCTTCAGTGTGTAGATAAATGTGTCGATGTTCATCTACAAGTTGACCTGATGAGGATAAATATGTGATCTTGAGTGTTGTGGATTATGCTTCATCTTATATTTCTAAATAAATTAACAGGAAGAAATAATTCTATGTCAAATGAACTAATCTTATCAGGAATTATTTTCTGCCGGAATTCCTTAATTATATACTTAAATCTTAGAATATCCTAAACTCAAGGCTAAACTTAACAGGAGATATCTTGGATTTCCTTCAAGTTGACCGGTATTTATATCGTTGTTTAATGCTTACATGTTAAAATACTACTACCAGACTAATAAAGTAGTTAGAGACCTGTCATCCTGATATATAGATTTCTCTAGCCAGGTGTATCAGAGTGATCGAAGCACCGGGTGACCGTTTGGCTCTTTTGATGCCCAACCATTTCATCAAAAGCCTACTGAGATAAATTCTGCTCATAGAAGTGAATCGCAAATGATACACAAGCTACACAGTTCAAGTTGACATTGCCGACAGCTGAACGGCTTTTCAAACTGCCCAGCTGTGATGTTAATAAGGTTCCAGCTGGAAATCACTCAGCTGAGATCTTATGATATATTCTCTGGCAGAAAGGTTTCATAAACTAGTGGAAGATACCACTACTGAGCAACTTGGTTGGTTAGAAACTACTCAGGTTGATGTGTCAATTTCGCTTACATGTTAACCTTGTATTTCTTTGATATTTCTGTTGATAAGATGCATAAAGTAGTCTGCAGTTTTCATGAATTACCGTTTCAGGAGTAATGAAACTCACAGGAGAAGGAAGTGGTTGGAGATGAGTTGAAATCACTGAACAAATTTAACAGTCTCAAACCTTCACAAACTGAAAGAAATCCTCATGAAATATTGTTTTAACAACTGAATTCTAGCATGATGTGTGTTGAATTCACCTATAGCATACCAATGCTGTTTACATAATATGTTGTGTTACAAACTAATGTGACTACGTTTCTTCAATGCAACCTTCAATTTATTTGGCAGTAGAACTTTTCATGCATCTGGAAGTGATGCTGCGTCATTTCAATTGGAGTCGTTAAGAAGTGAGTAGGTGAACAATAACTCAGTGACCAACCTCCCTCACCTCTTAACTATATTAGTCCACCCTATCATTTAACCATATGTTATAGAATAGACAACTAAGGCTATGTTCTTCTATACGTTAATTATCTGAGAAAGGTCTATTACCATAAACTTAGTTAGCTTCCCATATTGTGTTAACCTAACTAACTAATGCCGTTATGGTGCCACAATGTCAACAGAGTAAACAGTAGAAGTAGACAGGTTCATGTCGAATATTGAAGACTATTCTAGAGAATAAACACTTACCACATTTCCATTTTCCGAATATGGTAGTATAGGTCACACATGTTTATGCCATTAGAATTTTCAATGAATCAGTGTATAGTCTTGTAATTCACCTACCTAGTTCTGTTCAGCTATTTCATTCTCGAATCTGTACAGTTACATTCATTAATAATTCTTCTCCTTCAAAATATTCAATTTCTTTTAGCGTTTAAAGTAATTTGTATCGTATTGAGGAAGTAAGAGGAGATATTTTGAGTTGTCATAGGTTAGAAATCATAGATCAGAAGAAAGTGATTATAGAGCTATTTTTTGCTTCGGCGAATTCCTATAATGTAATCAGATGTATTACAGTGTATAAGTACAATTCTCACTTGTGGTTCATGAGAGTTCTGTAACCATCTCAAAATCACTTTATGCGTTTTAATTCCGAGCTAACCTAACCCTAGTCAACAGACGTCTGATTTTCCTATTTTCTTTCGGTAATGAAATTATAGGCTAATTCCATTCATGTTTATCTATTAAATATCACAACGAGGAACAGTACTGTTTACTGGATAATGTTTAGGATACATTTTATTATCCTTAGTAATCTCAAGATAGATCCACAACTTATTATTAGTCACTTGAGTCCCTAGCAGAACATAGGGCTTAGTAGCACATCTCCATTTCACTCTCTTCTCTACAGTCTTTACAACCTGGCTTCACCACTGCCCATAAGCTTTCATTTCTTTTTCACACGATCTCCTCCACGTCGCCCTCCGACATACAACTCGTCGTTTCCCATTTGCCTTCCATTCGACTTCCTGGTCAGGCCCATGAAGTCCCCAGACGGTCTTCTCAGTGTGTGTACAATCCAACTCAAGGCATCTCCACTTTCTTGTGCATATTTGTTGGGTTTGTTTGTTTCCAGCCACAGTTCCTCCTTGTGTACTCTCATTATTCCGGCCACCTGATCTCCATCTTCAGTATCGAGTGAGCGTAGGCGGCAGCCGTTGTTGTAATGTATATTTGCAGTTTGTTGGAAATGTCTTTCGTAACGCCCCAAGTCTCTCAACCATCTCGTGGAAGCACTGACTTGACTGACATTAGGGTTGAAATCTGGATCTTGTTAACGCTTTATGCTGAGTGCAGTGCAGTGCATTGCAGTAGATCTCCATACTGATTTCAGATTAGTAAAGGCCTGTCTTGCTGTCTTTCTGATGCCAGCTTTGACATCCTCATCTGTACCCTTGCCGCCTGTAGTTGAAACGAAGCTGCTTAGGTAGGTTTGTGAAAGCACCAACTTCGTTTAGATTTCTCTAGCAGATGGAGATTTGTGCTTGTTGTTTTTGGTTGAGTATCTCCATCAACTCTGTCTTATTCTATATTCACCTGAAGGAAGTCCCTTCTTCGCTGTCTCGCATCTTCTGACAACTTGTTGGTTTCCGCTTGTAGATCTTCGAGTTTGTGCAACAAAACATTAGACATATATCATCATCGGCGAAATCCAAATCTTCTAGGGTCTCTTCATCGGTCCAGCCAGCGTATCCCATCTTCTCGTTCTACACAGTATGTTGCATGGTCCAGTCCTGTCTAGTCGGCTACAGTCAGGAAGATCATCGGTGTCAGTAGGCAGCCTTGTCTTACTCGTGTCTTCACTTCAAGGGTGTCACTAAGTTTTCAATTGTGAATCGCTTGACATGTAGCATCATATAGCACATAAATGTTGAATGAGGTTGATAACGGTTTTTGTCACTGAAACCGTAGTGTTGAAGCACCTGCCTGCCAAATTACTCCTCGGTCGATGCTGTCGAAGGCCTTTTCAGAGTGGATGAAGTTGAGGTTGAGTAAAACCGACTGTCATTCTATTCTCTGTTCTATGATGATGCGTAGCGTAGCGTTTCAATTTGATCCGCACGTGATTTGTTCCTCCTTAAGCCAGCCAGCCTGTTCGGTCCGTAATTTCTGATCCAGCGCATTGCCCAGTCTTTCCAGCATGATGCCGTTCAATATTTTGCTTGGGGTGAACATAGACAAGAGTATGATTCCGCGCCAGTTTTTGCAAAGACTTAGGTCTCCCTTCTTTAGGAGTTTGGCAAGATAACCCTTCTTCCAATCAGTAGATAGGTACCTTTCCTTTCTTCTAAGCCTTCTGAAAAAGTGGTGTAAGCATGTTCACTGCTGTCTCTGTATCTGATTCAGTGCTCCTAATGGATAGCTTTCCCTCATTTCAGTAACTTTAGGGCGTTCAGGACTTCACTTCTGCTTTTGTCGGAGAGTTTGTGTCCACTGATAGTTCTGTGACTGGGTTGTTGTTGGTGTTTCTGGATAATTTGCTACTGGTGATCTACTCAAGAGATTTCTGAAATGGTCAGCCCATTGGTTTCCTTCTTTCTCCTTTTTGGTAACTAACTCTCCTTCAGTGTCTTTCACTGGTTTCGTCTGCGTTGATCTCTTCTCGCCCAGATAGTAACCTGGTTATTTGATATAATGTTGTCAGGTCTCTCCTACCTACAGCCTATCCTGCTTCACTTACCAATATGTCGTAGAAGTGTCTTTCGTCTTTCCATGCACTCTTCTTGACTTCTTTGTCCAGTGTACTATTTTATACGTCGTGTTCATTTCCTCTTTTCTTTGTTCATCGCTGCTCTGGACTGCACTGAGTCATCTTCTGCTTCACCATCTTCCTCTCCCTCCTCTATCAGCTTCCATGCATCCGTCGAGATTTATTCCTTGTCTCACTTCTTCTTCATTCCTAACACGGTTATGCAGGTTTCTTTTCACATCTCTTTCAAACAGTTCCAGTGTTCTTCCACGCGTGTTTTCCGAGATCGTGCTTCATGTCACCTACTTTTGTCTGATGACTGACATGAAGATGTTCTTTGTAGCTTCTTCCTTCAATTTCAGTTGTATGTACGTTAAACTTGAACTGTGGTCTATCACTACCAGCTTCTTTAAAGGCTTTCAACTTGATTTTGAAGGAAGGTTCCTTGCACCAGATAGTGAGTGGTATTAACCCACAACTTTTCCTCATCGTGACCTTGTGTCAGGTAGTCTTTGTCTCCACTTTCTTCACATTGAAACGATGTGCATCTGATTTTTAGTGTGTCCATCTCATGAAATCAAATCCATCTCGCTTTTCTGTTTGCTTTTGTGTTTGTACACACTGCCTCCCACCACCGAATCGCTGAATGCGCAGAAATCTGCAAACAGTTCTCCATTCTCATTCATCGTTTCACAGGGTGCCTCTCAACCCATGATGAATTCTTTTTCTGTGTTGTCTGTTCGCAGTCTGGCGTTCATATAACCCATTAGAATTTTGATGTCACTGTTACCATTTAGGGTCTTGTTCATCACTGATTGCAGTTGTCTATAGAATTCCTGTTTATTCTCTTGATCTAAATTATTTTTAATTTGCGTAGCATTGTACAGTTCTCATTTTCTCCTCTTCTTTATCATACAGGTAGGAGGATTTTCTTTATGTTTGGAACAAGTAATGAGTCATTCATGTTGTTTGTATTTAGCACTGATTCTATAAATAAATTTTCAGATATCGGTGTCTCCCTCCACTCCACAAAATTATCTTTAGGAGCTGAGACTATGTCGCACTATTTTGTAGTTGTATTTAATTGCATCCATAGCTATGGCCTAGCTTTATTCTGAATTCTTTATCTCAGCAGGATCTTCCAACCGTGTGCCTAAGCAGCCTAATTTACCCTAGTTGGCTAGTTTCAACCAGATTTTTGACCTCACAATCGTTGCAAAGGACTTGATAAATGAAATTATTTGCTTCAATTGGACCAACAGAAACTCTTAACTACCAAGCGCATTTTGAAGTGAGTTTGTAGGTTCCAGTGTCACTTTAATCCCAGGCTTGTTGAGAATCACCACTTAATAACTTTATGGTAATACTGTGAAGCTTTCAGATTCTTCTGTTAAAGTATTGTCATTATTATTATTATTATTGTCAGTTGTGTTTTCCTAATTAATTCAGGAGGGTACTTTTTGATAAGTTAGTTTTAATGTCTTTAGTCTTCTCTTTTACTGATCAGTATCTTGGTCCTATTGCTTAGATATTTTACCATGAAGACTTTAACTGATATAGGGTGAGATAGACAACAAATTGTGTACGAAACGTGATCTGGTAAATAATAAGTCCAATAAATCAACAGAAATGGAACTATATTCTACCACAGTGCCTAAGTTTTGCTCTTATATCAGTCAAATTAAAAAGCTTTTAGAATGCTTCCTACTTTTAAAGCCATCCTAACAACTAGCGAAATAACCAGTTACATTCCTCTACTTCCGGCTAGAAACAAAGCCTTATATTAAAAAAAAAGGAATGTAAGTGGCTATTTCAACAGTTGTCAGGTTAGTCTTCAAAGTCACTCAAACACAAATTGGATTCGAATTCTTGTATACTTAAAGCTCTAACAACGCTAAGTATGTAGCCTGACCAACTATGAAACAACAGTATCAAAGTTGTGATTAGATCAGTCTTATCACTTCTTTGTACAAGCTATTTATCTACAGAAAATAGTATCTAACTTCCCGTTGTATTTGTTGGAATATTAAGGTGCTGTTGTCCGTCAAACCGTACAGAGTTACTATCCTCGACAGCTGAATTAATACTATTAGGAGGTTTGTGGAGGTTTATTAATTGTTTTTAGGATAGAATCCATCATAGACTGACGCCATCTGGGGGGGGGGAGATTGGAAACCTGAGAGTACCTAAGAGCTGTTTTATCTTAGGGGGGACTCCTCAGAAGTGCACACCCATCAACCCGCACCTTAGAGATCGAACTCAAGACCTACAGATTCCGTAGCCAGCATGTTACTATTTAGCCACTGGGTCAGAATTCACATTTCCTGGAAGCACATTGCTGACGAGTCCCATACTAGGACTAAACAGCTGTCCAGTGCTCCCAGGTTCTTCATGTTCCTCTGACTGATGTCATTTCATGATGAACTCCAACCTAAAATAAATGAGTTAATAGTCTAATAATTTCCTCCAGTTTCTATTCATCCACATCTACTGATAGGTTATTTGAGGCAAAGGTACATGAATTAATCATACAGGTAGTAAACAGCTTTCTATACTATGAATAGTTGTATTATGTTTACATGCTAAAGTTGAAAATGACTGAAGATGGAAAAATATTTGTACAATAGGTTGCATAATGTGAACAAATACTAAATGGAAAGTATACACAAAAAATCTGTTTCATACAAATTATGTCTGACATTACTGACAACTTAAAGGTAATTAAATTCATGTTGTTTAACGTGAATTTCAATAAACAATGAGATCAAAATGTTAAGAGATTTGTTATAGTCGTTAGATCATTAAAGAGGCTGCAGTTCTCAGAAGTCAGTTGTTTGATCAAAGTCTACTTATTGTTGCTTTCATTGATAATTATCTAATGCAGATTTTTGCGAGTGAAACTCCAGAAACAAACTGAACTATGATCATCTTTTTTTTCTGTTTAGCACGACTATCCAAAATAAAATATCACAGGCAACACAAGAATATGATATACTGATGTAAACAATAACTAACACTATGATGTAACTGAATTACAGAAGTTGATGAATACCAATGACTTGTACAATCTAATAGTTATGTGCATCAATGCTTTCGAGCTGTCTATCCACCATACCAATATCCCCCCCACGAGGTACTAAAGACTTCCACATCAACTCAAAATATCATTCATTACTCCCTCATTCACTCTCAATGGGACAATCATAGATGCATTTCAACAGGAAACTACACATCATGTTCAGTGTTGACAGTTGAGAAGAATGAATACTCCTGATCATCACAGTGGATATCACGTCACTCGAGAGGAATGAGTACACATGACTACCAGTTAGATGTGTTATAATAACTGGAGTGAAATTTGAACATGATTAGTAGTAGTAGTAGTAGTAGGTGAATAACAGTAGAATCTATACCGGTGATGCTAAGGATTTGTGTAACAATTTCTACTTGACTCAGTTATTTATTTCATTGAAGAAGATGTGGTCTTGTTATAGGAATAATATTGTGGCTTTTAGTTATCTTCAGTGTGTGGATAAATGTATCGATATTCATCTACAAGTTGATCTGATGAGGATAAATATGTGATGTTGAAGGTTGTGGATTATGCTTCGTCTTATATTTGTAAATAAATTAACAGGAAGAAATATTTCATCTATGCATAATATTACTCGAGAATACGTAAATGCTAGTTTTGCTTAAGTTTGCGTGTTTTATGTTAATAAATGAAATATGTTTGTGGAAATTTAATGATGCAACATCGATATTTGTGAGTAGTTTCTTCTAAAATGTTATTCATAGTTATCAGCGATATGTGATAACTTTCAATCAATATTGTATCTCCCAAACAATTGTAGTTACAGAATGGTCAAAATATCAGAAGTCTTAGAAAAAAATGTGATCATTCCTAGGCAGATTATATTGGGGTAATTTCATGCAGGTAGCTCCTTTCATGAATTTTAACAAAGCGAAAAAATGCAATTCATCACGTTCATCTCAACTTCTTTCAGTTCCTTAAGAAGATAGTTACTTGTAGGAAAATAATGGAAGTGCAGATAAAGAGACATTTCTGAGATGAAATTCACTGAGATTTCATATAGGTAGATTGGTATTTTGGTGTGTTCAATAAGCTTAAACAATGAGAAATGACAAACAAGGCTATTATGTGTGATAGGGTAATAGCGAATCAACATCTTTCTATTCTACTGACGTTTTTAAAGTACTCGGGATTGTGATTGTATATTCTGTATCTTTCATGTATCTAGCTGTGAAACGTTGAAGGCTGTTTATCTCCTTGGTACGTAACGTCTATATAAAGTTCGAAGTTAAATGTGTTGGAAGTCTGTTAAACATGAATTACTGCATTGATCACCTTTCTGTATAAAGTGAATAACTAAACCATCAGTAAGATAATATCCTGAAGAGATTTTACTCTTCTGTTTTAGCCTACTCACAAACTCTTTGGAATAAAATAGGGTGACATAAGTTTCCTATCATTACTACTAAATCTAATTGTTTGTGTTTCTCCGTTAAAAAATTTTGATTACCTTTCAGATATTGTTGGTAAAGTCAAGTTTTTCAAGTAGTTTATTTGATGAACAAAGTTCATGGATCTTGTTAAGCCATGAAAATGGAATTCGTTACTCATAATATGTTTTACATTAGGTGAACTAATGTACATGTATGTTTTAATAAATTTTATAAATTTATGGTATGTATATTGACAAGGTAAAGAAACAAACTCATCATCAACGTATCAGCTATAAATCATTAAAAATTTCCATTTCAATTCAACAATCATTTTAGTGAACAAAGAATATTCTTTTCGATAACTACTTCTTCAGGTTACACATTGAAGAATTATGCATTAGCGATATAGAAATTTCACTTATCAGTTTGTTAATTATATTCTATAGTTGGGGAATTCAACTGTGAGAAGTCATTTGTGAACGTTTATGATGGAACCAGTTGTTACAAGGGTTCATTTCAAAATAGTTGATTATCTAGATGGTTATCTGGCTTATATAATAATACTATGAGATAACAGTTTATCACAAGTGGATGAAATATACTAAGAAGGACGAAATAGGTTAAGAAAACTTCCTAAAGCTATCTCAGATTGTAAAAACAAGAGGGTAACTACAGTATGGAATTAGATTGCCTAAGGCAGGATGATAATGAATTTCTCCATCCCGAATAAGGCCACGGTAATTGTAGAAGTATTACTCGCTTCTTTTGAACACACAACTCATATTGTTTGATGCTGATTGCTCCTGCTTCTGTAGTTTGTAGGATCTTGAGCCGAGTCCGTTTTAGCAAGTTGGTAGGAATGTGGAACCGAACGAAAAACAACCCATTCAAACCCACTTTATGCTTCGGTTTAACCAAGCGTGCTAATATGGAGCTGGTTATGGCCTTTATCATAACTTTACTTAATCATGCTAGGATGCATCCGCGAGCATGGAGAGTTAATTTTCTAGGACAGTAGTCGACGTAACTGGCTCCATAGGAGCAGTCAAACTGATAAACACGACTGGAAGTAGCTAGTCTAGGCAACTCATCTTTCTGTCTAGCTGTCATTATTGGACATGCTGAAAATGAAGTTTGTAACCTACTGGTACAGAAAGTTCTCTGAACTGATCTGCTCAGTTTATGAATTATCAGGTAAAATAATGTACATTTTTAGGATTATCTTCATCGCAGACTGGTATCATTTGGTGGACAGTCTGGTCTGGAACTTCTCATAAGCGCATACTCGTGACTCCGCAGATACTCTGACCTAAGACATCCCATTCTCATGGGAAACGTATTAACCACTAAAACGCTGAGTCGGAAAGCAGTGGTCCATAGTCTCCTACTTCTGTCAACTCATGTTATGGCGCAACTACTAGTTCGTGTTGGCTTCACAACCAACCTGTTTGTCTCACAATTTCGAAAGATCCATCTCAAAGCGCGTCGCTGATGAACGTCGATTACCTTAGATGATAGTCTTTTTATGTCAGAAATTGATAAAATTTGGAAACTGTGAACACTTGAAATCAGATCAAGTGGCTGATTGGTTAGCGTACTTGCAGCGACACCTTATGGTAGTGGGCGTGTACTGCTGAAGAGTCTGCTACTGAGACGAAACAGCTGTCCAGTGGTCCCAGATTTTCAGTGGTCGTTCAACTGATATCATACCGTGATGAATACAACCTTGAGATAATGTATATCTTCCTAAATTGTATCCCAAAATTCATCAATTTTTGCTGCAATAATATTAAAATATCTTTCTATGGATAACCAAATGTCAGAAAAATAAGGAACTGGAGGTTTACTCCCTTCTTTTTTGCATAACGTACCAGGAATTTCTAATTCCCCTTAGGCAACACATTGAAAGCTTTTTATACTTTTGTAGGCGAATGACGAAACGATCTCATGTTGCAATATTTCCATCATAAATATTTCATTTTTGGAGCTATGCCAGATTAAAAACAAGAAAAGTTTTCTCAGACATCAGATCCAAGCACCGATGATTTGCAACCATGCATATATATATATATATGTGGTTGAAGACGATTCGAAAGATTCTTTGATTGACCTGGGTTTGGCGCTTTTTAGTACTTATCAGCATGTGAAATTTACAACCTAGAGAGAACTGATTTCCATCGACAGATTTGAACCCTCCTCACACAGTACAGCAGTCAGTGACGCTGCCACTCAGCTATAGATGCTGTGATTGACATTCTCCAGGACCGGATAATATACACTGATCTTTTCACTAAAACGTTACCAATTCCATGTTGAGTAGTCCTCAGTGTTGACCAAGTTCTATTGATCATTTTGTACACTGGTCATTAGACTGAGACTGATCATAGCTGTACCGTTTAGCTGGTTTTAAATGATTATAAGAGGTCAGCAGGAAGCCTTAGGCCTAGATGCATATATAATGCTTTCGTAAATGTGATCTATCTATGAGCAGAAAATGAAGCGCTGTAACTGGGAGGATGACTACAGTACTCTATCATCTATGGGTTCATTTTACAATGCTTCACGAAATAGCATCCAAAACTTATTTTATTTAGCAGGAAGTATCAACAGTAGCGTAAAATTTTAGATTTTATTTACATTTCCTTGAATACAAAAAGTGAAAATTAGTGAAGGACATCATCATCACTATGGGAAAGGAAAACAAGAGAAGAAAGACAGGAAAGTAGGAGGTAATTTCGCATATTGAAGTGTGTAATTAAAATGACTGACAAGTTTATGTTTAATGTTGTACTAGGAATATTTTTAAGAAAATTCCCGGAAATCGGTTTTCATTTTCTCTTTTTATAATGAAAATTCTGCATTCTTCCCAGATACACAAAATTAACATTTTTCCCAAAGCAGAGTTACATTACAACCTTGTGACTGCACTTTAAAGTTTATGAAAACTTCATCAGAATCTATAACAGAGAGAGAACAATAATATCAGTTAGTGGTAGTTTTAGTATACCCAAAAGCGACCCCAATCATCCTCAGTGTCGCCACATAAAGAAGGTGCATCATACGGTTAAAGTTGAATTTTTGACAATACTAGAATTAGGGTGGCATTTGAACCCATAAACTTGCCAAGAGAAACTTTTTGTAGGCTGATAGATTCATCAGAGACAATTAAAAAAAATAACCCAGTCTATCGATAATGATGTAGTGGCTAAGTCAGCTAGGATAATGGAGCTTAAAAATTAGCGAAAGACAAAATAGTAAACCCCACCAAGATAAGTAATTTGGAGAAAAACTCGACTACCCAACTCCATAAATGACCAATAATGGCACTATAGGGTGGAATAGGGTGACAGTTCCTAAATCCAATAAAGTTAGGCGCCGAAAGCAACTGATCAGGGAATCTTTGTTCATTGATAAATGTAACTGGAATAATTCATCATATATTACAGCTATACAGAAAGTTTTGCTACGAGTGTAACAAAAAAATATGAAACTACTAACCTATATAAGGGAATTTTGAAATAAGTGTGATTACTTTCATACAATTATGAACGATAAATTCTGCCTGAAATGTCATTAAAGTAGACAATACCCTATCACGTTACTGATTGTATCAAATCCAATAAGCAATTATACTCCGTCACGATACCCAAATTTGTCTCTTAAATGAATGTGTGTTAAGTCATAGGTAGGAAGAATTCGCTCCACCATTACTAACTGATCATAAACTAATTTTCTGGCTAGAAATCCTGCTAAAAAATCTTTCTTTATAGGCTTTCTAAACAAACGCAGTTACTTTTAAAGTAGTATTTCTCATTGACTGACATCATATGGAGAAACACTGAAGACCTTAGGGTACTGGACAGGTGTTTCATCGTAGTATGACACTCCTAACTAGTACTCATTGGTGATCACTCTTGGGATTACACCTAGGACCATCACGTTTCGTTCACAATTATTGTTGCTTCTTAAAATAAAGACTGATTGAGCGTAGAAATATATTTCTTTTCGATTAGGTCTTCATCTTGGACTCTACATTAATATATGTAGGTTTACAATTTAATCAAATTACCAATCACGTGGTGTCTCGGAAATAATGATGTAAATAATCAATAGGGTTACTAAAATAGGAAATATGAATATTGATAGAAACAAGAAGGGGAAGAGGTGCACAAAATAAACCTAGAAGTTACATCATGTTGACGGCCACGGTAATGAAAGTAGTCGAACAAACTTCTTTTGGATACAAAAGCTAGGTTTGTAAAGGTGGATTGCAATCGCCTCTGCTATGTGAAGTAACCGAGTGCGTAATCCATGAGGTAAATTAATTGGAATCTGATGGATAATTTTGAAGGCTTTTCCAGTAACCACTTGATGTCCTGTGTCAACTAAGTGTGCAAGTATGGAGCTCTTTATAGTTTTAATTTGTCTCTTGTTCAACCATGATGGATGGTGCTCAGAAATTCGACGATGGAACTGCCTCATTGTACACTCCACAGGAGCAGCTGAATTGATAAATGCATATAGAAGTGGCAGAATCAGGCAGTTTGTCTTTATTTCTTGCACCTAGAATTGCGTGGTTGTAGAAGGCGGGACGTAATTTAGTGGCTGGGAATGCTTTACGCAAGACTCTTTTTATGCGTTGTGTGATGATCCTACTGGCAGTGTCACTCTTAAATTTCAGCTTCAAGAAGATTTGCTTCTAACAGACTGTTGGTGTTCTTGTCTTAACCCTTGTAACATTCACATGCTTATAGTAATGATGGGTAGTGACCAGCAATAACACTAAAATTCATATGCTTAGTTCCAAACTTGTCTGGATAGCCATTCCTACTAGGCAGATCACGGATGATGGCGCACTCTTCCTTTATAGCATCATCTCAGCAAATAGCTGATGCACGGTGTGCTAAGCATTTCACTAGGTTTTTGCCACCATCCGTGATCTGCTTGGTAGGAATGGCTACCCAGACAAGTTTGGAACTAAGCATATGAATATTACGAGGATTAAGAAAACAATGCCAACAATTCCTAAGAAGCAAATATTCTTGAAGCTGAAATTTAAGAGTGACACTGCCAGTGAGATCATCACACAACGCATAAAAAGAGTCTTGCATGAAGCATTCCCAGCCACTAAATTACATCCCGCCTTCTACAACCACGCAATTCTAGGTGCAAGAAATAAAGACAAACTGCCTGATTCTGCCACTTCTATATGCATTTATCAATTCAACTGCTCCTGTGGAGCGTACAATGAGGCAGTTCCATTCATCATTGATGATGATGATTATTTACATCATTATTTCCGAAACACCACGTGATTGGTAATTTGATTAAATTGTAAACCTACGTATATTAATGTAGAGCCCAAGATGAAGACCTAATTGAAAAGAAATATATTTCTTCGCTCAATCAGTCTTTTTTTAAATGTCTAAATGGGAATATTCAATGTGTTGAAAGCTTTTTACGATAATCTACTTTGTTTTTCTGTTTACTTTAGTATGCAAGAATATGAGTAATAAAACAGAAACAACTTAGCGTTCGTCACTTAATTAGAAAATAAGTATTTTCACTAAGCACAGAGAATGCACATAAGTGAATTTCAGGTCGATTCACTGTAAGTTAACTAGACTCATCATATTAATTTGTGCTCCCATTAAGATAATGTCTCCTGTCAGCAGAAGTAATTTGCAAAATCTATACATTTGTATTCCAAACTCTATAAAACTTAACAAACTGGTAAAACAACTAAATGTTGCTAGTGAGCAGACTTGCTCTTCGTTTGATCATTAAAGTGTCTTCTATTAGTTACTAAGGTCAAGACTTTCGGCTGTCTCCAAAACTGTTTTGAGTAAAATGTGATTAATATAGGTTTATTAAGAAATTCTTACGGAAGCACAAACAACGAAAAAAAACAAAAAAATCCTTCCAGGGCAATTACAGATTAGTCATGGTGGTATACAAACCTACAAACTCACTCAAAGATAAACTTTGTCGGCTGGCTTCAGGATCCGATAGAATCAATTCAGCAAAATAATATAATCTATCGAATACCAGGTAATGACTGCGAGGTCAAGTATATAGGTCAAACTAGTCGGTTGGGGTCAGTTAGAATAGTGGGACATAGGAATTTGGCTAAATATAGAATAACAGACCTAAATAAGATCAGTAATCTAGACAAAGGAGCTCGGATGTGTAGAAGTAGTATTCATCATTGACTGACATCAGTTGGCGAACCACTAGAAATCTGGGAGCACTGGACAGCTGTTTCGTCCTAGTATGAGACTCCTCAGCAGTAGGCACCCACGACCCGGCCAGGGGTTGAACTCAGGACATTCAGGTTTCACGGCGAACACGTTAACCATTCAGCCACAGGGTCGGTTTCCAGTGGTTCATAATTTCCAACTTCTGTCAATTCACGACATAGCGTGACTGTCATCCAAGTTCTTCAGTTAGCATCCACTTCACTTCCGACTGGTTGACCCCACAGTCCATGATGAATACTACTTCTAAATTAAAAATCCCATTCATCTTAAAAATATATAGCTCGGATATTGCTATGCATGGATTAACACACAACCACACAATAGGGTGGGTGGGATAAAGCCGCTGTACTTAAGTTCCATATAATTAGGTAGAGAGGGAGAGAGATTGATTACTGAATCGAATCAACCAACAGTCAGCACATGTAATAGGCATGACGCAACACGTAAACCAGAGATATGGAAAATTTTGCTACCAATAAAACAACTCATATAAGGTGACATAACTATAAAAATCAAATGTCGGAAGTAGTGTGATTGTACACTGATATGATAATGAGGAATGATGATTGATGCTCGGAACGTGGTCATCAATTAAATAATACTAGATCACTGTGTGTGTTATAAATCAAACAAACAAATCTGATAAAATATGGTTACGCACCTGTTCCGGAAATATAGGATTTACTGTAACCCTTATAACGAAGAAAGCAAGAGAATTAGGACAATGTAAGAGATGCTTGGAATTTGTGGAGTTAACTAACATGAATATGGACAATAATTTATGTCCAAAACATAATCCAGTAAGTAATAGTTTTTCAATGAGTAATACATCTAATAAACAGACTAAAGCCGAATGCTGTATGATTTCAAGTTGAATGTCATATCAGTTCAGGAATATCACTAAATACAATAAAGTTTAGCTACTTTCGGTGTAATGCATCCTTTTATAGATCCAAGATAATTTGATTCTGAAACATTTATGTCTGTCGAGAATTTGTATGAAATATTCAATAGATCTTGTATTGCTGCAGCTGATTCTACGCATTATTTTGATATTTGTACTTCCTTATGAATATAGATGGATGGATATTTCTGCTATGTCAAATTATTAACAAGGATAATGATAATATGTAGTGTATTACGTTTGATGATTACTTGAATTACAAATTGGGCTTGGTGTGCGTATATGTGCTCATAGTTCTTATCATATATGTGTTGTAAAAAAAGCTTGTTGTATCTTGAAATAGGAAGCGTTCAGCAGTAGAATAAAATACTGCGAAACATGTATGAAATGCAGCCTTCAAAGAAAACAGATTTTTCTCTATGATGTATTATTGGGTTGTCTTCCTACAGATGGCACTTGTATTCAAACCGAGTAACTACAGGCTTTTAGTTAGGCAGGATTAATTTAAGAAAATCACAACTTCAGCCTCAGGTAATCGGGAAAACAGTGTTACTGTTGTGAGTTGTCACCAAATGACACTTTTTTTATTTGGAACCATCCCTTATTGCATTTTGAGTAGTGTCATACCCAGTTTTTCTTGAACCTTATGAAGTTTTACAGTTAGTTTCACTGCACAATAATTTAACTAACTTCATGTTGAATAGCTGTAAATTGTGAACCGAAAATCTTCAAAAGTATGGATATATAATTACTTATATTACTGGCTGTTGTACAGGGAGTGTTTGAATTCGCATGTATGAGTAGAAGCTATCACTGCAACCCAGGACATACGTTTCCTTTTGTCTGAATCTCATTAGGTGGATGCTTCTGGCTGCCAGTGAGTGAAATTGTTCTCACTAACATCAGAAGCCAGGACCAGTCGCTTTAAACACCAGAGTGTTGTCAACATGGCCAGTGAGTCACGATGGTCACCCTTCGTGAGATGGATATAGTAAAAATATTATAGTGTGTAGTTTCCTATCGTTGATTGGACTGAATCATTCGGCCACAATAGTATCACTTTTGACATTATTAACTAGTAGGCAAGTACTTCTGGGTGATGAGTCCCAAATAGGATGAGACGTCAATGCCTATCATTTATATCAAACTAAGAATATCAGGGATATTAAAGCATCCGCACAGGTCAGGCGATCAGTTCAGTCCAATCAGCTACAACTATTTGCAAGCTATAATGTCATAAGCATTTGAAATAGTTTGGAACTATTTTTTTAAGGCATAAGTAACTTGACTTCTGCTCTCCGATTTAGCTATCACATGTTCCCCACAGAATGAGAAGACTATGATTTTAAATGGTTTATTGTCTCCACTGGATGGTTTTTTATATCAGTAGTTAGTCACAACTTACATAATTTAACATCTAGATAAGAAGAATCCAGTATTATGAAGCGTATTTAATTCAGCCCAAAAGATTCTCCACAAAATGTATACACTTGAACCAATAATGACCTTGAAGAACGCAATGAGAACACCATTTGCTGAATAAGATCATGTCATTTAACTTCATGTGTTTTACATCATCTGTATACAGACGAAACAAATAAGTAAATAAAGTTGTTTATCTATTTGACTATCTGAGATAGTCAAGGTTTAGCAGACAAGTATTGATACTGGGTGATGATTGAAAGTTAAATGAAATTGTAGTGCCTGGATCGAATCCGATGGCAATCCACATTTTCATTTAACCTTTAATCACCAGTCAGTATCAAATAAAACTGTAACACATATTTATGCACCTTAGTATAATCGTAGCTTGCTCAAATTTTCGGTGGTCAAAATATTTTGCACTGATAATATTACACAAAATCACCCCAGTTGAACTTGTTTTATTTATTCAAGTGACCATATATCGTATTATGTAGACTCAAACATGTTAAGAGCCTATCCCTTCGTAATTTTACAGAAAAATCTCGCGAAAACTTTATTGTAAAGAGCAGTAGACTCCTGAATGACGAAAAGTGGATTGTATAAGTATTATTTGGAAAACATTAACTCGTCAAGGTAGCAAAATTTTGAATAGAGAAATTAAAACAAATAATTTCAAGTGAATAAGAATAGATCTTGTTTACAGAATACTGTGAAGTAGATCTTCTTGAAGTGCCTTTCAAATCTTATTACTGATAATTTCATCGTATTTCCTAAATAAATATGTAGGAAATACCTGATATTCTGCATTCACAAATTTAAGGGCTATGAAATCATAATTAGGATTGTTTGCATCTAAATAACAGTACGGTTGATGCATACAGTCATTGCAGTATTTCTCTTGCTATACTAACAAGTAGGCCTTTAGCCCATTTCACTTTTTACTATCATTCCCTCAAAATATGACTGTTCTACTCCTTTAAATCTTCATAAATAGTTCGAAAATCTTATTTACCGACTTTATAGATTTCAGTAAGAGTCGTCAGCTGGATACTCCACATACATAATTTCATACACTCTTGTGCAGTAATAGAATGCATACACAGAATGCAGAGTAAGACATTGAATGAGACATGGTATCGCATGGTGACACCGAGTGGATCATCTACTTATATCAAACAAGTCCAGGATCAGGTTAGAAGGGTGTAATGAGTTGATAATGAAAAATAAAAGGACTAGGGATGGATTACATCATTTTGAACAGAACAATTAGTAGCCAAGTAGATAGCTTGATAATGGTGTACACTAACAGAATATAGGCGTTAGGTGAACGAAGTATTGATGATAGTTGTAGCTAAGACGTAGTTAAGAAGAGGCTAGACAAGGTCATCAAAAAGACATCATCCAGCTAAGGTAGTACTTGTGAGCACCACCAGACGGGTATTGCAGCAGTCAGTGAAAGATATGACTCCAATCCTTGATACATCTAACTGTATATACCAATTCGAATGTACTTTTCGGAGTAAATACATAAGTCGTACGAAAAGGCGTCTGTCTACTTGCATGACTGAGCATTTACCTAAATGGTTGAGGCAAACCAAGTCAAAAATCTGGCAGAGTTTGATTAGGAAACACTTAATGGATTATCGACATGATGTTGACACCACTAAAGCCTTCCCGGTTGTCAGCAGATAGTGGAATAAGAAACTGCTTACAACCGTGGAAGCATGTGCGATTAGAGTTCATAAACCGAGCCTATGTGCACAGAAAGAGATGGTAGTCACCCTAAATCTATCACGGTAGAGGTGTTGAATTATTTTGAAGTTATTTATTTTTATTTGTAAATATCTTATTTCTCCACTTTATTTCTTCCTATACTTCGCATACTTGCCTCTTTACCGTCATTCTGCTGTAGTATCATGTTCATTTGAACTTCTTCGCTCAACAGTCAAATAACTTATCTCCATCTTTGTTATCATTTTTATCGTTCAACTATTACTCAAGGTTCCTTTAGTTTTACACTGTTACCAAGCTTCTTAATTGATGCTCATTTACCTTGCTTCAAAATCACGTAATTTTCGCTCTTTTCAATATTCATATTCTCATTTTTATCATTTTCATAATCATTATTATCACTTACTCGTATTATTATTACTATAATCAATGTTTCTGTTTACCTTACATCTATATTCTCTTAGCGTGAACCTTTATCACGCTAGCTATTTGGCTACTAATTGTTCTGTTCAAAATGATGTAACCCATCCCTAGTCCTTTTATTTCTCATTATCAACTCATTACACCCTTCCAACCTGATTCTGGACTTGTTTGATATAAGTAGGTGATCCACTCGGTGTCACCATGCCATGCCATGTCTCATTCAATGTCTTAGTCTGTATTCTGTGTGTATGTCTTCCATTACTGCATAACAATATATAAAATCGTGTATGCCGATTATCTATCTGGCTGAAGAGTTCTACTGATAATCTGTTCAACCACTTTCATTACCGTGACGGTTAACATGATGTAACTTCTAGTATTATTTTGTACACCTCGTCTCCTTCTTGTTCATATCACTATTCATTTGTTTTCTTATTATTACGTAATCGCCTATTGTTTATAACTGAATACTCATCAAAATATTTCTCATTTTAATAGCCCTTTCTATTGACTATTTACATCATTATTCCTAAGACATCGTCTTCATGACTTACTTAAAATCTATGTTTATTGTCCACCAACCCCCCACAACGAGATTGGTAGTTTGACTAAATTGTAAAACTATATATTAGTGTAGAGCCTAAAACGGAGACCTAATTGAAAAGGAATATATTTCTTCGTCTAATCAGTTTTTTTTCTGAAAAGAAATTGGTAGAAGTCTGAATTATTTCAGACAACACAGTACAGACAGTTAAAATTAATTGTATTGAAACAAAAGACTTTCAGTAAAGAGTCACTTTTATTTTATCGACATCATTCTCGGAGTTTCACAACATCTTATGAATATTTACCTGACAAAAGAAATAGAATGTTTCATCAGTTATTTCCGTTCTTATTGTTAGTCTGGAGACGGGGAAAAAAACTACGTATTGTCTAACATTAAAGTAAGGAAAAGGACTTATTTATCAAACTGACACAGTAATAGGTTACTTATTTGACTGATGTATTACGGTTAAAAGAATTGAAAGATTGGATGGGAAATAAGAACTCAAAGGGTAGAAAAGTATGATGTGAGATTTAATATACTAGTGAGCAGGTGAAAGAAATGCAATTGTGGTAAAATGTGCTTGCCGGTCATGTTGACTGCAAGTGAAGTGATTGGACAATCTTTATGTTGACATGCAGTTCATGATTAAAAGTATGAATTGATATGTCTTCCACAAATTCAGGTATACAAATCTTTCATGAAGCTCACATGGAATACATAACTGACACTGAAGTTACTGTCTTGCATCATAATAATGTTTCTAGTCTCGACAAAGGTGTTAAGTATGTTCTTTGTGCCTTTTTGGATTACTCATCACCCTTTGACTCTGTTCCTAGACCACTTGTGTTAAATAAGCTTGCCATAGTTCACACTGATCCATGGCTTACAAAATAGCTGCACTCTCATTTTTTTCAAAGGAAACAGTACACTATTCATAAAAGAATGCGCTCCACTTCATTGCTTACTTAAGCTGGTGTGCCTCAAGGTGCTGTACTTTCTCCTTTTCTGTTTTCCCTTTTTTTGCACGATTTGCCTTATTCTGTTGAAACTAATTTTATCAAGTATGCTGATGACCTGACGATTTCTATTCCAGTCAACTCTTCTTTGGTTGCTCGAAATTAAATGAATTCTTGTCTGAAGTTGGTAAATGGTCTCTCTCAAATGGTCTCAAACTAAACCTCTCTAAATGTCACACCGTTAGTTTTAGCCTCAGGCGTAAACAAGACTTAGCTGGTTAAATCTCATGGCACCTGCTGTATCAGTGGTATTTCTGCAGAAAGTAAATCGAGTGTGAACTATCTTGGGTTGCGTTTTATTTCTGACCTTTGTTGGTTGTCCCATATTTTATTGACTTGTGAAAAAATCTTTCGTTTAGCCTATTACGTAAAGAAATTGAGGCTTTCTGGTATAACTCAAATGCTTCTTTTACAATTTATTAATTCCTGCATTTTACCTATTCCTCCACTCTGTTGTTCCCCATTAATCTTTCCTGATCTTCTTAAAAAGGACTATGTTATGTTGCATAGGGCTTTGAAGACTGTCAGCAAGGTGAGTGGTGTGTCTCTGGATCAACTGATTAACATTGTAGTTGATCGATATATAAATTCCTGCAGGCTACTAGCTACAGAAATGTTGACTGACAGTGAGCATCCACTTCATTTACAGCTCTCTCCATGTATCTCCTCATAGGGAGGACAAGGAGAAACTACATAAGACTGACTGTATGCTCGTACAGCTAAGTATAAGAATTCGACTGTACCTTACTTTGCACGTATATTTTGTGAGGAAAAAGGGGTGTTAGAACAGAAACCATGCATCAACTTTGTGACAGTTAAAAATCTCATTTCAATAATTTAACTTACAATGTAAAATTTTCTCGTTTTTAATATTCTTCACATAACTTAAATTTGTATAATAAAACAATTCAAAAGGCTGCAAAGTAGTATGTATATACAGATATATTTTGTTGTTATTGCAATATATATATTATGTTGAGAATTCCAAATTGTACCACTAATTGTTTTGGAATAAAGTGCATTATTATTATTATTATTAGTTCCGGACTTATCGAGTAGTCACAGTCGATGCACTAGATACTTTCCTTACTTCTTTGTGTTATCAGGCTTGCATATGACTGAAAGTACTTTTGGAAAGCGAACGCTAAATTTGGCTTATATACCTTATTCTACAGGACCAGGTGAGTTGCCAAGCACACCCTGATGTGTCCAAAAGACATAGCATGGTATATGAGGTCTTTCTCACTGTATAACCCAGACAGTTTACCCTTATTTCTTCTTATAACTCATGAAAAAGGGATTTAAGGAAATATTTGAATGGTTGACCAGTTCCACCGTAGTAATTTCAGCGATGAAACCTTCAGAATAGCCTTCTTTCTCCATTACATTTTTTAAAATAAAAGGTTATTGCTCCAAAGTAATAATACTTCAAATAAAATGGGTTCCAGAGCACAACCATAAAAAGTCGTAAGTTATCAGTTCTACATGGATTTTCAGAGAAGAGATGTCTTGGCTGTAACATTACCTTATCTTTTAGTCTTATGTATGAGAAGGTTAACTTTGAACCAAGACCTTTCTCAAGTGTTAACTGCATTATAGTGAAGGAGTAAGAAGGCAGACAACAAGCAAGGTGTATTGTCAACCAGTGGGGCGATAGTCGTCAGATGTGGTAAACATTGCACTAAAATCGTCGTTTGCAAAATGTGCTTCGTTTCCTCTTCTGCTTCTCTCTTAACTTGCTCTTCATAAACTCTTATCAGCAACATCCACTGTAATACGCCTGCTTTATCCCTTGCGTTGCTCTTGGCAGAATCCTTTCCCATTGCTGGTAGTTCCCTATGATTTCTGCCACCCTTCCAACATATACTACTTATATTCATTCTTATCAGTGACGCCCACTAGAGTAGGATGAAAGTTGTATTACTGCACCTGTCAGTCATCTTGGAAAAATGTATGTGTCCTAGCTTCAACCTGAAGAAATCAGTTTAAGATTAATCTGTTTGATTTAATGGAGTGATATTATTTACTGCATGATATTTTGAGCACAACTGTTTGCTCATCAATTTTTGGTATTAATATGAGCTACAAATTGTGCTTTGAACATCATCCAGCAAAAAAGACCATCAGTCAATCAATATCAACATAGGACCAGACATTACTGCGTAACGGTCCGAGTTGCCACACCTCTTATCAGTACATCAAGTAGAAAGGTAGTGAGGTGAAAGATGAAGATAAGAAGATTCAGTCAAAAGGAATATAAAGTACGAAAAGAGACAAAGGAAGAACGAGAAAACGGTGAGATTCGGAATAGTGTAGTTAAGATGAGGATAATGTGTGTATACATCTGCGCCACTCACATCGCTTCTCAGCCATACCACCTAGAGTCTCCAACCACTGGTTCCTCTTGTCCCGCCAACCCCAACCACCTAGCCTGCACCGCCCCACATGGCTAAAACCAACAGTCAGAGACTTCATATATTGGTGCCATGTTGTAGTCTGGCCACCTCAGGCCTTTGTCCAGCCTCGACCTACTTCGGCCAACATTGTGTGACGAGACAATCGGTGACTGGGCATGCGTAACACATGTCCCAACCATCTCAATCGATGAAGGTTCATAACCTCGTCTACTGATTTACCTCTATTCCCGAAAACTCTATACCTAACTTCTGCATTACTCATGTGGTGACACCACGGTATACGTCCTACACTACGAAGGCCACGGTGGTCAAACACTTGAAGACTTCTTATATCTTCCACTTTCAATGGCCATATTTCACAGCCATACAGTAGAACAGAGCTGACTGCTGTGCAGTACACGCGACCCTTAGTAGACAAACATATATCACGGCAGTGCCATAGGTGGCGCAAATTGGCAAGAGCCATTCGAGCCTTTTTTATCCGTGCAGAGATTTCATTGGCCACTGACCGAGGCACCAGGGCTGATCCCACTTCCCAGATAAGTGAAGTGGTCGACACTACACTCTATTGTTAACCGTAACACCGTTGAAAACCATTACTGGAGCAAACATTTGCATTTGGGTGGTGAGAACTGCATCCAAAACATTCTCGAATTCCCACTCAAAGTGTTCTGAAGACTCTGCATCTTGTCAGCGTCTCCACCTAACAGGACAATGTCATCTGCATATTCTAGGTCTAATGAAAATTGTCCACCGATTATTTCAACGTCTGCGTAATCAGATGACGAAATGGAGACCTCCATAAGAATATCTGTGATGGAAGTGAACAAGAATGAAGACAGTGGGCATCCTTGACGGACACCACTCGGTGAGCATAGCTCCCTGGGCAACTCACCGGAGAGCTTTCAATATGGTGATGTATTTACTCGGCACGCCTTTCAGTGAGAGACATTACCATAAGACGTCTTGATCAACGAATTCAAATGCCATCTTCAAGTCGAGAAATACAGCTATTGTCGGGCGTCTTTAAGCGTGCCCATGTTCCAGGACCTGGCGCAGTGTGAATATTTGGTCGATACACCCGCGGCCGGTCTAAAGCCTGCTTGGTTTTCTCGGGCTTGCTGTTCCAGAGCTCCACTCAGGCGTCGGAGGACTATAGAACCTAGGATTTTGGATACTATGTTCGTCAGGCTGGTTCTTCTGTGGTTATCACAAGAGGACTTCTCGAAAATAAAGACAATATAAGTGTTTGTTATATGAACCAGACTAGTATAGTGTAAAATTTACACTTACGACACTGTCTCAGTCAGTGGGAGTTTTGGATTGAATTAGACAACACTTAAAGAGGATACACTCTTCCAAAAGTAATCAACCTATTATCAGGAAGATATACAAAGTTAAAAGAGTCATGAAATGAATGCATTGAGATTTGATTCCTGACGGTTTTCAAGATTCCAACTTACTATGGGCTAATATGAACTGGACAAAAAGTAATTAGATATCAAGATCTAACAAAAATGGGTTTCAATCCCAAACGAATAAAAGATTTTGGTCAAACCAGCGTCGACACTGAAATAAATCATGAATTAGAAAACCTCATTGGTAGGTATTCAACAAGAAAATGTCGAAAGCTCTTCTTATGAATACCTCATTATCCGTAATTCATAGTATGCAATTTTCCCGCTGATTGACAAGCTTCGAAGTGGTATTTTTTTAAACTTTTCACTGCCAGTAAACAATGCCCGCGTTATTTCAAATATATTTAGACGTTTTCGACTATCCTGGATGTTGACTGGAGGTAATTAAATTACTTAAAAGGGTCCAGTAAATTAACTTGATGACATCCAGAAGACAGATAAGTTTGATCAATTTTAGGTGCACCATTTTTTCTCTTAGTTCATTACGTATACTGTAATCCAGTTTGAAACTAAAACGAATGTGCATCTAGTTGTTCCGATGAATGGATGGCACTACGTAGTGAACTTGTTGCAATTAAGCAGTAATCAGACATTAGCTAACAAATCAGTAAAGGTTACAATTATAATTGAGTTGAATTAGGGTAATACTGCGATTAAAACACGGAGTTGGTGAAGTGGTTAACCACAGCTTAGTAAGGCTAACGAAGAACAAAATGTAAGAAGTGATCATGTACACTTAAACAATAGAGGTGGACAAATTTATACGCTGAAATCTAATCTTGCAGAATGGAAGTAGAGATTGATGACTAAAGCTTGTTTCATCGAACCAACAACGAGCATTCTTTTCGAATATTTGGAAAATTTCAATATCCATGAGATAAAGGGAAAAGGAGAAGCAGAACTATAAAGTTAGAGTGTCAGTTTTGTGGAGTTACCATTGATACAACCATGAGTTAGAAACATTATCGTTAAAATACTAGTTTACATTGAAGTTTTTATCCAACAAACAAATTGACTTGGAAGTAAGTGAAGTAGGATTGACAAGTAATGAGACGACCTTCAAGTTTCAGTAAGTATAAAACAGGATGAATAACTTGATATTATGGACAAATCCTTATACGGTAATTATTCTGAAATTGAGGAGAGTACGTTGAATTTGCACTCTATTAGTAAGAGAATCTGGTCAAAGAACACATTATTCGGATCGACTTTTATGGATATTGTAGTCTACATAAGATGCCAACGAACTCAATGTGCCAATATTTCTATAACCACTAGAATAGTTGTATCGACTCTATTCATGCATAAGATATTTAGATTTGGGTGTACGCAGTGTGTCTTCAAACGTCAACACATTCAAACAACAGAGTAGACCTTAATAATATTTACTGATATGTTTGATTTCCCACTGTTTTACAGGATAGAACTGATCGTTTTCGATACTTTATTCGAGACATAGTGGGAAAAACATCACACACTGGGGTGGAGTTACATTCATCTGGTGAGTGGGACGAAATCCGTGTCCTGGATTCCTGCGATAGCCACCACCAACTGAATTGTAAAAATTGTAAAAAGCAATAGTTATTAAATGTCTTATAAACTTCTAAGACGTTTTCCGATTTTCTAAGTCAATCAAGTAGTTAGTTCCCTATCTCGGTGACGTAGTTTAAAACTCATTGAAACAAAGTTCTTTCCTTTAAGAGACGATTGGTTTAAAGACGCAGAGTAAATCAACAAGGTTGTATTTAGTATAAATGTATTTATATGATACCGTCGCTGATTGGACCGAAATCAGCGGTCTCTATTGGCATATCAGATACTACGCGGATGCCTCGATATTACCAGAGTTCTAATAATGTTACTGATGCATCGTGGATAGCAGTAGAATCCAGGAGGCGCATTTCTTCCTATTTGGTACTCATCAAATGGATGTATTTGCTTCCGAGTGAGTGATGTTGTTCCCACCAGGATTTGAACACGGGAGCGATCGCTGACGAGTCCCAAATAGGATGAAATGCACATCCTGGATTCCACTGCTAGCCACGATCCATCATTAGCATAATTAGAACACTGGCAATATCGAGGCATTCGCACAGGAGCTGATATGCCAATAGAAACCGATCAGTTCGGTCCAAGCAACGACGGTATCATATAAAAACAATTTTACTGAAAACTATACCCGTCGAGCGAGAGAAGTGGATATCGTGGCTCGGTGGTGTAGTGGATAACACATTGGCGTTGGAAGCGATCGCTCCTGAGTCCGAATCCCGTCGGGAACAACATCACTGACTGCGTCCAGCTGACGAGTCTCAAATAGTACGAAATGCGCGTCGTGGATTACACTGCTATCCGCTAACCATCATTACTAGAAATATAAATTACTCTGAAAACAGCAAAATATCAACATGAAATTTTACAAATTTTCCACTGAAACACTTTTTTTACTCCAGTAGACAGAAAAATATATGGTTGCTGACTTACATGAAAATTTTCACTGATTTGAAATATGAGATTTGTTTTACAATGCTTTACAGGTATTGTTTCACTTGCATCATGATGACATTGAAAAACACAAAGTAATCCATTCTAGAAGATTTTCTTTTCAACAAAACATTTTCAGCAAATGAATGAATTTATTTGTATATTAGTATTCATCAAGGACTGACATCAGTTGAAAAGCAATTTAAAACCTGCGGCAACTACATGGCTGTTTCTTCGTAGTATGGGACTCTTCAGCAGTACTCGATTGCCAACTCTCTTGGGATCGAACTAAGGACCTTAAGGTTTCAAGGCGACGGCGTTGGTCACTGAGCAACTGGATCGAAATTCAGTGGTCGACAGTTTGTTAGTTCTGTCGATAACCTGAATGATTAACAAGTTTGTAGTGAAACCTGAAGGTCCTCATTTTGATCCCTAACAGGATAGTAGCTGCATTCTACTGAGGAATCCCAGACTGGAATGTAACAGCTGTCCAGTGGTCGCAAGTTTTCAGTGATTCTCCAAGTGATGTCAGTCCATGATGAATACGACCTTAAAAGTTAAATCCTCATTAAACTTATTATGAATCTATCACTGGCTAATAGGTCAACATTAGGTCATCATAAGAGAATATTCTAGAGTAAAATTGTGGATCGATTTTGAAGTTCAAAGGAGACTGGACAATCAGATGTGTTTCAAGAAAATATGCAGTTGATTAGCAAAGATGACTACTAGATGAACAGGTTAAAATTAATTGTAGTCAATTATCGAAGTAAAGTCTTATGCAAATGACAATCAGTCAGTAAGAGTAAGATTGAGTAATGAAGAAAATTCAAGGAAGAACTACGATCACGTCAAGATAAGAGAATAAACGTGCATCTTCTGTACTCAGAGCTAAGGCTTTCATTGTTGGATTGCCAATACCTCTACTATACATAAGTGAGGAATCCCTACTCCTTTTAAGACCTTTGGTTTGACCTTTTATCTAATTTTGAAACAAGACTGTGGGGTATGTATGGGATATGATCAGAGTCGATCAAATGCCTTAAGATAAAACTTTCGATTGACTTTTGTTCTCCTCTAGACAGTCAAGTAAGATAATGCTCATAGATGCATTTGGAAAGATTGCTCTTTGTACTGCTTACATAATCAGTTTCATAAAAGCAAATAAACTGTGTCATACTGAACTGACCAACAAATCAAAGAAATTGCAGGTCAGAATCGTTTCTGTCTCAGTCACCAATAACTACAGATAAAATTTAATTCCATTTAAAGTCGTGAGCACATTGTTCGTTGTTTCCCGAACTATTTACTTGAGTTTCCAACACAGTCTCAGTAAAACTAGTCCAAATTTTTAATTTTCATGTTATAACAAGACTCAAATTCAGTTCTTGAGTGCACATTGTTTTTCGACAGTTACTAAAGTAGAAATGTGACATCAACATAGTGTGACGCATCCTTTATCCTAATGCACGTATTTCAGTAGTGTATGTGTGCATTTGGGAAACATTATGATGGGCCTCAACTTTCGTTCAAATATACCGCCGTCAATAAGACCTCTAAGTCACGCATCATACTTCCTACTTCAAATAGAACTGGAGAAAACAGTTTATTCCAGTGAAGTAGAATAATAAATTTCTGACATCTCACAACATCGTGGAAATCACCTATTCAGAGAATAAAACCTGTGCAAGTTATCGAATAGTTTAAATAGTAAACGGTGATGAATCAGATCACATTGTCTATACATCATCAAAATATGAACGTGAATGCTGGTCAGGATGCGTTTACAACTTGTTTTTCTTCATGAGTTAATTAGTCTGGAGTTCAAGGTGACATGTCTCACATTGAATCAACCATCCTCTCGAACACCATCAAATCACGTATTTGGCTCAGATACGTAGATGATACTTCCGTGATTTAAAAAAGATCTAGCTTCAGAACCTTTTCGAAGTTAATCAACACTTATTCTCCACATATCAAGTTCACATGTGAACATGAAAATGCAAGCAGGGAACTATCTTTTTCAGACTGTTTAGTTAAAAGGAATGGAAATGGAAGTCTAAGTTCATCGACTTATCGGAAACCAACACATTCAAATCGATATCTTGATTTCAACTCAGCACATCCACTCAGTACGAAACTTTAACTTGCTCGGAACTTATTCAGGAGAGCCGCAAAGCTCATCACGGATGAAGACGACAGGCAAACGGAAGTAATATATCAGATATAGTATATTCTAATAACTACCCGAGAAACTTCACTCAAAAGATCCGAAAACATGAACAGTGGGACCCAAGAGAAAATTCAAATGATGATTCTTGGATTGGCACAATAGTTTTACTATTCCGCCAAGGTACAACCGATGAGTTACAAAGAATCTTAAGAAAGCACCGAATCAGGACCTTTTACAAGACAACCAGCACTCTGAGAAATGCTCTAGTCCACGTAAAAGATAAAGTTCCTTTTATCTCCACACAAAATTGTGTCTACAAATTAGGCTGTGTCGACTGTGATGTTTATTATATTGGAGAATCATACCATGAGATCCTCATTAAAGCGAAAGAATATGCTATGCCAAACAAAACGACCACGGAATAATTCTGTAGAACTAGAGAACCTACAAATCAAGTCGGCGATCGCTGTTCACGCCATGTATCACAGTCACAAAATCGATACTGAAAATATTGAAATTATTCAAAAGGGATTTTCAAACTACAAAGAAAGAAGTAGTATTCACCATGGACTGACATCAGTTGGGGAACCATACATTACAAAGAAAGAAGAATAACAGAAGCATTTCACATTATGTTGAATCCTTATGGACTCGGGTAACAGAAAGGAAGGCTTAACTATCCGACCAACCTCGACAGTATTCCCAAAAACAAAAACAACACGTCACACATCATCTGATCAAAAGCATGTACACAACAACAAACCGAATTTTAAAGCAACTGGTCCCTTTGATAAATTTGAACAGCGTAATGAGAAGACGAAGATTATCTGAAACATGTGATGGTATTAGCGCTATACATTTCGAACAACCTGATGATCACACATCGACTTGTCGAACTATTTATGTGAAAATTCACGAAAAGGGTCAATGATTGAAGTTAATAGGAAACATCGGAGGAATAGGAAGGGAGAGAAATAAAAAAGAAAAGCCTTACTCTTGGTATGACAATTAAAATCAATACTACCAAGGTAGGTTCAACATGAGTACGAATTGTTTTGTATACATACAGGGGGTTTAAATTTACGGATGTCAAGAGCTTCAATAAATTTAAGCACTCGGTTCTGACCACTTGTATGTAGTACTTTAAAGGCTGTCTTCATGTCTATCCTATGATTAGTTTCTAGTACATGTTTAGCGATAGACGAAGATGGATGTTTGTCACCTGCACTTATCGAATCTGTTGAGGTCATTTGTTTTTGTAGCCACTTAGGTACATGTTCAACCTTCATTAACTGAATATCACGATTACTCCTCCCTGTGTATGTGTGGCCACATATACGTGTACTCGTTCGATGTAAATTCTTTATTAACTAATGTACCTCTAGTAAAAACAATTAATATTTCATGTGACTATATTTCTTCTAACAGTCTTATATTCCCTATCCCTATTAATTTTTTAAAAGATTTACTGTTATTATGCACTGATAAAGTTGAATTCACATTCTAGGGCGAAGACTTTCAACAGATTGATGATGTCGCAATGGGTAGTCCATTAGGACCGTTGCTAGCTGATGTATACATGTCATATGTTGAAAACATGGCTGACGATCTCATCGGAAGGGTTTCACTTTATAAGAGATATGTTGGTGATATAGTCATTATATTTGAAAAGCCTAATGATGCAATGTGCCTGCTACAGAAAATGAACACGGCTCAGAATCACATTAGCCTAACTTGAGAACAAGAGACGAACAACCAGCTACCGTTCCTAGACGTATTGCTCAGTCGACGGGAGGATGGCTCGATCAGGAGGTCGATCTATAAGAAACCTACATGCACAGGGCAATATCTTAATTTCCATAGCTATTGTCCAGTCCAATATAAACGTGGTTTAGTCAGATGCTTATTCAACAGGATAAACTGTATCTGCACCGCTGACACCAGGGAGGAAGAAACCAACTTACTGACGACAACTCTGATACAAAATGGATACCCGTTGAGATTAATCGACGGGTGCAAAAGTTATGTACCATTGAAAAGTACACAGTGTTTCATTGCTAAGAAAAATATCTACATCTCATTTAACACTTAAAGGTGATTCATATAGATTTGTTGTGAGGAAAAGACTTAGATCGGCCATCTGTAAAAAGCACTATGCAGCCAAGGTCATCATTGTAGAGAAGACCAAGTTCATGTTACAGCACAAACCGAAACAGCATATAAACGATTACATCACATCCCACTGTGTTTATCAATTTACATGTATGTGTGGCCACACATACACAGGGAGGAGTAATCGTGATATTCAGTTAATGAAGGTTGAACATGTACCTAAGTGGCTACAAAAACAAATGACCTCAACAGATTCGATAAGTGCAGGTGACAAACATCCATCTTCGTCTATCGCTAAACATGTACTAGAAACTAATCATAGGATAGACATGAAGACAGCCTTTAAAGTACTACATACAAGTGGTCAGAACCGAGTGCTTAAATTTATTGAAGCTCTTGACATCCGTAAATTTAAACCCCCTGTATGTATACAAAACAATTCGTACTCATGTTGAACCTACCTTGGTAGTATTGATTTTAATTGTCATACCAAGAGTAAGGCTTTTCTTTTTTATTTCTCTCCCTTCCTATTCCTCCGATGTTTCCTATTAACTTCAATCATTGACCCTTTTCGTGAATTTTCACATAAATAGTTCGACAAGTCGATGTGTGATCATCAGGTTGTTCGAAATGTATAGCGCTAATACCATCACATGTTTCAGATAATCTTCGTCTTCTCATTACGCTGTTCAAATTTATCAAAGGGACCAGTTGCTTTAAAATTCGGTTTGTTGTTGTGTACATGCTTTTGATCAGATGATGTGTGACGTGTTGTTTTTGTTTTTGGGAATACTGTCGAGGTTGGTCGGATAGTTAAGCCTTCCTTTCTGTTACCCGAGTCCATAAGGATTCAACATAATGTGAAATGCTTCTGTTATTCTTCTTTCTTTGTAATGTATGGTTCCCCAACTGATGTCAGTCCATGGTGAATACTACTTCTTTCTTTGTAGTTTGAAAATCCCTTTTGAATAATTTCAATATTTTCAGTATCGATTTTGTGACTGTGATACATGGCGTGAACAGCGATCGCCGACTTGATTTGTAGGTTCTCTAGTTCTACAGAATTATTCCGTGGTCGTTTTGTTTGGCATAGCATATTCTTTCGCTTTAATGAGGATCTCATGGTATGATTCTCCAATATAATAAACATCACAGTCGACACAGCCTAATTTGTAGACACAATTTTGTGTGGAGATAAAAGGAACTTTATCTTTTACGTGGACTAGAGCATTTCTCAGAGTGCTGGTTGTCTTGTAAAAGGTCCTGATTCGGTGCTTTCTTAAGATTCTTTGTAACTCATCGGTTGTACCTTGGCGGAATAGTAAAACTATTGTGCCAATCCAAGAATCATCATTTGAATTTTCTCTTGGGTCCCACTGTTCATGTTTTCGGATCTTTTGAGTGAAGTTTCTCGGGTAGTTATTAGAATATACTATATCTGATATATTACTTCCGTTTGCCTGTCGTCTTCATCCGTGATGAGCTTTGCGGCTCTCCTGAATAAGTTCCGAGCAAGTTAAAGTTTCGTACTGAGTGGATGTGCTGAGTTGAAATCAAGATATCGATTTGAATGTGTTGGTTTCCGATAAGTCGATGAACTTAGACTTCCATTTCCATTCCTTTTAACTAAACAGTCTGAAAAAGATAGTTCCCTGCTTGCATTTTCATGTTCACATGTGAACTTGATATGTGGAGAATAAGTGTTGATTAACTTCGAAAAGGTTCTGAAGCTAGATCTTTTTTAAATCACGGAAGTATCATCTACGTATCTGAGCCAAATACGTGATTTGATGGTGTTCGAGAGGATGGTTGATTCAATGTGAGACATGTCACCTTGAACTCCAGACTAATTAACTCATGAAGAAAAACAAGTTGTAAACGCATCCTGACCAGCATTCACGTTCATATTTTGATGATGTATAGACAATGTGATCTGATTCATCACCGTTTACTATTTAAACTATTCGATAACTTGCACAGGTTTTATTCTCTGAATAGGTGATTTCCACGATGTTGTGAGATGTCAGAAATTTATTATTCTACTTCACTGGAATAAACTGTTTTCTCCAGTTCTATTTGAAGTAGGAAGTATGATGCGTGACTTAGAGGTCTTATTGACGGCGGTATATTTGAACGAAAGTTGAGGCCCATCATAATGTTTCCCAAATGCACACATACACTACTGAAATACGTGCATTAGGATAAAGGATGCGTCACACTATGTTGATGTCACATTTCTACTTTAGTAACTGTCGAAAAACAATGTGCACTCAAGAACTGAATTTGAGTCTTGTTATAACATGAAAATTAAAAATTTGGACTAGTTTTACTGAGACTGTGTTGGAAACTCAAGTAAATAGTTCGGGAAACAACGAACAATGTGCTCACGACTTTAAATGGAATTAAATTTTATCTGTAGTTATTGGTGACTGAGACAGAAACGATTCTGACCTGCAATTTCTTTGATTTGTTGGTCAGTTCAGTATGACACAGTTTATTTGCTTTTATGAAACTGATTATGTAAGCAGTACAAAGAGCAATCTTTCCAAATGCATCTATGAGCATTATCTTACTTGACTGTCTAGAGGAGAACAAAAGTCAATCGAAAGTTTTATCTTAAGGCATTTGATCGACTCTGATCATATCCCATACATACCCCACAGTCTTGTTTCAAAATTAGATAAAAGGTCAAACCAAAGGTCTTAAAAGGAGTAGGGATTCCTCACTTATGTATAGTAGAGGTATTGGCAATCCAACAATGAAAGCCTTAGCTCTGAGTACAGAAGATGCACGTTTATTCTCTTATCTTGACGTGATCGTAGTTCTTCCTTGAATTTTCTTCATTACTCAATCTTACTCTTACTGACTGATTGTCATTTGCATAAGACTTTACTTCGATAATTGACTACAATTAATTTTAACCTGTTCATCTAGTAGTCATCTTTGCTAATCAACTGCATATTTTCTTGAAACACATCTGATTGTCCAGTCTCCTTTGAACTTCAAAATCGATCCACAATTTTACTCTAGAATATTCTCTTATGATGACCTAATGTTGACCTATTAGCCAGTGATAGATTCATAATAAGTTTAATGAGGATTTAACTTTTAAGGTCGTATTCATCATGGACTGACATCACTTGGAGAATCACTGAAAACTTGCGACCACTGGACAGCTGTTACATTCCAGTCTGGGATTCCTCAGTAGAATGCAGCTACTATCCTGTTAGGGATCAAAATGAGGACCTTCAGTTTCACTACAAACTTGTTAATCATTCAGGTTATCGACAGAACTAACAAACTGTCGACCACTGAATTTCGATCCAGTTGCTCAGTGACCAACGCCGTCGCCTTGAAACCTTAAGGTCCTTAGTTCGATCCCAAGAGAGTTGGCAATCGAGTACTGCTGAAGAGTCCCATACTACGAAGAAACAGCCATGTAGTTGCCGCAGGTTTTAAATTGCTTTTCAACTGATGTCAGTCCTTGATGAATACTAATATACAAATAAATTCATTCATTTGCTGAAAATGTTTTGTTGAAAAGAAAATCTTCTAGAATGGATTACTTTGTGTTTTTCAATGTCATCATGATGCAAGTGAAACAATACCTGTAAAGCATTGTAAAACAAATCTCATATTTCAAATCAGTGAAAATTTTCATGTAAGTCAGCAACCATATATTTTTCTGTCTACTGGAGTAAAAAAAGTGTTTCAGTGGAAAATTTGTAAAATTTCATGTTGATATTTTGCTGTTTTCAGAGTAATTTATATTTCTAGTAATGATGGTTAGCGGATAGCAGTGTAATCCACGACGCGCATTTCGTACTATTTGAGACTCGTCAGCTGGACGCAGTCAGTGATGTTGTTCCCGACGGGATTCGGACTCAGGAGCGATCGCTTCCAACGCCAATGTGTTATCCACTACACCACCGAGCCACGATATCCACTTCTCTCGCTCGACGGGTATAGTTTTCAGTAAAATTGTTTTTATATGATACCGTCGTTGCTTGGACCGAACTGATCGGTTTCTATTGGCATATCAGCTCCTGTGCGAATGCCTCGATATTGCCAGTGTTCTAATTATGCTAATGATGGATCGTGGCTAGCAGTGGAATCCAGGATGTGCATTTCATCCTATTTGGGACTCGTCAGCGATAGCTCCTGAATGAACAATAATATGCTGGCTGCACGAATTTTATGCTCATTCTAATCTACATCATACCCACAAGTTTACAAATAATAGGAAAAATTCTTCGTAATAACCCAGTGCTTTACTTATTTTAAATCTCTTTTAGTAGATGAACTTTCAATTTTTTGAAGTATTATAGTATAACAAACGAATATGTCCTAAGACTGTGTGTCAAGTATTACACAAATTCTCCATTTAAATGAAATGGAGAAAAATTATTTCAAGTAATATTATTCATTTAGCAATAGTTCATCCATGCATAATAGACTATTTTTTTATCGGTAAGGTTATTAAAACAAAATAGATGCGTTTTCTATTTTGAATACGTCGCCTATGTTTCAGTGGATAATTATTACGATAATGATATACTTGAATGCATTCATACGAATATTTTTTTCCACTGTAGAACTTACTGAATATGACTGATACTACAACTAATTGGTTGTGTTGAATTCGCTTATATGAACAACTAATTCAGTGTAATGAACGTGTTAATAAGCTGAAAGTTGATGAAGAAGATGAATATATTCTTCTGTCTGAGATACTTGAAGTAGTCATATTTGTTTATGGTTGGCTTAGATAATTATTTCTCGGAGGATTATTCAGACAGAGCTTTAGGATTTGATAGATAACTTTTTATTACACCCTAGAAACTATTAAAAATATATTACTTGATAACATTAATGGTTTTCGTAAAGATTCTTGCCTGTAAGCCTGGATGTAATCAGTTTTTAAATGACACCTCAGTTTTAATTTCACAGTCAGCCCTAATCCAGAGGCTAGATATGATAAATTCTCAATACTGAAAAGGGGGGAAATGTTTGTAGCTCAGGAGAATGGTCTTGTTTGTATTGTGTTCTTTGAGCTGGGTTGTTTAATCATCTAGCTTTCATCGTCTTTCCAGACGACGTCGTCAACCCTAACTTCAGTATGAAGTGAGATGTCAGGATCTTTACCTGATTGATTTGATAGCTTGGCTTGACGAACTGGTTTGTGATTGGTTGTTTCCGTTGATTGTTTTGTCATTGACTGTATAGATTTTCTTGTTGACTGTTCCGCTACTTGACCTCTCACCTTTTCGTCGTTTACCCGTTTTCTCATTTAGTAAAACAAACAAGGCTCTAGACTGATATATAGCATTTTCAAAAGGTAAAATTACATACCAATCAAATGAAGAGAGTTGTTTAATGAAAGGCTATCATTCTCAAAGTATCGAGAAAGTGAAAGCTGACCGGGTAATTAAGATGATTTCAAGTTGTTATTCATCGTAGACTGACATCAGTTAGAGGAACAAAAGAAACCTGGGAGCACTGGACAGCCGTTTCGTACTAGTATGGGACTCCTCAACAGTACGCACCTACGACCCCGCCCGCCGGGGGTCGAACCCTCGACCTTCAGGTCCTGCGGCCAGCGCGTTACCGTTGAACCACTAAGTCAAAATCCAGCGGTCCATATTTCCAACTTCTGTTAGCTCATGATATGGCGCAACCGCCACCCAATGTCATCGTTGAGTAACTGTCCTCACGACCATCAGGCTTTGACTCCAGCGATCGCGACTTCTTGTGGAGCAAAGTGACCAGATATAACCAAATGCTCAAGAACTCAGTTGCTGACGGCTGTACACTTTTCGTTAGACAGCCAAGCAGGATAGTATCCTGAGACGCATTTGGATAGAACACGCCTTGTGTGGCCTAAGTAACCAGCTGCACAAGAGCAGGTGAATTGGCAGGCACACACACAGATGGCTCAAAGTGGTAGTTCGTCATATGAACACCGTAAACCAGCTGTTGAATGGAGAACGCAATCGGAAGCTGTGTAGAGAAGAAGGTATTCTTCAGTGCTCTAAACAAACAATTCTTGAGTATCTCTGCAAATGTATCTCCCTTGAATCAAATATTCATAAATACTATCTTCATTGGAAAAGTAAAAGGTTTCTTAATCGAAATTCTTAAGTTGCATTTTTCTCTCAGTGAATTTTGAAGTATAACCATTCTTCATAAACAGTTTCCGAAGTTTTTTCAGCTTCTCATTTATTGAGTCATCTGAACAAATTTCTCTTGTTCGTAAACACAGTGAGTAGATTAGATTTCTTTCCCAGAGTAATGGAACTCAGATTTGAAAATGAGTATGTTGTCCATTCTATATTTGCTGTCTGCAAATCGATCACCTCAAGGAACCATCATGTTTTCTTCGCAATGTGACGTCCAGAATTTAGAATTCCGACTTAATTTCAGTTTCTATGGTAAAGTTATTTGACTTGTGACGTTCGTAAAACTTTCTTCAAGGTAACCATTCTCCTCATAAATGATGAAAGTGTCATCCATGTATCTCTTATATAGATGGAACTAGTCTATCAACGGATGTAGTATACTGGTCTCTAGACTAACTAGGAAGCAATCAGCTAAGGAAGGGACGAATGGGAAGCCTGTTACTACTCTATCCGTTTGTCGATAAAGTTCATTATTAAATCCAAATCGTATATTAAAGGTACACTAAAATAGAAATTCACTTAGATAGTGTTTACGGATCCGAATTTTAAGCTTGTTGGTCTCGACAGAATTTCAAAGCAGATTGTGAAGAGCAATGTGAAGCCTAGAGATAACACGTTTACCATGCAAGTGCATATCTCTTATGCAGTTAACGAAGTCTAAGGAGTCGGGAGCACTGTGACCAGTAATTTGATTCTTCACTGACCGAAGAGTTTCAGTAAACTATTTAGCAGTCCCATGATATGGTGAATTGTTCATGTCAATAATTGGACGAATAGGAAAATCTTTCTTATGTACTTTGGTAAGACTAGGGTAGAGAAATTACTGAACCAGATGGTTTCAGTCTTTCAAACAGCTCGTCATTCATCTTCAAAATTTTTGTCAATCTTTGTTCTATTTATTCAATTACCTTTTTCTGAAACGCTTCCTTCGACAATTTACTTTCATCTGCTAGTTTCGATGACAGTTTACCTGCATATTTCTTTGCGATTCCTAAGAACTATTTCCAAACCACTGTAAGAATGAACCAAGAACAGTTCCTTTTTCCTCAAAAGTTCATTTAGCTGGGTTTTTTTCTCTTTTCACAAAAGTATTCTGTTACTTGGCTTTGCGTTCATGTATTAAAGGCGATAGTTCAAAATGGTTGATTTGTACTGCTTGAAACTGTTGTCGTACGCTAGAATCAGATTGTTTATCTGGTTCAATTTGACATTCAAATTGAACTTTTTTATCAAGGTAATTTAGGGAAGTAGAAATATCACAAAACTTATAGCTTAATGAAAGTACTTTCAAGTGGATTGAGTGGATTTTGCCTCATCGATATAGTTCACAGTAAGACGCTTCGGAATACGATGATTTGAATGGATGTGAATACGACGCACAATTTTCTAATTTACCTAAATTATACTGTACTACTTATTTGACAATAACACGCCAACTATCCACTTAATAAAAACTAATAATTTCCAGCCTACAGTCACTTCTTTTGTGAAACAATGCTCATAATAAGCTTACCAAGTGTGAGATCAAGTATGGATCTTAGGGAGAAAAAAATTCCTTATGATCATTTGTAAAGTTTTCACCTCCTAGACTACAATTTTGTTTTTGGTAGGAAAAGTGACAATGAAAATGAGTTTTACTGATATCTAGTTGAAAGTTTTACAAAATAGGATGACCAAAGAGAGGAATCTGTTTCAGTCACTCCGAAAACTGCGTAAGTGAGTAACAATAGTTAATCTGGGTGCATTTGCCCTATTATTCATTATAAAGACTATTTAGAGAGGAGCTGTATTCTAACCTTAATAAGGTAAAACTGATCAGATAACCTAAGTGACATTTTCAGTAGAAGTAAGAAATCATCTCAAATTCGGTGTGGCTTACAAATAGTAAGGAACTCTGGCAACGAACCAACCAAGAACCTATCGCTCAACAAATATACACTGGAAGGAAGTGGAGGTGGATTAGGCATACACTGAGAAGGCCAACTGAAAACATCACGCGCCAGGCCAGACACTCGAGTGGAACCCAGATGGAAAACGACGAGTTGGGTGTCTGAGAATGATATGGAGGAGATGGTGTGAAGAAGAGATGAGAACTTCTAAGCAGTCATGGAACCAGGTTGAAAAGTTTGCAGAGGACAGAGTGGAATAAAGATATGCTAGTAAAGCCTTATGTTCCACAAAGAACCCAAAGGACAAATAATAGTAGTTTACAAATAGTAGCCCATATACGCTAATTTGGCTATAAACATCAGATTTTCAGAAAACGTCTGAGAAACGCAGAAAGAAGAAAGTTCAATGGAACAACAACATTTCAAAACCAATTACGACTCTGAAATTCACATGAGTTTGTATTTACAAATATGATTTCGAATTCAGGGATATTAACTGGCGTTTTCAGTACTACTGAGCTCTTCTAGATATTAATTAAGTTGTCTCGTTTTCTAATAGTATATGTGCAGTCGAATCATACTTATAATAATAAACACTATGAAGGATTTACGCAAACAAGTATTCATCCTTCTAATTATTATTTTCTATTCCACGGAATAAGAAAATGATTTCATATATGGTTTCATGCTATAGAATACTTACGTATTGCATTTTGTGTAAGCAACCAAATATTGTACTCAAAACGAATGAATTCGTATACTTTTAAAGTAATTTTCATCACCGATTACCATCACTTGGAGAACCACTGAAAACTTGAAGCAATCAAGAGCTGTTTTTTTTTATATGTATTTAGACATCTCAGCATTGTGCACCTACTATCATGTTAAGAAATCTAGTACAGGACCATAGCATCTCATAGTGAGGTCATTACTACTCAACCAATGACCTGGAACTTATTAATTTCTACTGCCGTCAATTCACAAGTTATTTTTCATGCAGAATTATTATTCTCTGAAATAATGTTCTATTTTCCATTCTGATTTGAATCAGAATGAAAAAAATTACTTAGTATACATCTTGGATTGTTTGAAAGATTGCAAAATGCTTACCTGCAGACCTTCTAAATTTCTTAATACTCAGTCCATTTGAAAATATTCTAACATTTACGTCACATTTTCAGCTTCAGAAAGAACAAATCAGGTGCGGATCAAATTGCCACGCTGCGCATCATCAGAGAACAGAGTATAGAATGGCAGTCAACTCACTACCTCAACATCATTGACTTTAAAAAGACGTTTGATAGCGTCGTCCGAGAAGTAATTTGGCAGTTGCTTCAAAACTACAGAGTGCCACAAATCTTTGTCAAACTCATTCAACAACTATATGAAAACGTCACATGCGGAGTGATCCACAATGGGAAGCTCAGTGACGCCTTTGAAGTAAAGACAGTAGTAGGACAAGGCTGTCAAATATCACCCATGATCTTCCTGGTTGTGGTCCACTGGACCGAACTGGACTATGCAGCAGACAACTGTGGAGAGCTGTGAGAGTGTGGACATAGGCTAGCTGGACCAATGAAAAGAGCCTAGAAGATTTGAATATCGCAGATGATTTATGTGTAATGCCTTGTTGCACAAACTCGATACACTACAGGCGAAAACTAACAAGTTGACAGAAGAGCCCAGGCAGCGAAGACGGACATCAAATGAGTGTACGGAAAATAGAGATGATGAAGATACTCAACCAACCGCCACCACAACATCAACAACATGCACCAATCACCATCAACGACAGACGTTTGTAGGAAGTTTCATCTTCCACCAACCCCTCTAGTCAGCATCGTTTTAACTACAGGTTGCGGTAGCGGCAGAGATGGGTATGACAAAGCCAGGATCGGGAAAGCAAGACAGACTTTCACTAATCTGAAATCACTATGGGAATCTACTGCACTCAGCATAAAGTCTGAACAACATCCAGATTTTCAACACCAACCCAGTCAATTCAGTGCTTCCATGTGATGTTTCAGAGACTTGGCGTGTCACGAAAAGCATTTCAACAAACTACAGAACACCATCAACAGCTGCCGCTTACGCTCACTCGATACTATAGATCAGATGGCCAGAATAGTTAGAATAAGCAAGGAGGAACTCTGCAGTCAACGAACCAATCAAGAACCTATCACCCAACAAATATGCAGAGAAGAAAGTGGAGATGGATTGGAGTGGGCATATACTGAGAAGGCCGACTGGGGACATCACGCGTCAGCCAGGCCTTCGTGTGGGATCCTAAGAGGAAATAACGAGTTTGGCGTCGGAGGCGATGGTGACATGGAGGAGATGGTGTGAAAAGGAAATGAGAGGTTGTGGGCAGTCGTGGTGTTAGGTTCAAAAGACTGCAGATAACAGAGTGGAATGGGGGCGAGCTACTGAATCGGTATGTTCCACTAGGAACCCAAGGGAAAATAATTAATAACAATAATGTATGTCATATTTTAAGCACTAAATTATGTGGCGTCAAACATATACAAACCTATACAATCTTTTCGGTCAAATCAACCAGACATTTTGGCTTTCTGTAATAAGTGACGAATACTCGGACTATTTATTACTCGAGGTTACCGAGTAAAAATATTCAGCTTAAGTGGATGGGTAGCGTCTGCGTTTGAATTGGTTCTGTAGCATACAAGTTCTGAATGTTTATGAATATGAATGAATCAAAATACTAACAGCGAACATTTATCAATCCAAGCAGGCAAACTAGTGCATATGGTACACCTGTTCGAAAGTAAATAGTGCCAATAAGAACACCACAGGTAGTGTAAGATGATGTCATTTTGTTTCCGTGTTTTCATCAGCCGCATGCAGTCTGAAATAGAACCTACGAAAAACTAGATCCAGAGGATGATATCTATTATTCATATATGAAAAATCAGAAATACGTAGAAAGAGTAGACCGATGAGACATTAATGTTCATAAATAATTTCTACACCAGATGCCTTCCTGGTGGCTGGTAACATAGAAAATAATCGCAATTAATTATCAATATATACCTGGAAATACTTTTTTGACTTCCTGAAAGAAGAACAAAACGTCTTAGTTTGCCGGATAGTTGCACAACACAATGTAGGATTGTCTTTTTATTCCGCAGTATGCCATTTCTGGAAACAATATATATCACTTAGTAATAAACATTCGACATTCCATTGTCTAAAATTGATTCGAAGCACTTTTTCTTTACGTGGATTGAAAGTGTTTAATTTCAATCATATGGCATCTAACATTCAACAAGTTGATGGTGTTGCTACACAGAATTCATTGGGACAAGTAATGAAGGAGTCTTCATTTAATACTTTGAAAAACCACCCCTAAACCTTCAACTGGTTAAACCATGTTTTAGTCGAGATATGTTGAGAAGAACTATAATGTATGTGAATACGCACAACAGGCAAATAAGCAGCTCCAATATTTTAAGAATACACTTTATACTCTTAAGTTTGCAAAAGGATATGCAGAAAAGCCCAAACCTAATTCTTTTGACTGTCACTCAAGATAGTACACTAGAGACTTACTTTCGTCTCTAAACCAAACACTGATGTCAGTACGCATGCTTGAACAGTTTTTATCGAACCAGGCACAAGAGATAGTTAATAAGGATGTTGTATCATAGGGAGGTAACACTGTGCTCTTAACAAAAACTGCTAACAGAACATTTGCAAATCAAACTATGTTTACCTAGCAAGGTCACAAAATCTATTTTATGCAGAAATATCATAAACACACGCAGAATGTAGGGAATTGTAGCGCATTTTGAAAGAAACAAGTGTTTCTTACCTACGTGATGTGAAGTACTAATTGAAGAATAAGGACTGCACTATCTACACCTATCTGGTTGTAAGAGTTGTCGCTGTGTATCAAACAGTGTGTGCATTCGTATGATCTGAACCGGATAATTTTTGATTCTCGTTATCTACAACTGTTTTTATCATTTCGTATGTACAAGTGAAACCAAGTTCGTAAGAAGAAAATAGAGGCAGATTTCCACAAGGATTTCCAAGCATACGCCAGAGAGTTCACACCTTAGATGTTCGTTCATCCTAATTCACTACTTTATAAACTCGTCACTCATGTTGTATGTGACACAGAGAAGATGCAGTGAAGACCTTCATCGTAGTTAATAGAAAACAGAGTTGCAGTTTATTTCAAATTATCGAATTCTAGAGGAACTGTTTTCCAAAGCAGTCAGTTACCAGTTAATAATTTCCCTAAAATTTACTGACTCTTCATCCTCTCAACTTTCCAAGGATTCAAATGCTTTTATTGTATGCATACGCTTATACAGAGTCATAGTAACCTTGGCTTCGCTAGTACTGTATTTCTTATGAGACACATTAGTGTCTCACTCAATCACCATTTCATCAAGTTATTATTTACAAATGATGAGGTGACTTCTGTCACCCATTTCCAATATTATATCACTCCCCTGTGAATATTCTATATCTTGCTTTGTGTGACATGTATCCTAATCGACCGGATTCATCACTTCCATCTCCTTTGCATTCTAAATTAAGTTTTTCTTCATGAACTTCAAACCATCCATAAATGTCCTAAGAAGTTGAATAAAAAGGGAGGTTTATACTTGTTACAATGTTTATTTACCAATTTATTTCAATTGTTCATAGCTGATAAAAAGCTTTTGAAACAAAGGATGTTTATAATTATGCAAATGGTGTTCACATGAGGGTATCCATTATCTTTCTGGAAACTAAAAGCACAGAACTTGTACGGATGCTAAGAAACACAGTGAGATACTTATGATTTGATAAAATCTGTACTGCATTTACCATTTCGCCCAAAGGACATACATTGAAATTAGTAGGAATGTATTGTGACATGTAGTCATGTTGAACTAAACAGCAGAGGAGAATGAAAATACTGCAGTAGCTCACTACCCAACATTTGTAAAATCTTCGATACTGGGAGTGAGTAACATGCATCTCTTGCGGTAACTGCCACCAAAAATAATTTTGACTGAATGACATTCATGATGTTTCATTGATCTTGTTGACTAGCACAGGAATCCAAGACGCGTGTTTCGTCCTACTTGAGACCTACCAGCCGGAGGTACCGGCACCCCAGTGAGTGATACTGTTCCCACCGAGACACGAGCCCACTAACCTTTGCTTCAAAACCAAACACGTTATCCACTAAGCCACCTCCTGTGCAGGAGGTGCTATGCAGCCAAAAAAGTCATTATTTATCTAGAACAGTCGAGAACAGTGTACAGCCAACAGATTTTGTTGTCATAAGCCAACTGACAACATTCTGATTCTAGAGAAATTAGGATATTCAGTTCATCTGCGAACGTTTGAGGAAGGGATTTGTAGGTATTGAAACCAATAATTTCTTTATTTCGTAAATTAACAAGTGTAGAGACTAACTTCACTTCATCTGATAATCTAATCTGGTCAGGTAACATTAAAGACAAGCATTATTTACATTATAAAATAGACAACCCACATAATTGTATTAGGGATAAGACAGACGTTGATTCAACTTGTTGGTTTTTTCACCTTACATGAAATTTGTCACACCATTAACTTCATGAAAGCAAATGAGTAAATGTATTCCCTCAAATGTACCTTTTTTTACTCATGAGGACAGAGAAAAATGTTACTTTTGCACATAACGAAATCTAGCCTCACCAAAAGTGTTAATTTGTAACTATTTAGGCAACACTTTGAAATGTCTGGTTTTGAAGTCGAAAGTGAATGTCGATGAAAAATATCTGGTGATGATAATGATAACACTGTAATTTCAAGTTATTCACATCTGTTAAGCTAAATAAAATATTGTTACATATCAAGTGTTCTTTCTTCGCAACATGGAAATTGCATATTGACTTAAACATTTGTTGATTCATTCTGAATATAATTCGAAGAAGCAGTGAAGCGTTTCTTACTTTGTTTTGATGTTGATAACGTTTCCGTTGCACAGTATTTGTCACCTAAATGATAAGTCAAATACAGTATGTAACAAAGCGGAGTGATGAGAAGTACTCTGCTATCGGTGGAAGCAGCTACCGAAATACTTTTGTTTCATCGTGATCGTTGTTTGTAAATAGTCGAGTTGAAGTAATAATCACTACAAAATATATGTTAGTCATTTAAAGGTATAAATTATAAACATTACCAGTTATGCGAACACTAAGTAAGAAGCTGATATGGGCTAAACATTGCTCATAATACAACAGTTTTCATAGTTTGATGTCGATATTCAGGGGTATTTTTCAACGTTTACATCAACTTGAGACAGTTTACTTGTTAGAAGTCATTTACTGTAAAAATATAGACCATTCTTCAATTCAATACAAATTATTTGTCATTAGGATAAAGCAGTAGAGTCTAAAATTCATCATATCAGAGATTAGCAGGAACGCGCAAGTTTTCAACAAGCGTATAAACTCCTAGGAAATGTCCACCAAGTTGTGAGATAATATTTCAATATAATACTAGCGTGTTTAGAAAATAAAAACGAAATCTTTCCAATAGTTTCTTTTTGTGAACTACACCTTCTTCACTTGAATATACGATGATGTTCAGAAAAAACTTATTTGTGATTTTTGACACACTCTGGACTTGGATAAGGATATGCCGTTATTACGATTATATCACACTGAACTCTTAAAGCTTTCCTGAACACTATAACAACTAAGGTCTTCATTATCATTTTGACTGTCTGAAACAGCCATGGTCTGGTAGACTAGTATTTGTGCTGGGTAATTACTAAAGCTTAAATGGAAATTCGGACCATGGCTAGATTCGAACCAGAGACTACCGGTCTCCTGCCTGGTGCTTGTGGCTCACTTCACTTTCGATCATCACCCAGTATTAACATTAGTCTGCCAAACCACGGCTACCTCAGATAGTCAAATGATATTCAATGTGTTGCTCCCCCTCTGTAATTCAGTTAGATTTGGTTTGGGGTGAGAAGTCCTAACTGGTCAGTCAGTGTGAGAACTATTAAGTGGTAGAAACCTGTCAAAAATTCACACAGTAGTCGGGCAAAACCCTTGGTTCGTCTAAATTGGGTTTTCATGGTTAAAATTAGTCTATGAATACAAGGTTCTTAGAAACCCACCTTCTTATTCAAATCAAAGCAGAAGAGAAAGTAAGTAAAACATTCTGGTAGTCACTGAAAAGAATTCATATCATCAAGAACCTAACAGGGTTGAAAAATACAATAAAATTTGAAATTGACGTATGAGTTGTTTAAAGATGCCCTTTAGTAGGAATACTGGCCTGAAATTTATTCTGTATGTCAATCCTCAATCAATCAAGCTTAAAATCATGTTGACTTATCACATAGTGTCTAAAGACTCAAAGCTCATCATTTCAAACTCAAGGCCTGTAATGACTAGACTACAGAGGCAGAAAATAGCTTTATTAGAACGCTTACTGATGACAATCCATACTTCATAATTAGTGGTGTGTTTTTTCTTTGGAATAATCGAAGACGTGGGTATATAAATGCTAAATTCTAAGAAAAAGCTATCAAGTGAAGAAACTCAAAGGATTCAGGTAAATATTGTCACTAGGAAAAGTATATGAATTCGTCATTTATTTATACTCCTGACTTCCTTCTTGTGAAACTGGGAAAAATTTATCAACCTCAGCTACATCCAAGTGATGAGTTTAAAATAGGAAGTAGCCTGCGTCCTAAATTTCACTACTGGCTACTACCGCGTATATAATAACATATACGAAATAGGCTGCAGATTATTTCATGATCACACAGTCATTCATATGAAATAAATTTAAATATTCAAATTATTCAAAATATATTTTAGTCATTTAAAGGTATAAATTATAAACATTACCGATAATGCGGAGACTGTTTCAGTAGTTGCTTTGAACTAAACAGTGCTCGAAATACAAGAGTTATTCTGGTTTGAAGTTTATACTTAAGGGGACTATTCTGTGCTTTTTAGACTTGAGACGAGCTAATCGCAAAAAGTATGTATAAATGAACGGTCGAAATCATGACGGATATTGAAGTTTACTGAGTTATAAATGACTGACTAACTACATGAAGCAAATGTCTGAGTGGAACTTATTAAATGTCAAAGCATTCCGATAAACTAGAAATCCCAAAATTTCGCAGGGATGTCTGGTTCGCGATGAAATGAAGTTCATAGTGGCTTCTTCAAGGAAGATGATTCCACTAGACTTCAGTGTGACTGGTCGGAACTTCTTATTTCAAACACTGAGGTGTATGTAAATATCACTCATACCTAAAGCCAACTATTCAGTAGGCTCTCTATATTTATGATAGATATTGGGTGTTTCAAGGTTATGTTTGCTACTACAGAAGTATGTAGGAATAAGAAGTATTACTGGTCAAGTGGCGTAAGTATCGTTAAACTCTTGCCGTTGATACCATGCATGGAAGTCGTTGATTGCTGTTAGTCAAAAATAAAATGGTCTACTGCTTAAGCTGAGTGTTAGTTGGATGGAAGCAGTTAGCAGGAATCCCTGCTTAACATTGGTCCCGCGCCTGTTGACACTCATCTACAAGGCTTGTTTGCAACCCCTAGGAAACAAATTTCCTATGAAAGACTTGAACTTGCGTCTTCCTGTGTTTCAGTGAGTGACGTTTCCACTATACTGTCTGGCCTGCGACTAGCATGCCTTAGGACTGGATTAGGTACATTGTTTGATCTGTTGAGAACAATCAGTTCCAAACAACATTATTGAAAGATTCAACCTTTAACTATAGGAACTAAAAATATCGATACAGTAGGACAGTTGAATACTGCCGCTATTTTCAGTAACATTTCAAGAAAGACACTTGTAGCAGAGATAATTGTTCATTTTCATTGTTAAAATCACAGCCACTTGTACTAGGCAGCTAAAATCATAAGTTTTACACTCCCGATGCTTATTTGCCTTCTATAAAGCAGTCAGATAAATCAGTCTAATATAAATTGTTCAGAAACTCAATAGAAAAAGTGTTTTGTGGAATTCTAACATACCAATATTTGGAAAAGAATATACGATTTCGACATTGTATAAACGTTAAAAAGTTGTTGTACAGTATAGTTATCTATCTATCTGTCTATCTATCTATCTATCTAGCGATCTATCTGTCTACCGACGGATAAGAAGAACATTGTAATAAATCGGCTAACAGATTGCGGTTGACATGACTGACAAAGTAGTTCTCATATGAAATGGCGTCGACTAAAATTGAGACTTGCTTAGTACATGGTAAGATTAGGATGTAATCTATTAAAACTATTGACTATTGAAAAAAAAATTGCCGAGGAAATAAATTTTTTATTTATTCTGTAAGATAAAAAATGTCTATGGAAGTGTTTCTTGCATAGAATTATCGTTACAGATAAATATGGAAATACGTGATATATGCCTTTTCAATCTTATATATAGATGATATGCAGACTAGTTTTGGTGCATTATAGTTTTTGCATAACTATATGAAAGATATCTTTTTTAAATCAGTAGAAAAACCTGGTTTTTTGAATGTACTGTAGGGAGTACACACTTATGTTCCAGCAGAACATCATATACAACCTTTTACTATCGATAACACTATAAGGGAAAAACGTCATTGAATTATGTTCTTCTCTTTAGATAATAGTGTGTATACGTTTATTTTTTTCAATGTATCAAAGTGAAATACAAGCAGTTATACTTCACTTTCAATCATGTAAGTGTTGTCAAATTGGTATTAGTGAAGAACACGAGTATTCATGAATGACACTTAAAAAATAGATGACAGCTGTATATCATTGTACTGCAATTATCTATAGTCGAAGTAGTGATCCATTAGAGTGTTAAGTAACTGAGTGATGACACAAATGTACTGATGAATGGTGTTAAACTTCGGTAATATAACATTTCTTACTGGGCGAACCCTGAAAATTAGAGAATATTATGAAGTTTAATGTTATGTTAGATTATTTTCTTTCAATTACAACTACACAGAATGGATCTGTATGTTAATTGTTATGAGTTAATCACCCTGAAATACAGTATATCAGTCTTATAAGGCATGAATTTACAATTTTACACGGGTGAACACCATCGTTGTGCCCGAAAACGGTTTTGACTATGCAGATGGCTGTATTTCAGAGCACACAATACAACAACTCAAAAGGTTATACGAAACTGTTCAATAATACCTCTACACGCCTTCCAATACTTAATGTGTGACTTTCCAGTGTGAAGAGTAATTCCAAGTGAATAAATGAGTTCAATTGAATTGTTCCCTGTTGCAAAAATTAGTTGACTACCTAACATTTTGCTGACTCAGATTTAATCACTGCATATTACACTAATCTAAACATGTTCGAATAGAATGTTCTCAACAGCTAACGATATGGTGTAAACGGCTAGGCTATGATGTTTGTCCGAGACCTGAGTTATACTGTTATACTGTCATCTTGGCGTTAAAAGAATCAAATCCTAAGCTAGCCATCCTAAAAAGGTTGCATGTATCAGGTCTCAAACAGGTGCTTCATAGGCACTTCAATAACACAATTTCCTTCCTTTTTCTCTTTCAGCTATCCAATCCCATGTAAACAGCAATAAGTTGTTGTTTCCTTATTTTGATATACGTTATGAGAAATAAATTGCCATCTCAAATGTAACATCTGGGAGAAAATTATTCCTGTCTGATATGTGTTTTAAAGCCAATGCCAATATCTCACACTTTCTCAGTATAAATCGGATGATGACGAATAAACGATTTCTGGGTAACAGCATCTCAGTAACGCGAATGAAAGTCATGTAGGTTACTGAACATCAACAACGCAGGATTTGGTATAACTCCATACCTCTCACAGTAGCCACTTTCCAAGTGAACACAATACAGTTGAGGTCAAACAACCGAGAAATACCCTGTGTCGCTGGTTCGAATCCAGCCGTGATCTAGATTTTCGTTTCACCTTCAGTCATCACCTAGTATAAGTAAGGAGAAACTGAGTATAGTCATATGGTATTACCATTAAAATGCAGATAGGGTTAATGCATATCCTCGACAGTAGTATTCATTTCGATATATATATATATATATATATATATATATATATATATATATATATATAACAACGAATCCCAAAATATCTCACTCATTTAGCATTCTGACTCTAAGAAAAGTCAAAACTTTCTGTTAAATCCTAAACCAGGTTGAAAACATTAAAAACTATAACTTAGTGAGTTGATGTGTTGTAGATATACCTATTTAAGAGTATTACACGGCAGAGGTGATAATACACTCTTGCTTACTTACGGACTGTTGAGTAGGGTATTTTGCTGATGAATATCGTAATTTGTGAGCACTTACACTAACAAAGAAGCATATGAACCGACTATGTTAGAACTGGCCTGCTAAAAACAAAGGTGTTTTTGAATGAGGGAAAGGAGTGCTCACTCAAAATTTATTCTATAAATTAACACTTACCATACTGAATATTTCAGTGTAAACCTCAAATACTACTACTACTTAGATAAAAGGATAAAAAATCGTTATAGAAGGAACCCAGAAAGCAATGTGATTACCTCGACATGATAATAAGCAGTAAGTTCTAGCTTTATAAAATTTAGTCTGTAAGATTATACCACCTTGTTCCACATTAAGTACATTTATCTGATGAGCCGCAGTAGTAAACTTCATTGGTGGATTTCATGTACTGACAGAAATAGGAAATGTAGACCGTTGACTATGCGGTAACAAGTTGGCCACGGAACTTTAAGGTTCTGAGTTCAGTCTTTAGCTGAACCAAGAATATGCATCACTGAACAGTCCCATACTAGAACGAAACAGCTACCTAATGCTCTCAGATTTCCAATAATTCTCCAGCTGATGTTAGTTCACGATGAGTATCAACCTGGAATTTCACTTTCTGTTCCGTTAAAGCAATTTTACTGCGACTAACAGTGACAATTAAGACAGATATAGGTTATCACTTACAGATGAACCACATAAGCTGGAATAGAACCCAAGAGTACACAAATACCTCAATGTCAGAATAGTTTCACACTTGTTAGAAATCGTAGGAATTGTTTTTTTCCAATCCAGGTTTAACGATTAATGCATAATTAAAAATATAATATAGTTTATGTTACAGAATAAAGCAGTTAGATTATAAGATTATGAGAAAGTGGATTGATTTCGTTGTAGCTGGGCTTTTGTGTTAGCCACAGTTATGGAATCCTCCTTCTGCTAACATTTCAATAATAAATCTCTATGTGAAACTGGAACTTAATGACTATGTGTTCACAAAGTCATTCCATTTTATATTTCAAGAATTTGAAAAAAGAGGTAAAACATTTCCATTATTTATTTCTTAAAACTATGCTTATAGTTCATAAATAGCGGTAATTGTTAAAGAATTATATACTGCAACAGTACAATAGGACATTGTTGCTTACAGTAAATTCATATAAAAGTCTCCCTTCACTTAATTATGCTATATGATTTGTTCGTTAATTACACGTATTTCAGTTCAAATCACTTTGCAACATTAAAATACTTTTTGTGATACGGAACACTAGTTGGATTACACCTGACTAACCAACCTTTTGTGGAAATGATATATTGTCTAAATCTTTGACAGAACGCTATTTACTAATGTTTGGTTAAAATAAAAGGGAACTATGAATCGAAAAAAAAACTGTTTTCTACCATTTATCAAACACAACACTGGCGCCAGTATAGATTACTTTATTCAGTTTTTATTCGACATTACTTAGAAATATACATTTCATATACATTTCGGGTGAAAATCGGCACTATCAAGGATACCCACACATGAATTTGATTACTAATAGATGTAATTAGTAGATGTTTATTATTATTTTCTATTATTTGTCCCTTGGGTTCCTATTGGAACCTACTGATTCAGTAGCACGCCTCCATTACACTCTCTTCTCCGCAAACTTTCAAACCTGACGCCACCACTGCCCACAACTTCTCATTTCTTCTTCACAACATCTCCATATCACAATCGCCTCCGACGCCAAACTCGTCGTTTCCCCTTCGGATTACACTCGAGTGCCTCGCCTGACGCGTGATGTCCACAGTCCGACTTCTCAGTGTATGCCCAATCCAGTCCATCTCCACTTCCTTCCACTGCATATTTGTTCAGCGATAACTTCTTGGTTCGTTCATTCCAAGAGTTGCTTGTTGTTTATTCTAACTGTTCTGACCATCTGATCTTCAGTAACGAGCCAGCGTAGGTGGTAGTTGTTGATGAATGTCTGTAGTTTGTTAGAAATGCCTTTCATAACGCGCCAAGTCCCTCAAACATCACGTAGAAGCACTGACTTGACTGGATTGGTGTTGAAAATCCGAATATTGTTCCACATGTTGAGTGCAGTGTAGTAGATCTCCACACTGGTTTCAGGTTAATGAACACTTGTCTTGCTTTTCCAATTAGTGGATGTTTAGTGAGTGATTGCTTTCAACCTACTAGACATGAAGAAAAACACCCAATTGGATATCATTTCTGAATGACATTCTATTCTCAATAATATAGACGAGATTACTTATTCAGAATTGAACAAAAATTCATAAACTCAATATCTCATTTAAATTCAGAGTCTACTTTAAAAATCCTTCCGTGATTCCAATTAAATTGATTTATTAGAAGTATCATTCAGTGGAACGTCCAATAAATCAGGTAAAAAAGAAGAATGTTTATCTTGACGACTAGCAGAGGAATCCAGGATGCACTAGATTTACCTTCGCTCTAGTGGAATAGAAATTACTCTATACTTCACTGCTTACTGCTTAACTCTTATATTATCTTCCATCTATACTACAACTTTTTCAACCTTCCATTATCAACTCATTCAAAGATTAGGTTGATTCTAATTCATACTTATCGAAATGAGTCATTTCAGTGTCTTCAACTTATTGTTTTGCAAGTTGACAACATTTCGAGAAAAAATTACACTATATGGTATTGACCTCCTAAGTACACAATAGTGTATTATTTAACTGTTACAAGAATAGTCTGAGTGGACCTTTGTCACCAAACTTATAGAAGCTTTTCTATTTGCCCCCTTGTGTATCGACGTATTTACAAACTAGACGATAATATGACAAATAGTTATTAAGTATTTCTGCTTTTGGTAGTGTTATTATTGATACTATTCAGATGCCATTTTTATTTTATTGAAAAGTCATGTACAAGGAGTAAATTTGATGAAATATTGCACACTGATAGTTCTACTTAGACAACGTAATAAAGACAGTGATTAGTATCATACATTTCAAACAATCTGATTATACATAAACTTGTCGAACAGGCAATTGATGCTAAAAGGCACATATAGTTGTAAATGTACTACAACAGATCAGATTAAGACTTCAGATACGAAAAAGGCATCACCGTATTTAACAAAAATTGAGAAAAAATTCTCACTTCTTTTGCAAAAAGAATAGCAACACTTTTTCCATAATATTTTTCAGCATGTGAAAGGAAATAGTTTCACAGATTCCAAAATATGAGAATGTTTTTGAAGGCTAGCTGTCAGATGAATAGCATGTAATTTCAAAATTTTTCCACCTGCTGTAACTTAGAAGTGGTATTTTCATATAGTTCCCAAGGATTGTTATGTCAATAAGAAAAAAATTAAGACTCTTTGTTTGACCTTCTTTCTATTGCTTGTGTAATTTTCTTTAAAAAGAATCTCGTGAGGACTATTTTATCAAAATTTGTTAACAATTAGCAAATTAAACTCAATCAGAAGATTGATCTTTAGAAGGTCTACATGAACATGCCATTATGTAACAGGTGATTCGTATAGCTTAATTGAGAGATCAGCCATCTTTAAAATATATTATGCAGTCAAGTTCATCATTATACAGAGGACAAAATCCACGTTACAACAGAAACCGAAAGAACCCATCGCATCTCATTGTGTTTACCAATTTACATACATATGAAGAGATTCTAAGGATGGAGTACTTTTGATAAGAAGATTAAACTGGTTGAACATGTACCTAAGTGGCTTGGAAAATAAACAACCTCAGGATAGCTAATAAGTACTTATGATAGATGTCCATCTTCATCTATTGCTAAACATATACTAGAAACTAGTCACAGGATAGACATGAAAACAGCTTTTGAAGTTTCTTGTATGAGGTTTATCTTATTTGTGTTTATTGCAACAAATAACAATCTACTTTGACATGATGACACAAGTAAAATACACCTTATACGCTGAATCACACTAACTCGGTGTCAGAGTTTTCCAAACCCTCCAGTCCATTGTTGATCAGGATACGTTCAATCTTTTAAAGTATTATATATAATTGATTAGGGTTGGGTGTTTACACTTACTGGAGATATTGCCATCTATAAATTCAAACATCCTTTACGTAAACAAAAACAAGTTTTACTCATGTCGAACCTACCGTGGTACCATTGATTTCGATTTTTATACGAAGCTGGATATGATTTATTTTTTACTTTTACTCTACCCTTTCTATTTTTTCTGTTTCCTATCGACTTAATTTTCATACAAATGGTTCGACTTGTCCATATGCGATCAGATTGTTCGAAGCGTTTAGTTTCAGCTAATCTTAGCCTTTTGACCAAGCCATTTGATTCTACCAAGGGACCAATTGCTTTAAATTTGTTTAAACTATTTGTAATTTTACATGCAAACACTGTAAGCAATAATCACTTTTAACAACTTATCTGATGATTATTTCATTCTTGTGTTTTATCTGGTAGTGAAAGCCAAGGGACACACAGAGATGTTGTTCATCTATATAGTCGTAATCTGTTTTTTGAATTACTTCCATTCCTTCTAGTCATTTGTTTATGATATATCTAAATTATTCAAACTGCAGAAATTAACCTTTAGATATAGTTATTCCTTTTATGTTCATTGTGATTATTTTATACAGCGCATATTAATACATCATCATTTACTTCATGATGTTCCAAGCAGAAATTATTGTTCACAGTCACATCATCAGAGGGATCATGAAGTTTTTGACAACAGATTCTTATAATCCTTTTAAAAACTGGTATTCTTTGTTTTCAGTGACAGTCAAATTTTCCATATCTCCAGGACTAGTGTTGCGCTATTCCTATTGCATATATCGACTATTAATTCAATGATTAAAGACTCAATGGGTAATCTATTTCTCAGTCTCTGCCTGAGTACATTAGTCCTAAGCACAGTTTCACGCTACTGCTTGGAATTACGTCATTGTATGCAGGCAGTAAGATAGCTTTTTTTCTTGATAAAGCTATAAGCCATAATTTGTACTCAAAACGCCTTTCAGTCAATCAGTCTGTATCACTACGTGCTACACTAAATGCAGAAATACAAGGTAAAATTTTCTTCAGCCATAGTGCCTACGTTAATGCTTATATTAAAGCATCCTATTTTGAAACACCTACATAGAAATTTCAAAAATACTGGGATTTCCTTAACCACAGCCTTAGTCCCATGGACACTTCAGACGATTTGAACTGGAGCTAGGAAATCAGGAGCGTTTTCTACAAGCCATACAACATTACGGGTTACGTCAGTGACCAAAATCAATAGAGTAACATTGTGAATCATGACACAATAAATACACAAAACCTGAGGTGAAATTGTCTTACAGTGTTGAACAATGTATCTTTAGGATGATTTCCCTCCTGGAAATTTGATGTAGACATGGCATAAACTTCAGCAGCTTGAGGTGTGGTGTATATATGAAAGCACTGGACAGTCATTTTGATCTAGTGTAGGTCTTCTCATCACTACACACTCATAATCTAGGAAGCTGTCAAGAGTTGGACTATCAAGTGTCCTGACAAGTGCACTATCACCAAGCCACTAGGCTAGAATCCAATGGTTCGCATTTTCCTAATCCTCTCAACTTGGAATATAGCACAATCATAAACTATAGCTCTGGTATTCTCGGTGTTTCGGTTTCGCACTTCAGAAACATTCGTTTCTAGGACGAAGTAGTCATCCAGGGGCTCTAGGTCTGTAACGGTTTTGTAACTGACTTTGTTACATGATAAAAATCTCGCTAACAACAATACATTGACTCCCCGATGCTTCTGACTCTCACACTCTTGTTTACTATGCCGACCAAACTTAGCAGTCATTGCTTAAACTGAAACTCTTTGAAAATATGCTACTCGCTAACAGGAAGCTTCAGTATTATTGCTCAAATTGTACTTCCTGTTATTCATAGGAAGTAGTACCCCACGATACAGCAATAAAGATTCCACTTGTGTCAGAAAATATGATTGGTTGGGTGGCGGTATTGTCATGTAATTATCAACTTTACGTCCTACATACGGAGACTAGAGAAAGTTTTAACCACAAACATAGGAAGAGCATCAGTATATCTACAGAAGTACTATGGAGTCGCAGATTAAGAAGTAAAATATAGCACAGGAGATATATCTAGTTATTCGACTCTTGAACTCCAGAAGTCATCCAAATCCTTATGATCATTTCAGTGAACATGAGTTTAAGGAAATGATTTAATGATGCCAAATGAAGTAAAAGATTATATTAGTGATGGATCGTGGCTAGCAGTGAAATTCAGAATGCCCATTTCGTCCTAGTTGGTGCTCGCCAGCCGAATTTACCTGCTTCTCAGTGAGTTATGTTGTTCCCACCGGGATTCGGGAACGATCGCTTCAAATGCCAGCACGTTATCCACTACATCACCAAGCCACGATAACCACCTCTTGAGTGATGCGTGTAGTTTTAATATAATTGTTTTTATATCATACCGTCGTTGATTGGACTGAATTGATCGGTCTTTATTGGTATATGGTCTCCTGTGCAGATGCTTCGATATTGCCAGCGTTCTAATGATGCCAATAGAGACCGATCAATTCAGTCCAATCAACGACGGTATGATATAAAAACAATTATATTAAAACTACACGCATCGCACAAGAGGTGTTTATCGTGGCTCGGTGATGTAGTGGATAACGCTCTGGCGTTTGAAGTGATCGTTTCCGAATCCCGGTGGGAACAACATAACTCACTGGGAAGCAGGTAAATTCAGCTGGCGAGTCCTAGATAGGACGAAATGCGCATCCTGAATTTCATTGCTAGCCACGATTCATCATTAACATAATTAGAAGGCTGGCAATATCGAGGCATTTGAACAGGCAACCATATGCCAATAGAGATCGACCAACTCGATCCAATCAACGACGGTATGATATAGAAACAATTATACTAGGAATAAAAAATTATTTTTTATACACGATTTGTCTCAAAAATGAGTATTCTGATGAAGTGAACATGAAAAGATAACGAGTCAAATGTTCCCTCTCTTAAATTATAGTGATATGGTAATTTTTTGAAACAAGAGCAAATTATTTCATTCCATTTTAGTTGAGTTATTAGATGGATCACATAGTGAAACAGTATTACTTACCAGATAACGTTTAGGACAAAATATTTTTGTCCATACTCACTTCGAGTAACTCCACAACTTTTAGACACTGTTTATATATTTCTCCTCCTCTTTCCTACTTTTTGATAAGTGTAATAGGATTTTCCATATATCTGTAAAATGTACTGGGTCATTCCTATTACAAGAATATGATGTCGATTTAATAAACACAAACTCGATCATCAGTCTCCGCCTTCACCAAAGACAGTAAGTTTTCTGTACTATCGCCCTGCTGGATCCTAATATGTGGTTGCTTGTAGATGTATGCATAGCTTTTTCTAGATTGCATATCATTTATGATATAGCTACATTTTTGTGCTCGGATAGCCTAACTGGTCCTGGTCGGCTTTTTTGGCCTAAGTATTTGACCTCACATTTGTTACAAGTGATATGGTAAACTAAATTATTTTGCCTGATTGGATGAATGAGCATTTTCGACTTTCAAAGCTTACCTCTGAATTTGTAAGCTTAAGAGATCCTATTGATCCAATCAGACAAAAATAAATTAGTTTATCAAAATCCCTATGATGATTACGAGGTCAAACACATGGGTAGAATTAGTTAACCAGGGACGATTAAAAAATAACTAGCTAGACCAAAGCTGAAAGATCCCAGTAAGACAGGAAATCTGGAAAATTATAGGGTGACCTTTTGTTCCAAAACTTGAATATTAACCTAAAACCTTAATGTCAGATTCATACTCTTGAAAAAGATCCTCCTAGTAGGATGAATACAATGAATCATACTAACTTGGTACCCCAATTTTTTCAAACCACCCAGTCCATTATTAATCAGGATACCATCAAGTATGATAGATACTTATTCCATTTTAGTCTGTTCCTTAGAATCATCACACACCAAAGTAGTATTATTTGTTCAATAAGGTTTCGGACACAATTTATTCTTTATACGACCGGAACAGACTGGTAGGCTACAGGAAGTACAAATCATGTGCGGACCAAATTGCAACACTTCGAATCACCATAGAACAGAGTACAGAATGGCAGTCAACTCAACTCTACCTCAACTTCATCGACTTTAAAAGGGCCTTCGACAGCGTCGACCAACAAGTAATTTGGCAGGCAGCTGCTTCAACACTACATCATCATTATCAACATAGGACCAGGCATTACTGCCTAACGGTCCGAGTTGCCACACCTCATATCAGCACATCAAGTAAAAAGGTAGTGAGGTGAAGGATGAAGATAAGTGAATGCAGTCAAAACAAATACAAAGTATGAGAAGAAAGGAAAGAGGAGTGACAAAATGGTGAGATTCGGTATAGCGTTGCTAAGATGAGGATAATGTGTGTATACATCTGCGCCACTGACTTTGGTTCTAAGCCATATCACCTAGGGTCTCCAACCACTGGTTCCTCTTGTCCCGTGGACCCCAACACCTAGTCTGCATCGTCCTACATGGCTTAAACCAACAGTCAGAGACTTCATACATTGGTGCCATGTTTTAGTCTAGCCACCTCGAGCCTTTTTCTAGCCTGGATCCACCTCAGCCAACATTGTGTGACGAGGCAATCGGTGACTAGGCATACGTAGTACGTGTCAACACTACAGAATGACACAAACCTCTATCAGCCTCATTCAGCAACTATATGAAGACGCCACATGCCAGCCAAGTAATTCACAATGGAAAGCTCAGCTCAGTGATGCCTTCGAATCAGAGTGAAGACAGGAGTGAAACAAGGCTGCTGTCTAATATCACCCATGATATTCCTGATTGTGGTCAACTGGACTGACTGGATCATGCAACAAACAGTGAGGAGGTGTGAGAAGAGGTGGATACGCTGGCTGGAACGGGGAAAACAACCTAGAAGACATGGATTTCACCGATGACTTATGTCTAATGTCATTTCACACAAACTTGAAGATCTACAGGTGAAAACTAACAAGTTGACAGAGGGGGCGAGGCGAGATGAGGCGAGGCGGTGAAGACGGGACTTCAAGTTGATGTAGAGAAGACGGTGGTGATGAAGATACCCAACCAACAACTCCAACAATAACAACAAACACCAATCACCATAAATAGGAGAATCTTAAAGGAAGTAGCCTCTTTCAACTATCTAGGCAACATTGTTTCAACTACAGGTGGCGACACAGATGAGGATGTCAAAGTCAGAATCGGAAAAGCAAGAGAGGCGCTCATTAACCTGAAACCAGTGTGGAGATCTGCTTCCCTGCACTCAGCATAAAGCCTGAACAACATCCGGATTTTCAACACCAATCCAGTCAAGTCAATGCTTCTGTATGACTCAGAGACTTGGCGCGTTACGAAAAGCATTTCCAACAAACTATAGACATTCATTAACAAATGCCACCTACGCTCACTCAATACTGAAGATCAGATGGTCAGAATAGTTAGAATAAGCAACAAGCAACTCTTGGAATGAACGAACCAAGAAGCTATCGCTGAACAAATATACAGTGGAAGGAAGTGGAGATGGACTGGATTGGGGATACACTGAGAAGTCGGACTGTGGACATCACGCGTCAGGTGAGGCGGTCGAGTGTAATCCAAAGGGGAAACGACGAGTTTGGCGTCGAAGGTGAATGTGATATGGAGGAGATGTTGTGAGGAAGAAATGAGAAGTTGTGGGTAGTCGTGACGTCAGGTTCATAAGTTTGCGGAGAAGAGAGTGTAATGGAGGCGTGCTACTGAATCGATATGTTCCAATAGGAACCCCAGGGACAAATAATATAAACAATATAATTCATATGGGGATATGATAATATTGTTTCATTTTTGACAATTCTAATAAACAGACTAAAATGGAATCTGGAACAAAGCTCAGTCATAGTTATTCATGAAATCACAAATAACCACTCAGTCGGATTGTAGAGAATGACGCTATTAAAAAAATAACTTCGATAGATAAAGGCGGAGAGTGAGAACCAAATTTTTGTTTATCGGGAATCAACACCAATTAGATTCAACAGAAATGACTCGACACTCGTTCCGGATAAATAAAATATTCCACTACTTATATCACAAAGGAGGTGAGAAAATCAGAACTATTTAAACCAAGTCTGAAAGTTGTGAAGTTAACTTGATATGACTGAGGACAACAAATTGTATGCGAGACAGTCTAGCAAATAATACTGTACCACTTTATGATACGCCTATCAGATCAAAGAAATGGAATTATATCCTACTGCATTGCCCTATTTTCACCCTTGTATTAGGTATTTATTTAACTCAACGTTATCTTTGCCTTCTATCTTTGGCGGTAAATTGGGAACATGCCTTTCACTCTATAGTTTATTATATATATTTCGCACTACTATGTGAAATATGTATTCTAGAGCATCTAAACTGTAATTCACGTTAGATGCAATAAAACTCTGTCTACAACCAAGATGATTGTCAACAATTGTGTTACGTAGCAGATATATTTGTGGATAGTAGGGAAAACATGGCTTTACAAACGTTCAGTCCTACACCAAAAATATGGTGGGTATATGTGGATGACACAATCACTACTGCGTTGAAATCGGAATATATCGACAATTTCCTTATGCATATAAACTCAGTAGTAGGTGCAATCCAGTTCACTTACAGGGAGGTAGAAAATGAACAAGGAGAATTACCAATGTTGGATTGCAGAATAAAACGAAGAGCAGACGATGGCTTGGATAGTACTGTCTACAGAAAACCAACACATTTCAACAGGTATCTAGACTTCATATCATCCCATCCAATATCAGTTAAGGCAGGATTAGTCAAATATTTAAATGATAGAGCTAGAAAACTGACTAGTCACAGCAAGAACCTAAACAAGGAATTGAAACATGTAAAAGAAGCGCTAATAGCTAATAACTATCCTCCGCGGTTTATTGAGAAATTCTTACGTACACACAAAAAAAGGAAAAGGTAGCAGTCACACGAGTGCCACTAATAACGATAACGCGAGTAGGAAGGAGTTCACAGCCTCTACTGTATTACCCTATAAGGAGGGTACCTCAGAAACTTTACGTAGAATCCTCAACAGAGCTGGAATTAGTTATGGTGACATTTAAACCTACAAACTCACTCAAAGATAAACTTTGTCGGCTGGCTTCAGGATCCGATAGAATCAATTCAGCAAAATAATATAATCTATCGACCACCATATGATGACTGTGAAGTCAAGTATATAGGTCAAACTAGTCGGTTGGGGTCAGTTAGAATAGTCGGATATAGGAATTTGGCTAAATATAGAATAACAGACCTAAATAAGATCAATAATCTAGACAAAGGAGCTCGGATATTTAGAAGTAGTATTCATCATTGACTGACATCAGTTGGCGAACCACTAGAAATCTGGGAGCACTGGACAGCTGTTTCGTCCTAGTATGAGACTCCTCAACAGTACGCACCCACGACCCGGCTTGGAGTCGAACTCAGGACATTCAGGTTTCACGGCGAACACGTTAACCATTCAGCCACAGGGTCGGTTTCCAGTGGTTCACAATTTCCAACTTCTGTCATTTCACGACATAGCGTGACTGTCATCCAAGTTCTTCAGTTAGCATCCACTTCACTTCCGACTGGTTGACCCCACAGTCCATGAAGAATACTACTTCTGAATTAAAAATCTCCATTCATCTCAAAAATACATAGCTCGGATATTGCTATGCATGGATTAACACACAACCACACAATAGGGTGGGTGGGATAAAACCACTGTACTTAAGTTCCATATAATTAGGTGGAGATTGAGAGAGAGGTTGATTACTGAATCTTTCTTCATCGAATCAACCAACAGTCAACACATGTGATAGAAACGACGCAATACGTATACCACAGATATGGAAAACTTGGCTACCAATAAAAAACAACTCATATAAAGTGACATAACTATAAAAATCAAATGTCGGAAGTAGTGTAATTATACACTGATATGATAATGAGCAATGATGATTAATGCTGGGAACGTGGTCATCAATTAAATAATACTAGATCACTGTGTGTGTTATAAATCAAATCAACAAATCTAATATGGATTTAATTTCTACCACAGTGCCCAAATTTTACATCTATATAAATGTGTTACGTTAACTAAGCGTAAATATTTTAGTATTCTGGTGAAGTTCACGTATTCAGACCCATTTATTTCGTATCTGTTCCAAAAACGTTCCTAGTATACTTGAAGTATCTTACATATTCTCAAGTTATTGAATTTAAACTGAAAGAAAATAAGAACTTTAACAGTATGATGTATATTCTTTAAACTATACGCTTTCTGGTCACCTGTTTACCGCATATTACAATTCATACTTGAAAATATCTACATAATTGGATCAGTCTGATAGAAAGTTATTTATTTGAAGAAAAGATAACATATGTGATTGTTAGATGAATTCACAAGAATTGAGAGGTTAGAGTTACAAGAACTAGTAATAATGATATATATACATTGATATCCAAACCAAGTTGGGATTTGATGGTTTAAAAAATTTGGGCATTACGTAAATGATATTCGCTACTTAGTGCTAATAGCCTTATGAAAGTTATAGTACACCAGAGTTTACAATACTTGACAAGTGTTGTTTTTCATGAATGATTCTACCTTGTTAGAATTATAGAATAAAGATGATATCCATATGTAATGTGTTGTGTGTGAAGAATATATGAATTACAGATTAAAATTTGTATGTACACATGTGTTGATAGTTCTTATATCGTACATATGTTAGTTATGTCAGAATATGGGGATGGGTTAAGTGATGGTCTAACTACGTTTTACTCTCTCATTCCACACCATATGAAAACATTCTACTGAGACAGATGTTCTTTATAATTTCTAAAGTATTTCTTAATAATTTCAACATTGTCAAAATCATCTTTATGACCTGAAATTACAGCATGTAGACCAGCTATGGCTGATATTTTTTTCCAGCTCTACTGGATTTCTCCCGGGATCAGGTGAAAGTTGAACGGAGACGGTTTCATTCTAATTTTTTATTTCATAAGAAGCTTGTTCGATGTATATTGCATCATAATCTGAGAATTTCATTTTATAAACACTATTAAATGGTGAATCCAGAAGGATCTGGTCCTTAAAATTAACTAAGATGCTCTGCAATGTATTTGATATTCCGTAGAACATTCTGATAACATTGTATTTGTTGAGCGCTCTCCTACTTTCTTCCAATATGTGTATGATCTGCATGAGAGATTAATGATTTAAAAGTCGGTCTACAATCAAATTTAATGTTATTTTCTATTTTATGAATAAATTTTACAGGATAATTATTCGTTTTAAGTATCTTGTTCATATATTTTAATTCCTTAACTCTTACATTTTCATCCGTTACTAGAATGTGTGCTCTGTCTTCAAGTAGCGAAACGTCAGCTGAAACAAATTTATTTTGTTTTACACTCATTGGGAAATACAGATATCAAAATCATGGATACCTGTACATATTTTAATATGCTGTTAATATTCCCATGATAAGGATGAAATTTTAATAACTAAGTGAAATGAATATATTCTAAATAATGGAGAATATTTGTAGCTCAGGTGGATGGTCTTCATTGTATTGTGTTCTCTGAGCTGGGTTGTTTAATCGTGAAGCTATCATCGTCTTACTAGACAACGACATCATCAACACTAACTTCAGTATGAAGTGAGCTGTCATTATCTCTCCGTGAGTGATTTAGTGGCTTGCTGTGACGATATGGTCTGTGGTTGATTACTTAGTGCTGATGATATCGTCTAGCAAGGCGATGAAAGCTTCACGATTATACATCGCAGTTCAGAGAACACAATATAACCAAGATATTCTAAATAATGAGGAATATATCATGTAAAAGAAGTAGAGTTAGTGAACTTATCCAAAGAAAGAGGAAAGGACAAGTAGGATACTCATAGTAAGGTGTAAAATAACAAAGATACCAATTAATCAGGATTGTACGAATTATATCACGTTAAAATCATAATTATTGTAGACTGGGCAAACTAATGGCTGTTTATTTCGAAACGAATTACCCTGGCCTTCATGACATGACAGCTGTTATTACTGCAGTGAAGCATAAGAAATTTGACGTCATATTTTTACTAATTACTAAAAAGAAGTTCTGGATACGAGCTTCACGCTCATTATCAATCAAGTAGAGGAGAAGTTTCTCTATTGAAAACCGTCACCCACTTCTTGGTCGCAAATTCATAGAAACACGCTAAGCCATGTATTCACAAAAGTGTCTGTCTGTTTGTTCAGCCTATGTGGCTGAGTATGTGTATGTTGGCTGGTAGATGCAATCACAGAATACATGAAATAGGAAATTGTTTGACTTCGACCTCAGCAACTCAGTGAGGCATTTGTTTGTTAGGAATTAACTAAGCTGGATTCATCAATTATTCAGGCAAACTCATCTCCTACGAAGCGAAATTTCTTTTCGGTTATACTTTGCTTCTCATTTGGATGAAAGCTCTCCTATGAAGGCTTATGATGTTTTCACATCCATCATTAGAGGTTTTCTCTCGAGTAAAGATGTCATGTACGGTTGGAAATTGTTTTCACTAGCGTTTTCTACTGCATGAACTCTAACGAAAGATGAACTTTTTCATACTTTCATGTATAGTTCGCTAGATTCTCAGATCAAAGCAATAAAAATCCACATCGTTCTCGTATTCGTTGAGTAATATTTCCGTCAATCTTTCTTGAACCAGTTATTTTCGAATCAAGTTCATCCATGTGGGCATGTAGATTGTACAATATGTTATTTAAAATATTTTAGGTTGTGAGAGGGCGAAAAAACTCGGAATGTAGTGAATGCATACTATGCAACTAAAACTGTTATTCTCACCTAGTTTAAATAGTTTTAACTTTCTGTATGTAGCCCTTTTGCAATAATTCAGAAGTGAGGTTTCCCCAAAATACATTCTGATTTACGACATGTGTTTTTAACTTTGGCAACAATTAATTTTTCGGACACAACAGTAAGAAGATGCTATTGCTCGAATAAGTATATATGAAGCCTCCGTAATGTGAGCTCTGTGAAATAACCTTATCATCTGACTACACAACGAGTGATCTGATCATAGGAGAATTTTCGTTAGCCCTAGGAAACGCAGATGACATACTTTTATTAGGTGAGAACGCTAATAAGTTTCAGTGTCTTCTCAATACTTTGAGTGGCAGTTTGAGAATGCTTGGGAAGCGTTTCTCGCTACTCAATGCAAACTGTTGCTCCAGGACTGGTCTTCGACGATGCACAGGCTAACAGTAAAGAGTGAAGTGGTTGAGCGTGTTGAACACTTCACTTATCTCGGAAGTTGGATCATGCGTGGTGGCTCAATGGTCGACGAAATCTCTGCACTGATACAAACGTCTCAGTTGGTTTCCGCCAACTTACGACATCAGTGGCACCGTTGTGACATCCAACTGTGTATTAGCGGTCAAGTGTGCTGTGTTGCAGTCCGCTCCATTCTGCTGTCTAACTGTAGAACATGGGCATTAATGTAGAAGACTCGAGAAGGATTTAGGTGTTTGACTATTACTACGTTCGAGGCATAGGTCGTGTTTCGTAGTGTCGCCATGTGAGTAACACAAAAGTTAGATGTAGAGTTTTTGACAGGAAAGGTAGGTCGGCTGATGCTGTTGTACACCTTCATCGACTGAGATGGCTGGCTGGAACTTGTTTAACGTATATCCAGCCACCGTTGCCTCATCGCTACATCGGTTGGGGTCCACAAGAGAAGAGAAACCAGTGGTTGGAGACTCTAGGTGATATGGCTCAGAACCGATGTCAGTGAAGTAGATGTATACACACCATCCTTACATAAACCACTACGGTAAATCGCATTATGTCCTCATTCTTCCTCCATCTCTTTCAGTATTTTCTACTCCTTAGACCGATTTTTCTTCCTTCTTAATCTTCCATTTTATTACCTTGTTATCTGATGTGCTGATATGAGGTGTGGCAACTTGAAAGGATAGGCGGTAATTCCTGGTCTTATGCAGATCTTGATGATGTAGATAATGATTTATAACCTCTGATGACTTATATTTAAAGGCTTGAAGTTCTTTTGACAAGAAAAAATAAACACTAGATGTATAGGGAAGAAACTTTCAAATAATGCTCTACTTTCTTTGTAAACATCTAACAGTTGAGCATACACACTGTCTCACGGGTGAAATATTCTGCGGACAAAATATCATGGAATTAAATACTCTAGGGGTACACAAGTTCCATCAGTATATGAAATACGGTCGGGGAGAACCTGAACAACTATTTTGTGTCGTATTCCTCTTCACACAAATACTGGCATAGTCGTAAACAATTTCTCCGCTCTCCGTTCCATTCTGTTACACCACAGAGTTTGGATTCTGCTAATGAATCCAATATATATATATATATATATATATATATATGAATATAGACTTCAAATCAGTAAACTGAAACTAACCTACAGATTTAATTATTGTCCAACTCTCATTATCTAGTTGCTTCAAGGTGAAATTCCTTTAATTTCTAATCAAAGTCCTGACTAATAGGCCTGGACAATTCAGACATGATGACAAGTACTCAACGATACCAATACATGAAGGCTGAGTTGCTTCATGAACGAACACAAGTAGGATAATATGAAGTACTGAATTCTGAGCAGGTGGCTTAATGGCAAGGTGACCACTGATCCTACACAAGGTCATGAATATGCACTGGTAAGAAGTCCCACTTTTAGATTCAAATGATCCATTTAGTTTCGTTATTAAAGATTTAATGTTTATAAAACTCTGACGAGTTGTTTATCTTCTTTCGAAGTAAATAATTTATATTTAAAGTAATAAAACTAATTTGTTTCACTTCAATAGTTTGATGACAACAATTCACTGTACTTATCTTGCTGAAAGAAATCAAAATCAAAACTGAATAGTGTTATTGAAAACAGAGAATTTCAAAAGTCTAAACGTACTGTCATATTTTCATGTTCTGTTTTTTTCCTACCAATGATTATTTAAAGCAGAGTATAGTTTATTCTCTTCATTTATGCTCATTATAGAGATATTTTTAACATAACCATTGATGAATGATGACTTATTTTGACATATATGGCAGCCAAAAGGATTGCCTGATCAATATTCCAACCTTACAGTCAAACATATACCTGTAGTATGGCGTAATGTGTACAAGTGGAAATGTATTCATTTAGGAGATTTTCGGTGACGGATTGGTTTCAAAATGTCATTCCTCACAGAGGGACATCAGTTTGATACTTCACCTACCAGAGTTGTGCATGAGCAATGCTGAAGAGTCCTGTACTCGAACGAAATAGCTCTTCAGCCCTCCTAAGCTTTGATTGTTTCCCCAACTGATATAACTTAATGATGAGTGAGTTCTCTAGGATGCATCCACCAGTTAAAGTTCTTTCAATATATTTCAGAATTAAATTGCAGTTTCAGTGATTCAAGTCTGCGTATCAAGTCCCTAAATAAGTAACCGTTACATTTGAATACAGTCTCTTTAGTTGTAAATTTCTGTATCAAATCATAGGTCCTAGGTGGTAGACTGTTTCTTCGTTCCATAAGCCACTGAAATGATGGATTATGTAAGAACTTCGAAACAGTAAAGAATTACTTGTATTATTCTGTCGAGTTTATCAGTCTTTATTGGTATATGGGCTCCTGCGCGGATGCCTCAATATTGCCTGTGTTTTCAATTTCGATATTAATGGTAGATAGTAGCTAGCAGTAGAATCCAAGATGCTTATTTAGTTCGATTCAGGACTCGTCGGTTGGATGTACCTGCCTTCCTATGAGTGATGGTATTCTCTCAACCGAGAACTGATCACTTCAAACGCCACAGAGTTATTCACTAGGTCATGGAGTTATGATACGCTCTGGCGTTTGAAGCGATCGGTTCTAGGTTTGAGTCTCAGTGGGAACAACATCGCTCACTGGGAGGCAGGTACATCTAGCTGGCAAGTCCCAGATAGGATGAAACGTTCATCTTGGGCTCCACTCCTAGTCTCTATCTGTCAATAATATAAAAACAGAAAATTAAGTCGGGGTCCTATCCATCTCAGGTTTTATTTTTATTGTCTGAATTATATAATGTCTGATTCATTCCATTTTTCACGATCTGATCACATACATACTTGCCATTAGTACATGAAAAGTTATAAGGAGGTTAGAGGTGAGAGTATGAAAGAGGTCAAGTATGGAGGCTTAATTAAAAACGAAAAAAACTTGACTCGATGAACAAAAAATATTGGTATATCGTACCTGGTTTCAGAGTTGACTTAAACAAAGGAGGTTTTATGCGAATTTGTTATAGCTAAGGTTTCCACAAATTTAAGGATCCATCCTCAACAGGTTTGATAAATAGGTCTAAAGGACATAGAAACGTTAGTTCGTTGGCCTATCTCAATGAAAGATTTTGCTATGGAAGAATCTGGGCATCTTTAATCAAGTATTATGGGTTCAGATGATTCACTTTACCTGTGAAGTCATTTTGAAATATGCTTAGATATCACTTCTTGTATGTGTCTGCGAGTCTTCTGTATGGATACGGCACCACATGTACATTTCAAATGATATATGCAATGCGATGTGACACTGTTGTTCACATATTGTAAGGGTTTGGAAGATTATTTGGGCCGTATGCTTTCTAAGCAATTCCTTTCTGAAATTCTTACTGCGTGATTGTAGTGCAGCATTACAGAACAAATGGAAACTAAAATCACATTATTGTGACTAGTAATTCACTTTTTTTAACCTTGTTAATTTCCTCTGTCCTTCAATTTCTTCTTCAAAAGTGATGCAAATAAGGCAGAATTAAACTGAAATCAAGTAAATTGTGATAATAAACCTTCAGACATGGGAGGTGATAAGCCAAGAGAAATCGAAGTTTGGTCCACTATTATAATGAGGAATTACAAGTAGCAGTCGCACAAGAGTTGCTTATCATGCCTCAGTTGCCTAGTGGTTAACGCTTTCATGTGTGAGGCGTTGGATAGAGAATTTGAATCTCACTGGGATACAGGTACATCCAGCTAAAAAGACCTAGATAGGAAAGAAACATCTTGGATCCCACTGCTATCCACCATCAAGTAAACTATAAACAGGCACAGTCCATTTTATGAGTTAATGTGGAAGAACTCAACACTGAAGTACAGTTGGTTGTAATTTCAATTTGCTTAAATCTTCCAGCGAAACTGTAGACGGAACACATTTTTATTCTTAAAAGTCACTAAATTGTGATCGAATACAGCGAATAATATAACTACACATGCTTATTCCAGTAGAAGAATGTGATAAAACCTGATAAAGAAGCGAACATTCGATTAAGATATTATTACATTATTATTATTTGTCCCTTGGGTTCCTAGTGAAACATACGGCTTTAGTAGCACCTCACCATTTCACTCTCTTCTCTGCAGTCTTCTCAACCTGGCTCTATAACTGCTCACAAGCTTTCATTTCTTCCTCACACCATCTCCTCCATAACACCTACGACTCGAACGCCCACCTCGTCATCTCTCTTGGCTTCCACTCGAGGGTCTGGTGCGTGTTGTTCCCGATTAGTCTTCTCAGTATAGCCCCAATCCAATTCATCTCCACTGTCCTGTGCATATTTGTTCGTTGCCAGAGTTCCTCCTTGCTTATTCTCATCATTCTGGCCATCTGATCTTCAGTATTGAGTGAGCACAGGCGGCATCTGTTGATGAATGTCTGTAGTTTGTTGGAAATGTCTTTGTGACGCTCAAAGTCTCTCAAACGTCACACAGAAGCACTGACTTGATATTGGTGTTGAAAACCAGGATCTCGTTCACGTTTCATGCTGAGTGCAGTATATCTCCACACTGATTTCAGATTATTGAATGAAGGCATGTCTTACTTTCCCCATCCTGGTTTTCCCATCCTCATCTGTGCGTGTGCCACCTGTAGTTGAAACGATACTGCCTTGACTGAGTAAGTGAAAGAGACAACTTCCTTGAGGTTTCTCTCTTTGATGGAGACTGGTACTTGTTGTTGGTTGATTAAGATAACCAATTTGATTTTTTCCATGAAAACTTTTCACGTAAACAGATATGTCTTGCTGAGATTTGAATGCCAACAAGCAGCAAACCTAGATACAAAATATCCCACAGCTTAACAACCACAATCTCCCACCGAATTGTTTTTTCTTTAGGATCTTTCAGACACCTAGAACAATGAGTATTTGATAGGCAATCAATGTCTTTGTAAGTCGACTTTAACTGCAGCTGTCAGACAAGTATACTATACCACAGTACTCTATTCTATATCATATCCAGTGAGTTTTGAAGACAGAATACTCAGAATTCTTTGTTTAAAATACTTTACCATAACCATAATCTGTTCTAAAACCTTACTAAGTAAACTAGTGGTATATTGTGCTGCTGAATTTCAGTTATTCTTACTTTGCATTCCTATTGATTATTGAAACTAATATACATTATCACATATCCCTAATTTTTTAGCCTTACTAACACTTATATAAATGTTATTTGTAAGCCAAGATACCAGTAAAGTATAAATTGGATCAAGGAAATTTTGTGCCTAGGCATAGAAAAAAATACTTGTAGATATTGTCACTTGTGTGTTATTTAGTCTTGACTGTATGCTTTTACAGACAAAAATATCCGAAATGCCCAAAGGGAATAATGGTCGTTTATGTCAATGTTAATTAGTTTTCCTCCCATTATTGTGTTTTTTTTGGAAGAATAATAGGCGTAACAGGTAGATAAAAAATTTTTTACTGCCAACACTTTGTCTTTTTGGTATCAGCGGTCAGTTTATGGTTACAATCAACAACTTTTCAGCGTAGAATTGAAATAGAGATTACTTTGAATATGAATTCATATTCATATTATATAAACAGATTATAAATAGTGTTAATGATAAAGTAAACAGTGGGAACAAAAATTGTTAATGTCTGGTCTATACGTTTCGTCGGGACTTATATGTGATATCATGCACTATGAACCAACGGACGACTGCTCTTCGGCGATATCTGACTATCTATAAAGGATAGAGTGTATTGTGCAGCATTTCACTCTTTTCTACTATATGAATGTGAAACATGAAAGTTAAATGCAAAGAACATGAGAATGTTTCAAGTATATGACTACCAATATCTTCGTAGCAGAGTCTGTGTGTCATGGTATCACTACGTAAGGCAGAAATCGAGTGTGAACTTTCATTGAATAAGATGGCTGGGACATGTCTCACGCATGTCTAGTCATCGCCTGCCTCTTAATGCAATGTTAACTGAATTAGTTTTAAGCTGGAAGAAAGCTCAGGGCTACTAAAATAAAAGACAGCATAAGTGCATGAAATATTTCACCGTTGGTTTCAGCCATGTATGGAGATGCAGACTAGCAGGATGATGTCCAAGTGGCAACAGAAACCGATGATCGGTAGACTCAAAGTGATTTTTCTTAGAACCGATGTTACTGGAGATGTATTCACACTTCAGCTTCATCTTAACCTCTATGGTGAATTCTGCATTCATTTTTTATCCCCCTTGTGTTTCTTTTACTACCTTCTACCGATTTTTCTTTCTATTTCCATCTTATACCTTATTATTTTATCCCTTGGACATCAATGAAGTGTGACATCTTGGACAGCTAAACAGTAGTGCTTAGTCCTACGTTGATACTGATTGGCTTATTGACATGATGTATCACAATGTGGTAAAATATCTCGTTCTTTTTTTAGTCACATTCATCATGTAATATTTAGGCAGCAATAACGCCGTCAGGTGTCCGGCGGTGTTCGTGATATTCGTGTCCAACATTTAAACTGTCACTTTAAGACACAACCTGGTGTATAAGGTGATGGAGACAAAAGTTGCCTTGAACACTTCATACTAGATGAATTTATTTTGATGAGTACAGTTTATATGCTGCATGTATAAAATCAAATTAAATACAGTAATGATGGTTAGTGGCTAGCAGTGAAATCCAGGATGAGTATTTTGTCCTGTTTGAGACTCGTCAGCGGGATATACCTGTCTCCCAGTGAGGAGTGATGGTGTTCCCACCAGGATTCGAACTCGAGATCGATCGCTCCTAACGCCAGAGCGATATCCACTAGACCACCGAGCCACAATAGCCCTTTTTTGCGACGGGTATGGTTTTAATATCATTACCGGCATTCTATAGTCACTGACTGAACTAAATTGATAACACTCTGTCCTTTGAAGCTATTGGTTTAGATTTTGAATCCCGGTGGCAGCAACATTGCTCACTGGGAGATAGGTACATCTATCTATCTGGCGAGTCCCAAATAGGTAGAATTGCGCATTCTGGATTTCATTACTAGCCACTATCCATTATTACTTTTTAATCAAAAACGCAGGGAGTATCGAGGCATCCACACAGTAGCCCATATACTAATAGAGACTGATTAATTCGGTTCAATCAAGGACGGCATAATACAAGCAATAACACTAGATTAAATACAGCTTGTTTTAGCTAAGTAGAAGTTAATCGGCTGGGTTCATCTATTCTTTCGTTAGCTCAGTATTCCAGACTTACTGCATTTGATACATAACCAATAGACAGATATTTTGATGGCAGCTCGACAACACAGTCTCAGAATTTGATTAAAATCGCCAATCTAGGTCAATTAATGTAGAAAATCTTTACTCTGGTATTGAGTAACATGAACGTTACTCAGAAAATTTACCATTGTACACAGGTATTATTTTTTCTATTGTTTTTCAATGGACCTGTTCAAGCTGCATTGTAAGTATGAAGAGTTGGTCTACTAGTAATTTTCTTGATTTGAAATCACTCGATGAATCTCTTTGTTAATACAATAAGATAGCGAAATACAGCCATTTGAGCATAGGAAAGGATAAGACGTGGTTGTAGTAAAGAAAAATACTATAAGAACTTGTACTAATGTCATGTTTTTACTTGCATGGTGTTGGTCAGTCTAAAACTTAACCAACTCATTGGTTCGTTTTGTCTTCTCTCATTACTAGCTATTACTGACTGTGAGACAGATAAACATTCGATGTTATAATTTATTTTGTTGTGGTTAGCAGAGGAATTCAAGATACAAGTTTCGTCTTGTATGAGAGTCATACAGTACCACCTATTTGTGTCCATCTAAAAAGTTTTCTACATATCGCCTAGAAAACATGAGTTTTTCCTCATTTTTTCAACAGGTTGAACAAAAGTGAACTTGAAGTATAGGAGTTTTGGAATACTTTTATACATCAGTATTAGTGATTTGCAATGTAACATTAAAAGGTTAAGTGATATGAATTAATTTCTTAATGTATGGGCAAGAAAGACCCTTTTACCGTCAACTTAGATTAAGCAGTAAACTTGAAAGTGAAACTTGATACTGTGATGGTGTAAAATTCCATGTTCATTTGTTTGTTATATATCTCATATGGTGAAAAAGAATCGTGTATTGGATGACATGTTTGTTTGGTTGTATGCATTGCAGTGACTGAGTTTTTCTTCAGATTCCTTATCTACCATTCTAGAAGCGGTTAAATATTTGTACAGAGTTGCTTTAATTGACCCTCAAATGAACCTTTTGACATATATACTTGATCTTACAATCGTCGCATGGAATTAGATGAACCAATTTATTCTGTCGACAAAGCATATTTCTTAATAAACGTGTAAGCTTAAGCACTTCCTTAATACCAGCTTTGCCAGAAATGCTGCGTTAGCCTTTTGAAATAACTTTCCTGTGTTAACACAACGGATGTTTCGAGTTCATATTTCTTTGTACTGTCACCACTAGTATCCACATTGTTTCTGACTTATCCATTTATTACAATTTTCTATGCACTTCTCAAATCACTTTTCAAGGATAAATATTAAGTATGACGTTTTTTCACTTCAACACTACGGAATATTACAAACCTTTATCAATCTCTTTCAACAGCTATTTGAAGAGCAGACCACATGCCAAGTGGTTCACAGTGGAAAGCTCAGCAACACCTGTGAGCTGAAGATAGAAGTGAAACAGGCTGTCGCCTACTGTCACCAATGATCTTACTGATTGTGCGTGGACTGGATCACAAACAGACAACTGTGAGAAGCTGGAGAAGATGGGCATACGATGACTGGAACGATGAAATGACACCACAAGAAGATTAGGATTTCACCGCCAATCATGATTTATGTCTAATCTCTCCTCACACAAAATCGAAGATCTACAAGCGAGAACTAACAAGTTGACAGAAGAGGCATGGCAGTGAGGGAAGATGGGACTTCAAGTATATGTAGAGAACACGGAGATGGTGGAGATACCCAACCATCAACAGCATCAACAACAAGAGGCACCAGTCATCATGAACGGGAGAAACCTCAAGGGAGTTGTCTCTTTCACTTACTCAGTCAAGGCAGCATTGTTTCAACTACAGGTGGCACACACACAGATGAGGATGAGAAAACCAGGATGGGGAAAGTAAGACATGCCTTCATTCATTAATCTGAAATCAGTGTGGAGATATACTGCACTCAGCATGAAGCGTGAACGAGATCCTGGTTTTCAACACCAATATCAAGTCAGTGCTTCCATGTGATGGTTGTGGGCAGTCGTGGACCAAGTTGAAAAAAACTGCAGAGAACAGAGTGAAATGGAGACGTGCTACTGAATCCCTATGTTCAACCAGGATCCCAAAGAAGGAATAATGTTAAATTGCGGTATTTTTGTATACCTTATTTTCTATTGGAGATATTCTGTGATACTGCTGCGATAATTTTCTCTGTGATTTAAAGATTTAACTAAACTTCTTTTAACTGACTTGCTGAGAGATGTCTTTTAGTCGAAGATCTATTTGAATGCAAAGTTTTCCTGTATTTACTAGTTTCCAAGTGCCCATCTTGTCCCCATTTTGTTTCTTAAACCTGTATAGCTAGTTCTCATAACCACTTTCAAATTTCCAAGTAAACTGGACTGTGTCTTCGGCTGAACTAATGTGTCAAAACTTCACCAAAGTGTCGTGGTTCGAGCACCTTAAATGTGTCATCCACCTATCTTTACTATATTCAGGAAGCAAGAATAAATATCCTAAAAGTTGTTTGTTTTTAACTATCCATAAATATGTCTGCCAGTATTAAGGAGATCAATGTTCTAATGGTTACTCCTTCCAATTTTTGTGTATTTTTCTTTAAAACCTGTTTGTCAGTCGTAACTATACTTGAAGGATTCTTTGCGTAAGTTCCAGATTATAGATTAGCTCATTTCTAAATGCTTACTTATTGGCTTATTAGCACGAAAACTGGTAACCCCAAAGCCAATTATATTTCCATTACTTTCTTATAGGGCGATATTTAATTTTTGTATAAATTCATAAGAGTTTTTGCCAAATTATTTGTATGTGTGTGTGATCACACAGACATAGGGCAGGAGGGAGTATAATCCAGTTACGCAGTTGAGGGTAGAAGAACATGCACCTAAATAATCTCAAAAACAAATGAAGTATGAAACCCTGATAATTGCTAGTAGGAGACGACGTTCTTCATCTATAGCTAAATATACTTCAATTCTATGAAGACCCATTTATACTTTGACTGAATCATAGATAGGTTTATTGAAGAAACGTTGTCTATTTGACTCAGCTTCTTTTTAATATAGTTATAATATCTGGTTACTCTTGTGTGAAAAGACCTGTCATAAGCTTTAGTTAGTCTAGCGTTAAGAAAGGATTTCTATACAAAATTAATGACAAACAACTTCGCTTCAAGAAATATGATCATATTGAATTTGACGTCATTTCAAATAAATTGGGATATAATAGTGATAATGGAAAACAATTGACAAATTAATTCCTGCACGCAGTTAATCAGACAGGTTATTACTGAACGTAAAATAATTACCAAAATGACGAAATAACTATAAAAGAGACTGGTTTGTTTTTTCAAGATGAACAATACTTCCTCAATGCCTTAATTGATAACGTTATAGTGATTGAAGCGTTGGATGATAGGTTCAAACCTCGGTGGGTACAAAATCACACACTGGGGTGAAGGTAAATCCAGCTGAAAAGTCCTAAACAGGACAAAATGAGGACCTTGAATTCCTCTTCTAGACGTCTAGGCTTTTACTGCTGCTTTAAGAACGCAAAGCGTCATCTATGCACTTCACCTGACTCACAGCCATTACACAGAATTTGATAAGTTACATTATTACCTGAATTCGTTCTATCGCATCCTTGAACCAGCACACAGAGCCTATCATTGAGTAAATTTGTAGGTTGAAATGCCACCCAAATTCAACCTTCATTGACAGTCCCACATAACATTTCCCATCTACCTCCCTTTCATACGGTAACACAAAGAAGACTGTGAAATCCTCCCTACTCATGTCGTCCTCAATATTCACAATCGTGTCACTGTCATCTTTTCGTTCCTTCTGTGTTAGTAAGAATTTCTTGATAAATTCCCGAGGATAATTAGTAGTTATTAACACTTCTTTTGTGTGGTTCACTTCCTCGTTCACCTCCTTGCATTGACTAGTCAGTTTTCTGGCTATATCATCTAAACATTCGACTAAACCTATCGTCTACGGAAAACTGACACATTCCAACAGGTGTATAGACTTCGGATCATCTGATCAATGTCAAGATGGTTAAGATGGTTTTAGTCAGAAGCATGGAAGTGAAATGTTGGAGAATGATGTGATTACATTGATGATATTATGAGCAATGATAATTTATGCTCGAAACCTCATCAAGTAGATAATACTATATCACTGTGTGTTATAAATCAAGTGAATAAATCTAATATTGAATTACATTCTACCACAGTGCCTAGGTTTTATACGTATTGATTTTAAGATTGTAGAGATTTCCTTTTTCAGATATTATTCATCATTGACTCATATTAGTTGAAGAAACATTAAAAATTCTTAGAACACTGGAGAGCTGCTTCGTCCTCAGAGGTACGCATCCACGATCTGAAGGTCCTGAGTTCGATCCCTTTTTAGGTTGTAGTGTGTGTGTGTGTGTGTGCCGAATCCCATACCAGGACTAAGCAGCCATTTAACATTCAAGGTTTTCAGTGATTTTCAAATTCATACCAGTGTATGATGAATACTACCTAGAAAAATAGCATCATTCCTTAAAGATCTACTCTGATTGAAATTGAAGAACAGTGGAAAAATCTGTAAAGTTGTAGTAAGTCATTAAAAGTTCGTTTGAAATTATAAAACTATGATCTGATTTAAGACAGATCAATGTAAACATTGAAAATCTGATTGACACCTACGCCGTTTCAAAGTTTATCTATTAAAAAAAATTTGTTATTTACTTCTATAGTTTTTAACCTCACAAGTAATAAAATGTTTGGAGAAAACGGAAGATTCAGAAACGCAACTATTTTTTTACTAAGGATAAATAAACTGGGATATATAGCCTGTAAAAATATTTGATGAAAGGAAATTATGCGGTGAATCGTGTATATGCAAAACGCTACTGGTAAACACCACAAATAATAATAATATTAACAATCACAGGGTGCGATTTCTGAAACCAAAATGTGTCATGATCTTGGCTAGGTGATTTTCAACAGAAACCGTAATGACATTACATTTAAACAGTCAAAACCCACTTAGCTGTAAGAAATACCGGCATTGAACCGTACAATGCGTAACTCATTCGCAAATTGATCGTTCTATTTTAAGCATACTGACCCATCCAAGTCACCTAACCAAATTCAGGTGATCTGAGGTAATCCAGTTCTGTGAGCTGAATTTGTCCAGGTACATCACTGATTCCCGACCAATAAGTGCTACGTTGACGTGGTGGTCAGGCTTGAATATTACAATGATCCAACGAGCTATGCTGGTGGAACGCTTGTTCCCTCGAGGTCCTACCATACTAGAAAGGTCTGTTGGATAGTGCCTAGACGAAAAGCAGTTACCGCTGTGGTGTAAATTACTACACTATGATGGGGATCTGAGGGCGAAGTCGTACTGCTGCTAGCTGGATGGGTTGTGACAGCAGTAAGGTGTTCCCCTTGGACCACTAGCAGTGCCATGCTGATGCTGCCTTCTCAGTGGAAGGGGGGGGTTAGATAAGGTCGGCCCCAAAAATAACACACTCCACCATGAACCACGGTCTGCCGGGTCTGCAGTGTTCGTTCATTTGTCGTTTCGTTTCGACTATCCGGCCCCAAAAATAAGAAGTTCCAAATAACCATACTCAAAAGGCTACGTGTGACAGCCCTCAAGCAGATGTTCGATGGGCTATGCGGTCACACAAATCTCTTTCAGGTACCTTAAGAATAAATATCCTTCCACGGTGTGGGCATCCGGGAAGTGTCAACCCCCCTTTAAATTGATCAGCACTCAGGTTTCCTCAGACTGCTATCCACGCCCCATATCATCATCTTCTAATCTTCCTTCACGTCTTTCAACTGACGATGCTACATAGTCTTCAATTTCTCCTAGCTCTGCAGCCTTTGACAACGATCTGAATCCACAAAACAGTATCCTTGGTCTCCTTAAACCACGCTCCAAATTATATATTGGAGCCTTCAATGTAAGCACCCTCCGTCAAATCAGTCAACAGGCTTTGTTGGCAAAGAAGCCATGTGCGGCGATGCAGACTAGTCGGTTTGGGTCCACGGGACAAGAGAAACCAGCTGTTGGAGTCTCTAAGTGATATGGCTGAGAACCGAAGTGAGTAACGCAGATGCATTGCTCACATTATCCTAATCTTAACATTATGCCGAATCTCACCATTTTTTCATTCTTCTTTTCTTTCTTCTCGTAATTTATATTTCTCCTGACTGAATCTTATTATCTTCATCTTGCAGCTCCCTACCTTTTTACTTGATGTGCTAATATGAAGTGTGACAGGTCATACCGTTACGCAGTAATGCCTGACCTCATGTTGATATTGATGACATCACTGATTAACTTGGTCATACCGAGTGAAACGGCCATCCAGTGTTTAGATCACTGTGATCTGGCTAGCGAGATCTACGAACGAGCCTAAGTATTTTCTAACTAATCACATTGTTCTGTAGCCACCGTCTGACTTACTTTGGGCTCCGCTTGAGCTCAAACAGTTTAGTTACTGGAGAAATCATAGCTTGGATATAAAAGGCTCGTTTGGCTCGTTTGCCTCATCTTTAGTGTTAGCGAGACATTCGACCACCTGTTAAGGTACGAGTACGCTGATTTGCAGACCGTTCTGTACTGTTATGTGACTGAAGGATATGGCCACCAAAAGTAGGAAATGAAGCAGTTACAAGATTTTTATCATACGTTGCTTCATAGTATTGCTCGTGTGTAGTGGGTTCACAGAGTGAACAATGTTGAGGTCAGGTGAAAGGTACTTGGCAATATAGCCAAATCGATTGATGGGGTTGTGAACCTTGGTCGACTGAGATGATTCACCATGCTAGAAGAAGCTGACTTAGGTCGGAAGAGGATTCATAGTATCCATATCAAAACATAACAATGATTGATGAAGTCCCTGACTAGAAGAGTAGACTGCCTGAAGAGAATCAGCGGTTGAGGACTCTCGGTATCATAGTTGAAAATCGGCCACAATGTTGCAGATGTATTCCCTCCTTGACATCCATTCTTGAACATTTGCCTTAACTTCCATCTTTGACGTGTTTATTGTCTCATACAACTTTGTCTACTTTTATATCGGTTTTTCGATCCGCTTGTTAATTGTGTAAAACCGTGAAGTGTGGAAGCTTGAGCCGATGTACTTATGTGCATTTCTCTGTGTTAATTTCGTCCGTCTATCTGTATCTCGATCTGTTTGTTCAGTAGTGTATTTCGTTACATGGTGGAAGTCAACGTAGTGTCACGCCACTTCTCCTGGTGCACACTTTGCCAGATATAATCAATAGTCTTTGGTCAGTGTTAACTACTGAAGTCTACATGAATTATCCACTCGTAATCTATCTGTGTATGTATTATAGTAGCGTTATAGTTAATCCAACAATAGACGTCGGTTTCTCTCCCACTACTCCCCTTGAATACGAATGAAATTACATCAGCGTCTGAATAAGTAACATCACACAAATCGAAGATGATTAATATTTCATAAAACTGATTACAAACACTAAAAGCAGAGAATGACTGACTAATGCTGTTCGTGAAATAATGAGGTAATGATTCCATATTTATGGTCTCACTTTGTTTTCATGTAGTTTCTGGATTATCAATAAAAAACCTCTCCTTTATATATCAACCACCTGGAAAGTGAAATGTGGAGATGGCGATTTGAAGAAAAAGCTAACATCTATTGAATTATGAGCGGGACAACTATCCTAATTTGTGATTAAACTTTGTAGATGAGTAAACCTTCATAATTTCTTGAGACTTATAGTTCCTTAGTGATTATTATACCAGGGAAAATTGATCAATCACTCAAAGTAAATGGTATCATTAAGTTTATTTTATTTATTATTTGGCCCTTGGGTTCCTAGTGGAATATACCGATTCAGTAGCACACTCCCATTCCACTCTGTTCTCAGCAATCTTTTGAACCTGGCTTCAAGACTGCCCGAAAGCCATCACTTCTTCCTCACACCATCACCTCCATGTCACCCTTGCCTCAAACGCCCAACTCGTCATTTCTTCTTTGGATCACACTCGACGGCCTGACCTAAGCGTGATGTCCACAGTCAGTCTTCTCAGTATATGCCCAATCCATTTCCATTTCCTTCCAGTGCATATTTGTTGAATGATAGGTTCTTGATTGGTTCGTTCTGAGAGTTCCTTCTTGCTTGTTCTAACTATTTTGGCCATCTGTTCTTCAGTATTGAGTGAGCGTAGGTGGCAGTTGTTGATGAATGTCTGCAGTTTGTTGGGAATGCCTTTCATAACGCGCCAAGTCTCTCAAACATCACATAGAAGCACTGACTTGACCTAAAAATCCGGAATTTGTTCTTTGTGTTGAGTGCATTAGATCCCCACACTGATTTCAGATTAATGAATGAAGGCATGTCTTACTTTCCCCATCCTGGTTTTCACATCCTCATCTGTGTGTGTGCCACCTGTAGTTGAAACGATGCTGTCTTGACTGGGTAAGTGAAAGAGACAACTCCCTTGAGGTTTCTCCCGTTCATGGTGACTGGTGCCTCTTGTTGTTGATGCTGTTGATGGTTGGGTATCTCCACCATCTCCGTGTTCTCTACATATACTTGAAGTCACATCTTCCCTCACTGCCATGCCTCTTCTGTCAACTTGTTAGTTCTCGCTTGTAGATCTTCGATTTTGTGTGAGGAGAGATTAGACATAAATCATGATTGGCGGTGAAATCCTAATCTTCTTGTGGTGTCATTTCATCGTCCCAGTCATCGTATGCCCATCTTCTAACAGCTTTCCACGGCTTTCTGCATGATGCAGTGCATTCTAGTCCAGCACAATCAGTAAGATCATTGGTGACAGTAGGTGACAGCCTTGTTTCACTTCTGTCTTCACCTCACAGGTGTTGCTGAGCTTTCCATTGTGAACCACTTGGCATGTGGTTCTGCTCTTCAAATAGCTGTTGAATGAGATTGATAAAGGTTTGTAGTATTCCGTAGTGTTGAAGCAGCTGCCTGCCAAATTATTTCTCGATCGACACTGTCGAAGGGCTTTTCAAAGTTGGTAAAGTTGAGGTTTCAACTCTCCATAGTACTTTTGTTGTTATTACTCTTGTTATCGTTAAATTTACAAAGTTTTCGTTGGTTGGCTTATGTCACCACTGCCGCAGGTAATGACAAATCAACTGCCATTCAACTTCATTAGAAAGTCGTAGTCATTATATGATTTCTTCAAGAAACTTACCGCTTTCAGAATTTTCTGGTAGATAGTTATCCAGATATTCATAGGTTCGAAACATCAAGAATCGACTAGCGGTTGATAAAAATGTTTCTTGTTTAAAAACAAAATATCTGATCATCTTCTCCGGAGTATATGCTTAAATGTACTTGCATTGATTCCTCCCACAAACGACCGTTGAATGTTGAGGTCACTGATGCAATGGTGTACATCTGGGGCTGCTAATAATAAGAAACTATGATATGCAGATCTGACCAGTTGGAAGGGAAGCGGATGCTATATGAAGAACTTAGGTGATAGTCACGCTATATCGTAAAGTTACTGGAGTACTGCTGAGGAGGCTAGTATCAGGACGAAACACCCGCTCAATACTCCCAGGTTTTTGATGGTTCTTCAACTGAAGCGAGACCGTGGTAAACACCATCTTGAAATGAAATCTCTACAAACCTCAAACTACTTCAAATAACTAGCTGCTTCAGTAAATTTAGGGTCTTCTATGTAAAAGTTCCATGTGCCACTAGTATTACCAAACGCTAAAATCATAAAGTGTACCATGATTTTTCGCGGTGAAGTTTGTCCGGAATTTCTTTTGATAAACCACTGAAAAAGCAAAATCCATATTCAACACAAATCTATCATTTTCTACTATAGATTTGTGTTACTTGTGTCTGCAGTATTTTCGAGATTTTGTAACCCCCCACCCACAATAATACATACTCATTTGAGACCTTTGTCATAAATAAATGGATATATATATATATATATATATATGTTCGCAAATATTTACTGATCAAGACATCTCCAAGCCAAAAGATTTGATTCGATTATTTTACAGTGCTGTGGGTATGCTTCTAATTTCCTGCCATGTATCCTTAGCATAACTCGAACTTTAGGATTGCTGGCACAGACTTACGATTTCCTGTTACTGAAGTGATTTCGATGGTATGTTCTAAGTAATCTCTTTTGATTCATCAAATATCAGCAAAGAGGTTAGTCAGCTTGGAACTAATTTTCATACTGCTCATCTAGAAACTTGATCTTTATAAGGTGAAATTTTGTTGGTGAACTTTTGATTCAGTGTCTAAAGAAGAGGTATTCATTTGCTTGTAACTAAGCCTATGTATTGAAGAAATTTGTGGTAAATTCTTTCTTACCAAACGTTCATCAAAAGAGTGAACTGGTCAAATGGTCTTCAGAAGAGTTAAGTTGTTTCATCATATATGCACGCCAAAATACTTGATCAGTCAGTAGAGAAACACCAAAGTAACTCATAAAACATGATCCTAGATCAGTAAGACCAGCATATCATAAATCAATAACATAATGTGTAACATTCTAGCATTTCAGGTCATCGATGTGAGATTTGCATTTCAGTGACAATATCAACTATTATTATTATTATTATTAGTCCCTTGGGTTCCTAGTGGAACATAGGGCTTCAGTAGCACGCCTCCAGTGACCTCTGTTCTCTGAGATCTTTTGAACCTGGTTCCACGACAGCCCAGAAGCTCTCATTTCCTCCTCGCATGACCTCCTCCATGTCACCCTCACCTCGGGCGTCCAACTCGTCGCTTCCCATGGGGATTCCACTCGAGTAACTGGCCTGACGCGTGATGTCCTCAGTCGGCCTTCTCAGTGCATGGCCAATCCATCTCCACTTCTTCCTGCATATTTGTTGGTGATAGGTTCTTGGTTGGTTCGTTCCCAGAGTTCCTTGTTGCTTATTTTTTCTGCCATCTGTTTCATCATATATGCACGCCAAAATACTTGATCAGTCAGTAGAGAAACACCAAAGTAACTCATAAAACATGATCCTAGATCAGTAAGACCAGCATATCATAAATCAATAACATAATGTGTAACATTCTAGCATTTCAGGTCATCGATGTGAGATTTGCATTTCAGTGACAATATCAACTATTGCTTAAGTGTAATGGTGTAATAGTACCTAAAAGACAAGGAAACATGTGTCATATATTCTTTAAACACCCAATTTTGAAAACAAAAGGAAGACCTTATATTAGTGAGTTCAATGAAGTGAACTCATGCCTTTTTATGTGACCTTCTTGCTTGAATAAGTCTACCAGTGTAACACGAAACACTGATGATAATAATAATATTACATTGGGTTGATGAAGTGGATAAGCAATTTAATTTTATAATAAGGTTGAAGAACATTTCAGCTTTAAAGACTAATTTTTATGTCATCGCATTGGAAATAAATATATAATCAAAGTTTTTATTTTTAGTATCCAGGACTAGAAAATATGCAGTTGGTTACCCTTCAGTGACTAACAAATGTACCTAGTCAAGTCCTACAGAATATCAGTCACAGCGTGAATGGGTGACATGAGTTTGAATTTAAGGCAAGATATCAATTCTTTCGAGGTTGCAGATACTCTTTGCTGACAATTTCCAACAAGCATGAGACCTGAAACTTCCTCCAGATCGTCTTCATTAGACTAAGATCACCTCTTGTTGTTATATTCTATAGTTGTAATGAAAATGGCTACTAACTACTATGATATCACCGGTGCTATGTATTGCTGTTGTCTCACAATATAGATGATGTTCCGTACATTTTATTCAAATTAATATTGTTTCACATCTAGATATTTATAAAGGTCATGGTATGATATTATAGTCAAAGCAGAAATATCCGTAGTATAAACTGCATAACTTATTATTACTATCTGTCCCTTGGGTTCCTACTGAAACATATGGCTTCAGTAGCACGTCACCATTTCACTCTCTTCTCTGCACTCGTTTCAACCTGGCTCCACGACTACCAACAACCTCTCAATTCTTCCTTACACCATCTCGTCCTCGCCTCAGATGCCCAACTCGCTCTTTCCAATTTGGCTTCCACTCGACGGTCTGACGTGTGATGTCCTCAAATGATCTCCTCAGCGTATACCCAATACATTCCATCTCCACTCTCTTCTGTATATTTGTTGGGTGATAGGTTTTCGGATGGTTCGTTACCAGACACAGTTCCTCCTTGCTTAATTTTTTTATTCTGGCTATCCGATCTTCAGTGTTAGCATCGAGTAAGCCTAGGTGGCAGCTGCTTATGTGATGTATGTCTTTAGTTTGTTGGAAATGCTTTTCGTGATGCGTCATGTCACCAACCATCAAATGGAAGGACTGGCTTGATATTAGTGTTGAAAATCTGGATCTTGTTCCTGCTTTATTCGGAGTGGAGTAGATCTCCACACTGATTTCAGGTTGATGAATGCCTGCATAGCTAGTAATAATAAATCCTGAAGAAAAACCACTTAAATATTTTATATTTCTTACATTTTTTTCATACTTCTTTATTTCAGTATGAAAAAAAATGGAGGGTGTCTTACAATAGTGGTCACTTTGTTGTCAAGTATTAATGAGGTAGCGGTTTCCTACCGCGTGTATACATCTGAAATATTTTTATTGCTAGTTTATAGACAAGTTGTTTTGCGTTTTTCTATCCTATAGAATTTTATCTACCGATGTAGATAGTGACAATTTACTTCCTGAATTATACGTATCATCACACCAGAAGATATTCAGATGCTTTCATCTCACTCTATTTTCATTACGACAGCTTTTGTATTTTAGCCCTTATTAAAGTTTGATGAGGTCTCAGATGTTTTTCATATTCTATGGGTGGTAATATTCATCATAAACTGAAACCAATCGAAGAACCATTGAAAACTTCTTATTACTGTACAGTAGGTTCGTCCTAGTTTGTAACTTAGTAGTGTGCACTCATTACTTTACCCAGATTTGAGCTCAGAATTGTCATATCTTGGAGAAGGAAAATTATCAGTTAGTCACTGACTTGGAATTTCATGATCCATATATTTTCACTTCTATCAATTTGCTATATTGAGCAAACACGTTATAAGTGAGCGTTTGTCTTGATGACCTTAAAATATACAGTTTCTCATTAGGACAACAGGAGATATATTCCTAAGTATATCACTAATGATTATTTTATTATTATTAGTCCCTTGGGTTCCTAGTGGAACATAGGGCTTCAGTAGCACGCCTCCAGTGACCTCTGTTCTCTGAGATCTTTTGAACTGGTCCACGCAGCCCAGAAGCTCTCATTTCCTCCTCGCAGACCTCCTCCATGTCACCTCGGCGTCCAACTCGTCGCTTCCCATGGGATTCACTCGAGGCCTGACGCGTGATGTCCTCAGTCGGCCTTCTCAGTGCATGCCAATCCATCTCCACTTCCCTGCATATTTGTTGGTGATAGGTTCTTGGTTGGTTCGTTCCCAGAGTTCCTTGCTTATTTTTCTGGCCATCTGATCTTCAGAGCGAGCGTAAGCAGTTGTTGATGAATGTCTGTAGTTTATTGGAAATGCCTTTCGTGACGCGCCAAGTCTCTGAGCCATACAAGAGCACTGACTTGACGTTGGTGTTGAAAATCCGTATCTTGTTCCGCATGCTGAGTGCAGAAGATCTCCACACTGGTTTCAGGCTAATGAACGCCTGTCTTGCTTTTCCGATTCTGACTTTGACGTCCTCGTCCGTCCCGCCTGTAGTTGAAACAGTGCTTCCTAGATAAGTGAAGGAGGTTACTTCCTTCAAGTTTCTCCCGTTGAGGTGATTGGAGTTTGTTGTTGTTGTTGTTGATGGTGGTGCGGTATCTTCATCACCTCTGTCTTCTCTATATTCACCTGAAGTCCCGTCTTCTGCCTCCTCTATCAACTTGTTAGTTTTGCCTGCAGATCTTCAAGTTTATGTGACATTAGGCACAAGTCATCGGCGAAACCAAGTCTTCTAGGTTCTTTTCCGTCGTCCAGTGTATCCCCCTCTTCTCGCTGCCTACTGTTTGCTGCATGATCCAGTCACCACAATAGGAATATCATGGGGGATAGTAGGCAACCTTGTTTCACTCCTGTCTTCACTTCAAAAGCATCACTGAGCTTCCATTGTGATTACTTGGCATGTGGCATCTTCATATAGTTGTTGAATGAGGCGGATAAAGGTTTGCGGTACTCCGTAGTATTGAAGCAGTTTCCAAATTACTTCTCGTCGACGCTGTCAAAGGCCTTCTCAAAGTCGATGAAGTTGAGGTAGAGCTGATTGCCATTCTAGCTCTGTTCTATGATGATACGAGCGTTGCAATTTGGTCTGCACATGATTTGTACTTCCTGAAGCCTGCCTGTTCCGGTCGCAGTTTTGAATCCAGTGCATCTTTAAGCCTCTCAGGATGTGCGGCTTAATATTTTGCTTGGGGTGGACAGGAGAGTGATTCCGCGCCAGTTCTTGCAAGCACTGAGGTCTCCCTTCTTCGGCAGTTTGACAAGGTAACCCTTCTTCCAATCGCAGGTACCTTCTCTTCCTCCACACCTTCTGCAATAGTGGTGTGAGCATGTCCGCTGTTGTCTCTGCATCTGTTCTCAGTGCTTCTGGCGGTATTCCATCTGGTCCTGCTGCTTTCCCCATTTCAGTAGCTTTATGGCGTTCAGGACTTCCATTTTCGTTGGGGGATTTATGTTCACTTGTAATTCAGCGGCTGCAGGTGGTATTTCTGGACGAAGTGCAGGTGGTGGTCGATTCAAGAGCTTCTTGAAGTGGTCGGCCCATCGTTTCCTCTGTTTCTCTTCTTTTGTAATTAAATTTCCTTCCTCATCTTTTATTGGTTTCATCTGTGTTGGTCTCTTCCCTGATAGCAACCTGGTTATTTGATACAATGTCGTCAGGTCTCTCTTACCTGCAGCCTGTTCTGCTTCACTTGCCAGTGTGTCGTAGAAGTGTCTTTTGTCTTTCGTGCACTCTTCTTCACTTCTTTATCCAGTGTTTTATACATTGTGCTCAGTTCCTCTTGTCGTTGAGCATCCTTGCACTGGTTTATCTTCTGCTTCACCATCCTCCTCTCCTCTATCAGCTTCCAGGTATCCGTCGAGATCCATTCCTGTCTTCTTTCTTCTTCCTTCCTAATACTGTTGTGCAGGTTTCTTTCCACATAGCTTTCAAAGACTTCCAGTGTTCTTCCACACAGGTTTCTTCAGGGATGTTGCTCGCTGTCTCCCATTTTGTCTTGATGGCTGCTTGAAGATCTCCTTTGTAGTTTCATCCTTCAGTTTCCGAGTGTTGTACTTGAATTGAGGTCTATCACCAGCTTCCTTGAAGGCTTTTAACTTGATTTGGAAGGTTCCTTGCACTAGATAGTGGTGTGAACCTACATCTGCTCCTCTTCTTGACCTTGTGTTAAGTAGACTGCGTCTCCATTTTCTTGAGATTGAGATAAAGTCGATTTGGTTTTTAGTGTGTCCATCTGGTGAAGTCCATGTCGCTTTGTGGATATCCTTGTGCCTGAACACACTGCCTCCAATCACCAAATCGTTGAATGCACAGAATTCTGCAAACAATTCTCCATTCTCATTCATTTCACCTAGCGCCTCTCGACCCATGGTTAGTTCTCTTCCCGTGTTGTCCCCTCCCAGTTTGGCATTCATGTCGCCCATTAGAATTTTGATATCGCCAACTGACGTCTTGTCCAGTGTTGATTGAAGTTGTCTGTAGAATTCCTCCTTTTTCTCTTGCTCTGCATTATTTGTAAGTGCATAACATTGTATGATTGTGACCTTTCTTCCTTTTGAGTTGAATCTTGCTGTCATGATCCTGGAGGAGATTGGTTCCCACTGCATGAGAGCCTTCGATGCTCTTGAGGACATCATGATAGCCACTCCCTCAGTGTGCTCGTGGTTGGCGTCTGGGTGACCGGAGTAGATTATTGATTCTCCAGTTGACAGTTTGGAGAGTCCACTCCCATTCCATCTGCTTTCGCAAATCCCAAGCACTTCGATGTTATACCTTCTCATCTCCTTTGCAATCTGGGCTGCCTTACTGGGTTCAAACATGGTGCGGACATTCCATGTCCCCACGTTTACTTTCGCTTTCATCGAGAGAAGACACATCGGCCAATTGGCTTCCCGAAGGCTTTCACCAACTGGCGTCATTTCGCCTCTCCGATTCCAGCGGGGAATAAGTTTGTTTTCATTTTTTATATTTTGTTTGTGCTTTGAAGTTTTTTAGCGGTTAGATTTGTTTTACGGGGTAGGGTTGCTAGCCCTATGCCCAACCTTCCCTCTTTACCCGGGCTTTGAACCGGCTAGTAACTAGTAAACTAGTTAACCAGGCGAGGTTATCACTAATGATTACTGGACAAAAATTCACTCAGTAACTTGAATAGATTGACTCAGTCTCACTCCTTATCAACAGCTTGGCCAATTTTCAGCTATTAGCAGGTTTTTGGCTGAGAATGGTGAGAGGTGTGCTCGTCCCGAAAGACTCGTTGTCTCTTCCTTTACATGTGGCAGCCTCGGAGATCTTGGTTTGCAGAAATGCACATTATTTTTCGATTATGTTAATAGGATTATTATGGGTGTAAAACTTAGGCACTGTGGCAGAATGTAATTCAATATTCGATTCATTCATTTGATTTATAACACACAGTGATATAGTATTATCTACCTGATGAGGTTTCGAGCATAAATTATCATTGCTCATAATATCATCAATGTAATCACACCATTCTCCAACATTTCACTTCCATGCTTCTGACTAAAACCATCTTAACCATCTTGACATTGAATCAGATGATCCGAAGTCTACACACCTGTTGGAATGTGTCAGTTTTCCGTAGACGATAGGTTTAGTCGAATGTTTATATGATATAGCCAAAAAACTGACTAGTCAATGCAAGGAGGTGAACGAGTAAGTGAACCACACAAAAGAAGTGTTAATAACTACTAATTATCCTCGGGAATTTATCAAGAAATTCTTACTAACACAGAAGGAACGAAAAGATGACAGTGACACGATTGTGAATATTGAGGACGACATGAGTAGGGAGGATTTCACAGTCTTCTTTGTGTTACCGTATGAAAGGGAGGTAGATGGGAAATGTTATGTGGGACTGTCAATGAAGGTTGAATTTGGATGGCATTTCAACCAACGAATTTACTCAGCGATAAGTTTTCTGTGCTGGTTCAAGGATGGGATAGATTGATATAATGTAATGTAAAAATGTAATTTATCAGATTCCGTGTAGTGGCTGTGAGTCAGGTGAAGTGCATGGATGACGCTAACCTGGTTGTTAGGGTCAGTTAGATAAACGGAACATAGGAATTTATCCAAAGATGAGATGACAGACCGCAATAATAGGGTTAGTCGTCTAGAAAAGCACTCGCCTATTGCAATGCATACATTAACACACAAGGACACAATAGGGTGGGTGGGATAAGACCACTAAACATTAGAATTAGATGGAGAGACGGAGAGAGATTGATTACTGAATGTTTGTTCATCGAAAGGGCCAGCTTCCAAAGTATGTAATAAGAATGATGTACCACCTATATCAGAGATATGGAAAACCTTACCTTGATTAAAATTAGAGAATATCAGGTGTAGGACTATAAAAATCAGGTGTCAAAATTGGAAACTGAAGGATGAAACTACAAAGGAGATCTTCAAAGCAGCCATCAAGACAAAATGGGAGACAGCGAGCAACATCCCCAAAGAAACCTGTGTGGAAGAACACTGGAAGTCTTTGAAAGCTATGTGGAAAGAAACCTGCACAACAGTATTAGGAAGGAAGAAGAAAGAAGACAGGACAGGAATGGATCTCGACGGATACCTGGAAGCTGATAGAGGGGAGAGGAGGATGGTGAAGCAGAAGATAAACCAGTGCAAGGATGCTCAACGACAAGAGGAACTGAGCACAATGTATAAAACACTGGATAAAGAAGTGGAAGAGTGCCTGAAAGACAAAGACACTTCTACGACACACTGTCAAGTGAAGCAGAACAGGCTGCAGGTAAGAGAGACCTGACGACATTGTATCAAATAACCAGGTTGCTATCAGGGAAGAGACCAACACAGATGAAACCAATAAAAGATGAGAAGGAAATTTAATTACAAAAGAAGAGAAACAGAGGAAACGATGGGCCGACCACTTCAAGAAGCTCTTGAATCGAACCACCACCACTGCACTTCGTCCAGAAATACCACCTGCAGCCGCTGAATTACAAGTGAACATAAATCCCCCAACGAAAATGGAAGTCCTGAACGCCATAAAGCTACTGAAAGTGGGAAAGCAGCAGGACCAGATGGAATACCGCCAGAAGCACTGAGAACAGCTGCAGAGACAACAGCGGACATGCTCACACCACTATTGCAGAAGGTGTGGAGGAAGAGAAGGTACCTGTGATTGGAAGAAGGGTTACCTTGTCAAACTGCCGAGAAGGGAGACCTCAGTGCTTGCAAGAACTGGCGCGGAATCACTCTCCTGTCCACCCACAAGCAAAATATTAAGCCGCACATCCTAGAGAGGCTTAAAGATGCACTGGATTCAAAACTGCGACCGGAACAGCAGGCTTCAGGAAGTACAAATCATGTGCAGACCAAATTGCAACGCTACGCATCATCATAGAACAGAGCATAGAATGGCAATCACCTCTACCTCAACTTCATCGACTTTGAGAAGGCCTTTGACAGCGTCGACGAGAAGTAATTTGGAAACTGCTTCAATACTACGGAGTACCGCAAACCTTTATCCGCCTCATTCAACAACTATATGAAGATGCCACATGCCAAGTAATCACAATGGAAGCTCAGTGATGCTTTGAAGTGAAGACAGGAGTGAAACAAGGTTGCCTACTATCCCCCATGATATTCCTGATTGTGGTCGACTGGATCATGCAGCAAACAGTAGGCAGCGAGAAGAGGGGGATACACTGGACGACAGAAAAGAACCTAGAAGACTTGGGTTTCGCCGATGACTTGTGCCTAATGTCACATAAACTTGAAGATCTACAGGCAAAACTAACAAGTTGATAGAGGAGGCACGAAGACGGGACTTCAGGTGAATATAGAAAAGATAGAGGTGATGAAGATACCGCACCACCATCAACAACAACAACAACAAACTCCAATCACCATCATCAACGGGAGAAACTTGAAGGAAGTAACCTCCTTCACTTATCTAGGAAGCACTGTTTCAACTACAGGCGGGACGGACGAGGACGTCAAAGCCGGAATCGGAAAAGCAAGACAGGCGTTCATTAGCCTGAAACCAGTGTGGAGATCTCTGCACTCAGCATGTGGAACAAGATACGGATTTTCAACACCAACGTCAAGTCAGTGCTTGTATGGCTCAGAGACTTGGCGCGTCACGAAAGGCATTTCCAATAAACTACAGACATTCATCAACAACTGCTTACGCTCGCTACTGAAGATCAGATGGATTGCCAGAAAAATAAGCAAGGAACTCTGGAACGAACCAACCAAGAACCTATCACCCAACAATATGCAGGAAGAAGTGGAGATGGATTGGCATGCACTGAGAAGGCCGACTGAGACATCACGCGTCAGGCCAGTTACTCGAGTGGAATCCCCATGGGAAGCGACGAGTTGGACGCCCGAGGTGAGGGTGACATGGAGGAGGTCATGCGAGAGGAAATGAGAGCTTCTGGGCTGTCGTGGAACCAGATTCAAAAGATCTCAGAGAACAGAGGTCACTGGAGGCGTGCTACTGAAGCCCTATGTTCCACTAGGAACCCAAGGGACTAATAATAATAATAATACATTGATATGTTTGTGAGCAGTGATGGTTCACGCTCAAAAAGTCATTAAGTAAGTATTACTATAACACTGTATGTTATGTTATTGGGCTTGACTGACGTAACTATGGTCTGGTATGCAGTGACGATAAAAGGTGCAATGGAAAGCTTGATGGTGCAGTATTCAAACCAGTAGTACAGTCGTATACCAACTAAGTTACCTAAGCCAGTTTGTGATTATATATGATAATATTTATTTAATTAATTATCGAATAACAAATTCGTATATAGTAATGGAAATAAATTAGCCCCTCCAAGCGAATAATATAATTCTGTTACAATATATTTCTCAAAGATGAAATCCTACTGATAAACAGTGAAAGGTTTGTATGCACTTAGACTGTGTCTTTTCAAGCATATGTAAAACAAACATTAAGCGTTATTATTTTGATAATCTCACGTTTGTTCATAGAACACATGATTCACATGTCTATTCTCCAAGACATTTGCAGTCATGTTAGTAAAAGTTTAAATCATTTGTTGATAATGTTAGAAAAACAACCCTCTCCAGCATTAAAAAACACTTATGAATAAAAACAATGTTTACTGTAGGAGGAAAGATATTTGACACATTTTTCCTGATTTATTCATAGACATATTGATAAATTCAAGAAAGCGCTTCAGCATAATTAATAAATCAACTTCAGAGCAAAATTATAAATGTTTTCGTTATCTTTTGTTTACTATAACTAGGTTTCTCAAATTAAATCAGACAGTAAGTTCAGCTCCACAAACATTTACAAACCAACTAGCATATTTTCGTTATTCATCCACTTCTTAGAACCGTGTAGTAGTTTTGATTCTGACTGTTAATTCGATAAGTGTCTCTGACCAACAACTATACGAATCTTTCACCACTAATTTACCGATGAAGCCGTCTACTCCCTAGTACTGAACATTTATAGAAGTCTATTGATTAAGTTTTGTAATATTACTCGACACTATGGTACACTGCTTTCCTATGTCAGGAGGTTCCATCCACTGAGGAAACACCACATTTCTTTTTGTTGCATTTAAGAATTAACGATGAGCGCCAACAAGTCTTAAATCTAGGTCCAGGGCCTTAAAATGTTTAGCTCCTACTATCTGTAATCTAACAAAAGATGTGTTTTCCAGTTAGCATTCATTACGGACTGACATCAGTTGGAGGAACACTGTGAACCCGGGAGCACTAGAAAGCTGTTTCTTCTTAACATAGGACTCCTCAGAGGTGCACACCTATGACCCTGAATCCTATGGATTGAACCCAAGACCTTCCAGTCACATGGTCAGCATGTTTCCACTGAGCCCTTGGATCAGCATCTGCGACATAGCCCTGCAATCACTTAATGTCATCGTTGAGTATTTATCTTCATGTCTACCAGGTTTGTTTCACCGGTCACGACTTCTCATTATAACTTCAGGAATCACTTCTGGAAGCTAGTCACCAATGAGCACTCGATCAACTGAATTTGAGGATTTGTGGGGATTTAGTGATCTTTCACTAGATTGAATACACTAGCTGAAAATGCTCAAGGATTTCATTCTTATCATAGGGTGAACATTGTACTCATCAGATTAGTAATCACTGAACACTTTATGGAAATAGGACAGTAATCACTGGATCTAATAAAAGTCTTAAATTATAGAGAAATCAAACTTATTTAAGGTCAATAAACATTAAAGCAGAACATTATTAGGAAATAATGCTACACATATGATTCAGAAGCGTACAACTAACATGAAGACATGGCCGTGGTTTATGTTGAAATTCATGTAAAACCCTTTCAGAAACTCTCAAGAAGTTAACATGCACAGTTCTATACGTTGATTGTTACTGAGATAGTTAATTGCTCAGTTAGTCATGATAAAAGTTCAATTTAAGGGTTATTTTAATCGAAGAAGAAGCGTTTCTCAGCATTTACGCTCTAAAAGTTTTACTAAAGTTGTATAGATTCATTAAAATAACATATTAAGGTGAATGATAATCATCGCAGGAACAGAAAACTGAAACCTAAGGTACTGCTCAGTATTTCCTACTCTTCCACAATATTCTATTCTTGCGATAATGGTGACAGTATCAAGAAATAAAATGCCCTTGTACTATTGCTGTTCATTAATTTGCACTTCCCATCTCTTATCGCACTTTTGATTGTGATAATAATGATAAATATGACTTTAATGAGAGATAGAGGCAACTGTTGAGTTAAAGATCTTTGTAGCTACCAACGGATTTGAGAATAGGTGGAAAATCACTTACCTACTTAGAAATCAGAACTATATTTTCCTTTATTTTAAATCATTCGCTGAAATACTGAAAAACATTGCTCAGAAAGTCTTAATACAAAGGGATAAATTTATCATCAACATTATTGTCTTATTAAAGTATCCCGTGTTATACCTTTCTTCATCCTTTAAAATTATTGAAAAGTTATATGTATTATGTTCATTTTGACTGATTTCCTGATAAATTTGTACGGTAAATGTTCACCAGTTCACTTGAAGAATGTTTCGATATGAAGAGCATAAAATGGAATCTTAACAAATAAAAATCTCCATAAAATGTAGTTTCATAACATTAAACTTCATATCGTACCTCTACATTTAACGTGCTTTGAAATGTTCACCTACTTCATCATCAGTTTCAATCTCCATGTTACTTTGCCTCTTACTAGAGGATCACTCCCTTGTTCTCCTTTGACTATGGAGCCACTGGTTCTCACCTTTCTGTTATGTGCGTGTTTCTCATTTCTCCATACAATAAGTGAACTACCCTGACGAAGCTTCAGCTCACTATTCTTTTTGCCTCTTGTAGCGAACAATTTACAAGACAAATGTAGCTGCTCTAGATAAATGCTTTGAACAAGGGTCCGGTTACTTAAATGCAGAAAAATTCTCAGCAATACCTATTCAGGCAGATACACTCAACCACATAGTCGGATGAGAAAGGTGAAAACTCTTACAACTATTTCAAGTATGATGCATGTAACTTCCCGTTACTATGGGTTCCTATGCAGATGTCTCGAGCAATTCGACCCTGCATAGCAATAGACAATTACAAGTATCATAACAACACCTCATGGTCGTTACACAAGAGGTGGCTATCGTGCCTCAGTGGCTTAGTGGATGGTGTTTGAAGCTATGCGTACTAGGTTCAGACCTCATTCAGAACAACATCACCCACTGGGGTGCAGGTAGATCCGGCTAACAAGTCCGGAGTAGGGTGAAATGCAAATCCTGGATTCCTCTGCTAGCCACATCCTTACAACTAACTTATTTGGGCGGAGGACGAGATTGATAACCGAATCTATGTTCATGGAATCAGTACTAAATATAGGCAGTAGAAATGTTTCTGCAGCTGTTACAGATAGATGGAAAATTCTGTCACTGTTATCGCAAAGATGGAGACAGGATCAGAAATACATAAACCACATTTGAAGTTATAGAGTTCCCCGAAATAAATATGGACAATAAATTAAGTCTTAAACGTTATCCAGTAAATAATGCTGTTTCGATGTGCAACAATAAACAGGCTAAATTGGAATTACAATCTACTAATCTACTCCTATATTAATAAAATAACACTTTGTCTTCAACATTTATCTTCTTCCGCATGAAATATATTTTTGCTCTGCAGTGATAAAAACTCATCTGTAATCTATATAGTTAGTTTCTTGATGAAATCAGAAAGATAAACTATCCACTTTCGAAAACTGGATTCGTCAGAAAGGGTTAAAAGCATTTTCCTGATCTTCCCGAATACCCAGATGTTCATACCACAGAAAGTGTAGCAAGTATCTTTGTGAATTATGCCAAAATTTTAATAATCCGTAGGACTGTAAACAGAAGTTGTTTGAAGCTACGGTGCCAATAAGGAGACTGGGGAGGTTGTAGAAATTAGTAAGTATCAATTTCTGAGTTTTGTTCAAAACATTACTGGGTATTTAGTTGTATTAGTTGTACTTTCACCTTGAAAAAACCATCCTCATGAACCACAATCGAATCATGTTGTTCAGATTTAGATACCTGAACTAATCTCAAAACACTCCTAATCTGCGTGAACCGGCATAACACCCAATTCATAGCTTAGAGGGCTCCACTTCGGATCTAAGGTACTGTTCCGAGTGTTGTATATAGAACACTTGAGAGAGTTATTTACATGTTAGAAAAAGAAAGTATTGGCTAACTCAACAAGATATTTTTATTTAAGTCTTTTTGCGTTCATCAGGTGCTTTTAAAGACAGAAAATCTGTCCTTACATCTTATTCGTGATTTGAATAAAACTTTTTTAGTGAAAATGAAAAGTCTTTTATGAAGAGAGCCATAAGCTACTTTACAAATTATGTCTACTTCTCACAGTCTTTTGTTACTATCGTTTGTAATAATGGGGTTCATTTTGGCTTACGGATACAATAAAAATGTCCACTGTTGTAGGTGAAAAGGCCCAGGACACTTAACCTCTATGGTAGCCGTTTATTTTTTCTTTTTGTTCTCGAAGCTTGCAGAAAGTATTCATACAGTATTACTAGGCAGTAGTCTTGATTCCTAACTTGAGGTATTATGATGCAGACAAACCTTTTTCAGTGTTCTCATATCCTCTACCTGTCAAATTTAGTCAGCTTAATATTTCAGCAAAGCTAAAACAGGAAGTTTAACAAAATATCGTCGCCTTCAACTCCATACAAGCTATAAGTTCATGGGATATGTACACAAACAGAGGAGTAGTTGATAGCCTACTGATGATATAATAAAAAAAAATGATACAGAATAGGGAGGTTTGAGTGAAATAATTTGTGATCATTAAACCTGAAGTCGTCATTTTTTTACATACTCAGATAGTCGAACTGCTATACTTGACTAATCAAAGGGGAATAGAAAGTAATATGTAAATCTATATTATGAGTTGATAATGTAATTACATGGTCAGAAAGCCTTTACATGAGTTAAGGTCAAGTAGTAAAGCGGTAGAGATGAAATAAGAACTGATTGTGAATTTGCTTTTAAAAGGGGTGGTGGGATGAAAATACAAAATTTTGAAAGGGACTATACTCAATGAACAGACGCAGAGACAACAGCCGACATGCTCACATCACAGCGCCATTGCAGAAGGTCTGGAAGGAAGTAAAGGTACCTGCAGATTGGAAGAAGGGTTACCTTGTCAAACTCCCGAAGAAGGTCGACCTAAGCCTTTGCAAGAACTGGCTCGGAATCACGCTCCTGTCCACCCAGAGCAAGCAAAATACTAAGCCGAATCATCCTGGAGAGACTAAAAGATGTGCTGGATTCAAAACTACAACCAGAACAGGCTGGATTCAGGAAGTACAAACCATGTGCCTACAATCACCCATGATATTCCTGATTGTAGTGGACTAGATCATGCGACAAACAGTGAGGAGCTGTGAGAAGAGGGGGATACGCTGGACAGCGGAAAAGAACCCAGAAGATTTAGATTTCGCCGTTGACTTCTGTTTAATGTCACACAAACTTGAAGATCTACAGGCGAAAACTAACAAGTTGACAGAGGAGGCGAGTAGAGGTGGTGAAGACGGGACTCCAAGTGAATATGGAGAAGACAGAGGTGATGAAGATACCCAAACAACAACAAGCTCCAATCCCCATCAAGGGGAGAAACTTAAAGAAAGTAACCTCCTTCACCTATCTAGGAAGCACTGTTTCAACTACAGGCGGCACAGGTACAGACGAGGATGTCAAAGTCAGGATAGGAAAAGCCAGATAAGCGTTCATCAGACTGAAACCAGTGTGGAGGTCTTCTGCAATCAGCACAAAGAACAACACCCGGATTTTCGACATCAATTCAATCAAGTCAGTGCTTCTGTATGGCTCAGAGACTTGGCGCGTTATGAAAGGCATTTCCAACAAACTGTAGACATTCATCAACAACTGCCTACTCTGGCTCGTTACTGAAGCTCAGATGGCCAGAACAGTTAGAATAAGCAACAACGAACTCTGGCTGGCAGGTAACAAACCAACCAAGAACCTATCACCCAACAAATATGCAGTAGAAGAAAGCGGAGATGGACTGGATTGGGCATACACTGAGAAGGCTGACTGTGGAGATCACGCGTCAGGCCAGGTTAGGCCCTCAAGTGGAACCCAGATGGGAAGCGACGAGTTGGGCGTTCGAGGTGAGGGTGACATGGAGGAGATGGTGTGAGGAGGAAATGAGAGATTGTGGGCTGTCGTGGAACCAGGTTCAAATGTTTGTAGAGAAGAGAGTGTAATGGAGACGTGCTATTGAAGCCCTATGTTCCATTGGGAACTCAAGGGACAAATAATAATAATAATACTGAATTACGAAATAAATCAGTGGCTACTATGGAAGTTGGGGGGTAACAACTGCCTATTTTGGATGCATTAGTTCAGTTTAATTATTCTGATGGCAATGGCTTCTGCAAATCTCAGTTGCTTAGCACTGTATTTCTTGTTAAGTATTTTAAACGTTTGCGAGATCTTTACTTCGTTTTCTGTATCCATCTGATGTTTAGTAATGAAACTTTTAATGTACTTTGCTTCCTTTTAGCGTAACTTATTTGGAATGTGTTCACGGAATTTAATCTCAACCCTAGTCTCTGTCCTTCCCATGTATATGATTTGACATGTACATGTGAAACGGTAGATATAATCTGAGGTGACATGAAGTAGAAACCTGTCAAAATTTTTAATTTTCCTCGTGAACACTTTGTTTCGCATAGGGAAACTAATTTTGCTGATGGACCTATGATCTTTAGTGAAGTTCGTATTCTTCTGTTGACCCGGTTTATGACTTCATCCCCCTTGAAAGTCGAGTGGAGAAGCTCAGTTTCTTCTCGACGTTATCAAGTACCCTTGTTCCTATTGTTCTCATGACTTCATCTATAAGTCTCTTAGGGTAACCGTTTCCTTTCAGACATCTCTCGATGAACTGAATTTCTTCAGTCGGTTTGTTTGATGATTAAATTTCTTTAACCCGTTTGAAATGGCATCTTAACTAATAGTTACTTACAACTTACAGGACAGAAACTGTTGAAATGGAGATATTGTTCACTCTGTTTCTTTTCTGACACGATCCATCTATACTTTGTCAAATTCCCAAGTTCAAAAAATGAAATTCAATGTTTGTCTCATGTTCCATAGTAAACATTTAAATTTGTATATGCCTTATTGAATATTTTTAACAATGTTAACGCATGATTCATGCCATCACATAAAACAAACTTATCCTCAACATACCTGTTGTACATTGCAGTTTGATTGATAACTGTAGCTAATGTGGCAACAGATTACAATGAATTCATCCTATTCTCCTGAACTTGTTGTTCTAGCCTAGCCAGAATTTTTGTAGAGAACCAATTACATAATGCAACTTAATGTTGTTTGTATTTCAGTGTGGTTCATTTTTGAATGTATGACTGAACTGCATAGAAAAACAGATTAGGTTTTATCAAATTTATCTGTAGCACCTTGTGAGAGAATTGTAATCTCATGGGTTCGAAATGTTCTGATATTCACTGCATCAATTTAGAATTCACTGAAAGACAATATTTCAATCTTGAATTTGTTACAGCTAGAGTAAAGGAGAGTTTGGTATGTTTACACATATTCTTTCATAAGTTCTTCACTTGACGCAAGTGTTTTGTGATCCCTTCAGAAAACGAAAAATGAAAATTCTGTTGGATAGTAAAGTTTTCTCTAGATGCTGATGTAGTGTCATGAGCTTAATGTTCGGCCGCTAAAATGAAAGCGTATTATCCTAAAGGTTTTGAGCATTCTACTTGAGGAGAATGAATGAATTTGTCTTTAATGTGGAAAGTCAAAGTACTGGTGCCTGTTTAAGGCTCTTCCGCGATCGTTCCTTCTCAGATGATTAATAAAACATCACTCACTTATTTACATTGTTGACCAAGAACAATTATCACAATACTGTTATGAACAGTACGTGGAAAAATCAATGAACAATATTTTCTTTGAGGCGATATCAGGGTAACGCTTGAAATGGTATATTTATTGGTGTTAGATGGGGACCAACTGATTTCATCATAAACTTCATCGTCATGGACCGACACCTGTTCTGAGAACCATTAGTAATTATTTATGGACGCTTCAGAGCTGTTTCATCATAGCTTGAGATTTCCAGCACTGCTTACTTGAGTCTACATGAGTAATTAAGCTCAGGGCAATCAGGCATACAGGCAAGAATATTCTAAGTCATCCACTTGGTTGTAGTCTGTTGACCTATATTTTTCTCTTTATCAATTCATAATATAACATGATCATGATTGAATAATGTTGGAAAATTCTAACTGTTACAGTCAACTTGAGTGACATCAAAGGTTATGACTTCTCATTAGGAATTTAGGAAAGCTATCTCCGGCACAGGAGTAGGAAGAATTCCGATCTAATAGCCCATTCGTAATATGCTGACCGTCATGCGCTTGATTCCTTACAGTTCACACTTCTTATGAGCCATAAACAGGGATAAAACAGTCCTAAGGTGCTCTTATATTTTTACTGATATCAGTTCATGATGAAAACTACTTGGAGAACAATTCTAATTGTCTTTTACTTGTTTCAAATCAAAATGTTTAACTTCAATTGAAAAATAAAAACTATGAAGACAAAATGTGATGCACAGAACGTTTTCTGCTCCTATAAACTTCCTTTGATTTGATGTTTTTCAACATCCAGGTGCCTATTTTACTGAAATCTTTATAGATATAGTTTGTTATACAAATCATTTCAACCAGACTGTAAATCTTCAAAACAACGACACGAAAACTGAAGTAACTGACATAAATAATTTGCAACAGCTTCAAATGTAGAAGTTCGGTTATTTAGAATTATAGGATATGTAAATTCGAAGAGTTGATTTCATCTTCTTGAAGTTTAAATTTTGCTTCACGACTTGTTATGAAAGATACTTCATATATCAGAATTCTTAGGTTTGCATATACCATACACTTTCTTCCTGTATTATTTTATATTTAAGTCATATCACATTACACACCAACTGAAGTTTTCATCGGGAAGGATATCTGCAAAGAATATACAAAGACCTCCTGTGAAGAAAATTTCTAGAAACATTTTCGCTAGTGTCGTTTTATTCCCGTGCGAATGTTTCTACCTGTCAAGTATTTTTAAATTTGTTACTTACTTGAATCGACCACCTAGGTGAATATCTGCTCGTGTGAGTTGTGAGACAAGTGTGGCGAAGCAGCCATTTGTTTTATCTGTAACCGCTTCACTTTTAATTCCCTTTTTCTAAATTGTGGTATTTAAACGAGTGAATTCAGAGGCATTCATTGAGTAATCTGTTGACTTGAAAAATTTATAATCATTTCATTCTTCTACTGAATTTTTATCCCTTATTTAAGTAGTATGAAAAATGTACGGAAGAGTTGGTGATGTGAAGATGAGTTTTTATTTAAACCGATTGGGTTAAAATGTTGTTTATGAAGATGAATACTCAATGGTAGCATTGAATAAGCATCTCGTTATATTGCTAACTTGCCAAAGAAGAGAAATTTAGACCACTGTACCTAGTACCTTAATGTAAATATAATAGCCATGACAAACAGAAGTTCAAGGTTTGATCCCTGGTGGGGTTGTGAGTTCCCTATACCGAAAAATTTTCTAGAATAGAAAAACTGTTCAGTGATCAACTGATACCAATCTGCGACTCGATATGAACTGACATCATTTTGAGGAACATTTAAAACCTGGTAGCAGTGAGCAGCCGTTACGTCCTAGTATGGGACTCCTTAGCAGCTCCCCCCCCCCATGACCCCTGTCAGGGATCTAACTCAAGACCTTCAGGTTCCACGGACAGCATATTACCATTGAGCCACCGGATCAGAATCCTACTTTATCAGTCCACGATATAATGTTACCTCCACAGGATATCATTATTGATTAACCATCCTCATGTTTGACTAGGTTGGCTCCACTAATCACGACTGGCTGTGGAACCTAGGGGTCCCGGGCTCGATATCCAGTGCGGTCATGGGTACAAACTGTTTAGGATTCACTAACTAGGAACAAACAGCCGTACACTGCTCCCGACTTTCCGATGTTCCTCTAACTGATGTCGATTTATGATGAATTCCAACCTGGAATCTATTAATAAGTCTCCACAAACCTCCGAATCGTTATCAGTCTCTTATGAAAGCCACCCTGAAATCAATCAGTCCTCACTAATTTCCAAAATGAAGAGAAAACAGTCATCAGATAATCTCTTTCACTGCAACTGATTATCTTTGTAGTGTTATCTGATGATTATTTATCATTCCAAGCACTTCGATGTTATACCTTCTCATCTCTTTTGCAATCTGGGCTGCCTTGCTGGGTTCAAACATGGTGCGGATATTCCATGTCCCCACGTTTACTTTCGCTTTCATCGAGGGAGAAATAAGACAAATCGGCCAATTGGCTTCCCGAAGTCAGGCTTTCACCAACTGGCGTCATTTCGCCTCTCCGACTCCAGCGAGGAATAAGTTTGTTTTTATTTTTTATATATCGTTTGTGCTCTGAAGTTTGTTTAGCGGTTAGATTTGTTTTACGGGGTAGGGTTGCTAGCCCTATGCCCAACCTTCCCTGTTTAACCCGGGCTTTGAACCGGCTAGTAACTGGTGAACTAGTTAACCAGGCGAAGTTGTTACCTGATGATGGATTATAAAATTATTATTATAGTTTGTCTCTTGGGTTTCTAGTGGAACATATGGCTTCAGTAGCATGTAACCATTTTGCTCTCCTCTATGCAGTATTGTCAAACTGGCTCCACCACTCCCTACAACCTTTCATTTCTTCCTCACATCATCTCCTTCATATCACCCTCGCATCGGACCCCTAACTCATCCTTTCCCATTTGGCTTCCACTCGAACGCATGGCTCGTGACGTCCCCAATCGGTCTTCTCAGCGTATGCACAATCAAATCAATCTCCACTTTCCTATGCATATTTGTTAGGTGATGGGTTGTTGGTTGGTTCGTTGGCAGATACAGTTACTCCTTGCTCATTCTTATTATTCTGGCTATCTCACAGCCATCTTCAATATCGAGTTAGCGTACGTGACAGCTGTTGATGATATATATCTGTAGTTTTTTGGAAATGCTTTTCGTGACGCGCTAAATTTCTGAACCATCACATAGAAGTACTGACTTGACTGTGTAAGTGTTGAAATCCGGATCTTGCTCATGCTTTATACTGAGGGCAGTTGATCTCCACACTGATTTCAGGTTAGTTAAGGGCTGTCTTGCTTTTCTGATCCTGGCTTTGACGTCCTTGTCTGCGCCGCCTGTAGCTGAAACCATGCTGCCTAGGTAGAGGGGTAGGTGAAAGAGACCACTTCCTATAAGTTTCTTCCGTTGATGGTGATTGATACTTGTTATTGAAGATCATCAGTGATAGTAGGCAGCCTTGTCTTACTCTTGTCTTCACTTCACTTCAAAGGCACCACTGAGCTTCCATTGTGAATCACTCGGCATGTAGCATCATATAACATATAGCTACTGTTGGATGAGGTTGATAAAGGTTTGTATCACTAACACTGTAGTGGCATGAGCGTGACGCCTGTTGTCTGTGCATCTGCATTCAGTGCTTCTGGAAGAATTCCATGTGGTCCTGCTGCTTTCCCGCATTTCGGCATCCTTATGGTGCCCAGGAATTCGGCTTTTGTTGGAGGGCCTGTGTTCATTGGTAATTCTGTGGCCGAGCTGCTGGTGGAGCTTCTGGACGAAGTGCAGGTGGTGGTCGATTCAAGAGCTTCTTGAAGTGGTCAGCACACCGTTTTTTGTTTCTCTTCTTCCGTAATTAGATTTCCGTCATCATCTTTTATTGGTTTCATCTGTGTTGATCTCTTTCTTGCCAGATAGTAACCTGATTATTTGATACAATATAGTCACGTCTCTCCTACCTGCAGCCTGTTCTGCTTCACTTGCCAATGTGTCGTAGAAGTGTCTTTTGTCTTTCCGCTCACTCTTCTTCACTTCTTTGTCTAGTGTTTTAAACATTGTACTCAGTTTCTCTTCTCGTTGTTTATCCTTGCACTGCACTGGTTTATCTTCCGCTTCACCATCTTCCTTTTCCCTTCTGTATCACTTTCCATGTGTCCGTCGAGATCCACTCCATTCCATTCCTTGTCTTGCTTCTTCTTTCTTCTCGGTAATGGTATGCAGGTTTATTTCTACATAGCTTTCAAAGAGTTCCAGCGCTCATCCACACAGGTTTCTTCATGGATGTTACTTAATATCTCCCATTTTGTCTTGATGGCTGTCGTGAAGATGTTCTTTGTAGTTTCTTTCTTCACTTCAGTTTCTGTCTCGGGTGTTGAACTTGAACTGTGGTCTATCACCAACTTCATTGATGGCTTTCCACTTGATTTGGAAGGTTCCTTGCACTAAACAGGGAGTGGTCTGGGCCTACATCTGCTCCCCTTCTTGACCTTGTGTCCAGTAGGCTGCGTCTCCACTTTCTTGACATTGAGATGATGCCCATTTGATTATTAGTGTGTCCTGGTGACTGGTGAAATCCATGTCGCTTTGTGAATATTCTTGTGTTTTCGCACACTGCCTACAATCATCAAACCATTAAATGAGCAGAAATCTGCAAACAGTTTTTTTATTCTCGTTCATTTCACCGAGTGCTTCTAGACTCATGATTGGTTCTCTTCCTGTGTTGTTCGCTTCCAGTTTGGCATTCATGCCGCCCATTTGATTATTCCAATAAATGTTTAACTAGGATTGTCAGATAATAATAGTAACATCCACTTTATTCCAAACAATTTTTAGTACAATTTGGAATTCTCTGTATGATATATTGCAACAACAACAAAATATATGTATGTATATACTCCTTTACAATAACTACAAATTTAAGTAGTGTGATTTTTACACTAATAATTAAATTATATAAATGAGATTGTTAACTGTTACAAAGTTGATGCATCAGTTCTGTTCTAACAGGTTTTCCCTCACATTATATGCGTCCTAGGTAAGGTACAGTTAGGTTTTTGTACTTCGCTATACGAGCGTACAGCCTTAAGCAGTTTCTTTATGTCCTCTATGAGGAGATACAAAGAGAGAGTTGCGGATAAAGTGGATGCTCATTGTAAGTTAAAATTACTGTAGCCAGTATACTGCTAGAACTTAAATGTCTATCACTTACGTCAGAGGCACAGAATCTGTCCTACGGAAGGATTTCAGTAGCCCTACGCAACATAACGTAGTCCTTTTTCAGTAGACCAGGAAAGACAAACGGGGAACAATAGGGAAGTATAGAAAAAAAATGCAGGAACTGGTCACTCGTAGAAGTGAAGGTCGATTTACACCAGGAGGCTCAGTTTGTTTTTGAAAGATTTTTTACAAGCCATTCAGAAGCTTGACGACCGAAAAAGATCAGAAGTAAAACTCAATCCAAGATATTGAGTACTTTCTGGAGAAATATCATCAATGCAGCAGGAGGCATGGGACTTAAGCAGCTGACACAAGTCTTCGTGCCTAGACCCATAATTAACAGTCAGACATTTAGAAGGGCTAAACTTGAGAGAGATTATTGGTAAATTATAGTCAAGAAACGATTTAATTCAGAGCAGTTTAAGTGAGTGTCAGCTGGAATAGAATACTTAATAAAATTAGTTTCAGCAGTATGAGGTAAATCATACAAAAAGAATGAGAACAGAAACAGAGAAAGTACAGTACCTTGAGGCATACCAGCTTCAGCAAGCAATAAAGTGAAACGCCTCCCTTTATAGACAGTATACTAATTTCCTTCAGAAAAATAGGAATAAAACCTCTCTGTAACCCATGGTTCAGTATGAGCTGTGACAAGCTTATTTGACAAGACTTTTCTAGCAATAGAGTCAAAGGCACGTGATTAATTCAAGAAACCACAAAAAACATACTTAACACCTCTGTCTAGACTAGAAACAAATTGATGACGAAGGAAGGTGATAGCATTTAAAGTACATCTCCTGTGTTTGTAAGCAAATGGTTTCGGATCTCCGAAAACCTTCAGCGAAGGGCCAAGCACAAATAAAATTAATTTATACACTGTCTTCAAAAAAGAGGAAGTTATAGCAATGGCGATGGTAAAGGAGATATACTACACTCAACATAAAGAATAACATCCTGATTTTCAACACCAATTCAACGAAGTCAGTGCTGCTATACGCCTCACAGACTTGGCACGTCAACAAAAGCACTTACAACAAACCACAGACATCCATCAACAGCTACCGCCCACGCTCACTCGATACTGACACAGAAGATCAGATGGTCAGAATAGTACGAATAAGCAAGGAGGAACTCTGACTGGCTGGCTGGCTGGTTGGCTGATTGGTAACCAACCAACTAACCAAGAACCTATCACCCAACAAATATGCATTGGAAGGAAGTGGAGATGGATTGGATTGGGCATACACTGAGAAGGCCGACTGGGGATATCACGCATCAGGTCAGACTGTCGAGTGGAACCCCGATGGGGAGTGACGAGTTGTGTGCCTGAGGCGGGGGGGGGGTGACATGGATGAGATGGTGTGAGGAGGAAATGAGAGGTTGTGGGTAGTCTTGGTGCCAGGTTGAGAAGAGTGGAGAGAAGAGAGAGAGACGTGGAGACGTGCTAGTGAATCCCTATTTTCCACTAGCAACCTAAAGGAAAAATAATAATAATAAACTTGTCTCACCTATATCACATAATCTATTGGTTGTTTATCAACTCAGTTACCCCTTTTTAATCTGTGTACACCTTGTTGACGATTTGAAATTCTTAAATAACTCTCTTTGTTATCATTCTGCCTTTACTTCAGTATAATTGTAAACATCATTATTATTGTTTCAACCCTCGTTATTTAAGTTAAATCCATCAAAACGTTTGCTGCTCTTAACTTTTGCTTATCATTTTCAGACAAAAGGCAAGCCGTCCAGTTTTGCCAATTCTATGTACATTTATCATTTCAGCTGCTCATGTTGTGGAGTACGCTGTGTTAGGCGTACAACTAGGCAACTTAATAAAGGTGTTGTTAAGCACTCACTGCCATGGATGGGGAAAAGACGAGTGAAGTTAATACGAAGTTCAGTTCTGTCCGTTTTGGTTGACAGTGGTCATATAATAAATAACATCAAATCATTCAAAATGATATATTGGATTCCACATGTAGTGGAGTCTGTAGGAATTGAAGAAACCAAACCTAAAGTGACTTTCTAAAGGTCTGTAGTACAGTTCTGTCCCCATTATTCTTATCCTCATTGGGATGACTATTATTTTTCCCAATATAATCATCATTGACTATGTATCTAATAACTGGGTACTTCATTTCCTTGTTGCCATAGTCTGAAGAATCTGCCTTGATTAGCGAAATGTTTCATACATAAGGCCAAATTGTGTATCGTAACGTAAAGTCTGATGAGGGCTAATTTAAAACAATATTGTTCGCTTATATGTATCCCTCTAACATATTATTATTGTTTGTCCCTTGGGTTCCTAATGAAACATAGGGCTTCACTAGCACATCTCCATTACACTCTCTTCTCTCCACTCTTCTCAACCTGGCACCAAGACTACCCACAACCTCTCATTTCCTCCTCACACCATCTCATCCATGTCACCCCCCCCCCCCGCCTCAGGCACACAACTCGTCACTTCCCATCTGGGTTCCACTCGACAGTCTGACCTGACGCGTGATATCCCCAGTCGGCCTTCTCAGTGTATGCCCAATCCAATCCATCTCCACTTCCTTCCAATGCATATTTGTTGGGTGATAGGTTCTTGGTTAGTTGGTTGGTTACCAATCAGCCAACCAGCCAGCCAGCCAGTCAGAGTTCCTCCTTGCTTATTCGTACTATTCTGACCATCTGATTTTCTGTGTCAGTATCGAGTGAGCGTGGGCGGTAGCTGTTGATGGATGTCTGTAGTTTGTTGGAAGTGCTTTTGTTGACGTGCCAAGTCTGTGAGGCGTATAGCAGCACTGACTTCGTTGAATTGGTGTTGAAAATCCGGATGTTGTTCGCGCTTTATGCTGAGCGCAATGTAGTAGATCTCTACACTGGTTTCGGATTAATGGCGGCCTATCTTGCTTTTCTGATTGTGGCTGGCTTTGATGTCCTCGTCTGTGCCGCCGCCTGTAGTTGAAACGATGCTACCTTGACTGGGTTTGTGAAAGAGGCTACTTCCATTAAGTTTCTCCTTTTGATTGTGATTGGAGCTTGTTGTTGTTGTTGGTTGGGTATCTTCATCATCTCTATTTTCTTTACATTCACTTGAATTCGCATCCTCGCTGCCTCACCTCTTCTTTCAACTTTTTAGTTTTCACCTGTAGATCCTTCTAATATATAACGTTACATATTCTTAGTCTTATTCCCCGTAAATTCGGAAATTCAAACCCCATAAATTTGAATGCATAAACTCTCTCTTTACTGGTGACAATTTTATTGAAAAATTTTACTAAGTTAGAGGTCACTTTCCTTCCCGACTTCTCACACTTTATAACAAGACAGGAGATTAATGTGCTTTGTTCGATAAGGATATACAGCATTTTATTTTTTAATCAGTTCTAATCATCACAATGACTCCTGATCCCTTATCTGTTTTGAGAATGATTATGTCAGATCTACTTCACAATTCCTTCAAAGTCTAAAGTATTGAAAATCCAGAATGCCTAATTGTCCTGATCGTTAACAGTGGTGTGGATGAGGATTACTGACTATTTCAGCCTACAAACCAACTTGATAATCTGAAGATGTTGAAACATGATGACTTAGGAGATCATTTTCCTGAAATGAAATTCCAACAGATGACTAATTTTTCATAGATTTATCTAGTTTGGAAGGAAATGAATCTACATGTATGTAGTTAGAACAAGATTTCAACGCTTATGTGTTTGGTTATAACCTTCGGTTTAAAAGAACTGTAAAAACTGATGAATTTACTGTGAAAAACAAGTAATATCCAACAATGCAGATAAAGCATGGTCACTCACTTCAGTAAAGCCATAAAACTTCTCACTGTGACTATCCATGCTGGACTTCGACAACTAAACCAGTCTTCTATTTAACCATGTGAATGAACTAAAAATAAATCATGTCTTGAATAATCAGATGTTCTCTGGATAACCTTCTATAATGTTACAAAATGACTGTCATTCAGTGTAGCATGTTTAGTGATAAGTGCGAAATTCTACCTTTTCTGGCTGTTAAAGCCACACTATAGAACACACAGATTTTGTTGGCCAGTGGACAGGTAAGTCCTGGTGGAAGGATATCACTCATACCAGTCACTGCAGCTTTCATGCTCATAGTCTTCCAGTCGACTGTACTGTCGAGACGATCGCATTATGTGATTTCAGTATTTAGGTCCCCATAAGGAAACATGGTGAGGTTTCTCAGTACGCACTATGTATTTACGCAGACGTATACCTTGGTTCTAGACAGTCAGCCTGGTGAAATACTTTGGCTGATTTCGAGTAATTTGAACAAATTGGATCTCTGAGCTGAAAAAATCCAGGTACACCGCTGATGAGCTCAGCCCTACATGAGTGATACGGCCTTTCCTGTACTTAGTTCACATAGTTTTTACAGATTAAATGGGTTATTGAGGGCTAGGAACTATGTAATAAACACTTTCGAGTTAAGCCTTAAGGATTTTTACGCGACAGATAAGATTTACATTATTTATGAGGAAAATAATTCATCGATTTATTTTCTTGAATCAATCCTTATTTCATCAATATTCTGAATCCAGTTTCCTGTAAGATCTGTTTCAATTTTAGCTTATTCTATCGGAAATCACCGACAAATACTTTTTAAAGATAATTTATATGAGAAAAAGATGGACTGTGTAAAGTGTCTTATCCTCATTCACTTACTGCCCTGGGACATTTTTTTAAGATCGTATTCTCTTCATCATTTACTTCAATCGATATACATAGAAAAAGTGTACACATTAAATTATAATAGTCGAGATCACCAGTATTATTTCTGTAAATTTACCGACTAATAAATCTTTAAGTACGTATAAATGTGCAACTTTACAGGAATAAACACTAAGCATTAAGTTTGTGAGTTAAAGGTGAACTATCAAACTGAAGTGGTTCATTTGTCTGAATTTTGAAATGGAATATTAACATTTGATTTAGGAAATAACTTCTTGGATAGTTGCCTAAAACAAGTTGAACACAATAAAATCGATACAGAAGAGAAATCTACATAAAGTTTTGTGAAAAAAAATTCAGAATATCTCATTATTAAGCTTAGAAGCCAGTTTACAGGCATCATCAAAATGATAATGATAGAGAAATCTCCATCAGTTTACCTGTCCTGAATGATACAGGTTTATAATGATAATAAAAGTGACTGCAAGTTGTGAAAAGAACAGAAAAATATCACTTCACAGTAAATACAGATTGTTTATGGGCTTCGGTTGTCTTCATTCATCATTCTTTTTTCACAATAAAGTGGCACCAAAATAGTACAATACTGGACGTTTGCGTTACACGTGACCGAGATGATTAACCTGGCGATATAGTTCCGCGTTTCGTCGAATAAACGTTTATTTTAACATCATTTCACATGTTTATAGTATTATTGGCCAACAAAAACTCACTTCATCGATTTCACGTAACAGTAAGTGTTAGTACAACCACATAATTCATGTGAATATACAAGTCCAAGCATTGCCCACTCGCAGTGTGACCTTACTCAGCAATACAGATGTAAGCCATCAGAAATAGCTGTTGTGGTAAAAAAAATAAACATTTGAAGGCTATTATCCAATGGTGATGAAGTTTTGCACATAGAATTCACATTGAAGCATACCTCATTATCAAGAAGGTATATTGACTATTAACTGTCTTTAATCATATGGAATCAAATGAGGTGAAGTACTGGAGAGGTTATTTTTCGAAAATGTCTCACTTTGAGTTAATAGGTGAGTTCATTTCTTAGATTTAGTTGTTTGTCCAGATTTTCGCTGCCATTATGACCGTCCAGAGGCCTTAGATAATTTACTGTAGTTGAGTTTTCGTACATGGTATGATCTAGGATGTTCCTAATTGGACGATTTTGCTGTAGAACTTTTCGGAAAAGTGAAAATCAATAGGGGAAAACCAGTTGACGAATTCTATTGGTAATTTCTATCATCAAGTACGAAGCAGTATATTTAGTAAGTTGATATTTTCGGTCAAAATTTTGCTGAAAATTTTCTCTTCAAACTTAAGCTGAAAAGAGAATGAAAAAGGAAGACCTATATATGCTGGTGGCCTGCTTGAACTTTGGGCAACCTCATTTTATTAAGGAATATATTGCATCGAATTTCCCCTTTCTATATTGTTTTAATCATTCAGTTATCTTATCTGATTGAATTATACATCTGACGCGCTTTTAAAATCATTGGAACCTATCCCTTTACAAGTCGACAGGCAAATGAAGAAAAAGCTCCATGGTGAATGGCAACGGACTCTCAAGCTTATGACTATTCCGGTTATACTTGGCACAAACTACAGTCATCGCCCAAAAAAACTGACTACTTTCGGTCACTCTTACGTAAAGATGTTTATCGGAGTACGGGTGTAATAATACTGCGGGAAATATGGCTTCATAACCTGTATGGTGGCTATTTAGTTTGCTTAAATGGCTTTAAATTATTTCGACATGATGTAAGCTTTTCCAGGAGGAAATATGGTGAGGGTGTAGCAACATTTATCAATACAAACTGGTCCATCTGCAACGATGTCAGCTTTAGCTTCTCTGACGACAAAATTGAGTGCTAAACACTTGAGTAAATAAATACAAGCATACATAAGCATTTATGTCGCACCTGATTGCAGTTTCTCAGATTTAGTAACTTTTGCTGATGAATTCACTGGATTTTCTGGTCCACTTCTGAGCAACTCCTTGTCTATAGTCTATGAAAATTTTAATTCATGTGTGACTTCAGTTTCCTTGTATCATTGGGTCATGAAAATACAGCTAACTTTTCTAACCACCTTAAAAATACACTAGATTTGGTACTTACAAACGACTCTAACATATAGAGCGCCTGTAAACGGGCTCCACTGCCAAATTTTGACCACTGTATTGTAAGTGTTTCGCTTAAACAATAAGGCAAATTACACAAGAAAGCTTTCAGATACCTTTCCATGAAAGTTCAGTACAGACAGCACTGACAGAAGAATATACTACGTTAGGGAAGCCTGCTAGGATATATCTGTTCATGAAGTTTTAGAAAACACAGTCACCATTATCACAAGCTATCTCAGATTTCGACTCGATATTTGTTGCCCTGCTGTAACAACTCACACGAGATTTGATAGACTTTCTTTCCCTCATCTCAAGAGGCTCAGGAGAGAACTGGAAGGGTTTTAATGAGACTAGAGGTCACCTCGGTGTTAAAAGACGTAGCTGCCTAATTAGGTCGGAAATACAACGTCGAAATACTATATACAACCAGAAGTTTCGATTATGTAAGAACTATTCACTAATGTGGAAACTGTTTAAAGAGTTAACTGGTAGAAGAAAGATAACGAAGGAAGCTTCTTCGGATATCTGCTCGTTGAGTAAGTCATTCAAGTGCTAGCAAGATGATATCATCCTTCCAAATGTCCATAGATATATGGATAGCTGCCTACTTGGTTTAAATACAAATGATGTATTCAAATGTCTTAAATCCCTTAATCTATTCCAGAGCTTAATTCCACATAGTGTTTTGACCATTATATTTAGAAAACGTGCGGATATTTTATGTCATCCATTTACAGATATCATCAATGCATCATTTTCTTAAAATACAGTGCTCTCTGCTTGGAAGGAGTTCAAAGTTGTACCTGTGCCTGAGCCATCTTCTGGATCAGATATTAAGTTTTGGGCCATCGCTATTATTATTATTTTTTTCCGTTGGGTTGCTAGTGGAAAATAGGGATTCACTAGCACGTCTCCAGTCTCTCTCTCTTCTCTCCACTCTTCTCAACCTGGCACCAAGACTACCCACAACCTCTCATTTCCTCCTCACACCATCTCATCCATGTCCCCCCCCCCGCCTCAGGCACACAACTCGTCACTTCCCATCGGGTTCCACTCGACAGTCTGGCCTGACGCGTGATATCCCCAGTCGGCCTTCTCAGTGTATGAACAATTCAATCCATATCCACTTCCTTCCAGTGCATATTTGTTGTGATAGGTTCTTGGTTAGTTGGTTCGTTACCAGCCAACTAGCCAGCCAGCCAGTCAGAGTTCATCCTGATTATTCGTACTATTCTGACCATCTGATCTTCTGTGTCAGTATCGAGTGAGCGTTGGCGGTAGCTGTTGATGGATGTCTGTAGTTTGTTGGAAGTGCTTTTGTAGACGTGTCAAGTCTGTGAGGCGTATAGCAGCACTGACTTGACTGAATCGGTGTTGAAAATCCGGATGTTGTTCATGCTTTATGCTGAGTGCAATGTAGTAGATCTCTACACTGGTTTCGGATTAATGGCGGCCTATCTTGCTTTTCTGATTGTGGCTGGCTTTGTCTTATGCTCTCTGAGCTGGGTTGTTTAATCGTGAAGCTTTCATCGCCTTGCTAGACGACATCATCAGCATTTCATACTGAAGTTAGTGCTGATGATGTCGTCTAGCAAGGTGATGAAAGCTTCATGATTAAACAACCCAGCTAAGAGAACATAAGACAACCAAGATAATAAGATCAAGTTTGTCAATTGTTTCCCCGCCTCATCGTTCGAATTTGTATCGTCACAAATATTTTAATACCTTGTTTAATCATTCAACAACGAGTTAATTTTGTCAATGTATTCAAATTTAGCCGTCAGCACTATACCTGCTCCTGTATCTGATTTAATTATAACCGGGCTTTCATGCTCTTTTAGTGTACTGCTGAACGTTTGTTGACTAAATAATACTCAGAAGATACATGAACAGGAAAATATCCGAATTTTCACAACATTATCTGCTTTAAAACGACTCACGTCTAGTGAAGTTCTTACTTCAAAGGATGTTCCTTATTTGTATATCATATACTTATGGTAAAGCTATAAGAATAATGGTCGAAACACCACTTACAAAACGAATGTCCATCTGAGTATATAAACCATTCTGGAATACAGCTAATTCTAAATTCAAGTTGATAATACCTTCCTAAGAGAAGCATTCACATCGTCCTATCATATAAAGACAGAAGTTAACTAGTAGGATTTTGTGGCGGAAGCTAAAATCAACAGTTGGCAAAAAACATTATGGAGCCAAAATTTTATTCTTGGAAAACACAAGACACATGCTTCATTGCGAAACTTAGCACTACATGAATCGAAAGGTCACACAACATTGTGTTTAACAATATACATGCGTTGATATATATATATATATATATATATATATATATATATATATATATACGTATACATATTCTTCAACAATAATCACAGTTAAGTTAGTGCATCTGCGTGATCGATCAAAAACTTGGAGTGTCACGAAAAGCATTTCAAAAAACAAAAACTACAGACATTCATCAACAGCAGATACAACCTTCACTAACTCAACACTAACACTCAAGATCAAATGGCCAGAATAACAACTATAAGCAAGGAGGAACTGTGTCTGGCAACGAACAAACCAGCAACCTATCACCCAACAAATGTGAAGAAGTCGAAAGTGGAGATACATCGGACATACACTGAGAAGGCCGATTGGGGACATCAAGCACCTGATCACAGCATCCAGTGGAATCCAAGTGGCAAACGACCAGTTGGGCTTCCGGGGTGGGGTGAGGCGAGGCGAGGCTAGGCGAGGTGAGGATGACATGGAGGAGATCGTGTGACGAACAAATGGAAGCTTATCTCCAAACGTTGAGTCAATTTAAAACGATTGGTGACTTGTTAGTGAGGTGCCATCTTCCACTAGGAAGCCAAGTGACAAATAATAATCATAGTAATCGTATTACTTGTGCAGTGAGAATACACAGCTGGACATTTAAAACTTCTGCCAAACTTATTGAAGTGAATCCATTATAAGTAACGAAGTGAGTGACGGAATTCATTCTGTAGTTTATAGATATCCATTGTAATGATGGAGTAACAAATGTCGATGATTTATAGATATTCATTGTAATGATGGCGTAACAAATGTCGATGATGAACTTGTGATTATATTTTATATTCCAAATGGTCCGCAGCAGAACAACTTAGCGTTGCTGACTTGACTGAATTAGTGTTGAAAATCCGGATGTTGTTATGCCGAGTTCAGTAGATCTCCACACTGACTGATTTCAGGTTACTGAAGGCTTGTTTTGCTTTTCTGATTCTGGCTTTGATGTCCTCATTTGTGCTGCATGTAGTTGAAACGCTGCTGCGTAGTTAGGTGTAGGTGAAAGAGGCAACTTCTTTTAGTTCTCTCCCTCTGACGTTGATTGGTGCTTGTTGTTGTTGGTTTGGTATACTCGTCACATCTGTTTTCGCCACATTCACTTGAAGTCCCGTCTTGGCTGTCAAACTGAGAAGTTAGTAACCATATTTTAGGAAGTCAATGACTATACAAAGATGACTGGACATGGAGATTAGATACAAGTCTTTGGATTAATTTATATATCCTTGATATCTTAATTCTGACTGTTTTCCCAAAGAAGCTCAGACCAAACGTTCGTGGGAAACTTTGGAATTATTTCATTTCAAACACGCTGCAACTTACACAAATACAAACTATACCTAGTGTAAAAGTTATAATCCTAGAGCTTTTCTACCTTCTATTAGTAAGGAATTTTAAATTAAAACCCATAAATTGATGACATTACTTAAGAGGACATCGTAATTTTTTACTGATAACTTTAAGCACAGTTTACCTGTTACAGACCGTAACCATTTTCGCTAACAGCAGGCCAGTGAATTATGAAAAATCATTTTCCTTGCATCGTGTTGAATAATAAGAAGTAGAATAAACCTGCTATTTTGCATTCTACACCTCTTAGCTCAGTTAATAGAGCATGTGACGAGAAATCCGGTGGTCAGTGGTTCTAATCCAATCATGGTTCAAATTTTCGTTTCACCTTCAATCATCACCCAGTATTTGAATAATGATGAGTTCTATGAATACAAAGTATAAAGTATAAAATCTACAATGTATATATAATCTTATTGTATACATAACGCTACTCTATACTTCTGATTTATTAAGAAAGATAATACAAGACCTACTTCATTAGCTCCGCTTGATGAATGTCTGTTATTGAAAGATAAAATATTATTTAATGAATAATTTATGACAAGATGCTAATATCAACTTGTTCAGTTAATTTTAAAAGGCGTTTCCTATAAAATTAATTAAAGATGTACATTATTAGTGCCATAACAACCTTTTTTATACCTTCCTGTCTTTTCTCTCATTATATACTCCAGATTAAATAAACATAACCTTGAAAACTAGAAAAGTATTCCATCCACACACTAAGATATAAAACAAGATTATATCTGATTTGACTTTCAAGATCAATATTTTTACTGGTTAATTTGTTGTGATTCCCCGTTTCTATATCGGATAGGATTGCTCAACCTCCGTTGATTCATGGGCTCCTATGCGGATTCATTGATACTGTCGGATATCCATTATGTTGTATTCATCTTTATGACTAGCAGTGGAATTCAAGATGTGGGATGGGTCCTATTTAGGACTCTTCGGCTGGATTCGAGTTTGAGTGTGAACACCTTCACTCATTAGAGTGTAGGTTCACCTAGTTGACGAGTCCTAAGTAGTACGAAATGCGAGTCTTGGATTTTACTGCTACTCACTATGATTAACACAACATGACGGTGAATGAGTTGTTTACACCTGTGAAGCAGAATAAATTAGAAGAGAGGGGAATATATTAACCTGAAATATCACAAATAGAGTCACCACCACGTTGCATATTGACTGACTGTACGTGGTTGAAAACAACCAACTAGTCGGTAGAAGTGCCTGTAACCTTTAGTCTTTAAGCTTGTTAAGGGCACTACATGGTTATGGATCAGATCTGTCAAGATGTAGAACTAGATAAAATCAAGTTGGTAACCCTCCAATTAACAATCAAAGCACCCATCGTGGTATTAACATCTCAGCGGCAACATCGCTGACTTCAGTATTGGATTGTATGAATCTTTATACGAAGTGGGTTTCTAAAAGATTTCAGGTATACCATGCTGATCAGTATGAATATACAAAAAACCTGGGTTCAGCAAAGTTTCTTGTTGGTCGCTTCCAACCATTCTACATTATTATTATTATTATTAGTCCCTTGGGTTCCTAGTGGAACATAGGGCTTCAGTAGCACGCCTCCAGTGACCTCTGTTCTCTGAGATCTTTTCAACCTGGTCCCACGACAGCCCAGAAGCTCTCATTTCCTCCTCGCACGACCTCCTCCATGTCACCCTCACCTCGGACGTCCAACTCGTCGCTTCCCATCTACGTTCCACTCGAGGGCCTGGCGCGTGATGTCCACAGTCGGCCTTCTCAGTGCATGCCCAATCCATCTCCACTTCTTCCTGCATATTTGTTGCGTGATAGGTTCTTGGTTGGTTCGTTCCCAGAGTTCCTTGTTGCTTATTTTTTCTGGCCATCTGATCTTCAGCAGCGAGCGTAAGCAGTTGTTGATGAATGTCTGTAGTTTATTGGAAATGCCTTTCGTGACGCGCCAAGTCTCTGAGCCATACAAGAGCACTGACTTGACGTTGGTGTTGAAAATCCGTATCTTAACCATTCTACATTACGGAGTACTTAATCTGGCAGACTCAAGAAAAATTATAAGGTAGGCTATGGATTACTGTGAGACTGCTTTGAAATAGTTTGTAGAATGCAAAACAGTAAATCAGCTGTGCACAGCATCAAAAGTTGGCAATATTTAAACTACGTTGAGTGTTTACAACAGCTTACAGCTATGATCTTATCTTGACTTTGGTTTCCTGTTTTTGATTTATAACTTTAATTATTAAGTAGGATTAAATTAATCATTGAAAACTGTAAATTTATTCTGTTACACTTTATTAATCTATCTTTAGACTAAGAATATGAAAAGGAAGTAAACAGTGGCTATTGATTTCCGCTTTAATAACTTAATTCCACATCAAAGTATAAGGTGCTTAGTAAATTTTAGTTTCAAATTATATATGGCATTGAACAATTGAACAATTTATCTTGTTTGTCGTCAGACAAGCAGTATCATACAGTGAGTGTCTTTCATAAGTCAGTACTGTTTTCATCTATAATTTTAATACTCCTGTAACAGTTACACATTAAGCCTTGTGGAAAACTATAATTTCTTCTGTGGTATATTTTTGCTTTTGAATTAGACTAGATTTATCTTTGAGGGTTGTTTGATCAAAGTATGAAAATCGTTCTTGGATTGTAAAGAATCATTTATGAGTGGAAACGAAACACAAAACTGACAACAGATTTTCATTAAAAATAGGAGTAAACTGAATCATTGCCAGTCGACTATGAAATCAGTACTCAGTCTACTGTGAGGTTTCTAATCTCTTGAATTACACTCTGTGGTAAACTGTTACTACCAGTTGAAGAAAGTGAGTTTACTGCGAGAACATATTTTGAAGATAAATTATTGTACTAATATTTTTCAAACAGATCAAAGATTTATTCTGCTGCAGACCATTTGGAATACAAAATATATTCACAAGTTCATCATCGACATTTGTTACTCCATCATTACAATGGATATCTATAAACTACAGAATGTATTCCGTCACTCACTTCGTTACTGATAATGGATTCACTTCAATAAGTTTGGCAGAAGTTTTAAATGTCCAGCTGTGTATTCTCACTGCACAAGTAATACAAGTACTACGATTATTATTTGCCACTTGGCTTCCTACTGGAAGATGGCACCTCAGTAACACGTCATCAATCGTTTTAACTTGACTCAACGATTGGAGATAAGCTTCCATTTGTTCGTCACATGATCTCCTCCATGTCATCCTCACCTCGCCTAGCCTCGCCTCGCCTCACCCCACCCCGGAAGCCCAACTGGTCGTTTGCCACTTGGATTCCACTGGATGCTGTGATCTGGTGCTTGATGTCCCCAATCGGCCTTCTCAGTGTATGTCCGATGTATCTCCACTTTCGCTTCTTCACATTTGTTGGGTGATAGGTTGCTGGTTGGTTCGTTGCCAGACACAGTTCCTCCTTGCTTATAGTTGTTATTCTGGCCATTTGATCTTGAGTGTTAGTGTTGAGTTAGTGAAGGTGATATCTGCTGTTGATGAATGTCTGTAGTTTTTGTTTTTTGAAATGCTTTTCGTGACACTCCAAGTTTTTGATCGATCACGCAGATGCACTAAATTGACCTTGGCGTTGAAAATCCATACCTTGTTCTTTGTACTGAGTGCAGTAAATCTCCACACTGACTGGTTTCAGGTAAGTGAAGGCTTGTCTTGCTTTTCTGATTCTGGTCTTGACATTCTCATCTGTGCCGCGTGTTCCTGAAACGATGCTGCGTAGGTAGGTTTAGGTGGAAGAGACAGAATCCTTTAGGTCATACGATTATTAGTAATACAGTTATTTGCGTAGAAATGTGTTGCGGTCTAACTACTAGACTACTTACTATCACATCCACTTCTTACACTAATTGAACAACTTTATTCCATATCCAAAGCTTTGCAGGAGATCATTACCTCCTTCGAAATGGACAGTAAACAAAGTCTTATTTGAAGGTTTGGAAGGATTTATTAAATGATTTCAAGCTGATATTCACCACCGACTGACATCACCTGGAGAAAAAGTGAAAACAGTAGAGCATTCGATAGCTGGTTTGTCGAAGTATGTGACTCCTCAGCAGTGCGTGTTAATAACGACAACAGGAATCGGAACAAAAACACAAGTTCCGTGCTCAGCACGTTACTACTGAACCACTGTGTAGGCATCAGCTGGTCCACATTTTTTATTAATGTCATTTCACAATTTTTAGTGCCACCGTTGAGTTGCTGTCCTCACGTTCTACTTGGTTGGCTCTACTCATCACGACTTCTCATTCCAACTTCAGGAATACCATCTGGATGCAAGTCACTGAGAACTAGGTCACTTTACTTTGGTTTGTGGGATTTTTTTTACTGATTTCAGGCTGATATTCATCATGGAACATTAGATCCCGACTGAGTGGATCGATGGTAACATACTGGCTGAGGAACCGATAGTGCTCCACCTGATGTCAATTCATGCTGAATATCAACCTGGAATCAATAAACAGAATAGGTTTTCGTTAATTTAGTTGAAAATTGTAGTTTACATTGTTTTTCAAAGATTCCTAGAATTTACTTTTTTCAAGTTCTATATCCAATTAAGTTTGTTCTAATTAACACAATATGCTGTACTCATTTGTATTAAAAATAATATCGCTATTTTCTTCTAATATCTTGTCTTTTTCAATACAATAAGTATATGTATATTATACCACATATTTTAGTCTTACTGTAGCTCTTAAAATTAACGCTGAATTACGGTTCATAAGTGACATTAAATTCCATATGCTGATAAATTACTACTGATAACCAAAGAGAAGAAAAAAAAGGAAAAAATGTAGACATTCCATTTTGTGTACATATTTCCTCTCTACCTCCGCCTACTGAAAACATTGCATTACAGTTAAACAGTTTTGCATAGCAACTAGGATTACTTTTAATAGATAGATCGACTAGCTGTTCTATATAAAAATGAATGAAAATGTGAACCGAGTTTTCGTCTATATTTTAGTTCCTTTGATAAAGTTAAATAGCATGATAAGATGGAGACTATCTGAAACATATGATGTATTAGGGCTATACATTTCAAACAATCCTATCATTATTAATGAATTTGTCGAATAATTTATAAAAAAAGCTGAGAAATGTTTATTTGGTTTATAGAATTATAATTTGACTATCTGAGGTAGCCGTAGTTTGGCAGACTAGTATTTATACTGGGTGATGATTGAGGGTAAAATGAAAATTTGGACCATAGCCGGATTTGAACCACAAACCACTGGCTGTGGTTCATATTTTCACTTCACCTTCAATCATCACCCAGTATAAATACTAGTCTGCCAAACTACGGTTTTCTCAAATAGTCAAATGATAGTCAATATGATGCTCACTCTCTCTGGATTTGAATGAGAAATCCTGAATAGGCATCCAGTGTGAATACAATCAAGCTGTAGTTACGCATTACGACTTCATATGGTAATTGGGCAAAACCTCTTGGCGATTGAAGTGAAAGGGAAAAATCTGGTCAGCGGCTAGACCTCGTGACTCAGGTGGTAGAGTATCGGGCAGGAAACCCGGTGTTTGTTGGTTCGAATCCGTCCTCCGTTCAAGTTTCTAATATGTGTCTTACTATCGATGGTGAAAGCAGTTTGTTGCCAACACTTATCAAACTGCTGGAGGTTATTTGTTTCTTGAGCCACTTAGGCACATGTACAACCATTATTAACTGAATGTCACATTTGCTCCCCTCTATGTATATGTGTCCATAAATACATGTTAGTTGGATTCAAGCATTCAGCACGAGACCTGAACCTAGGTTTCGTGCGAGTTGACACTCGTTAGCAAAGCGTATCTACAACCCCAATGGAATTAATGACCCGCCTGAGATTGGAACCCACGTAACCCAGTGTTGTAGTCAGGATAGCTCAACTATTAACTAAAGTGTGGAAGTCAGATATGATCGTCTGTGACTGGTCTAAATTACTGGCTGTCCCAGTCTTAAATAAAGACGGGAAGTCCTGCTGAGATAAACACAAAGGATAAACACACACACACACAAAGACAAACACACAGCATGCTAAATTTAGTGTCCAAGACTCCAGATTCTATAGTCCAAAGTTGTCCAAGTAGAGTTCAGGAACGGCAAGGGTTAGAAAACCAGGCAGACTTCAGACCTCCCCGCAGGTGTATCGACCGGATACTCACACTTTGTCAGGTTGTTGAACACAGGCACAATTAGTGATGCCCGACGCTAGATTCATTTCCCAATGTGAAGGTAGCATTGAATACCGCCGATCAAGAGGCATTATGGCGGTCTGTTTTACCCAGAGAGCTACCGAATAAGCATATCTTTCTGTTAAAGGCTCTTTACTCGAACCTACATGGGTATGTTAGAGTCTTTGGTGAGTTGTCAAGTGGCCTATGCACATCGAGTGGTGTCCGTCACAGAAGCTCACTCTCTCCATTCTTGTTCAGTTTTTTCATAGATATCCTAATGAGGTCTCCTCATCATCATCTGACATCACAGGGATTGATCTAATCACTTGAGAATACATGGTACACCCAGAATACGCATATAGGCCTATTAGGTGAAGACGCTAACAAGAAGCAGTCTTTTGGACACCTGAGTGGGAATTTAGTAATGTTCGAGATGCGTCGCTTGCCATCCAAATGCATGTTGTTGCTCAAGGACTGGTCTTTAGTGGTGCCCTGATTAACGATAGTTAGTGAAGCGGTTGAGTGCCTTGACTACTTCACTTACCCTAGAAGATGGACGAACCATATTGTGGCCGACAAAATCTCTAGGAGCATACTAAAGACATGATTTGTTTTCGCCAAACCATGCTATCTGTGATGCCGCCGCGATACCAAGTTGTGAATTAAGGTCAAGTGTACTGTGATGTAGTTCGCTCTGTTCTACTCTTTGGCTGTGAAACATGACCAATGAAGATAAAGGATATGGCAGTGCTTCTGGTGTTAAACCGTGGTTTCCGTCATACCGCAGGCCTTGTTTCATGGTGCCACCATGTGAGTTATGCAGATGTCGGGTATGAGGTTTCAGGGAGTCAGTTGATGCGGTTGTGAACCTTCATTGACCCAGGTCATTAGTACGTGTGTTACAAATGCCTAGTGACTGTCTGTCTCGTTTCTCAATGTGAGCTGAGACAGGTTCAACCTAGGAAAAGTCTCTAACTGTTAGTCTGAGCCAGGCTGGGAGATACAGACTAATCGGTTGGAGTCAATGTGACAACAAAAACCAGTGGTTAGTGACTCTAGGTAGTAGGGATTAGAATCAATGTCAGTGGAGCAGATGTATCCACAATTTATGTTAATCTTAACCGATATACTGAGTTCAGCATGCTTTCACCCTTTCCTCCCCTCTTTTATTGCTTTCTACTGCTTCTGACTGATTTTGCTTTTCTGCTTCATCTCCCATCTCACTGCATTCTTACTTGCTGTTCTGATAAGAGTTGTGGTAAGTTGGATCGTTAGTCAGTAAATACTTGACTACATATTTCGAAATGAACGAAAAATTGGGAAATACTTCCAAAGAAGCTGTAGTCTATACAGCGACAGGTCCGAAAAAATCTTGTTTAGATTTCAAAACCCTCTGGGATCATCTTAAAACGTAAAAATTTATTGATCATATCAAACTCAGTGATCAATAGCTCCTTGATTTTTCATAACAAAGATGCTTTAGATATATATAAGCAAATATATGGTGTACTGAAGTAATACGGATCTACTTCTAAGCCTACTAGTAACTGAATTTATTCACTGTTTCATGTACTCCTCATTACCAAGATGAATCATTCTAAAAAAGTTCAATAAAGTAATATGGCAAACAGTTCACAAGGTGACTAGTGGTAGAATTTAAAATGTTCACTTCATCTATTTGGTTCTTGTCAGCCGGATGCACCTGCACCCCAGTGAGTAGTGGTATCCTCGTTGAGATTCCAACCCAATATACATTGCTTCAAACGCCAAACCATTATCCACTAGGCTACTGAGCCAAAAAGGCCACCTTTTGTGCAACGGGTATTGATAAATGTAAATTAATGGCTATTAGATTTGTGTGACATTACTGTTAGTTACTAAATTGCAGTTATTTTGTGCAATACGTCCAACAACAAGCCAAACTTTCATTCTTATAATTCAAGTTGTTATTCATCGTAGACTGACATCAGTTGGAGGAACAAAGGAAACCTGGGAGCACTGGACAGCTGTTTCGTCCTAGTATGGGACTCCTCAGCAGTGCGCACCCACGACCCCACCAACAGGGATCGAACCGCGACCTTCATGTTCCGCGGCCAGCGCGTTACCATTGAGCCACTGGGTCACAATCCAATGCTCCATATTTCCAACTTCTGTTAGCTCACGATATATAGCGTAACCGCTACCCAATGTCATTGCTGAGTATTTGTCCAGTGCTCCCAGGTTTCCTTTGTTCCTCCAACTGATGTCAGTCTTCGATGAATAACAACTTGAAATATTTCCAAAATCTCCACAACCCCCTCAAAAATTCTTATGATTATTGCTGACCTGAAGATTATTCACTGGATTCTTTTTCTGATAAAATATTTTGTCCATAGCCATGTCAAGGTCATAGTAGTTACCATAATCTCATTATGTGATGCATTAACTAAACAAACTAGAATGCTTAAAACTTGTTTTGAAGGGTGTTTTTTCATCTGTCGAATAATTTTTTAAAAAAATAATTTTTACCCATAGATAATTTCACTCAAAAAATCACTGAACTGTGAAATTCGCATCAAACTTTCACCATTTTGCTTTAAGATATCTAAAACCTCAATAACTTTTAAGTAGTAGAACTGTTCAGTGTAACAGTAGATTTAAACAAAATTCGGAGACTTGGCTCGTTACAAAAAGGATTTCCAACAAACTGTAGACATCAACAACTGCCGTCTACGCTGGTTCGTTACTGAAGATCAGATGGCCAGGAAGAATAGGCAACAAGCAACTCTTGGAACGAACCAACCAAGAACCTATCACCCAACAAATATGCATTGGAAGAAAGTGGAGATGGATTGGGCGTACACTGAAAAGGCCGACTGGAGACACCATGCGTCAGGCCAGGCACTCGAGTGGAACCCAAATGGGAAACGATGAGTTGGGCGTCCAAGGTGAGGGTGATATAGAGGAGATGGTGTGAGGAGGAAATGAGAGGTTGTGGATAGTCGTGAAGCCAGGTTCAAAAGATTGGAGAGAAGAGAGTGTAATGGAGACGTGCTAGTCAAGCCCTATGTTCCATTAGGAACCCAAGAGACAAATAATAATGATAAAAGTTCCCTCGACTTTTTTTGCCTTAGAGAGCATCTCTTCCTATTTTCAGCATCACATAAGATGGAAGCTTATCTAAAATCTGAAGCGTTAAATAGATTTTAGGCATAAAGGTAACCAATGGACAAAAAGCAGAAAATATAGAATTTCTTTCTGAGAAAGTAATGAAAAGTAGATACCTCTCGTTTTCATTTATATTTTTTAGATGTTAAACAATAATTATCTCGTAATTAATTAAACCTTTCTTCCTTCTATCATTAAATCTAATAGTATCACATGAATAAAGATGTAAAATTTATTTAATACTCATCATTTTTCTTATGAATTTTATACTCAGAAAAAAAGAATAAATCGCTAATCAAGAACGTATTTCATATTCCTTCAGTTCATTTTTATCATCCTATCCTTCAAATGTAACATTTAAGCATTTTATTGTCTGATTTGTTGATCCTTGAACTATTTCGGTCTAGACAAACAAAACAGATGATGAATTATTCAGTTCTACTAAAAGATTATTCAAGCGCTATCCTTTAGAAAGTCAAATACTGTAATCCATTAATCACTATTGTCATAATGAGAATAAATAATGGGGAGAAAATTTCATTTCCTGAGTTTTTCAATAAAATGAGTATCACTAATGGGTTAGGTATGAATTTTAAATATTCCTATTAAGTATTTCAGGAAAAAAGTTAACTGAAGCTAATCGATTCTAATAATCTTCTGTATAAACGCATAAAACACATTTAACTACATCTACGACAACCTTTATAACATATCCGAAGTATATATCAGTAATTCTTGAGAAGTAAAAGAACTGTATGGCTTCTGAAATGTGTCTAATCAACAGACTAACATGTAACAAAACAAGGCGTCGATTAACAATCAGGTCAATAGGTTAACTGATATTACAGATTTAATTCATCAGTGTTATAGGTGAAACTATTTCATGGTGCAGGAGTGAACAGTTGCTTATTTTGATCAATCGTTTCGGTTTCCTAGATTTAATGTCATTACTAAAATAGCAACTTGAAGGCATATATCTTCCGTTAGATAGTTAAGCTAACTTCCTGATAAATTTCAGTTTTCATCTATGAACTAAACAAGCTTTATGAATTAATCGATGACTTTATAGCAAAGAACTTAGATATTGTATATTTCGTCACTTTACTACCAGGTTATTATTAGTTGTCCCTTGAGTTCCTAGTGGAATAAATCGCTCCACTAGTATGTCACCATTTCACTCTGTTCTCTGAAATCTTTTTAACCTGACTCTATGACTACCCACAACCTCTCACTTCTTCTTCACATCATTTCCTCTATGTCACACTCGCCTTGGATGCCCAAATCATCATCTCCCATTTTGCTTTCACTCAAACGACTGATGTGTGATGTCCCAAATAGTCTCCTCAGCGTATGCCCAATCTATCTGCAATTTCTTCTGCATAATTGTTGGGCAGTGGGTTCTTGGTTGGTTCGTTACCAGACACAGTTACTCCTTGCTTATTCTTATTGTTCTGGTCATCTGATCTCCATCTTCAGTATCGAGTTAGCATAGGCGGTAGCTGTTGATGATGTATATCTGCAGCTTGTTGGAAGTGCTTTGGGTAACGTGCCAAGTTTCTGAACCATCACACAGAACCACTGACTTGACTGACATTAGTGTTGAAGATCCAGATCTTATTCTTTGTACTGAGTGCAGTAGATCTTCACACTAGATAACCAGGTGACATAGAACAATTTTTATCAACAAATGCTGAGAATAACTAATACTCACAGTTCTATGTGCAAACAGAAAGTGAAAGATACTCATCGACTTACAAAAGGATATTAGTTTCTGGAAAGACAGAAACATTCGTTATTTGTACTGTTGAAACGACATACAAAGTGGTCTATTATTCAAGTCCAAACGATTTGAAGTGTATAGAATTCTCTTAGTGGTGACCAACGGTGAAGTCCTCGACGCAATTCTTATTTCACTAGAAACCAATCGATTCAATGTTCCTGCTTCTCCGTAAATGGTGATGTTACTACAAAGGACTGACATAAGCTCCTGGATAGTTAACTAAAACAATATTATATTTATATTGATTTTTGTTGACTAGTAAGGAGAATGCAGAATACGCTTTCCATCTTACTTGTGACTCATCAGCTGAATACACTTGTGGAGCTCAAACCCAATACCCTAAGCTTTAAACGCCAGAGTCTTATCCACTAAGCTACTGAGGCGTGATAGTCACCTCTTATACAAATCAGTAATTAATCTTGAGTCAAATTAATAAATACGGTAATTACATAAGGTTAGTAGGATTGTGAAATAATGTAAAACAGATTGTTAATTCATTGATTACATAATAACTAATATGCAAGTTAAAACGATTGAGACAAGTGGATACATATTAATACAACTATGTTATAACTTGAAGACAGAAAACTAAATAAAAAGATAATAGGATTTGAAGAAAGGAGAGGATCTTTTACTAACAAATTATATCCCATTGAGCAATAAGTGAAATATATTAGAAACACACATTATTTTTTTACCCAGATAGCGAAGATTATGATAAACGCTTCATTTTGCAGGTATGTTTACGGATACCTTCTGCAAATAAGTAGACTATGCGGAATACTGGTTGTTATATAGTAAATAACTATAAAAGCCAAGCTTATATCCATTAAATGTTCTAGTCCTAAACCTTTAACTTTTTTTTTTTACACTTTATTCAGTCACATTGGAAGATGTTTAGATATTCTACAATGAATGTGATATGTAACTAACTCTACAGGAGCAATTAAACTGATAAATGTGTACAGAACGCTCAAAATCAAGAAGCTTACCTTTATACCCTACATGTAAAACTAGCAAGCTGTAGGAGATAGGAACTAAGTCTGCGGTGTTGAACGTCCTCTGGAAGCTTATCTAGACGTCTACATTATAATCTCACGATTTATTATTATATTATTTGTCCGTTGGGTTCCGCGACAGACCATAAGCTCTCATTTCCTCCACGCACGATCTCCTCCATGTCACCACTGCCTTGAACGCCCCAACTAGTCGCTTCCCAACTGGCTTCCACTCGACGGCCTGACCTGGCCTGGCACGTGATGTCCTCAGTTGGTCTCCTCAGTGTACGCCCACTCAAATCCATCTCCACTTCCTTCCAGTGCATATTTGTTGGGTGATAGGTTCCTGGTTCGTTGGTTCGTTACCAGCCAGAGTTGCTTGCTGCTTATTCTAATTATTCTGCCATCTGATCTTCACTAACGAGACAGCGTAGATGACAGTTGTTGACGAATGTCTACAGTTTATTGGAAATGCCTTTCATAACGCTCCAAGTCTCTCAAACATCACATAGAAGCACTGACTTGACTGACGTTGGTGTTGAAAATCCGGATGTTGTTCAGGCTTTATGCTGAGTGCAGTGTAGTAGATTTCCACACTGGTTTCAGGCAAATGAACACCTGTCTTGCTGCTTTTCCCATCCTGGCTGCTGTGACATCCTCGTCTGTACCTGTGCCGCCTGTGGTTGAAACTGTGTTGCCAATGTAGGTAGGTGAAGGAGGCTACCTCCTTTGAGTTTCTCCCGTTGATGATGATTGCAGCTTGTTGTTGCTGTTGGTGCTGGTTGGGTATCTTCATCACCACAGTCTTCTCAACATTCACTTGAAGTCCCGTCTTCGCTGCCTCAAATCTCACGATATGATCTTTGAATTCAAATTCTGAGGAAACAAGTTTTTTAGGGAATTTATCCAACTTTTGTTGAATTTTTGTCTCCTTCATTTACTCGGTCCTCGAATCTGGATGATATCCATTTTTCCTAAACAGGCTACGCATAGTATCTAGTAATTCTGTTGTCATAAAAGCAAATGACTGTTGCACTCTAGACTATGTATGCTATTCACTAGGTTTGGTATATAATTCAGGCTTACAGAGATTTAAGGGTGAGTGTACTGGTCAGTCTACATTGGCTTTCTGTATACGCTCCATTTTATTGTTTGATCTAACCTTTTTTAAATAACATGTCTAGAAAAGAAATGCAGACATTTCGTTGTACTTCTTTTATGAAGATGATGGCTGGATAAATGCTACAACATTTATCTAGAATACTTCTCCGATCTACATCATAGTGGAGAAGCATAACATATCATCCATCAGTGGCTTAACTAAAAAGAAACATTTCGTTGTTCACTTCATCTGAAATTCTAACTATCTGGATCACCAGTTTCTATCTTAGTTCTTTGTTATTTTTTTAGGAATACCTCTTAGTTTTTCTGCTTGTCCTCCTCGCTCATTTCTATTCTCAGTCAGCTTATGAAATTTAATTACCTCAGGAGAAATCAAGCACATTTCATTAACTTCTTCATAATGAATTATGAAAGCTGGAGATTTTGTAACCCAGTCAACTGGTTTCTTAAGTTTCATTTTAACTAGGCTCTTTTAGTTCATGCTGATAAAGTGTAGCATATTCAAAACTGTGTATATATATATATATATATATATATATATATATATATAAGGCCAGATTCTGTAGCGACTTAACAACATTTTTATACATATTGTAGACTTTGCAGAGGTGAGCATCAGCAGTCCCGTGAGAGACCCAATCAATCACTATCAACATAGGAACAGGCATTACTGCGTAACGGTCCGAGTTGCCACACCTCATATCAGTACATCAAGTAGAAAGGTAGTGAGGTGAAGGATGAAGATAAGTGAATGCAGTGAGAAGAAATATAAAGTACGAGAAGAAAGAAAAGAGGAGTGACAAAATGGTGAGATTTGGTATGGTGTCGTGAAGATGAGGATAATGTGTCTGTACATGTGCGCCACTGTCCCTTGAGAGACCCAGCCCAATGGCAAACATGTTACCGTTCAGATACCAAGTTGGCATCTAGTAGTTAACAGTTCCTTATTTGGATCAACTCGTGACTTCTGACAACCGTAGTCCAACATAACAGGCGACTGTTTTTTCCCTCACCTGGTTTGGTTGACCCTATGCTACAAGATGAATTTACTGAAGCTGTAACAGGAACTGTCCTATGTGGTCAACCAAGTCAGAATTCAGGTGGATACTCATCGATGACATATAATAACAGTTGCATTACATCGTGAATTTACGGAAGTAGGAAAATGTCAACCATTGTATTCAAACTCAGTAGCTTATGAGTGACGTGCTTATCATGCGATATGACAATCCTGAGCACTATTTCTCATGAGTTCGAGGTTGAGCATTATTGAGTATTCTCACACAGGGACAAAGAGGTTCCCAATACTCACAGGTTTTCATTGGTTTTCTAAATAATGCCATCACAATATGAAAACCATTTGTAAGTAAACAAACTCCTACAGCCCATCAGTGGAATATCTATGTATATACACGTAAAGCTACACATTCATTTCTTATTACTTTGATTCGCGTATTATTTTTTTCTAATCACCTAATGCCGTTGTAAATGTATGGGAAATCTGTACTGCTTTCATACAGTTGTTTTACTGTTTAGAATTGTTTATGAAGAGTGCCGTTTCTTCGATTCAGTTTGTAATGTGCATTAATGACTTTATTTTGATTACTTAAGCCTCAGAATTCTTCCCTGTTTCCATGTCAGCTCACCGTTAACTGCCACCGAACAGTTTTCGATTAAACCCATATGATTGAAAACACTATGCAAAAAAGACTTGCACTTCTACTAACGTGAAAGAACCAAGTTTTCTGGGTATCTACATATACCTGCTTAGCAAGGACAGCCTACGTAATCTGGCTAAATTTGACCTATTCTCACACTCTCAGCTCCACCAACACCGACCCCTTCTCACCTCTGGAACCTAGATCCTTTACCTCTTACTGTCTGAGTGATAGTGGATATGTGACCACTTTCAGGCGTTAACCAATGATTGCCACCGAAAACCCACTACCCATTGAGGAAGGTTGATGTGCGACTTGTCGCTTTAAGCTTTCAGCAGTGACCCCTGCTGAAGTCATCAGGTTGCACTTCACCACTGACCTGCAACACATAACAGAGATATAATCAAGCACACCAGCTAACTCGATCCCACTGAAATTTCCCTTGGATGAGAAAACAGACATGTAGCCTACAACCCCCATCATACCTCTCTTGTAACGCACACTATCATATAGCCTATGACATATTCAACAGCATACCGTCATGAGACACGCTCTAAGCTTATAAATTAGGAATCTTAGGAAGTCTATGAACATCTGGTTTGCCCGCCATTATCCACACCGAATGAATTTCCTTACTTCCAAACCCCGGAGCTGGTTGGAAGGACAGTGATTTGGTTCTCAGGCTGATGTCTGCTTATCTTTGAGAACAACATGAAGCTCCACTGTTGTGTAACTAAACTCCCCTTCTCGTAAATATATAAGTCATGGGACATGGTTAAAATGTACACTGCTGATCAAGCGTTTGGCTGGTGACAAGAAATACCACAGGCACCAGAATCGCTAGCAAGCGAGTTATTCAATCGAAGATGAATTAATGTGCGCTGTCGATGAGTCATTTGGCCAACAACTTAAAATACCCATGTCACTAGTTAGATAATGAGACATTCAGCTACCTTCATGCAGTCATGGTTATTGTTTCCGATGATGCTTGTTGATCGCCTTTGATCTTTTTTCACATTGAAGTTCGGCTGGCCTTTCCTTATTCCAAATGTAGTTACAAGTATTCTACTCTACCTTATCATTTTACATTGCTAGACCCTGGTTCAGAAGCGGAATTACTCGCTGCCAGACTTCTCTTCCAACATTTTCATCATCTTTTTGCTACCTGGATTGATTGTAAAAGCAGTAAAGTCTGGAAGTTTCATCCAGCTTATTATTACTAACATTCTGTCGACTAAATTGTTGGTGTATGTAGTGTAATTAGAGTTTCACAGCTTTGTTTTATTTTTTTCCACAAGACTATTTTTAGAGCTTATGTGGGCTGTTGTGGGTTTTTTTTCTGTTCATATACCTGGTAAACTTGTCTTTCAAATATATTTGTCACTGGTTAACATTAAAAAAGCTAACAAGTGAGGTACAATGATTAATTACTTGACTGTACAAAGATGATATTAATTAAAGTCTAAGTACCAACCAATATGGGAATAGCAATTTATCTGTTGTGCGAAAAATTAGTCTACCTGAAGGCTGATTGACGTGGGTGCGAGAAAATATGCCCACAAAACACTACAAACTTGTTCCTTTCAAATCATCAGATACATCCTGTTAACTTAATTGCGTTTGTTTTATTGATGCCAGCTTTTATCCGAGTGATCGTTAAGTTCATTCTAAACTAAGAGGCCAATATTTATTTTATCGATCTGATGTATCTGTGGTCTACAGATGGGTAATATATACTAGGTTGATAATGAACAGTAAACGTGAATGCCAGCCTACTAATTATTCACATCACGAACAACCTAAATAACTGATGATTCACCTCCTTTTCTAATACTAAGTATGCCTCATGATCACAATCTACGTACACGCTGAATACAACTTGAGACATAATCACTATCAAGTTTCCTCGACTCATTGAATGCAGCTCAGAGTCTATCACACAAAGGTTTCTGGTTTTCATATTTACTTCAGTTCGAGACACATTTACCGTATTTAAATAGCAACATTTCGATAGATTCCTCACATAATCACTTCCGTAACGGGTTAGAACTATTTACTTTAGATTTCAAAGACAAATGAAGAACAGATGATGGTTAAGATACTGGAATTCGACACATTAAAGTAAGTATCTTAACTTCAGAGGACCTCAGTAAATAAGAGAGCTAGAAAACTGAGTATTGAATGTAAGGATTTAAATAAGGGATTGAAACATAATAAAGGAAATACAAGTATTCAAAAATCATCTCCTATGGTTTATCGAGAAATTAGTAAGAAAATATTTAAAAAATGACATAACAACGGTGATATGCATTGATAAAGCAATACAAGCAGAAAGAAATTAAGGGATCCCATTGTGTTAGGATTCTAGGAAGGAACATCAGAAATTTAAGCATAGTTCTCAACACAGGTAGAACTAAGGTGCTATTCGAGTCTAAAAATTCACCTAACACGCTTAGGGATCCTATTTATCCAATTAAACAAAATAACTTGACCTACCAACTGTCATGCATTGAGTGATAGATGAAGTACATAGGTCAAGGTAGACAATCAGAGTCACTTTGATTATGAGAGCATGAGAAGTTAACCAAAAGTAGAGTGATAGAACCCATTAGGATCAATAACTTGGGAAAGAATTCAGCTATCTCAGTGCATGCACTAACATACAATGGTAAAATAGAGTAGGTATGATACTGTACTTTAGTCCAGAGTAGTTAGGTGAACAAAGAGATTGTTAACCTCTTCGCCACTTATGGAATCAATACCCAACATATATAATAGAAATGATGCAACACCTACACTAGTGAGCTGTAAAATTTCACTATCAATAATATGAAAGAATTTGAGGCGATAAGACTATAAAAACTAGAGGTTGAAAGTTGCGTGATTGTTTTGATATAATTGAGAGGAATGAATTTGCTCTCAACATCAGCAAGTAAATCGAACTGCGTTATCGTTTTCTATATCAAATAAACTAATCTAATATTGAGCTATATTGTGCCATGGTGTTCGAGTCTTAAACTTGTTTTACATTAGTTAGCACCAGAAAAAATCCTTATTTTTATGTCTATGTGTGTTTAACAGGAATAAATATCGGTGCTTAGCTTAGAATATGAGTTATAGTCATTCTGTATGTAATGACAGGTAGTGTGTTATGATCTATGCCTGTTTTGGTACCCTTATTCTTCTTCGCTGAAAATTTAAGACAAGACAGGGTGATTGTGACACCGCAGTTGTCATACAGAAGGCCCCAAAGTCTTAGGTGCTTGAACTGGGTTATCCTGCTGAAGCCGGCTGAATTTCATATCCATCGGCTGACTAATACCAACTCCGTCTCACCTCACTTATTGAAGTTGCACTCAGGAATTTCAGCTGTTTTTACCTGCATGGTTTTAACAGTAATTGAACAGATTCAGCAGTTAATTAGTGACTGCATTCCAAAACCAATCCTCATCCATGTGAGTTGATGCCAGCTTCATTTTTTTAGGATTCCGGAAGTGATATCTGGTGCACTCACCAGAGTATCCCTTACCACTGACTTTCAACTCATACCAGAAATATAGGAAAGCAAGTAGGCCAACTAGGTCCTTTTGGCGAAGGTCACAACCCCCCATCATTCCATGCCGCCCGGCGAAACACGTTGCACATACGCCCAAGATAACGAGCTAAGTGCCTCAGAGTATCTATAAACATCTGAGAATCTAAGCCATTACCCCGCTAATTGAACTTTTGTGTTTCGAAACCAAGGTGTTGGTCTGGGAGAATCTGAGTCGGTTAGCAGGTTGACATCTTTTCAGTCAAATTGTGATATCTGAGCTGAGGGGTTTAGTCGTGAAGTTTTTATTAACATTCCAGACAGCATCATTATCACAAACTTCAGAATGAAAAGCTGATATTTACAGATCAGCAAGAACCACGAGAAAGCGAACTGTCCCAAAAATAAGCTCAAGACACAACACCAATAAGATTTACCAGCCATACAAACTTTCTGACCAAAGGCTAACAACTAAATGAGTGCCACTGGCTAGGCAACTATGACCGTTACTAATTGCATGATTAGGTGTTTTCTAACCTAAGGAATTGTCGTTTTTTCCTTCTTGGTGGTTAACTGCAGTGCATTTCATCTACTCAAAATCTTCATATCTTTTCATATATTTCTGTCCTTGTCACTCCACCTGTCTTGATAAAACACAAACATATTTTACAGAACCTGTATTCTCTTATAATAAATATTTTGAAGGTAGTGTTATAAGTGACTTGGAATATCCTTCATCTTCATGTGATTCTTTGCGTTACTGACAGTTCCTGAATTATTCTGTTCAGTATTCATCTTCTCATGTATCTAATCATTTTAGTGAAGTAAACCTTAATAAAGCAGTTACGACATGAATTTAGTATGACAGGAAAACTTTAGTCTATCTGTTGGAATCCTAAAACGTTATCCACTAGGCTACAGGGGTACATCCAGCTGAAGAGTCCTGAATAGGATCTAGTCTACGTCTTGAGTTCCACTGTAGTCACCAAGATGAACACAGTATCACGAAGATCTGGCAGAATCAAGTCATCTGCATAAGATCTCATTCGCTAACACAGGTTTAGCAATGAGACCCTGTGGAGCAACGGGAAACTGCAAACAACAATAGAGAATAAGAGTACGGTGGAGAATATTTGTAGCACAGGTAGATTGTCTCGGTTGTATTGCTTTCTTTGAGCTGGATTGTTTAGTGATGGAGACTGAAAGCCATCATTTCATCATTGATCAAAGCAAAACTTTGGAATCGTTGTGTGGACGACACTTTTGTCATCAGTAAAAAAGATGACACAGAAAACACTCTCAACAACAATTTCAATGGCATCAAATTCACAATGGAGAAGGAGTAGAACAACCAACTGCCATTCCTGGATGTTTTAGTTAGTAGAACAAATGCCAGAAAACTGGAAACTCAATTACACAGGAAGCTAACAAACATTGATCAAGTCCGCAACTAGATAACATCAACAACCCACAAAGTAAGCTGTCTACAAGCTCTATATAGAAGAGTGAGAACACACTGGAGTACAACAGATTCACAGAAAAATAACGAAAATTACTTGATATCTATCTTAAAGAGGAATAGCCACTCATGGAACTTTATCAGAAGACACTTGTTCCATTCGTCGTCAACTAAAACGTCGTCCATAGAAATCAACAAACGCATCATCCTACTGTAATTGAAGAATATATCAAAATCATGACATGATTACTGAGACCACGTGGAATTGGTGTGGCTCATAAAACCAACAAATTCCCTTCAAACCACACTAAGTGGACATGCCAGCCAAAGAAGATAAATTAAATATCATTCACAAAATCAGCTGAAATAATTGTGATGAACACTATATTGGACAAATTGGTCGCCCTCTTCGCCTTCATCATTTACACGAACACCAATTGGCAATTAAACATCATGACTTTGCATCACTCATTTCAATACACATGGATAACTATAGACATGAACTCAATTGCGACAATGTAGAAATCATGAACTGAAGGCGGATATACAGATATAGACATAGTAGATACATAGACATAAACCCAACCTATCAATCAATGAGAAAGTCATAAACGACAGAAAGGTCAAGGACAAAGCAAAGAAACGGGAAAATCTATGCAGTTAATGACAGAATGTCGTATGTCGTTTAAAAAAATGGTGAAGCTCCACAACTAAACAACATACATAACAGAGGTCAATACAACCAAGGATAAAAGTATATTAAGCAACAACATGCAAATTAAAAGATCCATCTCAAAGTGTCAACTAATCAAGGTTACATGAAAGCACGATAGGACAGTAGAGTTGAGAATATCAGTGCGATGAGCTAGTATATAAATGATACAAAACCTAATGTAGGTAGATAAAAGTTGTGCAAAGCAACCTTCGCCTTTATAAAAAGGTAATCATGGATATCATACTGCCTAAGCAACTTCACTTTCCAGAATATTTAATTAAGAAACGTTATTGTTTGATGTCATCATAGACATATTTCCCGTCAAATATGATTAGGAGTCCTCCACAATGCAAAGCTCAGTGACGCCTTTAGAGTAAACAAGGAGTAAGACAAGGCTGCCGCCTACAATCACACATCATCTTCATGATCGTGGTCCACTGGACTTGACTGAACTCAATCATGCATCAGTCAACGCTGATGAGCTGTGAGAATATGAGCATACGCTGACTGGACCGGTGAAATGACTCCAGAAGAAGAGTTGGATTTCGTCCATGATGATTGATGTGCAATATCTCATCACAAAAACGCGAAAATCTACAGACAAAAAGCGACAAGTTTTGCAGGAAAGGTAGCAAAAATGGGACCACAACTGAATGCGGAGAAGACGGAGGTGATGAAGATAACCAGCCAACAACAGCATCAACAACATGCACCAAACACCATGAACGGGAGCAACCTCAAGGAAGTAGGCTCTTTCACCTACCCAGTCAACGCAGCATCCTTTCAACTACAGGCAGCGGTACAGACGAGGATGTCAAAACCAGGATCGGAAAGACCACAAGACAGGCTTTCATTAATCTGAAATCAGTGTGGTGATCAACTGCACTCAGCACAAAGAATAAGATCTGGATCTCCAACACTAATGTCAGTCAAGTCAGTGGTTCTGTGTGATGGTTCAGAAACTTGGCACGCTACCCAAAGCACTTCGAACAAACTGTAGACATACATCATCAACAGCTGCCGCCTACGCTAACTCGATACTGAAGATGGAGATCAGATGGCCAGAACAATGAGAATAAGCAAGGAGTAACTGTGTCTGGCAAGGAAGCAACCAAGAACCCATTGCCCAGGAAATATGCAGAAGAAATTGCAGATAGATTGGGCATACACTGAGGAGACCATTTGGGAACATCACGTACCAAGCCAGAAGGTTGAGTGGCATCCGAAGGGGGAAGGACGAATTTGGCGTCCGAGACGAGGATGACATAGAGTAAATTGTGTGAGGGAGAAGTGAAAGCTTTTGTGCAGTCGTTGAGTGAGGTTCAAAAGACTGGCGAGTAGAGAGTGCAATGGAGGCATGCTCCAAACCTTATGCTGTACTAGTAGCCCAAAAAATAATAATAATATGTCTTTGACGAGCAAGGCCTTAAAACTCAGATAACTGTGACATAATGTTATGCCAATCCTAATGGTCTTCAAGTGCAACAGTGAATATGTAGACGATAGTGGAGACCCATCTTATCGATCATATGCTAAGAAACCATTTGGGGACATCGCACGCCAGTCGTTCGAGTGGAAGGGAAATGGAAGACGAGGAGTTAGGCGTCCGAAGCAAGGGTGACATGGAGGAGATGGTGTAAGGAAAAAATGAAAGCTTGTGGGCAGTGGTGGGGCGTGGTTGACAAGACTGCAGAGAACAGAGTGAAATGGAGACGGGATACTGAGGCCTTATATTTCACTAGGAACCCAGGGGACAAATAAATAAATGTAATACTTATGTTTCGGTTAGTTTCAAGACTGATAAGATTGTTAGATATTTGGAGGCAATCTACGATAAAACGTGGACGTTGATTTCTAGCTATTTGGCTTTTGTCTGCAACCACAAGGTAACTATTAAGCCTCCAGAGATTCGAAGTTATTTCATTCGCTTTGTGGTCACTAATACACCTTGCTACCAAGCACAAAATCTGAGTGAACAGCCATCTACTAATTACCTCCAACCATCTAACACTTATCAAACTCGGTAGTGAAAATAAGTCTTCTAGCGTAGCGAACATATTATAAAATGTTCGATAGGGTTGGGTCAGAACATTAACGACACCTTACTCCGAAGTAGTTACCTGCTCAAATTTACAAAGATTTGAAGGAAGGAGACAATTACCAGGAGTAACCTATGTTAATGACAGCAGTAATTAATAATGGTGACAGTGTAAAAAGTGTATTGAAGACATGTATTGGGTTAACACACAGTGGAAGCTTTTGTAAAATATCATGTAGAACTGACAATAAACCTGGGATTAGAGTGGTATTCGAGCCTGAAAACTCATCTGGAAAGAAGCCTTATAGCTTGAAGTATCCTGATGGTTCAATTAGACAAAAATAGTTTCGTCCATCGAATCCCCTGCAATTATTGGAATCTCAAATATATGGGTCACAGTAACCGACAAGGAGCAATCAGGCGGTCTGATCACAAAGTTCAGATATATCAGGATTATAGAATACTTTCAATCAAATTCATTTTCGTTTATAAGAAAAACAATCGGAAAAGGCTTACCTATTGCCTAGTACAGTATGAAAAGAAGACCTGTCAGGATGAAACCAGTATTAACGAAGTAATGTAATATAATAATGCAATATACTTAAATGAATTGATAAATAAAGACAAGATATTCAGCAAAACAGAACTCTTTGCAATGAACCTATCCTTAAGCTGTACATTCAAGAAAGGAGATGCACTAGAAGTTCAATCCTTGAATATTTAATCGATTCCCACCACTCGACTAACTTGAACAATTACTGTCTAGGATGCCTATCGAATTGGCTGAAACATTTTACGTTTTCTACATCTTCAACTCCCAGAAATAGTAGCGGGTTCAGTCATCCATCTGAAAGCATGTCACTAACGAGCACTTGCATCTAAATCGATACCTCGAAGTTCTGATGAGTAGCTATCACTTGTGGGGTTAACCAGTTGGACGGGAAACGGATGCCAATTAAAGACCTGTAGTGATAGTAGCGCTATATCGCCAGTTGATAGAAGTTGGAAATTACTTAACTACGGCCCAGTGGCTGGATGGTTAACGCGTTCACCATGAAAACTGAAGGCCTAGATTTTGATCTTTAGCCGGTTCGCTGATGACTCCCATACTAGGACGAAACAGCCATCCAGTGCTCCCAGGTTTTCAGTGGTGCTCCAAATGATGTCAGTCCATGATGAATACTACCTCAAGATTCAAAAAGTATTATTATTATTATTATTATTATAACTACTACTATTATTACTGTTATTTCGGTCTTCCCTTACTGAAATGTAATTTTCCTTACGGATGGCATTCTTAACACATACATATATATAAACAAGTATACAGCTTGAGAATAAATCCGTCGAAAAGAGTTCTCTTCCCTAAATATTTTGTCTTTGATATTACAGTTAGAATTATTAACTCAGTTATGTAATGGATAAGAGAGCGTAATATACTAGTAAGCAGATGAGAGAAAGGTCTTTTGGAATAAAATGTTCTAACAGATCATATCCATTTCAAAATAATCGTCTGAACGATCTTATTTTGAATTCACAGTTCAGGATTAAAAATATGAGTTGGCATAGCTTCGGCGCTGTGAAGAAGTTTCTATCGTTCACTTTTCAAAAGGTCTAGAAGAACTCACTACATAACGCTGAAGTTGTTTTCTGTTTGTGCTGGGTTGTCGAAACCGAAAAGATGTTCTAAGATGGAGCTTAATGGTACTGTACTCCCTTCTATTTGGAATCAGGCTCCATTAGTAAGGAGTAGTAAACTGTAATACGATAATGATTACAGAGAAATAGCTTATCCTTTACTGATCATGCAGTTATGCACAAGTATCAAATAGGACTGTACAGTGATAGTTCTTTTAACTGGCTTTGCTAGTTGAAGGAAGAGATTGATTACAGAATCGTGTCAAAATCGAACAGATTTCGAAGGAATGACCTGATCTATCATATAGAAACAGGGAACACTTGAACCATGAAGAGTACATCTCATGGTTGTGGAGTTATCTTGATATGACTATGAAACAACCTATGTATCGGAATGTTATCCAACAAATATTACTGCTTAATTGCGAAACATTTGATAAATAAACTAAAATGGAAACATTTTCAAGAAGATTTTAAAAGTTTATTGGTTGAAATAAAACGAAACAAAGTTGTAAAGTGACCAAACTTGATGCATTTATTTATGTCAAGTCTGTACATCGTTAAATAATCATGTTGTGATCGAAAGAATATTCTTAACTGGAAGACTCAACGAGAAAACACGTTAATGGCCGCGATATTCTTGAATCGACAATGGAACTAACATAATGAGATTTGTAAGTAGAATAAAAGTCTAAGGGATTGTGACATAAGGATACACCAAAAAACATTATATTATTATTTATTATTTTTCCCTTGGGTCCCTGGTGGAACAAACCGACTCAGTAGCACGTCTCCATTGCACTCTCTACTCGCCAGTCTTTTGAACCTCACTCAACGACTGCACAAAAGCTTTCACTTCTCCCTCACACAATTTACTCTATGTCATCCTCGTCTCGGACGCCAAATTCGTCCTTCCCCCTTCGGATGCCACTCAACCTTCTGGCTTGGTACGTGATGTTCCCAAATGGTCTCCTCAGTGTATGCCCAATCTATCTGCAATTTCTTCTGCATATTTCCTGGGCAATGGGTTCTTGGTTGCTTCCTTGCCAGACACAGTTACTCCTTGCTTATTCTCATTGTTCTGGCCATCTGATCTCCATCTTCAGTATCGAGTTAGCGTAGGCGGCAGCTGTTGATGATGTATGTCTACAGTTTGTTCGAAGTGCTTTGGGTAGCGTGCCAAGTTTCTGAACCATCACACAGAACCACTGACTTGACTGACATTAGTGTTGGAGATCCAGATCTTATTCTTTGTGCTGAGTGCAGTTGATCACCACACTGATTTCAGATTAATGAAAGCCTGTCTTGTGGTCTTTCCGATCCTGGTTTTGACATCCTCGTCTGTACCGCTGCCTGTAGTTGAAAGGATGCTGCGTTGACTGGGTAGGTGAAAGAGCCTACTTCCTTGAGGTTGCTCCCGTTCATGGTGTTTGGTGCATGTTGTTGATGCTGTTGTTGGCTGGTTATCTTCATCACCTCCGTCTTCTCCGCATTCAGTTGTGGTCCCATTTTTGCTACCTTTCCTGCAAAACTTGTCGCTTTTTGTCTGTAGATTTTCGCGTTTTTGTGATGAGATATTGCACATCAATCATCATGGACGAAATCCAACTCTTCTTCTGGAGTCATTTCATCGGTCCAGTCAGCGTATGCTCATATTCTCACAGCTCATCAGCGTTGACTGATGCATGATTGAGTTCAGTCAAGTCCAGTGGACCACGATCATGAAGATGATGTGTGATTGTAGGCGACAGCCTTGTATCACCCCTGTCTTCACTTCACTTCAAAGACATCACTGAACTGAGCTTAACATTGAGAATATTTCGGCATATGGCCTTCTTATATATTGATGTTGAACGAAGTTGATGAATGTTTGTGGCACTAGACTGTCATGTTGAAGCAGCTGCCTGCCAAATTGCTTCTCAGTCGACGCTGTCGAAGGCTTTTTCAAAGTCGATGAAGATGAGGTTGAGGTGGAGAGTTGACTGCCATTCTATAGTCTGTTCCATGATGATGCTCAGCGTAGTGTTGCTATTTGATCTGCACTTGATTCTTGCTTCCTGAATCCGGAGAGCCACACTGTTTCGGTCGTATTTTTGAATGCAGAGCAATTTCAGTCTCTCTGTAATGATGCTTCATCACATTTTGGTTAGTTGATGTTGAAAGGAGTGGATCGTGACTTCCTGTCAGTTCTTGCAAAGACCAAGTTCAGCCTTCTTCTGGAGTTTGACAAGGTAGCCAGCCCTTCCTACAATCAGTCGGCAGGTGCCTTCACCTCCCTCCCTCCTTCCTTCCTTCCGTGTGAACATTCTGCAATTATGGTGCGAGCTTGTTCGTTGCTGACGTCTGTGCTTCTGTTTTCAGTGGTTCTGGAGGAAATCCATCTGGTTCTGCTGCTTTCTCGGATTTCATCAACTTGATGGCGTTCACAACTTCACTTTTACTTTTGTCGGAGGAACGGTATTCACTGGTATTTCTGCCGTCGCTGATGTTATTTCTGGACGAGTTCCAGTTGGTGGTGGTTATGGTGGTTGATTCAAGAGTTTTCTGAAGTGGTCAGCCCATCGTTTCCTTTGTTTCTACTCTCTGGTAACCAACTTTCCTTCACTATTTTTCATTGGTTTCATCTGAGCTGTATTGATCTCTCCCAACCTCCAGACAGTAACCTGGTTATTTGACATAATGTTATGTTTACATAGATGTTCTAGATCAGAGAAAATACTATGAGTTGAGCTGAAGTAGTAAAAACATTCTATATGAATGAAAGACGGTGCAGCCTAATAAAAGTGGAGAAATAATCATCCATGAATGACAAAGAATTCTGCAATCAAATAACAGTCACGATGGGTTGCCAAGTTAGACAGAGATTGACGATAGCTTTTTATGGGTGCATAAATCATGTTTGAGGCATTTTATGGGTACGGCTTCAGCAAACTTTAGTAGAGTTAAGCTCGTTTTTTGTTTTATAATCTTGTAAGAATTGAAGACGTCTGCTTGATGTTCAGTGACACTGTGTTGCTAAGTGACTGTGAATTTCAGTGATTCTTCCTCTCAGTCGTAGGCTGTCCGAAATACCTTTAAGAAATCCTAAGTATGCCACTTCCTACTGTTCTTGAAGTATATCTACTGTGGTAGGTACACGTAAACTGAACTATACAGTCCGAAGTAACATAGAAGGAGTACTAGTTGACTTTTGACTGGAGTAAACAGTACATGGGAATAGTTCACTTTTCAAAAAAGCAACTGAAAGTGACTAACTTCAGTAAGAATATTTTTGACAAGGAAAATGTCCTACTGTGTCATAAATAAGAAAGATTACAATTTAACCAAGAAGTATTTCATCCGCTTGATGCCGTTCACTAGAGTTCTACGATCATTCTGTACACCGAAAACTGAGTGTTCTATTCACAACAGCTTTGTCTAATCCCTTTAATTTCTTGAAATCCTAGCTCAAATTTAAAAGTCTATAAAGTCGTTTACAGGGGAAGAAAGATAATTCAGAAAAGACTGTTACTTTCCTCAAGTTAATATACACCGAGCACCATTTTCGGCATATTTTATAAACAAAAGTTATCAATGTTGAAACGTGACTATGCATGAATTGTGCGTTTTCGACGGTCCTTCTCATGGATACAAATTAGCAATAAAAATCCAATGATATGTGTTAAATGTGCATAAAAGTAAATTAATTATTATTCACTAGTTAGCATAAATGATTGGTGAATGAAAAAAACATAGGAGCTATTGATAACAATGCACGTGAACGATTGCCCTGAGAATTGAACTATGGTCCATCAAGTCTCGCTGTATTTGTTATCCACTTGGTAGTTAGGTAGCTTAAAAAAGTGAGAATAATGTGCCCAAAATTACGAGTAATATATGTGGCATGGTTTATAAAGAAATGTCACATTGCAAGGAAACCTGACTCAAAACATTTCATTCATCTCAAAATAACTGATAACAGGTAAGGTGACATTTAGGTCTACGGATTCCCTCTGAAGTAAACTTAATCTGTATTGGGATACTATTTACCCTACAGGATAGAATAACTTAACCTACTGACTGTCACATAATGACTGTGAGATTCAATACATAGGTCATATCAAGCAGTCAGTTAGTCAGTCGATTGGAAAATAGGAATTTAACTAAATGTAGAGTGATGTACTTAGCTAAGATTAATTATCTTGTAACACTCAGCTAATGCAGTACATGAACTAACATACAACTATAAAATAGAGTGGGTGGAATAAAGTAACTATACTTCAGTCCAGTGTAGTTAGGTGGTCAGAAAGAATTATTTAGTGATTCATGAAATTAACACTTAACACATATAATAGGATTGACACATCACCTACAGTGGTGATGTGGAATATTTTACTATCACTAAAATCAAAGAATACTAGGGGTTAGGATCATAAAATTACATGTTGAAAGTTGCGTAATCTCTTTGTTATAATTCGGAAGGACGATTTTGGCTCGAAACATCAGTGAATAAATCACACTGTATTACCGTTTTCCGCATCGAATAAACTAATTTATTATCCTACTACATTCTACTATAATAACCAAGTCTTACACTTGTGTTACGTAGGTTAGCACCAAAAGGTATCCGAAAGAAAAATCAATTTCAGCACTTGGCTTTAGAATATGATTTATGGTCATTTGGTGTGCATTGAAATTTAGCTTATTGTGACCTGTGTGAACCTTGTACCTGTTACGCAACTATTGCGTAACCTGTGTCAAATAATTTATTATTTTGATAAGAAAATAGATAAATGAATGCTTGTGAAGTAACGAAAGAAGACTGATTATTTCAAATCGATTACGCTTCACTTAAGACATTGTAGATATAACGTAGATTAAACAAGGGGCTATCTGTGCAGTATGACTTAGAAAGTGATGACATAACTTCGGGCCAGCTAGCTAGTTGAAGAAGAAAACTGTTTTATTTTTACATTGCTTCTTTGTTCTTTTCGACTGATGCCTTGAAAATGATCATCACGCTCATACGTTCAATAACACCAGTTTAACTTTAGCATTGTTACACAGAGTTTATTCTTTCGTTCAAGATCACACCGTCTAAGTATATGTCACTTCATACTGAACTTAAAAAAATAACTCATACCTGAAATTGTCAGCAACTTAGGGGCTATTCAGTAATCATTATAAGAAATATTTCTACACTATCCTGTGTTATGATAATAATGTGGGCGTAGTTAATCACTGACAGACGAGAACTATAAACAACACAGTATGAAAACAAGTTGTAAGATGCGCTCCATGAAGTAATATACTTGACATGACGTCAGATGATTTGCGATCAGAATGGAAAGATATCTGTCACGTGGTGACTTGTTTGTCAAACATTTGAAAAGGTTTTACTTTTGAAGAAAATATCATTCAAGTTTGGAGGTGTTTAGGGATCTGTTGACTCCGAGTTGGTATTCATTGTGGATTAGCATCGGTTGCGGAAACTACTGAAAAACTACAAGCATTAACTTATTTTTTGTTGTCAGACCATGGGTTCCTACTGGAACATAGGGCTTCAGTAGCACGTCACCATTTCATTCTCGTACCTGTAATCTTTAAACCTGGCTACACGACTGCCCCCAATGCCTCACTTCTTCCTCACACCATCTCCTCCATGTCACCCTAGCCTCGCCTCGTCCCGCCCAACCTCGCCTTGGACGACCTAATCCCCATTTCCCATTTCGCTTCCACTCGACGGCCTGACTTGATCTGGCCTGATCCGTGATGTCCCCAAACACTCTTCTCACTGCATGTCAAATCCAATCCAATCCAATCCAATCCATCTCCACACTCTTCCACATATTTGTTGGGCAATGGGTTCTTGGTTGCTTCGTTGCCAGACACACTTACTCCTTGTTTATTCTCAGTATTCTTTACATATCATCTCCATATTCATTATTGAGTGAGGGTAGGTGGCAGCTGTTGGTGCATATTTGCAGTTTGTTCGAAGTGCTTCGAGTAACGCTCCAAATCTCTCAACCATCACACGGAAGCACTGACTTGACGTTGGTGTTAAAAATCCGGATCTCGTTCACACTTTGTGCTTGGTGGAGTGGATTGCAGTGCAGTTCATTAGATCACCACACTGGTTATATAAAAATAATGCACAAAGGCCTGTATTGTTGTCCTTCCAATCCTGGCTTTGACATCCTCATCTTTGCCGCTGCTTCCAGATCAAACACTGCTGCCTAGGTAGTTGAAAGAGAAAACATCCTTCACATTTCTTCTGTTAACGGTGATCGGTGCTTGTTGTTTTTTTGGTCGTGGTGGTTGTGGTGGTTGAGTAACTTCATCTGTCATCTGTCTTCTCTAAGCTCACCTGAAGCAAGATCCGTCTTCCCTCACTGTCTCACCTCACCTCTTTTGCCGACCTATTAGTTCCCACCTGTGGATCTCCGAGCTTGTCCGAAAAGATATTACACATAAATCATCATCGACGAAATCTAAATATTCTTCTGGGGTTTTTTTCATTGGTCCATCCAGCCACACTGTTTTGGTCGTATTTTTGGATGCAGAGCAATTTCCAGTCTCTCTGTAATGATGCGGCATCATATTTTGGTTGGTTGCTGTTGACAGGAGTGGATCGTGACTTCCTGTCAGTTCTTGCAAAGACCAAGTTCAGCCTTCTTCTGGAGTTTGACAAGGTAGCCAGCCCTTCCTACAATCAGTCGGTAGGTGCCTTCACCTCCCTCCCTCCTTCCTTCCTTCCGTGTGAACATTCTGCAATTATGGTGCGAGCTTGTTCGTTGCTGACGTCTGTGCTTCTGTTTTCAGTGGTTCTGGAGGAAATCCATCTGGTTCTGCTGCTTTCTCGGATTTCATCAACTTGATGGCGTTCACAACTTCACTTTTACTTTTGTCGGAGGAACGGTATTCACTGGTATTTCTGCCGTCGCTGGTGTTATTTCTGGACGAGTTCCAGTTGGTGGTGGTTATGGTGGTTGATTCAAGAGTTTTCTGAAGTGGTCAGCCCATCGTTTCCTTTGTTTCTACTCTCTGGTAACCAACTTTCCTTCACTATTTTCATTGGTTTCATCTGAGCTGTATTGATCTCTCCCAACCCCAACAGTAACCTGGTTATTTTATATAATATTGACATGGCTCTGTCTCTCCTACCTGTGGTCTGTTCCGCATCCCTTTGCAAGTGTGTCGTGGAAGTGTGTTTCGTCTTTACGCGCACTCTTATTCACTTTCTGTACAGTATAGTGTTTCATAGGCTGTACTCAGTTCGTCTTTTCGTTGTTCATCCCTTCTGCACACTACACTGGTTCATCTTCTGCTTCACCATCTTTCGCTTTCTCCTCTATCAGCTTACATGTTTCCGTTGACATCCATTCCTTGTCTTGTCTTGTTTCCTCTGCCTTACAACCACCGTATTACAAGTTTCTTCCACATCTCTTTCAAAGAGTTCCAGTGTTGTTCCATATAGGTTCCCTCAATGATGCTGACTGGTGTCTCTCATTTTTCCTATTAGCTTATATGAAGATGTCCTTTGTAGTTTCGTCCTTCGGTTTCTGGGCAACTTTTGTATCCCAGCCTATGACCCCGGAATAGTGCGTACTCATGACGCTATCACGGATAGTGCTCAAGGCATCCATTTTTCATGGTGAGCTGAGCTACCGCTGAGCTCCTGGCACGGAATTTTGTGGTAAAGTACTTACAATGGAAAATTGATTTCCTGTGTTCGATCTCAGGTGACTTCATAGCTACACACTGCTGAGGAGTACCATGCTAGTACGAAACAACTTTTCACTCCCCCGAAGTTTCCAATGGTTGTCCAACTTATGTCAGTCGATCATTAATACCAACTGTGAAAATTATTTAGTTGGCTATTTGTTAAAAGTTTACCAGTGTTTCTTTCTTCAATCAGAACTTCGTTAACAGATTACTAGGTTTATAAGCACTTGTGTTTTTCTTATTCTTGAGGTCATGAAACCATTTTCTGACTTGTTTTAAAGATAAACAATATGAATCAGAAACGTTTGCGTTAGCATATCGGCCCCTATGCTGATGCCTCAATATCGCCTGAATATTTATTATGGTAATTCACTTGGTTGTGGTTGTGGCGAAGGAATCCAGGGCGCGCCTTCATCATATCTAGGACTCGTCAGCTGGATGTTCCTGTGCCTCGGTGAGTGAATTCATTGCCATCGAATTCGCTGGGGGAAAAGAGCCACCTTTTGTGTAATCGGTATCAGTCATTACTGTTTATTGACAATTATAATTCTTTGCTGCACAAGTGGTAGGACTAGTGCAGTAATGGCTTTTGACATCTGAAGCGGTGAATGCTGGGTCCTGGTTTTGTCGGATACGACATCACTCACTGTGATGCAGGCATATCCATCAAGTGAGTGAAAATTAGGATGACAGATAGGTCTTTCATTCCACTATTACCAACTATCAGACAAGTTATGAGGAAATCTAAATTTTGTTGACTTAAAATCACACAATATGGACTTATAACTTCAAGACAAGAAGAGTTTGCCCAAGTGGCTTTAGAATTAAAATAGGGATTTTAAGGAAATATTTCACTCTTTCAGTGTTGTAGTTGCAAGTTAAAAAAAACTTACGTGCCAGATTTCACCATGTTATAACTTTTATTAACAGCTTTTTACAAAACTCATACATAGCACTAAAACATTATTTGAACAGTGCAAGGACGAAAACATTTTGTTTCACAGCCTTCATCAGCTGAAAACACCCTAAAGTTAAAATGAACTATTACTAGCAACAATAACATAACATTCTTTAAACAAATGAGTTGAAGGAACACAGCATTAATAATCACCTGAAATATGCGTTCACAAAGAGGTTGCAATTTATCTTTCTTTACCCTAATAACTGTTGATAGTTTTTTTGTATATGTATGTTCATATAGTTTTCATCATTAATTACTTACTGACTAACCTAACGTTTTTCCAGCTGCTCCATATAATTTCGTAACTCTTTATCTCTTCAAAAACCGCTTTTTTTACACTTCTCTCTGTTCTTTGTTCCCTTCTTCCGAAGCTCCAGAATTTTTGCTCTCGGCAGATATAAGTTGCCACTGATTTTAACTAAGATTTGTGATCACTGATCCTGTTTTTCCTTGATACATTACGTTATTGTTAATCCTGAATTTTAAATCTTTCTTCGTTTCTTCATATTTACAGTATTTTATGTCATTATTGCACGGACACATGGAAGCTAATAGAGCAGGTAGAGGAAGATGGTGAAGCAGAAGATAAACCAGTGCAGTGTAAGGATGAATGACGAAAAGAGGAACTGAGCACAACACATAAAACACTACACTGGACAAAGAAGTGAAGGAGAGTTCGCAGAAAGACAAAAGACACTTCCATGACACATGGGCAAGTGAAGCAGAACAGGCTGTCGGCTGGTAAGAGAAACAGAGAGCTGACAACATTGTATCGAATAACCATGTTAATATCTGGGCGAGAAGAGATCAACACAGATGAAACCAATAAAAGATGATGAAGGGAATCTAGTTACTAAAGAAGAGAAACAAAAAAACCATGTGCTGACCACTTCGAAAAGCTATTGAATCTACCGCGACCACCACCTGCACTTCGTCCGGAATTACCACCTACAGACACAGAACTACAAGTGAACACAAATCCCCCAACAAAAGTCGAAGTTGTGAACGCTAAAAGCTACTGAAATGCGAGAAAGCAGCAGGACCAGATGAGATCCGGCCAGAAGCACTGAGAGCGAACGCAGAGACAACAGCGGACATTTTAACACCACACCACTATTGCAGAATATCTAAGGTGAAAGGAAAAGTACCGTCCCACTGATTGGAAGAAGGGTGAAGAAGGGCGACCTAAGCGTTTGCAAGAGCTGGCGAGAAATCACGCTCCTATCCAACCATGGTAAAGAAACTATAAAGTCGCATCATCCTGGTGAGATTGAAGGCTGTGCTGGATTCAAAACAACGACAAGAACAGGCTGGATGCCAAGATTCAGGAAGCAAAAATCATAAGCCAATCAAATTGCAACACCACACTGCGCATCGTCATAGAACACAGCACAGAATGGCAGTCAACTCTCTACCTAAACCTCAAATTCATCCACTTCGAAAAGGCATTCGACAGCGTCAACCAACAAGCAATTTGGCAAGCAGCTGCTTCAACACTACAGAATAACACAAACCACTATCAGCCTCATTCAACAACTATATGAAGACGCCACATGCCAGCCAAGTAATTCACAATGGAAAGCTCAGCTGAGTGATGCCTTCGAATCAGAGTGAAGATAGGAGTGAAACAAGGCTGCTGTCTACTATCACCCATGATATTCCTGATTGTGGTCAACTGGACTGACTGGATCATGCAACAAACAGTGAGGAGGTGTGAGAAGAGGTGGATACGCTGGCTGGAAAGGGGAAAAGAACCTAAATGACTTGGATTTCACCGATGACTTGTGTCCAATGTCATTTCACACAAACTTGAAGATCTACATGCGAAAACTAACAAGCTGACAGAGGAGGCGAGGCGAGGCTAGGCGAGGCGAGGCTAGGCGAGGCGAGACGATGCGGTGGAGACAGGACTTCAAGTTGATGTAGAGAAGACGGTGGTGATGCAGATACTCAGCCAGCACCAACAGCAACAACAACAAGCTGCAATCACCATTAATGGGATAAACTCGAAGGAAGTAACCTCCTTCACCTACCCACATTGGCAGCACTGTTTCAACTACAGGTGCCGGCACAGGTAGAGACGAGGACGTCACAGCAGCCAGGATGGGAAAAGCAGCAAGACAGGTGTTCATTTGCCTGAAACCAGTGTGGAGATCTACTACACTGCACTCAGCATAAAGCCTGAACAACATCCGGATTTTCAACACCAGCCTAGTCAAGTCAGTGCTTCTGTGTGATGTTTGAGAGACTTGGAGCGTTGTGAAAGGCATTTTCAACAAACTGTAGACATTCATCAACAACCGTTGTCTACGGTGGCTTGTTTGTGAAGATGAGATGGTCAGAATAGTTAGAATAAGCGAGGAGGAACTCTGGCTGGCTAGCTGCCTGGCTGGCTGGGTGTGTGGTTGCTGGCTGGCTGCCTGGGTGGCTGGTTGGCTGGTTGGCTGGGTTGCTGGCTGGCTGGTAACGAACCAACTAACCAAGAACCTATCGCTGAACAAACGTGCACTGGAAGGAAGTGGAGATGGATTTGAGTGGGCATACACTAAGAAGGCCGACTGGGGACATCACGTGCCAGGCCAGGTCAGGCCGTTGGTTGGAATCCAGTAGGGAATTGACGAGTTGAGTGTCCCAAGTGAGGGTTACATGGAGGAGATGGTGTGAGGAAGAGATGAGAATTTGTGGGCTGTCATGGAGCTAAGTTTAAAATATTTCGTAGAACAGAACTCATTGGAGACGTGCTAGTGAATCCCTATTTGCTATTAGGAACTCAAGGGGCAAATCATAGTAATAATAATGTCACTGTTGCTACTAATACCTCAGTTCAATTGTAGGCCATTTTCAGTTGATGGAAACAGTGAAGAACTTAAAATGACTGTTTTATCCTACAAATACTTTTGTTCTTATATTGTTCAAATTTGTCCAGAGAACTAAATATTTGATGTTTCTGAAACATATTTGTCAATGCTATGAAAATAATGAGACTGAAAAACCTTCCAATTTTAGGATAAAATATGTCTTAATTGTCCAATAAAGTGTATTATTGACAATAGTGTCTCATAACACCTATCCATATGTTTTTTTTCGGTTGAAGTCGACCAATTTACTTACTATTCTGTAAACAATCCTGGTTGTTGTGCATAAATATTTTTTGACATTTTATTAGGTTCATTCATCACACATTATAATATCTGATAATTCAAAGTCAATATTTGTAAGGTGAAGCATTTTTAGAAGTCTTTTCATACTTTTCATGTATTAACCTTAAATAATTACAAGATTCTAATCAAATTGTTGCTAGCGAGTAAAGTTATTGGTGAATTTTTACGGTAACTTTAACAGTATTCTTTTCTCCATATCAGCTAAAAAGGGGAATGTGATCAGATCTCACAACCTCTCAATAAAATGATCGTCGAAAGCTAATTACCGACTTCCGTCACCATGAGATTTACCGAACTTCTAACAAGAAGTCGTGAGCAATGTGGTAATTCAAGTCATACATGAGGATAAGTAATCACCAACGTTATTTGATAAACGTCGGGGTATACTGTTAACTGATAGAAGTAGAAAAATGTTAACCATTGAATTTCGAACCAGTATCTCAATGGCGGCGTACTCACCACGGGAGCTGAATATCCTGGGTTAGATTCTTGATGGGTCATGGATGCTCACTGCTTACTAGTCTCGTAATACAAAGAATCAGATGTCCAGTGCTCACAGATTAAAAATAGTTCTCAAACTCAAAAGCATGTTATTACTCTGAAGTGAAATATATATATATATATATATAGAGAGAGAGAGAGAGGGAGAGAGAGAGAATAAAATACTTCACTTCATCTACATGAAAGAGAGATCATTCAAAATAGTAGCTTTTGTAAAACCGCTGCACTCAAACGTCTGGAACCAGATTCGTATGTTCAAAAGAAACCTATTGTCAGTCTTCAACTACCGTGGTGATGTTATCTCTTTACTTACATCTTTGGAGGTCTGTTTAAGTTTTAGGCTACCAAAAATTTTCCACGGAATTTATTTCAGCAAATTCATCTCTTTCAATTTGTTTTAATCTTTTTAGCGCCTCATGTACTCTCACAAACTTTTTAAATGGTTTTAAACTACCGTTTTTCATAGTAACAACAAACAAAGAATAAACGATATTAAATTTTGAGGGACTTGTGGAGATTTGGAATTATTTCAAGTTGTTATTCATCGTAGACTGACATCAGTTGGAGGAACAAAGGAAACCTGGGAGCACTGGACAAATACTCAGCGATGACATTGGGTGGCGGTTGTGCTATATATCGTGAGCTAACAGAAGTTGGAAATATGGAGCATTGGATTCTGACCCAGTGGCTCAATGGTAACGCGCTGGCCGCGGAACCTGAAGGTCGCGGGTTCGATCCCTGTTGGTGGGGTCGTAGGTGCGCACTGCTGAGGAGTCCCATACTAGTGTGACGAAACAGCTGTCCAGTGCTCCAGGTTTCCTTTGTTCCTCCAACTGATGTCAGTCTACGATAAATAACAACTTGAAATAAACGATATACCAGTTAAATATGGTTGTATAAATCCACAAAAATGCAGGATACTACTATTCCTCGGATAACCAAGTCGGATTGCAGATTTCGATACTGACCGAATAAACCAATATCAGCAAAATTACGCTCTATATTCTACTTATTCACCAGTTCAAACCAGATGCTAATAGAAGAATAGGTGGTTGTTTCACATTGTGGCTTTATTCAAATGCGTTCATTATTTCACTTAAGAAAAGTATACAACGAACGAATTTGTTGATCTATTACATGCTGAGAATTCCTTACTGCATCACAAGTCTTGGATCAGACAACAGAGGTAGAGAACTAATCATGGATCAAGAAGCACTCACTGAAATTAATGAGAATAGACAACTGTTTGCAGAATTCTGTGCATTCAACGACTTGGTGATTGGAGGCAGTGTGTACAAACACAAGGATATTCACAAAGTGAGTGACATGAATTTGATTTCACCAGACACCAGGACACACTGAAAATCAGATCGACTTCATTTCAATGTGAAGAAAATGGAGACTCAGCCTACTGAACACAAGATGAGATAAAGGAGGGAAGCAGATGTAGGTTCACAACACTCACTGTCTAGTGCAAGGAACCTTCCAAATCAAGTTGAAAGCCGTCAAGGAAGTTGATGACAGACCACAGTTTAAGTTCGACACCCAGAACAGAATGTGACGGACGAAACTACAAAGGACATCTTCACGTCAGCCATCAGAACAAAATGGTAGACATTGAGCCACACCCTTGAAGAATCAGCCAAAAAGAATAAGCCACAAAGAACTCTGGCTGGCAACGAACCAACGAAGAACCTATCGCTCGATAAATATGCAGCAGAAGAAAGTGAAGATGGATTGGTCATACACAAAGAAGTGCAATTGGAGACATCACGCGTCAGGCCAGGCCCTCGAGTGGAATTCAAAGCGGAAACTAGGAGTTGGGCCTCTGAAGCAACGGTGACATGGCAGAGATCATGTGAGGAGTAAATGAAAGCTTGCAGGCAGTCGTGGCACTAGGTTGACGAGACTGCATAGAAGAGAGTGCAACGGAGGCGTGCTATTGAAGCGCTATGTTCCACTAGGGACTAAAAAAGAAAATAATAATAACCACGTCTTGTTTACAATGAAGTTATTATTTGTATAAGGGCAATTATTATTAGATTACATCATTATCTTGTCCTTAGTTTTTAGTTTATACAAGACCCTCTAGGTTTCGTCTACTGAGTTTTACTCGTTATGTTTCTCTACATTATTATCATCTGACTAACTGAGATGGCCGTGGTTTGGCAGTCGGACCTCATACCTCAGTTGGCAGAGGAATGGGTGGGAAACTCGATGGTCGCCGGTTCGAATCCAGTTGCGGTCCAAATTTTCATTTCACCTTCAAAATCACTCAGTATCATTACATTATGTTTTATAATTACTGCTAGTTTATCCACAAATCAAATAACACACCATATGTTCTTCTATCCCTATTATATTTTGACGAGAATTTTCGTCCTAAAAATGTATATATTTATGACATTATTACATAACATTTTGATTGTATTTCAACTCTCGAAACATCCCTATAAATACACAGAAAAAAACGAGCGGTTCAGAGTGAAGAGACTCTTTTCAGAGATTTCATTCACTAGGGTGTACAATTGCGCTTGTATACAGTTCTCACTGAATGATAAGAATTTACAGTTCGTTTGATGCATGAAAACAGTTTGTGAAACGTGATAGCAAGTAAAGTAACATATATATATATATATATATATATATATATATATATATATATATATATATATATATATATATATATATATATATATATATATGTAAATCAGAATGTCAATTTTGTTCTAGAATGTTTATGATGTTGGAAAGTAACCAAAAGGCATAGTAAGATGCAAATTTAAGCTGTTATAAGCTAAATATACAGATGGAAACAAGCAGGCTTCCGGAAGTACAAATCATGTGCGAATCAAATTGCAACACCACACTGCGCATCATCATAGAACACAGCACAGAATGACAGTCAACTCTCCACCTAAACCTCAAATTCATCCACTTCGAAAAGGCTTTCGACAGCGTCAACCAACAAGCAATTTGGCAAGCAGCTGCTTCAACACTACAGAATAACACAAACCTCTATCAGCCTCATTCAACAACTATATGAAGACGCCACATGCCAGCCAAGTAATTCACAATGGAAAGCTCAGCTGAGTGATGCCTTCGAATCAGAGTGAAGACAGGAGTGAAACAAGGCTGCTGTCTACTATCACCCATGATATTCCTGATTGTGGTCAACTGGACTGACTGGATCATGCAACAAAAAGTGAGGAGGTGTGAGAAGAGGTGGATACGCTGGCTGGACAGAGGAAAACAACCTAGAAGACTTGGATTTCACCTATGACTTGTGTTTAATGTCATTTCACGCAAACTTGAAGATCTACAGGTGAAAACTAACAAGTTGACAGAGAAGGCGAGGCGAGGCGATGCGGTGAAGACGGGACTTCAAGTTGATGTAGAGAAGACGGTGGTGATGAAGATACTCAACCAGTACCAACAGCAACAACAACAAGCTGCAATCATCATCAACGGGATAAACTCGAAGGAAGTAACCTCCTTCACCTACCCACATTGGCAGCACTGTTTCAACTACAGGTGCCGGCACAGGTAGAGACGAGGACGTCACAGCAGCCAGGATGGGAAAAGCAGCAAGACAGGTGTTCATTAGCCTGAAACCAGTGTGGAGATCTACTACACTGCACTCAGCATAAAGCCTGAACAACATCCGGATTTTCAACACCAACGTCCGTCAAGTCAGTGCTTCTATGTGATGTTTGAGAGACTTGGCGCGTTATGGAAGGCATTTCCAATAAACTACAGACATTCATCAACAACTGTTGTCTACGCTGTCTCGTTAGTGAAGATCAGACGGGGAGAATAGTTAGAATAAGCGAGGAGGAACTCTGGCTGTGTGGCTGGCTGGGTGGCTGGGTGGCTGGTAACGAACCAACTAACCAAGAACCTATCGCTGAACAAACGTGCACTGGAAGGAAGTGGAGATGGATTTGAGTGGGCATACACTGAGGAGACCAACTGAAGACATCACGTACCAGGCCAGGTCTGGCCGTGTATTGGAACCCAGATGGGAAGCGACGAGTTAGGCGTCCGAGCTGAGGGTGACATGGAAGAGATCATGCGAGGAAGAGACGGGAGGTTGTGGGCTGTGGTGGGGCCAGGCTGAAAAGATTTCAGAGAGCAGAGTACGCTTGAGACGTGCTAGTGAATCTTTATGTTGCATTAGGAACGCAAGGGACAAAGAATAAATTTACAGAATTGCTTAGATCAGCATTGATCGTTGAACATATCATCGTCGTTTAGTTAAACTGAGGAAGTTTGAATAACAATTTGAGTGACATGAAAAAGCATTTACTGAATGAAATGTGATCAAGCAGTAGTTAATAATACGTAAAAAATGAATAGCTGGAAAAATATGTAAAATTGAGATGGTTTAGAATGCTAAGGTTGGAACGATTAAATAGGAAACAGCTGAATGAGTTTTTTTGCACGCAAAATACAACTTTGCCATTTAGATTACGAGAGCTTCAGCATTACAAAGGAAGCTAATGAACACCGACTTCGGAAAGTTTCCATTCACTTTGCAGATAATTTTGAAATAGTTTGTTATTGAGGTTGAATGACTAGTTTAGACAAGGTATTCTGTAATCACACTTCTTATAAATCCACTGCTGCTTTCTACTAGCCACGTAGGACAGTGTTCTTGAACCTTTGTGGACAGGACCTGTGGCGAACGACAGATACAATCAGCTCCTCAGGAGCAGGTGGACCAATGTAGACTCAGAGGCGCTCAGGTGCGATATCTTATATTTAAGGTTACTGCTTAGTGAGAGGTGTCTAATAAATACTACTTTGAGAGTTGCTGAAGAGAACTCCGTCTGCAGGGAGTTTGAAAGTTTTCTCTTCACGATGTTATCAATTAGATCACGTTTAAAGTCAAGGTTCATATGTGACATCTTTCTCGATACGGACACAGTCTTGAGGACTTTAAGTTGAGGTTGATATCTACGAACAAAGGTGGACATCTGTTCTCCATGAGAACTTTCTGAGAGTGTTCATCTCCACATTTGCCCCATTCAAACTTAAAATGCATCGAATATGAGTAGCGAGGGATGTAACTGAAATTCTTCTCCCACCACTGAGCCACTATATTTATTAGTTTACTTGTTGTCATTCTAAAGAACTACTTTCAGACATGAATCGTACATAAATGTGATGGTGCAGCCTAGTGAATTAAATTTCTGCAAACAGTCTCTTCACTGAGTAAATTACTTCGACTTTCGTTTACTTCTGTTCACAAATTTTCCATACTTCGCTAGGTCGTTGTCTTGTTCTGACTTGAATCACTTAACTCATGTAGATGAAAACCAACAAAATAATACATTAGAAGATCCATATTATTTTGCTACAGTGTTTTTTTCTTGCTGATGAAATCTGATAAAGGGAAATATGTGTATGAAACATCGGAAAACTGACACTTGATTCATTCTTCAAAATGACTTTTCTCGTATAAATTTTCGATCAAATCAACCTCTGGTTTATCGGTCTATGAGTTTGTTTATTTGAAGAAAAAGAAATATTTATTCTTCTCCACCTATTCAAGTTTGTAAGTAGATGTTTCTTGGTAAACATTTCACAGAATTCTTTGATGATATTTCAGTATAGAAACTTTAGATGAAACTATTTACCTCAATTCCTAAATGAAGAATTCAAACAAAATTGATTAAGTAATCTTCATTAAATGTTTCATAGACAAAACGCTTTCTCTTGAAGCTATCAATATTTCGAAATTAGTATACACTTATTTTAAGATGCATACAATGGTCATACTGTCAACTTCATTCACCAAAATCAATATAGGGAAGAAAAAAATTAAGTCTCTTGTTAAATATGGCATTCAAAGCTACCTTTCTGAGACAGTATTATGAGTGTGATGTGACATTATAGTAGCCAGTAATTGATAGACAAATTTTTACTTGTACATATCTGTGTAAAGCACATAATGGTAGAATTGGCCTATGTAAACTGATTATAAAGGAAGCCAATCGTGGCATTCAAAAGAACATGCATTAAATTAGGACAGAAAAAGCTCTTTTTTGATAGTTAGTTGGTGGCAACTACCAGGTAGCCCTGTTTAATCTAGGCTTTGCACTAGTTAGCACTAATCAACAAGACGTATCTGCAACCTAGAGATGACTGATGTCTTCTCTGAGATTTGAACTTGGTTCGCTTATTGCTGCAGTCAGCAGTATTGCCACCAAGCTATTCGGACCATGATTTCTTTTTCGATGAATCATTCTTAGTAACTAGTTGATCATTTTTATCGTGACAACAAACAGTTGATCAAGTAATATTAATTATGATCAATAATCGGAGTAAAATATTATGACAGTTTTAATGAAAAAAAATTGAGCCTAACACAGGCTAGCAAACACTAAACGAAGGATTATGACCATTCCATAAATAAAAGAACAGGATTAGGTCTTCCGTACAAAGAGGTTGGAAGGTTACATCACAGACGTCCATACTACACATAAGCGATGAATTTTCATTTCTTTTCAAACCTTTTTTTTCCCTTCGTAAGGGAATTAAAGTGAAAACTGTGGAGGAAGCAATATGACCAGGTTTGCTTAAATAAATCAAGACTTTACTGTTGCTTAACTCGCCTTCTTTTTTAGGAAGCTAAGTATAATACTGCTGGGAGATATGTTGAAGAAGACTGTGCACTTTGCGGTCAACATACCTACCTATACAGAGGCAGGTTAACTGATGCTCGTGACATAAAGTGACAGTTTTTGTTTCACACGTCCTTTCTTTGACTGTGATCTGAAGAAGAACATTCGCAGTTTGACACCCAGAATTCTTTACTAGTTGGCTAAGGAAAGAAATTCTTTAGCTGTTCCATTGCACTCTCTCCTTTGGATTCAATATTCCAGAATAAGATCTCTTAGGAATAGTAGGAACTCCTCCTCATTGCTGTTTTTGTTTACTGTTTTAATAGTCAATCTTGGGAGATAGCAATTTTGAAGGGATAGTTTCGAGGTTATTTCATCTTCCGTTTGTTATCTCGTATCTGTTAATTCTTTTTTATTCTCGTATAAAATGAATAAACTAGCTTATTTCCCACATCAATGGTACTCAACTTTCGAAATGAGCATAATGTTCATTCAAAGTTAGTTTCCTATCAGTTGATCTCACTTAGAAGCCATCCAGTCTTCTCGTAAATAGAATACCAGGAAAATCAAATTCTGAGATATTCTCAACTTTCACCATAAAACTGGTCTATGGATGCCCTTCAACAACTATATGAAGATGCCACATGCCAAGTAATTCACAATGGGAAGCTCAGTGATGCTTTTGAAGTGAAGACAGGAGTGAAACAAGGTTGCCTACTATCCCCATGATATTCCTGATTGTGGTCGACTGGAGTGGATCATGCAACAAACAATGGGGAGCGAGAAGAGGGGGATACGCTGGACAGGGGAAAAGAACCTAGAAGACTCCGATTTCGCCGATGACTTGTGCCCGATGTCACATAAACTTGAAGATCTACAGGTGAAAACGAACAAGTTGACAGAAGAGGCAGCGAAGACGGGACTTCAAGTGAATATGGAGAAGACAGAGGTGATAAAGATACCGCACTAACAACAACAAGCTCCAATCACCTTCAATGGGAGAAACTTAAAGGAAGTAACCTCTTTCACTTATCTAGCAAACACTGTTTCAGCTACAGGCGTGACAGACGAGGATGTCAAAGTCAGAGTCGGAAAAGCAAGACAGGTGTTCATTTGCCTGAAACCGATGTGTAGATCTACTACACTGCACTCAGCATGTGCAACAACATCCGGATTTTCAACACCAACGTCAATCAAGTCAGTGCTTCTGTATGGCTCAGAGACTTGGAGCGTTATGAAAGCCATTTCCAATAAACTACAGACATTCATCAACAACTGCTCTACGGTGGCTCGCTACTGAAGATCAGATGGCCAGAATAGTTAGAATAAGCAACAAGGAGCTCTGGGAACGAACCAACCAAGAACCTATCACCCAACAAATATGCACTGGAAGAAAGTGGAGATGGATTGGAGTGGGCATGCACTGAGAAGGCCGACTGGGGACATCACGCGTCAGGTCAGGCTGTCGAGTGGAATCCCCATAGGAAGCGACGAGTTGGGTGTCCGAGGTGAGGGTGACATTGAGGAGATGGTGTGAGGAGGAAATGAGAGTTTGTGGGCTGTCATGGAGCCAGGTTGAAAATATTTCAGAGAACAGATTTCACTGGAGACGTGCTACTGAATCCCTATGTTCCATTAGTAACCCAATGGACTAATAATAAATAATAATAATGGATGCCCTTCAAAATAAATCACAAAAGTTTTATATCAACATTTGTATATCTGGCCTTTACCCTGGAGAAAAGTTTAGTGTAGAACTGAAAGCATTTGTTGCAAAAATGTAACTCATAGCAGTAAGATCAACATACCTGCCAATAATCTATCCATTCGCAGATTACCTTTTATCCTACACATCGTTCTAGACAATTCTTGAGCATTTATACTCCAATTCAACTTTGTATTTCACTTTCTTATGGTTTCTCACCAATCAATCGGCATCAATTAAGGAGAATTTAAACATGTTAGTTGGATGGATGCAGTTGATAGGAGGCCTTGAACCTAGGTTCCGTTCATTTTGACACCGTTAGCAAGAACCTATCTGCAACCTTGACAGGCTGATGTCCCTCTCGAGATGTAAACCCACGTCACTCAGTGATGTAGTCACAGACTCTACCAATGAGCTATTTGAGTAACGACTGAACCTCTGTAGGACTGGGTTGAGTACATTGAGTAGTTAGTAGAGGGTAACCAATCTCGTGTGGTCCAGTCCCATGCACTAATCGAGTTCTATTGATCAGTTTGCAGTGCGATCATCAAGCTAAAAGTCTCACCATCGCGATGCACTGATCACTAAAATTGTGCATTTAAAATTCAGCAATGTTATGTATTGACGAGTCAAGAAGGTTGTTATAGAAGACTGCTTGGATCCCATATTAGCTGACATCTTTATTAGTAACGTTGAACACGACAGTATAATACATGGAATTCATGAGATAGCATTCTACAGTAGATATGATGATGATACATTCATTGTTTCCAAGGTCCTACGCATACCTTACGCTTGTGTAAGAGTAGAATTTGAGCACTGTAGAAGAGTATAATTCCGTATTAGATTTCTTGTTTGATATACAACAGTGACGCAGTGCTGGGTGACGTTCTGAGAATCACTTCTTCCATGCAGGATTTAATGAACTACGGATATTAATGTTCGGCGATTCATCCACTAGACCGTTTCTGAAGTAGGCTGCGCTTTAATTTCAATAAAAAGAGGCGAAAAAACACTTTCATCTTTATGAGATATATTTGTTACAAAGAGACACTCAAAGAGGAAACGATTATTGCTAAAAGTGATCTTTGCAGTGACGGAAATATGTAAGAGCTGAGCAATAACTACAGGTGAATAACAACTAAAACTGCAAAATATGATCAAGTCAAGAAGTAACTAATCTTGCTAAATCTTAACTTCAGAAGTGACTTTTATGGAAAGACTGAATACAGAATGAATGCTGTCCTTATGTGAACCCATTCAGTTGCCATGTTATTCTAACTTCATTGAATAAAACAGTGACTCAAACTATATGAGGTAGACAAGCCCTCTTTCTACCTTATTTCCAGTTGGCTATATTATTTCACATTTACATGTCAAAATATATAAGAAAAGAATAGAGAGAAACGTTTATGACAGCATGTTTGAGGATATTCCAAAGAGTTTTTAACTGAAAGTTGTTAAAGTCTTAAACAGCCATACAGATCATCATGCTACTGATACTCATCAAGAAGTCGATATCCGGAATCCTTTGAAATAAGTAATAAACAGCCTTAAAGAAGAAAAAACAACTATCAGTCAGTCCAAACCGTGGTAAAAATCTTGCTATAATGATAATCATGAAATCCTATTACATATTATTGTCATCCAACTTCACACCTTTAAGCTAATTGACTGAATTCAGTTTGTTTTCTCAACAAGCGGAAATCCTTGACTCTTTTATCTGTGTTCTTTGAAGATTTTCTCAGTCTGGGAACTATATTCATCTTCTGTCTTCTGTCCAGCTTCAGCTTTAGAACATTGAATTCTTTGATATATAGACAACTTTATCAGGAGTTCTGTTCACTTTTGCTAACTCAATTCATTTGACTTCAATTGCGTTAACCTAAAATGTTATGCTTTATAAACTGACCACTCTCTGTTAAATTTATTCAACTACACAATTATATTATTATTATTATTAGTCCCTTGGGTTACTAATGGAACATAGGGATTCACTAGCACGTCTCCAGTGAGATCTGTTCTCTGAAATATTTTCAACCTGGCTCCATGACAGCCCACAACCTCTCATTTCCTCCTCACACCATCTCCTCTACGTCATATTCTCCTCGTAAGCCCAACTCGCCGCATCCTATGGGGATTCCACTCGACGGCCTGACCTGACGCGTGATGTCCCCGGTTGGCCTTCTCAGTGTATGCCCACTCCAATCCATCTCCACTTCCTTCCAGTGCATATTTGTTGAGCGATAGGTTCTTGGTTAGTTGGTTTGTTACAACCAGCCAGCCAGCCATCCAGAGTTCCTCCTCGCTTATTCTAACTATTCTGGCCATCTCATCTTCACAAACAAGCCACCGTAGACAACAGTTGTTGATGAATGTCTACAGTTTGTTGAAAATGCCTTTCGCAACGCTCCAAGTCTCTCAAACATCACACAGAAGCACTGAATTGACTGACGTTGATGTTGAAAATCCGGATCTTGTTCAGGCTTTATGCTGAGTGCAGTGCAGAAGATCTCCACATCGGTTTCAGGCAAATGAACACCTGTCTTGCTCTTCCTTTCAAGTACACAAGCATCTTATAAAATCCAATATTTTAACGATTTCATGGTATGAATAGTCAGTGATAAACCTTGAAATGTCATGAATTTATGCTATCCTGACAAAATGTTTGTTCTTGCTTTACTTGAACTAAATAAGGGAAGGAATTCGATGAAGTTTATATAAAATTTACATTATTAACCAAATTTGTAACAAGAAGTCAAACAAACAAAGATTTCAGAATATTCTTAGAAAAATGAAAAATGCCAATTCTGTCGAAGAACAAACGTAGAATCCCGTAAAACATTACATCATCCAAATTAGTCGCAATATTCAGCTGAAATAAGAAAACCTTCAGTAATTTAGTAATTAGTGCTAGGTACTAGGTGTAGAGTCAATAATCTGTTCCAATATTCCCACCTAGATGACAACCATGAGCATAGTGATTTTGGGAGTGGTTATCATAATGTCCCGAACAGCATCAAATGCTGTGTTTCATGCAGTGGAAACCAATCTCCTCCTGCTGGATCAGGATCATGACAGTAAGATTCAACTCAAAAGGAAGAAAAGTCACAATTATTCAATGCTACGCCATGCACCTTCAAATAATACAGATGAAGAGAAGAATGAAGAATTCTACAGACAACTGCAATCAGCACTAGACGATTCTCTAGTTGGCGACATCAAAATTCTAATGGGTGGGGTGACATGAATGCTAAACTGGGAGCAGACAACAGAGGAAGAGAACTAATCATGGATCAAGAAGCACTCACTGAAATTAATGAGAATAGACAACTGTTTGCAGAATTCTGTGCATTCAACGACTGGTGATTGGAGGCAGTGTGTACAAACACAAAGATATTCACAAAGTGAGTGACATGGATTTGATTTCACCAGACACCAGGACACACTGAAAATCAGATCGACTTCATTTCAATGTGAAGAAAATGGAGACTTAGCCTACTGAACACAAGATGAGATAAAGAAGGGAAGCAGATGTAGGTTCACAACGCTTACTGTCTAGTGCAAGGAACCTTCCAAATAGAGTTGAAAGCCGTTGAGGAAGTTGATGACAGACCACAGTTTAAGTTCAACACCCAGAATAGAATGTGACGGACGAAACTACAAAGGACATCTTCACGTCAGCCATCAGAACAAAATGGGAGACATTGAGCCACACCCTTGAAGAATCAGCCAAAAAGAATAAGCCACAAAGAACTCTGGCTGGCAACGAACCAACGAAGAACCTATCGCTCGATAAATATGCAGCAGAAGAAAGTGAAGATGGATTGGTCATACACAAATAAGTGCAATTGGAGACAACACGCGTCAGGCCAGGCCCTCGAGTGGCATTCAAAGCGGAAACTAGGAGTTGGGCCTCTGAAGCAACGGTGACATGGCGGAGATCATGTGAGGAGTAAATGAAAGCTTGTGGGCAGTCTTAGCACTAGGTTGACAAGACTGCATAGAAGAGAGTGCAGTGGAGACGTGCTATTGAAGCGCTACGTTCCACTAGGGACTAAAAAAGAAAATAATAATAACCACGTCTTGTTTACAATGAAGTTATTATTTATATACGAGCAATTATTATTAGATTACATCATTATCTTGTCCTTAGTTTTTAGTTTACACAAGACCCTTTAGGTTTCGTCTACTGAGTTTTACTCGTTATGTTTCTCTACATTATTATCATCTGACTAGCTGAGATGGCCGTGGTTTGGCAGTCGGACCTCATACCTCAGTTGACAGAGGAATGGGTGGGAAACTCGATGGTCGCCGGTTTGAATCCAGTTGCGGTCCAAATTTTCATTTCACCTTCAAACATCACTCAGTATCATTACATTATGTTTTATAATTACTGCTAGTTTATCCACAAATCAAATTACACACCATATGTTCTTCTATCCCTAATATATTTTGACGAGAAATTTCGTCCTAAAAATGTATATATTTATGACATTATTACATAACATTTTGATTGTATTTCAACTCTCGAAACATCCCTATAAATACACAGAAAAAAAACGAGCGGTTCAGAGTGAAGAGACTCTTTTCAGAGATTTCATTCACTAGGGTGTACAATTGCGCTTGTATACAGTTCTCACTAAATGATAAGAATTTACAGTTCGTTTGATGCATGAAAACAGTTTGTGAAACGTGATAGCAAGTAAAGTAATATATATATATATATATATATATATATATATATATATATATATATATATATATATATATATATATCAAAATGTCAATTTTGTTCTAGAGTATTCAGAATGCTTATGAATGTTGGAAAGTAACCAAAAGGCATAGTAAGATGCAAATTTAAACTGTTATAAGCTAAATATACAGATGAAACAAGCAGGCTTCCGGAAGTACAAACTATGTGCTAATCAAATTGCAACACCACACAGCGCATCATCATAGAACACAGCACAGAATGACAGTCAACTCTCCACCTAAACCTCAAATTCATCCACTTCGAAAAGGCTTTCGACAGCGTCAACCAACAAGTAATTTGACAAGCAGCTGCTTCAACACTACAGAATAACACAAACCTCTATCAGCCTCATTCAACAACTATGTGAAGACGCCACATGCCAGCCAAGTAATTCACAATGGAAAGCTCAGCTGAGTGATGCCTTCGAATCAGAGTGAAGATAGGAGTGAAACAAGGCTGCTGTCTACTATCACCCATGATATTCCTGATTGTGGTCAACTGGACTGACTGGATCATGCAACAAACAGTGAGGGTGTGTGAGAAGAGGTGGATACGCTGGCTGGAAAGGGGAAAAGAACCTAAATGACTTGGATTTCACCGATGACTTGTGTCCAATGCCATTTCACACAAACTTGAAGATCTACAGGTGAAAACTAACAAGTTGACAGAGGAGGCGAGGTGAGGCGATGCGGTGGAGACGGGACTTCAAGTTGATGAAGAGAAGACGGTGGTGATGAAGATACTCAGCTAGCACCAACAGCAACAACAACAAGCTGCAATCATCATCAACGGGAGAATCTCAAAGGAAGTAGTCTCGTTCACCTACCCACATTGGCAGCACTGTTTCAACTACAGGTGGTGGCACAGGTAGAGACGAGGACATCACAGCAGCCAGGATGAGAAAAGCAGCAAGACAGGTGTTCATTTGCCTGAAACCAGTGTGGAGATCAACTACATTTCACTCAGCATAAAGCCTGAACAACATCCGGATTTTCAACACCAACCCAGTCAAGTCAGTGCTTCTGTGTGATGTTTGAGAGACTTGGCGCGTTATGGAAGGCATTTTCAACTAACTGTAGACATTCATCAACAACTGTCATCTACGCTGCCTCGTTAGTGAAGATCAGATGGGCAGAATAGTTAGAATAAGAAAGGAGGAACAATGGCTGGCTGGCTGGCTGGCTGGCTGGCGGCTGGCTGGCTGGCTAGCTGGCTGGCTGGCTGGTAACGAAACCAACTAACCAAGAACCTATCGCTCAACAAATATGCACTGGGAGGAAGTGGAGATGGATTTGAGTGGACAAACACTCAGAAGAACAACTTGACTTCAATTGCGTAAATCTAAAATGTTATGCTTTATAAACTGACCACTCTCTGTTAAATTTATTCAAGTACACAATTATATTATTATTATTATTAGTCCCTTGGGTTACTAATGGAACATAGGGATTCACTAGCACGTCTCCAGTGAGATCTGTTCTCTGAAATATTTTCAACCTGGCTCCATGACAGCCCACAACCTCTCATTCCCTCCTCACACCATCTCCTCTACGTCATATTCTCCTCGTAAGCCCAACTCGCCGCATCCTATGGGGATTCCACTCGACGGCCTGACCTGACGCGTGATGTCCTCGGTTGGCCTTCTCAGTGTATGCCCACTCCAATCCATCTCCACTTCCTTCCAGTGCATATTTGTTGAGCGATAGGTTCTTGGTTAGTTGGTTTTTTACAAGCCAGCCAGCCAGCCAGCCAGAGTTCCTCCTCGCTTATTCTAACTATTCTGGCCATCTCATCTTCACAAACAAGCCACCGTAGACAACAGTTGTTGATGAATGTCTACAGTTTGTTGAAAATGCCTTTCGCAACGCTCCAAGTCTCTCAAACATCACACAGAAGCACTGAATTGACTGACGTTGATGTTGAAAATCCGGATCTTGTTCAGGCTTTATGTTGAGTGCAGTGCAGAAGATCTCCACATCGGTTTCAGGCAAATGAACACCTGTCTTGCTCTTCCTTTCAAGTACACAAGCATCTTATAAAATCCAATATTTTAACGATTTCATGGTATGAATAGTCAGTGATAAACCTTGAAATGTCATGAATTTATGCTATCCTGACAAAATGTTTGTTCTTGCTTTACTTGAACTAAATAAGGGAAGGAATTCGATGAAGTTTATATAAAATTTACATTATTAACCAAATTTGTAACAAGAAGTCAAACAAACAAAGATTTCAGAATATTCTAAGAAAAATGAAAAATGCCAATTCTGTTGAAGAACAAACGTAGAATCCCGTAAAACATTACATCATCCAAATTAGTCGCAATATTCGGCTGAAATAAGAAAACCTTCAGTAATTTAGTAATTAGTGCTAGGTACTAGGTGTAGAGTCAATAATCTGTTCCAATATTCCCACCTAGATGACAACCATGAGCATAGTGATTTTGGGAGTGGTTATCATAATGTCCCGAACAGCATCAAATGCTGTGTTTCATGCAGTGGAAACCAATCTCCTCCTGCTGGATCAGGATCATGACAGTAAGATTCAACTCAAAAGGAAGAAAAGCCACAATTATTCAGTGCTACGTTATGCACCTTCAAATAATACAGATGAGGGGGAGAATGAAGAATTCTACAGACAACTGCAATCAGCACTAGACGATTCTCTAGTTGGCGACATCAAAATTCTAATGGGTGGGGTGACATGAATGCCAAACTGGGAGCAGACAACAGAGGAAGAGAACTAATCATGGATCAAGAAGCACTCACTGAAATTAATGAGAATAGACAACTGTTTGCAGAATTCTGTGCATTCAACGACTTGGTGATTGGAGGCAGTGTGTACAAACACAAAGATATTCACAAAGTGAGTGACATGGATTTGATTTCACCAGACACCAGGACACACTGAAAATCAGATCGACTTCATTTCAATGTGAAGAAAATGGAGACTCAGCCTACTGAACACAAGATGAGATAAAGAAGGGAAGCAGATGTAGGTTCACAACGCTTACTGTCTAGTGCAAGGAACCTTCCAAATAGAGTTGAAAGCCGTTGAGGAAGTTGATGACAGACCACAGTTTAAGTTCAACACCCAGAACAGAATGTGACGGACGAAACTACAAAGGACATCTTCACGTCAGCCATCAGATAACCAGGTTACTGTCTGGGGGTTGGGAGAGATCAATACAGCTCAGATGAAAACAATGAAGGATAGTGAAGGAAAGTTGGTTACCAGAGATTAGAAACAAAGGAAACGACGGGCTATCCACTTGAAAAAACTTTTGGATCAACCACCGCCGCCATCATCATCATCATCTGGAACTCGTTCCGAAGCACCATCAGCAGTCCACCCACAGAACTATCAAATAACACAGGCCCTCCGACAAAAGCAGAAGTGAAGTTGTGAACTCTATGAAGTTGATGAAATCCAAGAAAGCAGCAGGACCAGATGGACTTGTTCCAGAAGTACGGAGATAGACGCACAGACATCATCAACGGACATGCTCACACCGCCATTGCAGAAGGTTAACAAGGAAGGAAGGAGAGCTACCTGCCTATTAACCTAAGCCTTTGCAAGAAGTAGTGCGGAATCATTCTCCACTCCTGCCCCCTCCCACTCCCCGGGACTAAGTAAAATATTATGCCGCATCATCACAGAGAGACTGGAAATCGCTCTGCATTCAAAAATACGACCAAAACAGTGTGGCTGTCCGGATTCAGGAAGAACAAATCATGTGCAGATCGAATTGCAACACTAAGCTGCGCATCATCATGTAACAGACTTTAGAATGGCAGTCAACTCTCCACCTCAACCTCATCTTCATCGACTTTGAAAAGGCCTTCGACAGCACTGACTGAGAAGTAATTTGGCAGGCAGCTGCTTCAACATGAAGGTTTAGTGCCACAAAATTTTCTCAACCTCATTCAATAGCTATATGATGATGATGATGCTACATGCCGATTGATTCACAATGTTAAGCTCGGTTCAGTGATGTCTTTGAAGTGAAGTGAAGACAGGGGTGAGACAAGGCTGTCGCTTACAATCACACATCATCTTCATGATCGTGGTCGACTGGACTTGACTGAACTCGATCATGCATCGGTGAACTGTGAGGAGCTGTGAGAATATGGGCATACGCTGACTGGACTGATGAAAAGACTCCAGAAGAAGATCTGGATTTCTTCGATGATGATTTATGTGTAATGTCTTGTCAGACAAGCTGGAGATCCACAGTTAGGGACTAACAAGTCGGCAGAAGAGTTGAGGTGAGACAGTGAGGGAAGACGGGACTTGCTTCAGGGAGCGTAGAGAAGACAGATGACAGATGAAGATATTCAACCACCACCACCAAACAAACAACAAGCACCGATCACCGTTAACAGAAGAAATGTGAAGGAAGTTGTCTCTTTCAACTACCTAGGCAGCAATGTTTGATGAGAATGTCAAAGCCAGGATTGGAAGGACAACAATACAGGCCTTCATGCATTGATCTTAAATAACCAGTGTGGTGATCTAATGTACTGCACTGCAATCCACTCCACCAAGCACAAAGTGCGAACGAGATCGGATTTTTACACCAGCGTCAAGTCAGTGCTTCCGTGTGATGGTTGAGAGATTTGGAGCGTTACTCGAAGCACTTCAAACAAACTGCAAATATGCACCATCTACAGCTGCCGCCTACCCTCACTCGATAATGAATATGGAGATGATATGTAAAGAATACTGAGAATAAGCAAGGAGTAAGTGTGTCTGGCAACGAAGCAACCAAGAACCCATTGCCCAACAAATATGTGGAAGAGTGTGGAGATGGATTGGATTGGATTGGATTGGATTTGACATACAGTGAGAAGAGTGTTTGGGGACATCACGCATCAGGCCAGATCAAGCCAGGCAGTCGAGTGGAAGCGAAATGCGAAATGGGGATTTGGTCGTCCAAGACGAGGCTAGGGTGACATGGAGGAGATGGTGTGAGGAGGAAGTGAAAGCTTTGGGGGCAGTCGTGTAGCTAGGTCCAAAGATTACAGGTAAGGGAATGAAATGGTGACGTGCTACTGAAGCCTTATACTCCATTAAGAACCCAAGAGAAAAATAATAGTTATATATGACTTTCCACCATTTTCATCTGACAGTTTTGAACTTTGACGTTTCCGTAAGTCAAAATCTTAATATTCAGCTCTTAGATAGATTTTTATAGTCTGAAGATACAAAATAAGCTTCATTTGGCGAGTGAATATCTGTGGATATTAGATATATATCCCGGATTCTTCTGTCAAAAAGAAAACGAATAGTATCAGAATGAGGAGTATATTAGTAGCAAGATAATAATATAAAGAAGTTTATTTATCGTTACCGAGCATCTTTATCTGAAACATTCTACATGTATCATCCAGCTGGCGGAATAACAGCAGAAAACGCCTCTTAGTTAATGCACTTTTTGTGATCCATATCGTCATGTCTAGTTAACTATATCAAACATTTCACTATCTTGGCTTGTTTTCAGAAGTTGTGATAGAACAATACTCCGGGTATTTATAATGTTAATAAAGTTTCATTAACTCCTTTTCATAACTTATAAGCGTTATAACCATCGTTTCATGGCATTTAAGAAAAAAATGTTACAGTTATTCAAATGAAGAGAATCCAACTAACTAATATCCATCAAGGAGTACGACGATAGTGACTGTCTTGTTCAGCGGCTGCATTGCATGATGGTCAATAGAATTCGGTTATTTCTATCCTGTAGGAGTTCAGTCAATGCTTAAATAGCTCAGTGGTAACGTCGCCAACTCCACCACTGAGTGATAGGGTTCGAGCCTGACAAAGAACATCAATTCCCTCGACGCTGCAAATACGCCTGATCGACAAATACAAAACTTAATTCAAGCCGAACTTCCTGTCAAATGCCTCCAACTAACTGATACCTACTGAAGAAGCGCATTATAGGTGATTCGAATGAGGAAAGTGTTACGGAATGTAGGATAAAAATATCCTGAATTTATTACAAGTTTTCTAATCAGCTTAAAGTATTACATTTAAGATTTTCGAATTATCTAACTGAATTTCTACATAATCTAAACAACATGACAAAGAACTAGGATAGGATTTACAGGACATAGGACATCTGCAAACACTTATCAAGATAATCGCTTAATAATGTTTTCTTCGATAACGGGGATAATCGTAGTTGGATGAAGATAAGATGAGATTTAATTTCGAAGGTTTTATTCCAAGTAAACAAATAGATATTATACGTCACATCAACTGGTTGGATTGAAGAGAGTGGAAGAGCAGAAGATTAGATTGAAATTAAAATAACCAGAGCCATAAAAGTATACATTGTAGTAATGAAATACACTTTATATTTTATGCATGTATGTTTGATATGCTGCCAGTGTTTTTGTTATATTGTTTGTATCATTTGTTCGTAATATTTCTGAGATGATGCTACGTTAGACATCACAGTTTTTTGATGATAGGTAGTCAGAAATATTTCACAATTTTCATACACTTAGTTCCTTTAAAATCATGAATGAATAGTTCTTCCCGTAAAGTCTTGCAAATAATACTCTGATATACCTCACCTAATAATTCACTTCATGAAGTAAATGAATACTATTTGAGCAGTGAATTCTGAGAACAAATTACTTTTAGGTTGATTAATCTACCTGACATAACCGTTACTTTCAAAAAGTTATGACTAGAAGAAATAACCTGTTTATAAATCTTCCGACTTCCGTTGTCATTCATTCTAGAAGGATAGATTTTTACGAAACAAAAGTTAGATGGAAGCCTTTTCTACCCATAAATCTTGTTTGTATCAGTACACTTCTTAATGTTATTCAATAGCTAAAAAGTCAATTTTGGTGAATGCCTATTCTTTTACTTTATTTATAAGAATGAAACGCTATCTTGATGCTAATAGTGGCTAGCAGTAGAATATCGGACACTCATTTCATCATATTAAGGACTCTTCAGATGGATATGCTTGCACTTCAGTGAATGCAGGCTAGAGCTCTAGACTGATTACTTCGAACGTCAGAGCGTTTTCCACTAGGCTATCGAGTCATGATCACCGCTTCTTGTGCGATGCGTAAATTTTTTATGTTGTGGTTATTGTGGCCCTGTGACCTAGTGGAAAATGTCCTGCCGTTTGAAACGATCTGTCTAAGATGGAGTATCAATAGGAATAACACCACTCATTACCCAAAGAGTCTTAAATGTGCATCTTGGATTCCACGGCTAGTCACTATCCATCATTGAAATAAAACTGTAACATGGGTAGTATCAAAGCACCGACCCTGGGGCCCATATGGTAGTAGAAACGGATCACTTCGATCCAAACAAAGACGGAATGATCCAAGTACCAACACAAGGATGAACATACTGCTAAATATCTTCATTAATTCTCATCTCTACGATGATAGAAGAAGTAATACCCTAACTACAACTTTTCTTGTATGTGATTATCTTGGGCACATCGTCGTTTTCATCATCTTATAGTAAATCAAATGTATTAAAAAGGTTCGCTGAAAGGTTGATTTTTTCCATCAGTATCACTGAAGCTGTTAAATAAACATGTTGCTCATTTGGAGCACTGTCTTTAAAGAAACCACCTATGTTTTGTTTTTTGAGTAAATTTTATTCTTAAAAGCTCCTTTTCATAACATGGTTCGAAAGTAGTTTTTGATAGCTACTTTATGAAACTATTTCCAATGCAAAAATTGAAGACAGAAAGTGATGTAAGCAAACGTTGGACTAGTGAAAAAATTAGAAGTTATTAACCCCTTGATATGTGCTCAAATGCTTATTATCGAAATAAGTCAGGATTCTTAACATACAATTACTGTAATTACGACGATATGAGCTTTCTTTCTGAAGAATCTAATATGCACTTTAATTTCCACCTCAAACATATCCATGATTCAAGTTGTTATTCATCGCAGACTGACATCAGTTGGAGGAACGAAGGAAACCTGGAAGCACTGGATAGCTGTTTCATCCTAGTAGCAGTGCGCCCCCACGACCTCACCAGGGGTCGAACCTGCGACCTCCAGGTATCGTGCCAGCAGTCTATGATGAATAACAACTTGAAATATTTCCAAATCTCTGAAATTCCACCAACATTCAATTGAACTGGTGCTCATTGGTAACTGGCTTCGAGAGGTATTCCTGAAGTTCCAATAAAAAGTCGTGACCGTTGGGAACAAAGCCTGATAGTCGTGAGAACAGTACTCAATGACGACATTGAGTGGCGGTTGCGCTAGATCGTGAGCCAACAAAAGTTGGAAATATGGACCATTGGATTCTGACCAGTAGCTCAATGGTAATGTGCTGGTCACGGAACCTGGAGATCGCGGGTGCACACTGCTGAGGAGTCCCATACTAGGACGAAACAGGTGTCTAGTAATCTCAGGTTTCTTTTTTTCCTCCAACTGATGTCAGTCTACGATGAATTAAAACTTGGAATATTTCTAAATCCTCACCACCCCCTCAAAATATCTATAATTATCAACAACTGTCTCAAAGAAGACTATAGCACACAAGTAGAATAAACTATCTTCGACAGCATAGAAAATAAAACTGGATAATGGCTAAAGATTTTCTTATTATACAGTCATCGTGTGTACAGTATTGTTCCTTGAATGCACTTCCGGTACCTAGCATGTTGTCATATAAGCATAATATGAAACTACACTTTAAAAATACATTATAATAGGTAACGAGATTACTTAAAATTACATATTTCATACAATGTTTGAACAGAATAATGACGACTATCATCAGTCATAGATGATATAGCAACATGCCAGTTATCGACAGTGCTCAAATGTCCCTATTATTTTAAAGCTGGAAGCTGTAGTTTTCAAATAAAGTTCACTTTTATTGAAAATGGAAAGAATAAATATCCATTTTCAGATTGATCCGATAAATTTCTGATAGGTAATATTAGTTTTTTCAAAAAAACGAATTTGGAATGTTCATTTCTAATTTCTGATGCTGGTTTACTGTTACTCTGAAGTGTGAAAGTATTGTAATTAGATTTGATGTTACACCTTGTAAATCTGATGTCGTGGATTGAACCGCATTGATTGTCCACTATTGCTATTTGGACTGCTGTGTAGATGCATCAAATTGCTGGTACTTTCAATTCTCGATATTAGTGATTTACAGGGGCTAGGAATAGAACCCAAGATGCACTGTTTGTTATATTTGGAACTCATCAGCTGAATGTACCTGCCTCCCAGTGAGTAATGTTTATCCCGCCAATACTTGAACCAAGGATTAGTTGTTTCAAATGTCAAAGCGTTATCCACTAAGTCCTTGAAGTCATGATAATCACTTCTTGTATGATGAGTTTGATATCATAGCTTGTAAGCCTTTGGTGTTTGTTTACATCTGCACAGAATTTATCACCACCTATGCATGCTTATATTTATAAAATCTAATCCTAAGCAGTTGGTAAAAAAGATATAAAGGCTTGTATACACAGTACCAATTTACTTCAGTCCAAACGTTCACTCCTTGAATGAAGTTGCAAAGTATTGACAGGCCGTTTCTGCTCTTTAGGAAGTGACTTGCTGTGTTCAAGAAGAGAAATAAATAGTCTGATGTAAGATAACCATGAAAAATGGTATTTCTTGGTGAAAATCAGCTTTTCACGTCAACCAACACCGATTTTTCAAACTCAACAATAAACATTCTTTATGATTTGACTATCTAAGATAGCCGTAGTTTGGCTCGCTAGTATTTATACTGGGTGATGATTGAAGGTGAGATGAAAATCTTGACCGCAGCCGGATTCGAACCAGCGACCACCGTGTTACCGGCCTGGTGCTCTACCAACTGGGCTACAAATAAACACTCTCAACAAGCTATAAGAAAAACCTTCTACAGGCTTCTTGGTATTTATCAATCTACATGTAGATATGGAAAGATCTATAAACTAACTAAAGGAACCCTTACGGGCTGAATAATATCCGGACTGATCGCTGAAGTAGTGATACTGTTCCCGTATTGAAACTTGAAATTAAAATTATTTACATCAAATACACTTCTTTAAATTGTAAAACATGTTGAATGTTATCAGCCAAAACCATCGAGAAGAAAACAATGGAACTGCGTTTCTACAAAAGTCTTGTCTGTAGAATAGATGATGGAATCTTAGATAATTAAGTGTATAGGGAAGTGACATACAAAAGTTAAAACGTGAGCTACAGTAGCAGTAAGAAATTCCCAGAGTTGAAGACCATCCAAACAAAATTATCAAGATTTACCTATCAGTAGAACAGAGGTCACGATAGTTAACTTAACCAGTCACTTCAACATATATCGATGATGTCCCAGAGTCTGTTAGCTGATTATTTCATCCACTGGCCATCAGTGTGACATAAATCAAAAGGAATACTGGCATAATTTTCAACAAAAGCTGAAGGATCAGTATCATTAATATATTATTATTTGTCCCTTGGGTTCCTAATGGAACACAGGGATTCACTAGCACGTCTCCATTACACTCTCTTCTCTCCAATCTTTTCAGCCTGACTCCACGATAGCTCACAAGCTCTCATTTCCTCCTCACACGATCTCCTCCATGTCACCCTCACCTCGGACGTCCAACTCGTCGCTTCCCATGGGGATTCCACTCGAGTGCCTGGCCTGACGCGTGATGTCTTCCGTGGCCTTCTCAGTGTATGCCCACCCAAATCCATCTCCACTTCCTTCGAAGCATATTTGTTGGGTGATAGGTTCTTGATTGGTTCGTTGCCAGAGTTCAATAACCAACTGCGAAATAACTTCTGCAACTTTTAAAATTGTCATGTTGGTGAATTTAGTAATACAATCACCCGAAAATATTTATGGGTATCAACTAACAATCAAACAATATGACATACCATGATTGACAATGATGCATGTAGACAAGAGCAGAAAGAACCGTGATTGGGAGAGTGCGGTAACGTTACAACACAAAGTCTAAACTACTGTAGGAAGATTTCTAGAGGTCTGAAATAATGATCTCTGTCGACAATCCTTAAAGTCATCGAAAACCTTCTAGAATGAACACTGAATGATAGAGAAGACCAAACAGTTGTAAACTTCTTGATAGTAGCTAAGTAGTTACCAAGACTTAGCGGTGATTGACTGTTTTTTCCTTCAGTCTACGAAATATTAGGCAGTTCCTGAGATATTTAAATTTGTGACTGCCTACATATGTTTCTCTTCGGAGGTTAGACTGATTTAAATTACATGAAAATTTTACGCCGATTCAAAATCTCGTTTCTATATTTTCCAAATAAGCAACAATAAAAAATGCTGTAGAATAAACGAATTCATTTTGTGCGCTCCAAATCCTTCACATACTCAATAAATTTAAAATTGTGTACAGTCAATTATCAGTATTCAGCATAAGTCATTTAATTCATTTCAGTAGTAAAGTCGACACCAAATACATGCTTCAAACGTAAGCACCAATACTTATACGTAGATAGGAACAGAGATGAATGATAAAGTTCACGATGTGAACAACCAATACAGGGAATAAGTCACAAGTCAGACTTTAAAGTCGACCAGTAAACACAGAGTAAAATACGACATTATAGCAGTATGGGAATGTGATTACAGTTCAAGGTGGTTTGAATTCTGATGGAAGGTGGAGAAGAATGAAGATGGTATGCAAAGTATATGAATTAACGGTAAAGGAATGGGTAGTCCTCTTGGTCGTATATTCGCAGACATATTCCTAGGCCACTTAGAGAATGCTAAACTAAATGATACCATCAACCATACAAAATTGTATTTAACATGTGTAGATGATACTTTCATCATATGTTAGAGTGAAACCTACCCACTGAACCCACTCAAATCGTTCAATTCAGTTCATTCAGACGTGAAATTTACATGTAACATTAAACTTTGAATGGAATAAACTTCTTGGATTTGAGTTTTAGAAGAAATCATGACCTACTTGGATAGGTCAGTATTTGTCATATAATAGTTTCTGCCCAATCGCTTCTAAAAGAAGTCTAGTTAGGACTTCATTTTTATAGGCCACTAGACTATGTTTCAAGGAAGTCATAGAAAATGAACTGGATACTATACAAAAAAATTTTTTAGATGATGGATATCACATAAAGTTCATCAGTAAGTATTCTAAACCTAAAAATGAGAAATTGAATAAAACAACCCAGCCAAAAAAGAATGTGCTCATTGGACAACCATTCAAAAGCGATGAACTGAGTTCACAAAATAATCGCCAGCTAAATGCATCCATCTCACTAACGTATCCAGCTGCGAAATTAACAGTTGTCTATGACACGAAGAACATGATCAGAAAAAGTAATTAGGATGTGAGACCTCCTCATGTTACCTCTAACTGTATTTATTTCTTCACCTGTACTTACACTAACATGTATATCGGAAGAACAAAGAGGGTCCTTTCTAAACGTATCTCTGAACATGTGTCAAAAAGCCTGTCATTGAGAGGTGGAAGGCTACCAACCATCGCCATGGCAAACACATTCTCGATACAGGTCATACTGTCGACTCAAGCATAGCTTTCAAGGTTATCAGTTTACAAAAATGTATTAGATTGCTACATCATACAGAAGCAGCAACAATCCATCGACTGAAACTAAACTTATGTGTACAAAAGAAGTCTGTGGTTCATCTTGCATTGCTGAATACTAGAAATTTTCATTGTAATACAAATGGTTTTATTTTAATGTTTGTTGAACCTAAAGGGAATGTGTTGAAAGTAACCTTCTTCGACAATATAGACTTCCAGATACGGAATACTTTGGTTTTTATGATCTGATTATCCTAAAGTTAGTGAAACATCGCTTCATATGAAAACATTAAAATTACTGGATGAATAGCAATGATGGATAGTGGCTAGCAGTAGAATCCAGGATGAGCATTTCGTACTATTTGGGACTCGTTAGCTGGATGTAACTGCTTCCCAGTGAGTGGTATGGTTCCCACCGGGACTCGGACTGAGGACCGATAGCCACTGCTAGCCACCATCCACCATTATTGTTATAAGAGCATAGGTAATATCGAGGCATCCGCACAGGATCCCATATGCCAATAGAGACTGATCAACAACGGTATGATATGAAAACTATTATATTTACTGGATGAATATTTTGAGCATTTGGCCATCATTTTGTACTGGAGTGACTAATCTCACATTTGGGTTTGAATCATTTAAGTATGCTTAGCTGCAGTGTTTGCTAATGGACGCATTTACAGCAGATCTAACACTTTCAATACTAAATTTTGCATAAGTTTAACACGTAAGAATTTTCAAAATAATGTGCATGAGGGTCTGAAAACATTCTCACGGAATACTTTGACACGGAACAAGTATACTTCACCGACACCGTACATATCCACTAAATTCATGCGCAGAAATTCATGATGGACTTTAGCTTCCTATTACGACACAAAACTGGATCGCTTTTGCAGATAGTATCTCTATATATGTGTTGAAATTGGTATTAAAATGAGGAATGATGTAAACGAGTTCTGACATTGACAATAAAAGTGTTTCGTGCGCTTTATCGGTATAATTTAGGCTCAATGTAAACAGTTAACACCAATAGGCAGCTTCAGATATCTTTTCTACAGAATTTGTACCATCTCTGATAAAAGTTGGCAACAAATGCGGGGCAACAGTGTTTCTTGAATTCAAAAATAGTCAACTATCTGAACACTGTTTTCTTATATTTGAAGGATTATATATGTTGAATAAAGCGATATCATCACATCCCCTAGACAATAACTTAAACGGTGATAGGAAAACGTATGCAGCCGTGTAAAATGTCACCATTTAATTTCTCCTGTTTCTCATCAGCCGTTTGCCAACAGAAACAATGAAATATCATCTGATCAAAGAGGATCAGTAGACTTATGGCCAGCTCATTTTGACTCTACATTTTAAATGATTACGAAATACTGCACTTCTATCTGTCCCCAAAATTTTGACTGTTGGTTTTAATAACTCAGTTCAACTTTTCACCATAAGGTATGGTTTGTTTGTAAATTAACACTTACTAATCTATCTCCTAACCTTGCCTGGCTAACTAGTTCACTAGTTACTAGCCGGTCCTAAGTCCGCATAAAGAGGGAAGGTTGGGCATCGGGCTAGCTACCCTACCCCGGAAAACCAATCCAACCGCTATGGAAACTTCACAGAACAGACAAAATATAAAAAACAAAAAAACGAAGTTATTCCTTGCTGGAATCGGGCAGGAGAAATGACGCCAGTTGGTGAAAGCCTTCGGGAAGCCAGTTGGCCGATGTGTCTTATCTCCTTCAAAAAAAGGGAAAGTAAGAAAGCGGACATGGAATGTTTGCACCATGTCTGAACTTTGCAAGGCTAACCAGATGGCAAAAAAGATGAGAGGGTATAGCATAGAAGTGCTTGGAATCTGCGAAAGCGGATGAAATGGAAGTGGACTCCTCCAACTGTCAAATGGAGAGTCAATAATCTACTCCGATATTGTCACCCAGACGACGATCATGAGCACAATGAGCTGTCATGATGTCCGCAACAGCATTAAAGACTCTCATGCAGTGGAAATCAGTCTCCTCCACGACCATGACAGGATGGTTCAACTCAAAAGGAAGGGAAGTCACAATCATAAAATGTTACGCTGTGCACCTACAAATAATGCAGATGAAGAGAAGAATGAAGAATTCTACAGACAACAGCAATCAGCACTGGACAAGGCCCCATCTCAGTTGGCGGCATTAAAATTCTAATGGGCGACATGAATGCCAAACTGGGAGCAGACAACAGAGGAAGAGAATTAACCATGGGTCGAAAAGCGCTAGGTGAAATGAACGAGAATAGAGAATTGTTTGCAGAATTCTGTGCTTTCAACGATTTGGTGATTAAAGGCAGTGTGTAAAAACACAAGGATATTCACAAAGCGACATGGATTTCACTAGATACCAAGACGCAGCCTACTTGACACAGGATGAAGAAGGGGAGCAGATATAGGTTCGGACCACTATCTAGTGCAAGAAACCTACCTTCAAAATCAAGTTAAGAGCCTTCAAGGAAGTTGGTGATAGACCACATTTCAAGTTCAACACCCAGAACAGAAACTGAAGGACAAAACCACAAGGAACATCTTCACGTCAGCCATCTAGACAAAATGGGAGATGTCGAGCAACATCCCTGAAGAAACCTGTGTGGCACAACACTGGAAATCTTTGGAAGCTATGTGGAAAGAAACTGCATAACAGTACTAGGAAGAAAGAAGAAGCAGGACAAGGAATGGAATGGACCTCGACGGACACATGGAAGCTGATAGAGGAGAGGAGGATGGTGACGCAGAAGATAAACCAGTGCAGGGATACTCCAAGAGAGGAGGAACTGAGTACAACGCACCAAACAATACACTGAAAAAAGAAGTGAAGAAGAGTGCGCGTAACGACAGAAGACACTTCTACGATACACTGGCAAGTGAAGCAGAACAGGCTACAGGTAGGAAAGATAGAGAGCTGACAACATTGTATCAAATAACTAGGTTACAATCTGGGCGAAAAGAGATCAACACAGATTAAACCAATAAAAGATGATGAAGGAAACCTAATTACCGAAGAGAAGAAACAAAGAAAACGATGGGCTGACCACTTCGAAAAGCTCTTGAGTCAACCACCACCACCTGCACTTCGTCCAGAAATACCACCAGCAATCCAGTCACAGAACCACAAGTGAACACAAGCCCTGCAACGAAAGCAGAAGTCCTGAGAGCCATAAAGCTACTGTAATGCGGGAAAGAAGCAGGACCAGATATAATCCTGCCAGAAGCACCAATGGCAGACGCAGGGATAACAGCGGACACACTACACCACAATAGCAGAAGGTTCACAAGGAAGGGAAGGTACCTGGCAATTGGAAGAAGGGCTACAATGTCAAACTCCCGAAGAAGAGCGACGTAAATGTTTGCAAGAACCGGCATAGAATTACGCTCCACCTTTGTCCACCCCAAGCAAAATATTAAGCCTCATCATCCTGGGAGACTAAAAAATGCACTGAATTCAAAACTACGACCGGAACAGCCCAGCTGGCGGGCTTTAGGAAGTACAAATCGTGTGCGGATTAAATTGCAACACTTCTCATCATCATATAACAGATTATAGAATGGCAGTCAACTCTACGTGTACCTTAACTTCATCGACTTTGAAAAAGCCTTCGACAGCGTCGACCGACAAATAATTTGGCAGGCAGCTGCTTCAACACTACAGAATACCATAAACTTTTATCAACCTCATTCAACAACTATATAAGACACTATATGCCAAGTAATTTACAATGGGAAGCTCAATGATACCTTTGAAGCGAAGTGAAGACAGGAATAAGACAAGGCTTTTACTATTATCGATCATCTTCCTGGTTATGGTCGACTGGATCATGCAACAAACAGTGAGGAGCAGAAAGAGAGGGATACGTTGGACCGGGGAAAGGATCCTAGGAGATCTGGATTTCGCCGATGACTTCTGTTAATGTCACACAAACTTTAGGATCTACAGGCGAAAAATAACAAGTTGACAGAGAAGGCCGAGCAGCGAAGACGGGACTTCAAGTGAACATAGAGAAGACAGAGGTGTTGAGGATACCCAACCAACATCACAAACAACAACAAGAGTATCCAATCACTATCAACGGGAGAAACTTGAAGGAAGTAGCCTCTTCCACCCACCCACATTGGCAGCACTGTTTCAACTACAGGTGGCGGCACAGATAAGGACGTCAAAGCCAGCCACGATCGGAAAACAAGACAGGCTTTCATTGACCTAAAACCAGTGTGGCGATATTCTGCACTCAGCATGAAACGTGAACAACATCCGGATTTTTTATATATGGTACTATATGGTTCAGAGACTTGGCGCGTTACGAAAGGGATTTCCAACAAACTACAGGCATTCATCAAAAACTGCTGTCTACACTGGCTCGTTACTAAAGCTCAGAAGGCCAGAGTAATGGGAATAAGCAACATGGAACTCTGACTGGCTGGTAACGAACCAACCAAGAACGTTTTCGTTCAACGACTACACAGAAGGAAGTGGAGATGGATGAGATGGGCATACACTGACAAGACCATTCAGGAATATCATGAGCCAGGCCTTCGAGTGGAACCCAGAAGTGAAACGGCGAGTTGGGCATCCGAGGTAAGGGTGATTTGGAGGAGATAATGTGAAGAAATGAGAACTTGTGGGCAGTCGTGGAGCTAGGTCGAAAAGATTGGAGAGAAGAGAGTGGAATGGAGACGTGCTAGTGAAGCCCTATGTTCCACTAGGAACCCAAGGGACAAATAATAATAATATTTATCTCTTAATTTTTGTGAGTAATTTTATGTTTTAACTATTAGAACTCTTCGTTGTTATCAGTATTATCTTCATGAAATCTTTGTTGGCAAGGATGTAATAATTGAAACATATTAGCAAGTACTCCTTTCATCTGATGCTCTAATGAACTGATGATGAGGTCTTAAATGAGACTGAAATGGTTGCCAATTAAAACTTTAGCTCAAAAAGTAAATGTTTCTGATGATGTTTCACATAACTAATTGAGTGAATATTTTATTTCTCACTTGTTTATTGAAAGATAAAGTGATTTCTTTCACTCGGTTTATTTTTAAGAAAACATGATACTCAGCATGTTTGTTTTAGTTCTAAAGAATTTTATCCTATAAGTAAACAAGTAATCAACTCAGGGCTTGCCTGTGGTGAAATAAAACTTGATTAATGCATTTGTTTGCTTGTTTGTATTTGGGTCAGTTTGATAGAAATCTTCGTGATATAGAATTGTACTACCTGGTGCAAAGAGTGAAGTAGGTTAGTAAATAGCTTAATAATTCTCATACATATGAAAATTCATGACAGAAAAATTCTGCTTAGTTTAAAATTTTAACTGAAAAAATCTTTTATTTGTTCTCCAGTTCTATTTGGCATTTCAATACATCCCTCATCTAAACCTTTCTAAAAACAAGTGTGTGTGTTTCGAATATTTATAATAATGACAGTAATAATAATCGCCTTACTCCAAACAATATGTATAACAGTATAAAATTCTCAGCATGTAATTTTTCAACAGATTCACTCCCAGAGCAATACTTTCAGGTGGAATGGTTATGCATCTGAATAATGGTATCAATAACAGTTATGAAGGCCATAATATGAAATAGCCAGTTGATTCTGCATGCGCATCCGGTCCATAATGAAGAATCAACAGAAATGCAAGCCTACTTTTGGTGGTGGTTGCCCAGCCGGTACAGAAATCTGTGACGCAGCTAAGCACCTGACGCATGAAAATACGATGTACGTTTTCGCACCGAAAAGTCCGTTTCCACATGATGTAACATATTTTCTCTACTTTTTTATTCACTCAAGAAACGGAGAGTTGGAAATAGTTTAAAAATGTGCAAGAGTACATGAAACATTCAAAGAACATATTTAAGTGATTAAAACACACTGACAGGAAAGAATATGGTAAAAAATGTTCAGTGGATAAATTTGATAGACCAAGGTTGAAGCAGGCTGCCATCGTTTCGTTGGAAATGTTTATTGTTGTCGGATATTCATTTAAGATATATAACATGAAGAAAATGTTTTCGGTGGTGTCTTTACAACAAGTAGGATAACTTATACTAAAGAAGCTGTAGTACACGCAATGAAATACTCGTCAAAGTTTTGTTTTCACTTACTAAACACGTTAGGGTTACATTAGAAATCGCTTATGTGATAATGAAATCAGACTCAGCGCTCAAAACCTTTTGGAACATTTGTGAAATCCATGAAGTAGATATGTATAATGCAATGTTTCGGTCAGGAACCTGTATTGATTTATTCAGCTATTGACTGGTTTTACAAACCACGGATATTAGGACTTGTGAACACAAATTACTAGCGACTAGTGTGAACTTACTAAACTACTATAAATGAGTATATAACAATACCAATCAGTTTGACATCTATAACCTATCATAATAAGCTGAAAATAATTTATAAATGGGAAGCTGATTTGAAAATGTTCTCAGTAATACCATATTCACTACTTTTTCACACGTAACTGGTGTTTTGACTACCAGACACCGTCATACATACTTTACTGTCATAGTTGAGAGTTTAACACAGTAGTGCATGAATTTTAAAAGTTACTTTTACATTATCCTTTACACACCATCGTTGTTCTTGTTCACGTACATCTAAAAGTGCTTACTTGAAGTTTGAATTAGGTGGTTACAGTAATCTCATCCATTTTGTGGAGATTACTTTTAAATCATGACGATAATCAACCGAAATTGAAGAGATGGTAAACAGATACGACATTCATATACGGTATACGAGAAGTGCTTATCTTAGAGATTTATGCAAAAGTATCAGTGATCACCAATTTAAGCACAAGGTAGAAATGACGCATTTTTTATGACACTTTAATGAATAATTGCAGTGGCCAAATAGTAATGTCTTTGCCGCGGAGGAGTCCCATACTACTCCTAGACAACTGTCCAGTCCTCCAAATTTCCAATGTTTCTCCAACTGATGTCAATACACGATGAATACCAACCCTAAAAACCTCAAAACTGAAAGGATAATAATAATGGCAAATGTATCAGAGACAGCTGGATTTAGAAGAGTAGTCTTCATTAATAAAGATGCCATTTGCATTTAAATGGATTCTTACTTGGTAACAGATTTGAAAGTTATCAGCCTCCTTTCGATAGCACTTGAGAAGCTTAAAGCTTAGATTAATACACCATGGTAGTAAATTTGCCTACCGACTTAATCTTCATCAGGTGAGTTCTGAAATTGTTTCCATAGTTTCTTGAAATCATACTGATAAAAACAACTCAGCAAACGAATGTTCTAGTTGGATATAATTGTGACTGCCATGGAATGACTTAAATAACTGAAGGTATTACGACTAGAAGTTGTACTCTGGTGTTCCATTTGAAGGTTTCTGGCGATTTACTGATCTCAGGTTGGTATTCACCATTGGAGGAACATTAGAAACTTAGGAGTGTTGAATAGCTGTTTACTCTATTGTGGGACTCCTTATCAGTGCGCACCCATGATCCTGTTAGTGACAAAACCTAGAACCTTCAGGTTCCACGCCACCGTGTTTTTATTGAGCCAGAGGGTCGGAATTTAATTTTCCATACTTCCTAATTCTTTCACTTCAAGATATCTCTTGTCAAAAATAGATTTTTCAAAGACAATATGATAATTTAAGAGGATTTTTGAGGTTAGACTTTGGTCACGCAAAATACGTGCACTGTACTAATCTTTGTGAAATTTCAGTTCGAAATGTGTCATTTCAACAGACTACTGAAATATAAACAACACTACTTATTAGAAACTGAATGAGTGTAATATTTACAGTTAAGTAAAAGACTGAATCAAATGAATTAAAGATTTTTATGTAACTACAGTGTTGTTTCTACAAAATATATCTTCTGGAAACGTTTTCTCTGCTATTTGACTCAAGTTGATCAAGAGGTTCTGATTAAGTTCTGCTGTTTAAACTTGCATAAAAGTCTTAATGTTATTGAGAGGGGTACTGATTGGTCAAGTACAATCGGTCATTATTATATTATTCAGTTAAGTAATCAAACTGTAGACAACTTAATACATCAAAATGAAATGTTGTAATCGAATTCTGAGCAGTATATCATTTGTAGTCAGGAAAAATTGAGTGGCGGTGTGTATGTTGAGTCTCCATCTTCGGAGGAACATCCAAAATATCTTGTAGGCAACGCAACTAACGATATTGCTCATAGTCCTGAGAAATATGCCAAGTATTTCAAGCATACCTTTTAGACTACAATTCGGCATTTGATTCTGTCCCAACATCTCTTTTGCTGAACAAAATAACAAGGACAAATACTGAGTCCTGGATAACCAACTGGCTGCATTCGTACTTCTCTGGAAGGAAACAACATAATGTTCACAGAGGGAAGCACTCCATCTCATTGCTTAACGTGACTGGTGTCCCAAGAAGATATTCCTGTCCCTTCTCTTTCTTTCCGTATAACTTACCACACGTAGCTGGTAACAATTACCTTAAATATCCTGATGAACTAACAGTTTCAATACCTATCTCCACTTTAGCACATTACTCACAACTGAATGATTATCTATATGGAGGACGGTCCTCTCTCAATGGCCTTATGCTCACTTCTTCAAAAGGTCGGACCACAAACATTAGTCTTAGACGTCAACATAACTTATGTAAACTGCTTTGTTCTCATGATCATGTTCTATTGATAGTTGTGCATAAAAAGAATGTTACAAGTGTCATTTATCTCGGTGTGTGTTTTTCTCCAACCTTTCCTGGTTCTTCCATATCTTACTGATTTCCGCTAAATTTAATGTACTAGGAAGTATCAGAATGTGATATAACTCAACTTCTCTCTTGTATTTTATAAACGCCTGCATCTTGCCTATTCTCCCCTATTATTCTCCTTCATTCTTTCCGGGATAACTTAAAAAATACTACGTTATATTGCATAGAACTTCAAACATTGTCAACACAACTAGTGCTTTACACACAACTCTTCTAGTTAACACTGTTCTCCACAAACATTTTAACTCATGTAAATATCTGGCAGCAGTTACTTTATCACATCACCAACATACACTACACTCATACCTCCCTGCGTGTCAGTCATATGGAAAGATGAGGAGCAAGTACATAAGACTCCATACAACTACTACAGAATATAAAATCTCTAGGATATCACATTAAGCTCGACTGCTGTGTGATGAGGAAAGTATTAGAAATGAAGTAACCAACCAACTTCTGTTTTTCAAAGCAAACTAATTGATGATGAGCATGTTATTATTTAACGTATTATGAATGTGATTGCCAATGTGATTGTTTACCTAAATTGACTGTACATTTTGAAGACAGTTGTAGATCGAGTAAAATATTCTCATCTTTTCTTCATATAATTTCTATTTATGTTCATTTTGTTTTGTATACATATACACTGTCTCTATCCAACTGATGCTATATGATGTGCTGAAGATTCTGTAGATTAATCCCGGAAATAGGTTTCAGAATAAAGCCATTATTATTACTACTATTTTTCTCTACAAGGCAAAATTATAACGATTTTATGATTTATGTAAGAATACAACAAACCTTTTCGACAGTGGCTATTTGGTAGAATTCTTGTATTGAATAAATGCTATCAACTGACATTTTTGTCTCAGTTTAAACACCACAAAGGAACCCATAGAAAAAACAATATTTCACAGATGTATAACAAGATATGTAAACGAACAATATTGCTCTCAATCAAATCGCATCAGGTTTTACTCAAATATACACAACTTTCAAAACGTATACAAAATATCACTCAGTTAAGGTAATTTATGAGACAACGATAACAAGGATACGGATTCTGTACTTCTGAATAATAAAATCCGTGGTAGTATAAAGCATAATACGAATGTTCGGAGCAACATGAGAATGTAAGCGGGTGTTCAGGCAGACAAACAAAGTAAGTCAAATCATGGAAAAGTTTAATTAGGTTGCACAATACTGGTGGGTGAAGGCTGTGGGGAAATAAATTTTGAATGTGAATATGACAGTGGTGTGAAAAGTATGACACGAAATAAAATAAAAAGGGGAAGAAGTTACTTTTTAAAATTCATCAGTAAGATGGGTCATTAAGTTTTTCCTTGATCAAGAAAGGGACAAAGGCCACACAAATCCCTTCTGAATATAAAGTTTCTGATTGTCTTTTCGAATATCTAAGGCCTCAGCTATATGTAAAAGGCGAGCTTAAACTCCGTAGGAAAGCTTTGGAGGCGATGCGTAAATCACTTTTAAAGCTTCCGTTTTACCCTTTCTCTTACCATTATGAATTATCATTATTATTATTAGTCCCTTGGGTTCCTAATGGAACATAGGGCTTTAGTAGCACGTCTCCAGTGAACTCTGTTCTCTGAAATCTTTTCAACCTGGTTCCACGACAGCTCACAAGCTCTCATTTCCTCCTCGCATGACCTCCTCCATGTCACCCTCTGACGTCGAAGTCGTCGCTTCCCATCTACGTTTCACTCGAGCGACTGGCCTGACGCGTGATGTCCTCCGTCGGCCTTCTCAGTGCATGCCCAATCCATCTCCACTTCCTCCTGCATATTTGTTGAGTGATAGGTTCTTGGTTGGTTCGTTCCCAGAGCACCATTATGAATTAGATGCGATAAAATAGAACTTCTTATAAATGTAAGCTGTCTTTCTCACAGCCACGAAAGTTGGTTGGTTAAGTTGCTTAGTCGGATTCCTGAGGTAGTTACCTCAATAGTGATACTCAAGTATCCTATTAAATGCTCTTTAGAATAGTACCAGACATTTTTGCTAACTCGTACAACATAAGCGAATAACTTCAGTCCAAATGTACATCATCTCTTGAAATATTCTTCAGATGTCTATAATATGTGTGTCTACGAAGGTTTTACAGTGTAATTGGAAACATCTGTCTACTAAACTACTGAAAATAAAATTCAAACAAAAATTATCAAAAAATTAAAATATTTTTACTGGGATTAAAAACACCTATTTCTTACTTCTGGCATTGTATAAATGAGTAGTGCTGCTGTCAATGAATTTCTAGACACGTTGAATTTACCCCAAACTCATTAACTTGTGGCTCATTGGTTTAGGTACTTGGCTTTCAACCAATGAGTCGAGAACTAGGTTCCCACTCCACCGACCAAAGTGTGAACAGCCAAGTAGTGTCACTAAACGTCACATAATAACTGTGGCTCATTGCCCACTATACAGGCATGCACTTGGTTGCCAAGTATACCTATCACACTCAAACGATTTCATGTAAAATTTAGGGAGTCATTCAAAATGGTGGTAAGGTTGTTAAATTCAACCCTCCAGTTGCAGTAACTATCATCAGATACAAACCAGGTTTATAAGTGTTTAATTTTATAAACGGTTCATAGGAGTATACGCTATCCGTTAATATTGCCGCCATAACATATAAATTACGCAATCAACAAACAAATTAAGTAGAATGTAATCGTATCGCTTTTGCCAAAGAGTAAGTTATCGAACGTCAGAAAAGAGATTTTCATGAGAAAAAGATTTTAATTCTATGATAGGTGAACAACGAAGAATGTCTAAATATCTGCTAAGTCAAGCAGTTATTCTTATTCTAACATGAAGTCGATTTTTATAAAGTGATCGACATTCATCTATAAGACGTATAAGCATTACTAAAAGTGGATGATATTTTTTTATAGAAAGGTTTTTTTGTATCAGTTATCAACAAATCATTCATTTTGAAAATCTTTCTACCTTTCTCTTTGAACGATTGATGAAAACTGATGGCGAATCAAGTCTTTTATCGGTGTCAAAAATGAAACCATCTCAAGTGCTAATTTATTTTGAGATGAATGGGAACTTTAATTTTAAGGTAGTATGCGACACGGAGTGATATCAGTTGGAGAACCATTGAAAACCTGAGGGCACTGAACTACTGTCTCTTCCTGGTATGGGATTCCTCAGCTGTATGCGCCCACGACCGAACCAGAAGCCAAACTCAGAACCAACCCGGTGGCTGAATGGCTAACTCATTCACCGTGAAACCTAAAGGCCCTGAATTGCTGATTCACTTATCTAAATATTGTGAAAGTACTCAAATCTAGGTGGCGTATTTTGTCAACATGAAACAGAAGGTAAAATGTCTTGATCTTCCCTGAGTACTCAATTTTTTTGCTAGAATACTCTGTACATGGTAATGAAAGAACTTAGGTTTGTGAATAAGGTAAATTCTACTTCAAAACGACAGATAATAATTCCCTTCTGAAAAATAGTTCAAGAATAACATGAATGAATAATCTCTACAGTTTATATGCATTCTTGATAGCTCAGTATGCTTCACAAATTCCTAACAACCTCAGGGTTATGAATTTACCGCTCACTTGACAGTGTGATACAAATTGTTAGAAATATGGATATACAAGATCTTTCCTAGGATCTTAAAAACACCCAGGCAAAAGGGATAAAACTGCTCCAAAACAATAAAAACAAATTACTTTACGTCTACAGAATGCTTGGGGTATATATTACTCACTGTTTAAATGTTCGATCATAACGAGATATAAAGACGTGACAAATACTTGAAAGTGATTTCTGCTGCCATGCTGAACTTTGAAAAAATGAAATGAGAAATTTGGCCTTTAATTTGAATTGACCTGAAGTATTAAATCAATTAGGAATCTTAAAAGGACATATATCGTTTCTCGATATTATCGTACTCCTTCCTTTATCTTCATCTTGGACTGTAACATTATAAAATGACGTTACCATTAAAACTTGAAGTATTTTACACCTTATGATGTCGTATCTCTAGATAAAATAATTTGTTCTTCAGAGATTCCATAATCTGGTCAATATATTCAACTAGACAGATGTAATTACCGTTCATAACCTCGACAAGATATATCTTTCTTCATTTAAGTGGTAATTCATACACAGATGGTTACACAGTCTAGTGGAGGGAATGGTTTGCTGGTGTTTATACTTCTTAACTTCTTATTTGAGTCTTTGAGCTGAAAAATCCTCACAACATATTTCAGACTTATGAAAACAACGCCATACGAAAAACTGGGATTTTGATTTGGTTGTACACATAGGAACCATTGTCTCCAAACTTTCTGAATTATGCGACGTTAAGCAAAAAACGTAATGTGGTGTTTATGATGCATGATTAAAAACTATTTTCTTAAATGTACGATTTTAAAACCTATTTATAATAGGTGGGTCGATGTGCTCTGATCAGAAAAACATTATTGTATTGAACACTAATCAGTTTTCTTTCCAATGCACACAAGAAACGTAAAAATAAAATGATAACCTATTGCAGTGATGATTGACTTTCTGATTTGCATTAGAGTCTAATCGCTGCTCGTTAGGTTCGTATCGTTCGTAGTCTGCTAGGCTTGTAACACTCGGAGAGTGCTAGGTCATACTACCGGTCATAGCTACTTGGTGATGGGTGCATTTTGAAACGAATTCATCACCCTTGGAAAAATTGATGAGGGGACATCTGCATGATGGATATCTTCTCCTGTCGATTCATCTCTAGCCAATCATAGAGTCGGCAACAGCATCTCCAAATTTGTCTATGACTCAGATGCAAACATAACGTTCGATAAACGGTTTTGCAAATAAAAAGACTTGTTCAAAAAAGAACTAGTAAGCAAAGACGACACATGGAAGGTCAGATCGTGATATTGTTGTGGCAGTGGTTGACGTTCTGATTTGCGTTAGAGTTGATTTGTTGTGCATTAGGTTCATATCGTTTGTAGTTTGTTGGGCCCATGCAGCTCGTAGACTCAGGTTATACTACCGGTCATAGCATAACCACAGGATCTACTCTAGATTTCTCGTTATGAATCTTATCAGGTCATTCAGTTAGCTTTCTGAGTAAGTAGGTGAGCCTCTCCGAATTTCGCTTCCAATATAAATACCTTGAGATGAACTTTGAATGGTAAATAGATAGTGAAAATAACAAATAACAATGACTAATTTTCACTAAATATGATGAGCTTATCAGTCTTAAGCAATTTTTGATGAAAATGAGAAAACTTACACAACATTTTAAGTCCTTTTTCCTCAGTGTTCACATCAAAATAATGTGATCCTGATAAATGACTATCGATGAGGTTAAAGTACGAAAATAGGTCACAGTTGAAAATTCCTTCGAGTGTTTTAGTTTTACTACAGTCATGGAGAACTAGAGTTTCACTCTACAGAAAAATTATCTACGCCCGAATGTGCTACAAGCGTAGAAGATTGTGGTTATGAATTTTTGAGAAATTCAGTTTTCTGTCACTGACTGGTGTTGATGTGCATCTTGCATATATCTTCATCATGAAAATCAAGATAAGTCGAAGAAACCGAAGCTGAAAGCAATTCAAATAGCTAATACATTGAGAAAGAGGTAAATACCACGTTGTTTGTCACAAAGTTACAGAATTTACCTTCGAAGTTGGTTTTCTTTCGCATGAACACAATTTAAATCCGGGATGAATTATTGTGTTGTTACCTTTTAAAATCTCAAAGACACTTTATCCACTGACTTTGAAATCAGATTAGCAAACTGATACACTGGAGAAGATTACGCCACAAAATACTGATTTTAAAAATTTCTCCTTCAGTGCAGAAGTAGCTTTAGCTTCGGTACTTAGCGTAAAAAGGTTTTCAAGTTGATAGTATAAAAGGTATCCAGTAAATGTTATCATTGTTATTTATCCCTTGGGTTCCTAGTGGAAAATAGGGCTTCACTAGCACGTCCCCATTACACTCTCTTCTCTCCAATCTTTTGAACCTGGTTCCACGACAGCCTACAAGGTCCCATTTCTTCCTCACACCATACTCTCAATGTCACCTCACCTCGGACACCGAACTCATCGTTTCCCATCTGGGTTCTACTCGAGTGCCTAACCTGGCCTAGCACGTGATGTTCCCAGTCGGTCTTCTCACTGTTTGCCCAGTCCAGTCCATCTCTACTTCCTTCCAGTGCATATTTATTCAGCGATAGGTTCCTGCTTCGTTGGTTCGTTCGTTGCCAGACTTCCATGTTGCTTATTTCAACTATTCTGGCCATGTGGTCTTCAGTGATGAGCCAGCGTAGGCAGTTGTTGATGAATGTCTACAGTTTGTTGGAAATGCCCTTCATAACGCGCCAAGTCTCTGAGCCATACAAAAGCACTGACTTGACTGAGTTGGTGTTGAAAATCCGGATGTTGTTCAGGCTTTATGCTGAGTGCAGTGTAGTAGATCCCCACACTGGTTTCAGGCTAATGAACACCCGTCTTGCTGCTTTTCCTATCTGGCTGCTGTGACGTCCTCGTCTGTGCCTGTGCCACCACCTATAGTTGAAACAGTGCTGCCAATGTGGGTAGGTGAAGAGACTACTTCCTTTGAGTTTCTCCCGTTCATGGTGATTGGAGTTTGTTATTGTTTTTGATGTTGTTGGCTGGACATCTTCATCACCTCTGTCTTCTCTATATTCACTTAAAGTCCCGTCTTTGCTGCCTTGCCCTGTCTCTTCTGTCAACTTTTTAGTCTCCGCCCGTAGATCTTCAAGTTTGTGTGGAATGACATTAGACGCAAGTCATCGGTGAAATCCAAGTCTTCTAGGTTCTTTTCCCCGGTCCAGCCAGGGTATCCCCCTCCTCGCGCCCCCCATACAGAATGTTGGCATACTCGAATCAGCTTGAGAGTAAACTATCGACTTGCCTTTAAGATATCATCGTTACGAAGTAATTGAAAACATGAATGAAGTGAATAGTTATACAGAACTATGTTTGTCAATATGTAGAAGAGTAAGACGAATACTGGAGAACGGAGGTTGGAAAAGAGGGGGAGTCAAGTGCATTCAATATGATGAGAAAGGTTGCACAAAATGTGTGAAAGAAGGTCAAAAGTCTTAAGTTAACTGATAGCTAATGCCAGTAGGATTCAGATAATTAGTTTATGAGTGTGAAATGCGAAATAACAACGACAAAACTAAGAACAAACAATAATCAACTTTTCCGAATCATCAATGATATATGAAAAGTTTGATGATTGTCAAAAAACAAAAGTCTTCATCATGTTAAACATAAACTGATAACTGTTTCTTTCTGAACACATAAATCTGGTTTTAATCGCTTAATAGGTAACGCCTTAGAAAAATGCAGCAAATTTGAATTCATCTGTTTACGAATTATTTTAAACTATTTCTGAATACCGACTTCATGTCCACTATCAATAAGGTGATGAGTAATAGCGATGTTAAAGACTTTTCCCCCTCTTAATCGCAAGTTCCCTGGAATATCCTAAGACATGTGGCCATGAACTCTTCTTTCTATTCGTCCAGTCGGTATGCTTTGGGACGCGTATGTGAGTTGGTAGATGCAGCTGGAGGTAACACGAAGAAGGGGATTTGTCAACCTCCGATTTCCTCAATGAGCTGTTCGTTTGGTAGAGTGCAATTAACCTAGGATCTGAACAAGATTTTTTAGGGCACCATTTACTCTGTAATTAATTCTGTCATAAACACCATCACCGTTGAATCCAGGATTAAAGGAAATGAGCTTCTTTTCGACCATATCACATCTTGCGGTTTCAGTTGTTACATTGTTGTGCTAACTGATGAATTTCTGTGAATATTCGTAAGCACGCAGGCGATTTCCACAATATCCATTTCCTCATTTACGTGTCTCCATTGAACAAATGTATTTTAATTACATCAGTTTTCGGTTAAGATAAATCTTATGACCTTCTTTCACACATTTTGTGCAACCTTTCTCATCATATTGAATGCACTTGACTCCCCCTCTTTTCCAACATCCGTTCTCCAATATTCATCTTACTCTTCTATATATTGACAAACATAGTTCTGTATAATTATTCATTTCATTCATGTTTTCAATTACTTCGTAACGATGATATCTTAAAGGCAAGTCGATAGTTTACTCTCAAGCTGATTCGAGTATGCCAACATTCTGTATAAACTGATGTAGAGATTGTTTTATGTTCCAGGCAGCTGATGAGGAGGTGCAAAGTACTACTTTAATTTATGAAAGGAACTAAATGTATGAAACACCTCTTTTATGTTGGCATAAATTATCAAAGGTACCCTATATAAGTGGAGATAATTGTTTGCGAATTAGTTCTATCACGTATGAATAGTATAATCGGCCATATAGTTCAATTCATTGGGTTCTCTAAAAGCGACTTGTTTAACACTATATATATATATATATATATGGATAATTTATTTGAATTCTCTAACAAATCTTTGTTCCAAATGGTCCAACAGACCTCGTCTGGTTTATCTGTAGCCATAGATGAGCAGCTCATATTCTATAACATTTTTTGCAGCTTACGGGAAGGCATCAACTATCTATGAGTTGATGGTGAACGTTTTAAGTTGTTGCAATTAAAAAGTCACTTGACACTTTTATGTACATTTACGTTTACATTTTTAGTTCATAGAGTTTACTTCTTAAATAAGCAGAAATGTAGACATCAGTTGGATATTAATCTTTTTGCTACGAAATACAATTATTAACCGCAAGTTTGACTTATAAATGTGAGATATAGAAATATTTTCATTCATGCCACTTTATGCAGTCTAAAATACAGCAAAATTCCAAACCTAAGCTTATAAATTTGCTACCACTAAGTCATACACCTCGAGGTAACTTTCACTTCTTACGTCATCGATTCGAGGAAACACCAAAGGCTTCTTGATCATTCCTGCTTTGTTTTCCATTTCATTATTGACTAGATTATGCATAAGATTGCAGCATTTGAGAATTTGCTTATTACCGCATCGAACTCTTGTAAAAAATGACTATATTTCTAGAAACTTTGACTGAGATATAATTCTGCCAACAACGTACATGAAAAAGTCTGAGTTAGAATTTACTGTTATATAGCCACTTAATATAACTATGCGACTCATTCACTGTAGCGAACATCTTATATTCAATTGGATCAATCTGGCTCAGACAAGGCTTCATATAAATAATTCTGTTACTTCTAAGACAAAACCTCCTACTGGTTCAGAAAAGATTCTAAAACATACCGAAACACTTGTTAGATAGGATTATACAAGTTTGTGTTACAGTTTAAGAACTCTGGATAGATACAATGTTACAAATATAGCTATTATAAAATCAGTGTCCCTAGTTTCCATGATGATGCTAAATGTTTCATTCCTCGATACTTCCCGGAAATCGTCCCAAGAAAATTGTATATTGCTTAAATTAAGCTTTTAGATGAAAAACAGTTTAATAAAATCCAAAAAAATTATTTATGATGTGGTCTTTTTCTTCTAGTTATGCTTTTTTTGTGCTAATTTTGCTAAATTTCTTTTTCATTTAGGTCCAAACTTAATCAACTTTTCATAGACTTTTGTCTTGATATAATTCTCCATTAACAACGAATCGGCAGCTTGTTCGGCATTATTAATTTCGATTTGTGATTTGTATCACTACCCAAAATACTAACTGTTTATCGTATTCTGAAAATTTCTTTTTATTTAACATTATGAGGTGAATTACATAAATAAACCTCGTTTTTTCACTTCACAGAGAATCCAAAAGAAATAATGTTTTTCTGAATTAAGCTAAAACTTCAATTTTTGTATTCATATACAACATACTAGGCAAATCATCTTACACGAATGTTTGTACATGGTTTCAAAAATCATACCTAATCTACTTGAAAATGTGCTTATAAAATGATCGTCATATCTTGTGAAATATTTTGATCAAAAACATCGTAATCATTGCTCGATCAAGGCTAGCAGTAGAATCCGGCATATATGTTTAGTTTTGTCAGTAACTCGTTGGCTGCACATAACAGGCTCTTATTGAGTATAATCGTTTCTATCATGGCTGAAATCCACCGCCTATAGCTTCGAATGATATAACGTTATTCATAAAGTTACAGAGTCACGAAACATATTCTTTCTGTAGTGAGTAAGTTGGATGGTACAGCTTGTAGTTTCATTCTGTTAACCAGACAAAACTGATCTACTGCTGTAGACATAGCCTTTGTTTGAAGTTTTCGATACTACAGGCGATTTGAGTTTGAAAGTAAAAATGTAAGCTGGTGCATAAATATACAGATAAAAAAAATTTAATTACTAGAGTAAAGCCAACAATTAGGAGCTTATTTAAAATAAATACTTCATCTAGTTTTTACTTTCCTAAAACATCATCACTTGATTAATGATTTTCAACAATGACATTTTTCAAATAATTTTTAGTTATTCATTGAAGCTAAAAACAGATTCTTAATTACTTTTTGCTGGTATATTTTGAGTTCTCCGTTGATTTACTGGATCGAAATGTCCGATCTTTGTTGGCATATGGGCTCCCTACGCGTATGCCTCGATATTACCTGAATGTTAATTATGGGAATTTACTTAGTTATGTCTAGAACATGAATCCAGGATGCGCGTTTCGCTGTACTTAGGACTCGTTAGCACCCAGTAAGGAGTAATGTTATTGTCACTGGGACTGGAACCTCGTACCCATCGCTTCCAACGCAAGTAATAATCCAATGAACTGATGTTATCACTCACAATATAATTGTTAAACCTTAAATTGTAGTGTTTCAAGTTAAACACCTTTTATTCAAATTCACAAGTGGGTAGTTAGGTATAAAGAGAGGAAAATGTCAGGGAACTGTAGTATGTTATGAGCCGACTCCTCTGCTGAACACTGTAGAGTAGAACCCGCTAAATTAATAAACCTAATGTGTAGTTTTTGACACATCCTTGCTGTTAAGTAATCTCTACTTATTTGCCAACATATTACTGTTTCATGAATATTTATTCCCATGTCTTATGTGAACGATAAAGTATATCCATGATAGGAAAGTAAACACATCATTGGTTGTGATGTTACGAAGCAAAAAAACGAAATCTTACTTTATTAAAATAGGTTGTCATTGTATTGTGTGACGTTAAAAGTAGCGCAAATACTTTTATTTTCATGGAGAAATAAAGTGATTGCTGCTCACAAGTTTAAAGAGATACATTACTGACGAATTAAGGAGGATGTGAGAAACCATTAAGATCAAACTGTCACTGATAGTAGTATTAAAGTTTAACTGAACATCAGAACTGTTTAAGAATGACGTATTTGACCGATTTTTCTTGATATTATTTACACACATGTTTGGATAAACTATGCAGGACAGCAGTTTAAGGGATAAAATGGTATCACCGTCTTATTCCACGAATACTCATCAGCCGCTTACAATCTAAAACTGCAATGGTCATCAGGAAATCAACAATCTCAAGTTGTACAACAGAATCATGGATAATCTATTTAACATTTAAAGGACCAATAATTGTACAGAGGTATGAAATATAAAAATGAAAACTATTAGGAAACAAATCAAGAGTTATGTAATCATCAAGGGAGTGAGAGATTACGTACACTCTTCTTGTGTATACAGAGTTCAGGTTGAAAAAGCCTTTTATTGTAACCACTTTCTCGAAACGGAATTATCAAGACATTTTCTGCAGGTTAATTATCTTGAGAACACTTGAGGTTTCAAGTTGATATCCGGTGTGTACAAGGTCTCCAGCAAATACATTGATTAGAATTTTACATCCTTTTAAAAACATATTCTTGAAGATGTGCTCAACGAATTGAATAGGTGCTCCTCTTCCAATGTGCATGCTACCGTAAGTGTATGCGAATTCAAAGACACAGCTGGTGGTGACAATTATCCGATTTTGACTGGTTTAGCAAGTCTGTGGTATTGTAAGCCGATACAAGTGTGGTTACTGATGGTGTTTCTAGTATTATATTTAAGAAATGTCCAGATCTTTTGTGTCATCCACTTACAGATATCTTCAATGTATCGTTCTCTAAAAACATAATTCCTACTGCTTGGAAGCAGATAAAAATTGTACCTGTGCCTAAGCCATCTTCTGGATCAGATGTTACTTTTCGACCCATCACTATAACTTCCCCTTTTCTGAAGACAATGGAGAAATTACTTCTGCCTGTGATTGAGCCTTCATTGATGGCCTTCAGAGATCCAAAACAGTTTGCTTACAAACACCGGAGGAGTACTTTAGATACAGCTACTGTCTTGCATCATAATATTGTTTCTGGTCTCGACAAAAGTGTTAGGTAGTTCCGTTGTGCCTTTTTGGATTACTCATCAGCCTCTGACTCTGTTCCTAGACCACTTATGTTAAATAAGCTTGCCATAGCTCACACTGATCCATGGCTTACAAAATAGCTGCACTCTCATTTTTTTCAAAAGAAACAGTACACTATTCATAAAGGAATGCGCTCCACTTCATTGCTTATTGAAGCTAGTGTGCCTCAAGATGCTGTACTTTTTCCTTTTCTGTTTTCCTTTTTCTGCACGATTTGCCTTATTCTGTTGAAACTAATTTTATAAAGTATGCTGATGACCTGACAATTTCTATTCCAGTCAACTCTTCTTTGGGTTGCTCGAAATTAAATGAATTCTTGTCTGAAGTTGGTAAATGGTCTCTCTCAAATGGTCTCAGAGTAAACCCCTCTAAATGTCAACCGTTAGTTTTAGCCTCAGGTGTAAACAAGACTTATATGAGCTGCTTAAATCTCATGAGACCTGCTGCATCAATGGTATTTCTACAGAAAGTAAATCGAGTGTGAACTATCTGTGTTGCGTTTTACTTCTGACCTTTGTTGGTTTTCCCATATTTTATTGACTTGTAAAAAAATCTTTCATTTAACTTATTACGTAAAGAAATTGAGCTTTCTGGTGTAACTCAACTGCTTCTTTTACAATTTATTAATTCCTGCATTTTACCTATTCCTCCTCTTTGTTGTTCCCCATTAATCTTTCCTGGTCTTCTTAAAAAGGACTATGTTATGTTGCATAGGGCTTTGAAGACCGTCAGCAGGGTGAGTGGTGTGTCTCTGGCTCAAATGATTAACACTGTAGTTGATCGACATATAAATTCCTTCAAACTACTAGCAACAGAAATTTTAACTGACAGAGAGCATCCACTTCATTTACAGCTCTCTCCATGTATCTCCCAGAGGGACAAGGAGAAACTACATAAGATTGACTGTATGCTCGTACATCTAAGTATAAGAATTCGACTGTACCTTACCTTGCACGTATATTTTGTGAGGAGAAAGGGGTGTTAGTACAGAAATCACACATCAACTTTGTGACATTTAAAAATCTCCTTTCAATAATTTAACTTACAATGTAAAATTTTCTCGTTTTTAATATTCTTCATATAACTTAAATTTGTATAATAAAACAATTCAAAAGGCTGCAAAGTAGTGTGTATATATACAGATATATTTTGTTGTTATTGCAATATATATATTATGCTGAGAATTCCAAATTGTACGACTAATTGTTTGGAATAAAATGAATTATTATCATTATTATTATTATACTGGAAAGCTACTTCTCAGCGTTGATTGCTCTGCTCAAACTGTGATTATATATCTAGTCACTTGAGGTAGACAGCTAAACAAGTCTACTTTCAAAATCTTTTTCATTTTCCGTTAATACTGAGTAAAGCAAAACGTAGGGTTACCAAAAAATCTACTATTTTTTAAATAGTTTAAGGTTTCTATGTTAATTTTCCAAATTATTTGTAAATAAAAACAAAATAAATAAATAAATAATTTTTTTTGTTGGTTAAATTTTTTTATTATTTCCTTATTTTTGCATGTCAGCTACACTTAACCAACAAACAACAGGCTGAAAGGAGAAAAAAAATGAATTAATGAGTCTTGGAATAGTAACAAAAATGATAGTAAAAAGAAACGCAGGTGTATATAAAATAAGAACAACTTTTATATGTATCACATTTGACAGTAAGCTTATCAACAAAGAAACAAGAATCCAGTTTTTATCTTATTATCTTCCAAAATAGTTATTTCCTTAATTTAGGTGAAGAAAAAAAGTATATCTGTCATAAGGGAAAAAGTGTTAACTTATTTTTAAAGAATACTTTTGCTAATCTGAGTATTTGACACTACTGATTAGTGACCAAGATGATAACTTTAGTGTGAAACAACAAAGGAGTTTAATACGTTTATTTTGCTGATATTATTTGTTTTTACACAGGAAAAGATAAAATATATCAAAACTGGTCTATGCTATATCTTGATGCATTGCTCAGTGGTTTACTTCCCATGATACAGTAATGATCTGTGGTGCGAAACGCTTCTGATGGACTATTTTAGTCCGTAAAATAATAATAGAATATGCAGATAATAATGATTTTTTTTTACGAATAGCCATCGGTGGTGAGAACAATCATTTAAGACAATAATCCCCAGTGTTCATCAACTGACTCACTTTGAGATGGATTCCTGAAGGTTCAAACAAAGAATTTATAACTTATAGTGTAAAAAAAGTTGGTGGATGATCACACTGTATCACGATTTAACAATAAAGGGCGATGTGAATCACTGAAGTATAACTTAACACTTGAATGGTAACCGTATTTCTATGAGACCTAAAGATCCTCGGGTGCATCTCACATGAAGTCGAAGGTTTAATGAAATAAATATCCAATACTCTCAAGTTTTCAGTGGTTCTCAAACTGATGTCTATCTGTAATCACAATACCATATAAATAAGTCCATGCAACGCCCTAATTCAATAGTTAATCAACGAGATTTGTTTTGTGACGGCAACTCTCAGTTGGTCGCATGGATAGAAAACTATCATAAAGTCCAATAGATACAAAAATTACAATTAACCTGGACTGCGTAAAGTAAATGATTTTATTTCTACATATCCAGTGATATCAAAATAACCACTGTGTTATCATTATTATTATTTGTCCCTTGGGTTCCTAGTCAAACATAGGGATTCACTAGCACGTCTCCATTACACTCTCTTCTCTGCATTCTTTTCAACTTGACTCCATGACTCCACCCAACCTCTCATTTCTTGCTCACACAATCTCCTCAATCTCACCCTCACCTCGGACGCCCAACTCGTCGTTTCCCATCTGGGTTACACTCGATGGCCTTGCCTCACTTAATGCGTGATGTCCCCAATCGGTCTTCTCAGTGCATGCCCAGCCTAGCCCAGTTCATCTCCACTTCCTTCCAGTGCATATTTGTTCAACGATAGGTTCCTGCTTCGTTTGTTCGTTCGTTGCCAGACTTCCATGTTGCTTATTATTTCTGACAATCCATCTGGTCTTCAGTAATGAGTCAGCGTAGGCAGCTGTTGATGAATATCTGTAGTTTTTTGGAAATCCCTTTCGTAAAGCTCCAAGTCTCTAAACCATACAGAAGCACTGACTTGACTGGATTAGTGTTGAAAACCCGTATCTTGTTCTTTGTGCTGAATACTGAAGATCTTTACACTGGTTTCAGGTTAATGAACGCTTGTCTTGCTTTTCCGATCGTGGCTGGCTCTGACGTCCTCGTCTGTGCCTGTACCACCTGTAGTTGAAACAGTGCTTCCTAGATAGGTTGAGGCTACTTCTTTTGGGTTTCTCCCATCGACGGTGCTTGTTATTGTTGGCTGTGTTGGTTGAATATCTTCATCACCTCTGTCTTCTCCATATTCACTTGAAGTCCTGTCTTTGCTGCCCTGCCTCGCTTCTCCTGTGAACTTGTTAGTTTTCGCCTGTAGACACAAGTCATCGGCGAAATCCAAATCTTCTAGGTTCTTTTCCCTGTTCCAGCCAGCGTATCCCCTCACTTCTCCCTCCTCACAGTCGTCTGTTGCATGATCCAGTCCAGTTGACGACAATCAGGAATATCATGGGTGATAGTAGACAGCTTTGTTTTACTGCTTTCCTCACTTCTCAAGCATGACTGAGCTTCCCACTGTGAATTACTTGGCATGTGTTATATACCCCTAATTTTACCTATAACCTTAAAATAATTTTGTTATTGCTATTTTTGCGTCCTCCCAGAGCTATTACTAGCTTTCATTTTCCCATCTTAAGACCGAGTTCTCATTGATTGTTAACTCTTTTAACTTTTCAGGGTATTTTAATGTTGTCGAGGTCATTCAGAATGTATATATTTAGCGTCGATCACAAGTATTTTGAACGTCTCTGGGTTAACTAGTTCATTAGTTACTAGCCAGTAATAAGCAGGGTAAAGGGGAAAGGTTGGGAATAGAGCTAGCAACCCCATCACGGAAAATCAATCCAATCTCCAAGCAAACTTCAAACCACATAAAAATTATAAGAAATAAAAACAAACTTATTCCTCGCTGGAATCGGAGAGACGAAGTGACGCCGATTGGTGGAAGCCTCCGGGATTCCAGTCAGCTAATGTATCTTCTCTCAATGAAAATGAAATTAAGGATGGGGACATGGAATGTCCCCACCCTGTATGAACCTAGCAAGGCTGACCAGATTGGAAAAGAAATGAGGAGATATAGCATAGAAGTGCTTGAAATCTGCGAAAGCAGATGGAATGGAAGTGGACTCTCCAAACTCTTAACTAGAGAGTCAATAATCTACTCCGATATTCTCACCCAGATGACAACCACGAGCACAGTGAGTTTTGGAGTCGCTATCATGATGTCCCCTTGAAGAGCATCAAAGGCTGTCTCTTATGCAGTGGGAACCAATCTTCTTCATGATCAGGATCATGACAGGAAGAGCCGCCTCAAAAGGAAGGAAAGTCACAATCATACAATGCCTATGCTACGCACCTACAAATAATGCAGATGAAGAGGAGAAGGAGGAATTCTATAGACAACTACAATCAGTAACGGACAAGATCCTTTAACAGCTACGACATCAAAATTCTAATAGGTTAGGTGACATGAATGTGAAACTGGGGGCAGACAACACAGGAAGAGGACCAATCATGGGTCGAAGAACATTCGGTGATATGAATGAGAACGGAGAACTGTTTGCAAGTTTCTGTACATTCAGCGATATGGCGGTTGGAAGCAGTGTGTACAAACACAAGGATATCCATTCAAAAAGCAACATGGGTTTCACCAGACACCACCGGGACACACTGAAGAGCTGAACGACTTCATTTCAATGTGAAGAAAGTGGAGACGCAGCCTATAGGACACAAGATCAGATCACGAAGAGGAGAAAATGTAGGTTCGTGCTACTCACTATCTAGTGCAAGGAATATGCCTTCCAAATCAAGTTGAAAGCCTTCACAGAAGTTGATGATAGACCACAGTTGCATTTCAACACTAAGACACTGAACTGAAGGAAGAAATTTCAAAGGACATCTTCATGTCAGTCAGTCATCATGATAAAATGGAAGACATTGAGTAACATCCCTGAGGAAACTTACATGGAATATTACTGAAACTCTGTGAAAGGGATGTGGAAAGAAACGTGGATAATTGTATTAGGAAGGAAGAGGAAGCAAGACATGGAATGGATCTCGACGGACACATGGAAGCTGATAGAACAGGAAGAGGAAGATGGTGAAGCACAAGATAAACCAGTGCAAGGATGAACAACGAAAAGGGGAACTGAACACAGTCTATAAAACATTACACTGGACAAGGAAGTGAAGAAGAGTGCGAGCAACGACAGTAGACACTTATACGACAAATTGGCAAGTGAAACAAAACAGGCTGCAGGTAGGAGAGACAGAGACCTGACAACATTATATCAAATAACCAGGCTACTATCCGGGTAGAGATCTACGCAAATGAAACCGATGAAAGTTAGTGAGGGAAACCTAGTCATGAAAGTGGAGAAACAAAGAAAACAATGGGCTGGTAACTTCAGAAAACTCTTGAATCAGCCACCACCAACTGGAACTCGTCCAGAAATAACACCAGCGACGGCAGAAATACCTGCGAACACCGTTCCTCAGACAAAAGTAAAAGTGGAGTTGTGAACGCCATGAAGTTGATGAAATCCGAGAAAGCAGCAGAACCAGATGAACTTCCTCCAGAAGCACTGAAAACAGAAGCACAGACATCAGCAACAAACACGCTCATACCACAATTGCAGAAGGTTCACACGGAGGGAAGAAAGAAAGGAAAGGTACTTATCGACTGATTGTAGGAAGGGCTGTCTTCCTTGTCAAACTCCAGAGGAAGGGTGACCTTGGTCTTTGCAAGAACCGGTGGGAAGTCATGCTCCACTCCTGCCAACACCAACCAACCGAAATATGATGGAGCATCATCACAGAGAGACTGGAAATTGCTCTGCATTCAAAAATACGACCAAAACAATGTGGCTGTCCGGATTCAGCAAGAACAAATCATGTGCAGGTCGAATTGCAACACTAAGCTGCGCATCATCATGTAACAGACTTTAGAATGGTAGTCAACTCTCTACCTCAACCTCATCTACATCGATTTTGAAAAGGCCTTCGACAGCATCGACTGAGAAGTGATTTGTCAGGTAGCTGCTTTAACACTACGGTTTTAGTGACACAAACTTATATCAACCTCTTCTTTATTTGATTTATAACACACAGTGATCTACTATTATTTACTTGATGGCTATCAGAGTGTAACTTATTGCTCACAATCATATCAATGTAATCACACTAATTTCGACATTTGATTATGAGCAATAATTTATGCTCGAAACGTCATCAAATAAATAATACTAACATCAGTAGGAGGAACGAAGGAAACCTGGTCAGCTGTTTCGTCCTAGTATGGGACTCCTCAGCAGTGCGCACCCACGACCCCACCAGCAGGGATCGAACCCGCGACCTTCAGGTTCCGCGGCCAGCGCGTTACCATTGAGCCACTGGGTCAGAATCCAATGCTCCACATTTCCAAGTTCTGTTAGCTCAGGATATATAGCGCAACCGCCACCCAATGTCATCGCTGAGTATCTGTCCTCATGGCCATCAGGCTTTGACTCCACCGGTCACGACTTCTCATTGGAACTTGGGGAATACTTCTCGAAGCCAGTCATCAATGAGCACCAGTTCAATTAAATTTTGAGAGAGTTCCTCCTACTGATGTCAGTCTACGATGAATAACAACTTGAAATAATTCCAAATCTCCACAACTCCCTCAAAATTTAAATAATACTAAATCACTGTGTGTTTTATAAATCAAATAAACAAATCTAGTATGGAATTAAATTCTATCATAGTGCCCACGTTTTACACCTATATTAACTTCATCAACCTTATTCAACAGCTATATGCCAAATGATGCTATATACCCAGTGATTCACAATGGAAAGCTCAGCGATATCTTTGAAACTACAATGAAATAAAACAGTATTCCTTAAAAAAATAATTATTATTATTATTATTAGTCCCTTGGGTTCCTAGTGGAACATACCGCTTCAGTAGCACGCCTCCAGTGACCTCTGTTCTCTGAGATCTTTTGAACCTGGTCCCACGACAGCCCAGAAGCTCTCATTTCCTGCTCGCACGACCTCCTCCATGTCACCCTCGGACGTCCAACTCGTCGCTTCCCTTGGGGATTCCACTGGAGCAACTGGCCTGACGCGTGATGTCCCCAGTCGGCCTTCTCAGTGCATGGCCAATCCATCTCCACTTCTTCCTGCATATTTGTTGCGTGATAGGTTCTTGGTTGGTTCGTTCCCAGAGTTCCTTGTTGCTTATTTTTTCTGGCCATCTGATCTTCAGCAGCGAGCGTAAGCAGTTGTTGATGAATGTCTGTAGTTTATTGGAAATACCTTTCGTGACGCGCCAAGTCTCTGAGCCATACAAGAGCACTGACTTGACTTGGTTGGTGTTGAAAATCCGTATCTTGTTCCACATGCTGAGTGCAGAAGATCTCCACACTGGTTTCAGGCTAATGAACGCTGGCCTGTCTTGCTTTTCCGATTCTGACTTTGACAGCCTCGTCCGTCCCGCCTGTAGTTGAAACAGTGCTTCCTAGATAAGTGGAGGAGGTTACTTCCTTCAAGTTTCTCCCGTTGACGGTGATTGGAGTTTGTTGTTGTTGTTGATGGTGGTGGTGCGGTATCTTTATCACTTCTGTCTTCTCTATATTCACCTGAAGTCCCGTCTTAGCTGTCTCTTCTATCAACTTGTTAGTTTTTGCCTGCAGATCTTCAAGTTTATGTGACATTAGGCACAAGTCATCGGCGAAATCCAAGTCTTCTAGGTTCTTTTCCGTCGTCCAGTGTATCCCCCTCTTCTCGCTGCCTACTGTTTGCTGCATGATCCAGTCCACCACAATAAGGAATATCATGGGGGATAGTAGGCAACCTTGTTTCACTCCTGTCTTCACTTCAAAGGCATCACTGAGCTTCCCATTGTGAATTACTTGGCTGGCATGTGGCGTCTTCATATAGTTGTTGAATGAGGCGGATAAAGGTTTGCGGTACTCCGTAGTATTGAAGCAGTTTCCAAATTACTTCTGGGTCGACGCTGTCAAAGGCCTTCTCAAAGTCGATGGAGTTGAGGTATAGAGCTGATTGCCATTCTACGCTTTGTTCTATGATGATACGAAGCGTTGCAATTTGGTCAGCACATGATTTGTACTTCCTGAAGCCTGCCTGTTCCGGTCGTAGTTTTGAATCCAGTGCGTCTTTAAGCCTCTCCAGGATGATGCGGCTTAATATTTTACTTGGGGTAGATAGGAGAGTGATTAAAAAAATAATATTTAACGCTTTTATTAAATTATATATTTTTATTTTAAATAAAGCTAAGTAGAAAATACATTGATAAAACTGTTAATTTTTTTTTTAATTACAAGTTAATGAAAATCATCTGCTGCCTAGAGTTTATTATAGAAGATAGTTATCGTCTGAGAAGTCGTCTACACAGACTTTTAACAATAAGTTGAGATAGAAATGACCATTTTATTTTTCTTCTATTGACAGTAACAAAGTTATATTATATCAAGATAGTGAGCAGTGATTCGAAAGACATGTGTACTAGTTATCTGTAGGAAAAGTGTTTAAAAATGGAAAAAAAAATTATTTGAATATTTAACAAATAATCAGAAATTTGTTTTATTGAATTCTACGAGAAAAAAAATGAATTTTAAGAAATTCAATTATTTTTCATTCTTAAGTAAAGTGTTTTATAGATACTGATGCTATGATCTGTTGACTGGTAATTAGATAACCAAGATTTATTTTATCACATATATGAAGAAAAAAAAGAAGAACTCTAGGTATTTTATCTTCATATGAACTGTAGAGATTATCACTGAAATATTTTGAATATACAAAGTAAGTGAAATTTGATGATACATTAAAATTTCAGTAATTATGTACATTTTATTTTTCATAAATCTTTTGAGTATGTATTTGTTCAATATCCCACTAATTCTTGCTGCTATATTAACTAACATCTTGCTTCATTGAGGGATTCTGATCACTATTACTAAAACCTTTAAACTGATGACATTCTATTTGCAGACTAACTTCATCGATAATATCATTATCCAAATTTGTATGAAAAATCCTTTCTTTGTTATCAATAAGAGGATAGCAGAAAAAGGTATCATATGCTTTATCAAAGATATCAGTTGAAATACCTATGATAGCTGATACATTTCGACGTCAAAATGTTCCTTTTTGTCTTAGAACTCTTTATCATAAATTGTATAATAAGTTTGAATTTATTGAGATAACTAGATGGTTTTTTATAGTATCTCCAGAGCTGAAGAGTATTTTTTTTATGGTTACATCGTATGATTATATAAAGATTAGTTGGCATGCGTTGAACTTTGACAACAAAGGTATTACAATATTTGTTTCCATCTTTGAAGTACATCGCTTACATGAACACATTCTGAATTCTTGCTTGGTAGTATTACTTTACACTGAAGTTACATATCATTTATGAATGTTGCAATGCTGAAATAATATTTAATTGATCAGTATTACATATATCATCAGATAAATGCATAACATTTGCTTTTATGTAGCAGTCGTTCAAAGTATTAGTCAAATCATTTGACTGACTAAGGATTAATTCACTATCACTCAGAGGTATTTCTAGATGTTTTTCATTTTCTAATATTGTTTCATTCATATTAACTTCACAATTGTGTCTTGGAGATAAAAAATTCTTATGTATTACACATCCATCACTTGTTATTGCCAGTGAAGAGATAGGTAAATTAATGGGTTCAGAAACGAAAAGGAAAGAAGTGTTGATATTCGATGGAATCAAATGTTTTTCACTGATATTCGGTAAATGACTATACAGCGACTGAGATATAATATCCGACTTAAATGATGATATTGGTTCTTGGTATTCTGTTGAATTATTCGATTTCACAGTATATCGAATTTCATCCATACTTAATAAAGAACCAACTGAATTGCGGTTTTTAGTGATTAAGCTTTGTAACGGATAATTAAAATACTGTTGATTAAGTTTGATTTGCTTTGGTTGAAAACATTGTGAACTAATGTATCTGTTACGATGACATCTATAGGCTAGAAATGTAAGCGAGGTGACCATGACTATTCCAGCACCAGCAAGACTGAATAACAGCCATACATTTACTTGTCCATAGATTGCACTGATTTTCTTGTAAAATTTCCAATTATTTTTGTCCAAATGACTTACATTTAAATAAGGCATATCGGGACATTCATAAGTACCTCTAAAACTATTGTTATAAGTGTGATATTCTAGTGTCGATAAATATTCTGTAGAAGAATCAGTGACAGGAGGCATAACTATCGACTTTTTTGAAATGTTTCTGTAGCTATAAAGCTACTGTCTTCATTTTGATCCACATAGTTCATTGCACTATCAGCAGGGACATTTTTCGTACTAAAGACGTCAGAATTGTTTGACTTTTTTGACACTGAACTGAAAGGCAACAGAAGGAACAGATCCAAAACTTAACGAGAATCATAAAAGTATGAACTGTAGAATTATAATGCTTATTAGTTATTTTGGTCTGCTGCAAAGGCTTAACAATAGTGAAACAAGAAGCAGAAGGTAACTTTTGGATCAGACACTGAGGGATTGAGCTATTCACCTAAGTTAGTCAATGAAAAATATGAATGATGATGTCTCAGATACTCACATGTTCATCAACACAATGAGAAAACAAAATTGTATACGTCAGCAGTTTAAGGCATGTAAAGCAGAAAAATGAAGGAAGAAATATTAGGAGACTTTTCTTGACAGCTGAAAAGGCAGAGAATTGACCACAGAACCTCCAAATAAGAAGTTTTTAAGACATTGTAACAGTTTTAGAAAGGTGAATAAAATGTCGGAAAACTAGAAGAAGAACATATGGAAACTAATAAAGTTTTCATAAACTTGATGGTGAAGAGTTCATTCATCTCTTTGTAGCTAAACCTATTCACAAGAATAATCAAAACATAAATCTCCTTGGTGGTCAACATATTATATAACACATTGCGAAGCCACTACGCAGTAATGGCCTCTAATTGAATGAAGACAAATACAGAAGCAAATGGATCCACTTGAGAGGTTGGTGTAGATTTACTTATTGACTTCAAGTTGGTATTTATTATGAACCTACATCATTTAGGAAAACATCAAAACCTTAGAGGAAATATGAACTATCGGATTCTGATCCAGCAGCTCAATAATTACATAATGGACATAAAACCTGAAGACCTTGGGTTCGAGCCCTGGGTAGTTCATGGGTGCTCACTGATGGATAGTCCCATATTAGGACGAAACACCTGTCTAGTGCTCCTGGGTTTCTAATATTTCTCCAACTAGTATCAGTCTAAGATGAATACAGACATGATGCATCTGCTGGAAATAGTCTCTATTTATTATTATTAGTCGCTTGGGTTCCTAAAGGAACATAGGGATTCACTAGCACGTCTCTAGTGAACTCTCTTCTACGAAATATTTTGAACCTGGCTCCACGACAGCCCACAACCTCTCATTTCCTCCTCACACGATCTCCTCCATCTCACCCTCGGACGTCCAACTCGTCGCTTCCCGTAGGATTCCACTAGAACAACTGGCCTGACGCGTGATGTCCCCAGTAGACCTTCTCAGTGTATGTCCAATCCATCTCCACTTTCTTCTACTGCATATTTGTTGGGTGATAGGTTCTTGGTTGGTTCGTTACCAGAGCTCCTTGTCGCTTATTCTAACTCTCCTGGCCATCTGATCTTCAGTAGAGAGCCAGCGTAAGTGGCAGTTGTTGATGAATGTCTATAGTTTATTGGAAATGCCTTTCCTAACGCGCCAAGTCTCTGAACCATCACATGGAAGCACTGACTTGACTGAAGTTGGTGTTGAAAATCCGGATGTTGTTCAGGCTTTATGCTGAGTGCAGTGCAGAAGATCTCCACACTGGTTTCAGGCTAATGAACGCCTGTCTTGCTTTTCCGATTCTGACTTTAATATCTAACTATGATCTATGCAAATTTGTTTGAATCTCTTTTAAAGACAAAAAATAAACTGTACACTTTCCCCTCTTCACTCGTCTAAGACAGTATTTCATTCAACCACTACTTTTAAAGTTCTGCGGACCAGTAGAAAATTTAATTATTCATAAACTTTATACAAGAGATAAAGCCATGAACTTTCTCCAATGAGTCAGTTTATTAACATTAAGTTGAATTAACCTAATATGTTAATCAGCATTTTTAAAATTCTATTATTTAATATTATTTATTTGCCCCTTGGGTTTCTAGTGGAAAACAGGGCTTCACTAACACGTCTTCATTACACTCTCTTCTCTCCAATCTTTTCAAACTGGCTCCTCGACTGCCCACAAGCTCTCATTTCTCATCACACCATCTCCTCCAGTCACCACACTTCGGAAGCCCAAATCGTCGTTTTTCATCTGGGTTACACTCGACGGCCTGATCTGGAGAGTGATATCCCCAAATGGTCTTCTCAGTGTATATCTACTCCAATCCATCTCCACTTTCTTCTGCATAGTTGTTGGGCGAAAACGTTCTTCGTTGGTTCGTTGACAGCCAGCCAGCCAGCCACAATGAGTTCCTTCTTGCTTTTTCCTATTACTCTAGCCATCCATCTGATCTTCAGTAACGAGCCAGTGTAGATGGCAGTTGTTGATGAATGTTTGTAGTTCGTTGGAAATGCTTTTCTAACGCTCTGCCAAGTCTCTCAACCATCACATAGAAGCACTGACTTGACTGACGTTAGTGTTGAAAATCCGTATGTTGCTTCACATGCTCAGTACAGAAGATCTCCACACTGGTTTAAAATTCTATTCATATATAAATAGTAACTAGATTTCACGTTCTTTGACATAAACGTTTACGAAGTGTAAATGATATCACTTCATTTAAAGCATTCAATTTATTTATCAAATTACAGTGGTTAAATGACTTTGACAGACTATTTATAATTACTGGGTTACTGAAGAGCTTTGAAAAACACTTTATTTTTATTAATATTTGTCCTATAAGTTCCTAGTGGAACATAGGGCTTCAGTAGCATGTCTCCATTTCACTGTATTTGAGAAAATATTTATTGGGGCTTAATTACTTTACGCCTAAGATTGGTCATTCTAAATCACTCTGCTTTACCACCTCTAGTAAATTATATGGATGAGGAACTATTGAATAACGGGATAGTCGTCATACAAAACATCAAAATTAAATGAAGGTGAGGTCATCATTTTCGTTGAAGTCTGAAATGGCTTTAACTGGATTTATAAAATTTCATGATTTACCAGGAAATTGAAGCCGTTCGTTAACTTCACAGAGTTTGCCATATCCACAAACTTCTCTATATCCAGACTTATAAAGTGATAACTTATTCAAGATTGTATATTGAATATTCAACTGATTTCTTGGGACACTGTTCAAACCTGTTATTCCTAAGGTAAAACTGATTAAGAAGAAGACGTTTATGCTAGACATACATTGTTTTCAGTTAATGAAAAAAACTAGTTGACGACGCCAAAAATCATGATTTTTATCTTCCACTTGAATAGAAGGCGACAAGCAAAACAAGATATGACAAAGAAATTAATTGTTATCCTTTCAAAATACAGTTTTATCAATAGCATGGAAAGTTTTTCGAACAAGTTTATTTAGTAGGATACAGTTTTCCAAAACTATCATGTTGAATTTAATGCATAAAATAAAGTTCACCAGAACAAAGAAATTTATATCTATACACTTATATTATTTGTCACATGGGTTCCTAGTCGAAAATAGGGCTTCACTAGCACGTCTCCATTACACTCTCTTCTCTCCAATCATTTCAAACTGGCTCCACGACTGCCCACAAGCTCTCATTTCTTCCTCACACCATCTTCTCCAAGTCACCCTTGCCTCGGACGCCCAACTCGTCGTTTAACACCTCGGTTCCACTCAAAGGCCTGGCCTGGCGAGTGATATCCCCAAATGGTCTTCTCAGTGTATATCACTCCAATCCATCTCCACTTTCTTCTGCATAGTTGTTGGGCGAAAACGTTCTTCGTTGGTTCGTTGAAGCCAGCCAGCCAGCCACAATGAGTTCCTTCTTGCTTTTTCCTATTACTCTGGCCATCCATCTGATCTTCAGTAACGAGCCAGTGTAGATGGCAGTTGTTGATGAATGTTTGTAGTTCGTTGGAAATGCTTTTCTTAACGCACTGCCAAGTCTCTCAACCATCACATAGAAGCACTGACTTGACTGACGTTAGTGTTGAAAATCCGATGTTGTTCCACATGCTCAGTACAGAAGATCTCCACACTGGTTTCAGGTGATTAACGTCTGTCTTGGCTAGCTTTGACATCCTCGTCTGTGCCGCCGCCTATAGTTGAAACGATGCTGCCTTGACTGGGTTGGTGAAAGATGCTACTTGCTTTAAGTTTCTCCCGTTGATGGCGATATATATATATATTTTTTCATTGTAAGAAAATACAAGATCTGTCTTCAAAGTGCATATTCTCTTACTTTACATGTCAGTTGGTGAGAAGTTTTAAAGGAGTATTTGCATTCGAGTGAAGTCACTCTGAATAATATTGAAACTCCTTCAAAATTAGCCAGTTTTGATTGTTGCTACCGTATTCACATTTTTTTAAAAATCTACTATTTTGTAGTTTTTTTTGAGTGAAACCATTGCAAGAAGATAGGTTACATATTTATATTCAGTTTATGAGGATACCATTTCCAAAAAGGTATCTCTGATATACTCTCATAATCTGTCTTCATATTCTATATATACTTCCACAAATTACTACAATTCACTAGGTAGATTACCTCATACAACAGAAAGTTGAAGACGTATTTAAAAGGTTTTAAACCCTTTGTCCACCGGATTATGATCACTACAAAGATATAAAAGACATAATTTTTTAAAACTAAATGTTCTACAAGAATTCAGTGTGATCTAACATCTCTATTGGGTTGTACTGAACTCACTTTTCGACTGAAGATGATTTGGTCATATGAGGTTGAAATTTAGGTACATATTCCACACTGCCAAAACGTGACACATGAATAAATGATAAATACGATAAGCCTGCAGCTAAGTCATTTAGCAATAAACCGTTGTAGTAGACACCTGATAAAAGTAAACAAATAAATAATCACCGTATAAACTTAATGAAACCAAGAAGAAAAAGTAGAACTATTCTTTATCGACTAACTTTGATTTGGTACGTAAATTACATTCGAATTTTGCTCAGAAATGCTGTACGATAGACGAAACTCATTTCATTTTAGTGAAAGTGATCGGTAGGAAGCCTTGCTCTTCGTCAGTTTCAGGCATGTTGGTATTCGACATCTCTACATTCCTGAAAATTCGACGGGACTGTTATCCCATCTGAGTTTCGAACCCACTCCATTCAGTGTTGAAGTCAGAGATATTACGTATGAGCTATCCGGGCGACAGATAACATCCTGCAGGAAAATTCATAATTACTGAAATGTTCTCCATAGGTTTCAGCTGTGAATTTATCATAACACCTGATACAGTGATACTGAACTGGTTTTGAGGCCAGTAGTAACTGCAAAGTATTTTTATTCACTAGTGGGTAACAGGCAAATAAATTAGCTAGTAAATATGAATATATGGAACTCTATCAATTCTGAAATGACTTATTCTCAATAGGTATTCCGTAATCAACGTTGGTACATGTGCATGCATGTGTGCATATGCAAGTATGTATGTGTATATATATGTAAGTAAGCCATCAGTGGATTTGTCCATCCGCCAGTAGATTCGGGTGTAGTCCGCCGCGTTGCGTCTGCCGCAACCTATGCAACCTCATAGTCAAAAAACATGACCGAAAATATAACAAAGCCAAAAATTTTATTACATCTTAGTTGACTGAATAGGTGCATTATACAATGAAAGAGTGCTGTTTACTAGATTCTAATACAGATACAACTTATCATCTGTATCGTCTGTAAACATGTAAAGGAGACTACAAAAGTTCCGGATATGGTTTTTACAGCTAAAATTCTATCTGCTTTCTTGTGACAGGGATGGCAGAATTTTCGATATATCCGGAGCGAATGTTCAACCATTCCTGTTTCACTTATTCGTTGTTGACTAGATAAAAGAAGAGTCAGTTATCAATCTCTACCCACACCCAACAGGCAGCTAGAACGTTGGGCAGAACACTTTAAAAAATAGTTCAACTGACACACAGCAACCATTCACTTGCCCAGTACCTCAGCAGAACCTGGTAAGTATGTAGACATCAATCCAGTAACTCTTCTCGAGGATGAGAAGGTTGTATCAAACCAGAAGAGATACAAAGCAGCGGGATCAAACAATTTGCCAGGCGGGGTTTTTAGGGAGGGAGGTATGAAATATCTGCTTAGAGTAACAGAGTTATTGAGCAATGGGTAGAATCTGAGTAAGTATCATCAGATTGATCCAATTCACTGGCCATACCAGCATATTAGAAGACAAAATCTTGTAACAAACATAGAGTGAATCAGATTAACTGAAATCAGGTCCAAGATTTTTGGGTCCACGGATATCCAACGTCTATCTGCAACTCAGGAAAACTATGCAAGTTTTCGACCTGAACTAGGGTGCATGGACCAGGTTTTCATCCTTTTCCAGGTCATCGAGCTCAGATACAGTTGTCAGCGGCTGACACGATATTTTTCGACCTAAAACAGTATTTATCTCCTTCAACACAGATATCCTGTGACAGTGTCTAGGTGTGAAAAGAGTTCCCAGTAGGTGTGTAACACTAGTCGAAGTTTTCTACTTGTACTTGCGCGGACGTATTGAGGCAGACAGAGAGCTGTCGTCAGAATCGATAGCAGCTAGTAGTGCACGCCAGGAATACCTGCTGTCACCGTCCCTATTCTTCTTCGTTCTTCTCCTGACGGGATTGATCTATTCCCTGGATGTCATCTGATCAGCTTAGAGTAAGCAGAGAAAATCGTCCCGTCAGATGATGACGCTGACAAAGTACAGGGTCTTGCGAATGTGTTAGCAAGACATTTGTTTATATTTGAGATTGGTTTCTAACCTAGAAGATGTAACGTGGTGCTTCCAGTATAATGACAGGGAGTAAAATGGCTGAATGTGAATATACAGCGATAAGGTCAAGCTTCACAAACCCAATATACCACTTTGACCTATTTTGTTGGTGAACAACTCTCATCTTCATAAGTCAGCTTGCTTATTGACAAAAGGATGAGATTCAATCCCAAAGAAATATTAACCTACAGTTCAACAGATACATTTGAGTTGCACAGAGAACAGGTGAATTCAGAGTCAAAGCCAAACAAATAACTTGTCAGTATTGGTTTCCAAATATTTTTAGAGGAAACACTAGATTGTGCAAGTCAGCACTCTAGGAAATATTCATAACCAAGATGAAGTAGAAAAAGTTCCTATTTTACTGCGTTAAGGATAAGGAATTTCAATCCAGTAACAAATTATGCTGTCAGATGTCCTCCGAGACTTCCTTTTCCAGCCATACCTCTATTTCGACAAAACAATAAGACGTAAATTTTCTGAACCGTGTAATGTGTTTCAGCAACTCATTTCAAACTATCCCATCATATACGTACTTCTCATACGTATTTATATGAAAAGTCATGAAGATAAGCGGTGAGAAAATTAAAAGAGGTCAAGTAGGAAGGCTGAATTAAAGGTCGAATAACAATGAAAATCATTAGAGCGAAAATAATAGTACATCAGACATAACGCTATTAGAAGACGAAGATTATCTGAAAAATATGATGTATTTGCGCAGTACATTTCGAACAATCTGATCACACATTTACTTATCAAGCCAATTTATATATGAAAATTAAAGGCCAAATATATGATGAATATGAAAAGGTTGTGACACTAGTCTTGGTAATATAATCAGATAAGGATTATAGGGTAAAACAAGTGAAACAACAAATTGATTTTGTACGCACAGCAGGGGCTTAAGTTTACGAATGGCTAACGCTTCGGCAAACTTCAGTATGCGCCCCCTGATTATTCCCGTATAATATCTTGAAGGCTGTTTTCGTATTAACCTTGTAATTCATTTCAATGAAGATGTTTTGCCATACACGACGATGGATGTCTGTCACCTGCACTTACCAATGTTTGTGATTTGAATTGCTTTTCAAGCCATTTGGGTGTGTTCACCCACTTTAGTCTCCACTGAACGATTACTCCTCCCTATGTATGTATGCCCACACATACATGTAAATTGGTAAACACATTTTTCAGGTAATCTTCGTCTTCTAATAGCGTTATCGAAATTTATTAAAGGGACTAACTGTTTCAAATAGTTTTCGTAGCTGAATCCGCCAAAGCAGGTTTAATATGAACATACAAAGGTGGTTCAAACATCCTGATAGATAAGGCCTCAACAAATGTAATGATCCGTCCACATCACATTTTGTAAATGGGTGTAAAGAAAGCAGCCACATCAATCCAGTGGCCTGTCTCAATGATATATTTCGCGATAGAAGAACTCGGATGTCGTCTGAGACCAATATTCATCAGTTCAGGTGATTTAATTTGCTTCTGAAACCATTTTCTTCGGAATATGTTCCGAGGCCTTTACTTACATGGATCTCCGAGTCCTCCTTGTATATATGTCACTACACGTACATTTGAATTAGTAGGTACAGTGGGATGTGACATTGTCGTTCACATGATGTGGGTGTTTGAGAGAATATAATGGGTTGGTGGTTTTTATAGTCGAATCCTGGTTGCGCAGTGAGTCCTTCGAACAGTAGTGTTATGTCTCTGTTTAAGGATTGCACAATGAGTGTGACTTTGTACGGAAGAGTGATAAAGACATCTTTCTTGGTGACAGACTAAAGATCTGGTTTAGGCCCTCAGATTATTTTGTGCGCAAAACAATCAATCCCTAAACAGAGACTTTGTTTTAAGTCTAATCATATCTTTCTTTCTGTCTAAATTACTCTGATCGTACTTAATTACCCTGCTTTCTGATTGTTTGCGGTCTTGTATACTTCAATAATTTGACAACTTTCTCCCTTTGAATCACTGTTCGCTTTATATTTTTATAGCTCAGTAATTATCAGTCTAGTCACTCTGTAATTACCACTTATCTTGACTACGATATATATATATATATATATATATATATATATAACGCAATAAAAATACCAGCATAGTGTATCGACAATACTAATCTGGATGGGCAATCATCTGCAGAAAGTCCATGCTATTTATTACCGTTAAACAAATGAAATTCATAACTGATACCATAAAGTCCATTTGGAAGAAACTATTCCTTTCTACAGTAATTTAAGCGTAACTCTTCCAAAAAAAACACTAACGAGTAATCAATAGAAATGATTACGACTTTAACTTGTAACTCACCTGTCATATAACCGCGAAAACCATTTGTTTTATTTAACTTTGGTGAATGTCCAATCCAGATCACTTTCTGATTGTTGAAACGTCTTCCATAGGCACCTAAGTTTTGAAAAGTTACAGTGTTTCGAAGTATAAATTACTAAAAGTAATTTAGGAAATGAAACTATTACTTCTTATTATGGTTCTGTGTATATAACAAAATGATGTAGGTGAAGATGAGCTTTCCATCAGAGCATTTTACCGTTGATGTATATTGATTCTACCTGTGGGACTACTGTTTACACTTTTCAAGATTGTTTGTAATTTAGCTACTAGAGTTTAAGCAAAAATACGAAATCCAATGAATTGTAGTCCTTATAATTGTTAATTATAACTTCATTATTTGATTTGTTAAATCATATAGCCACTAAAATCATACTTCACATTAATGTTCTAGAAGAATTTCAATCACAATGTAGGCGTTGTGAATTTGGTTTTCTTCTGAATACTTAAGCTGACCAAATATGTGATCGTAGGTTGTATACGAATTTGAACAACTGGTATGCCGGAAATGAAGTATTAACCATACGAGTAAGCAGCCTATCAGTTACTGGTTGAAAACCTGTCACAAGTGAAAAGTTAATTCATTTTGAATCCAACTCATCCATCATATCTGACCATATTTTCTACAGTGTAACCAGTTAATGAGTATTCTGAGATTATAAAACTCTTACTACATCCAGACCCATGCAGTTAGTTTGTGGAAAGGCTTTTATTGGTAATTTTTTTAAAACATGATGGCTATTTCTTGCAATATCACCCAAATACTGTCTAGTATTACTGACAAGTCACTACCTAATTTCATAGATATGAACCTGGTGACTAACAGTGGAATGCATGACATGCGTTTAGTCCCATTTGGGACTACTCAGTTGGTTGTACCTTTACCGAGGTCATTGATGTTGAACTCACTTAGACTGAAACTCAGTATCCGTCGCTTCACTTTATGTTTTTACAGCATAGTTTTAGTACTAGACATCGCCACAGTTAGCTGGATATATAAATTCTAGAATAATATTTATCTGATATTATAAAGGATACAAGTTCTAGGTTCATTATACTTTTAGAAGTAGTATTCATCATTGACTGACATTATTTGGGAACCACTGGAAGTCTGGGGCACTGGACAGCTCTTTCATCCTAGTATGGGAATCCTCAGCAGTACGTACCCATGACCCGGCTAGGGATTGGACCCAGGACCTTCAGATCTCACGACGAATGCGTTAACCATTCAGCCACTGGGTCGTTTTCCAGTGGTTCACAATTTCCAACTTCCTTCAATTCACAACATAAAGCGGTTGTCGCCCAAGGTCTTCAGTTAGCATCCACTTCACTTCCGACTGGTTGACCCCACAGATCACGGCTTCTCATTACAACTATGTTGTGAATTGACAGAAGTTGGAAATTGTGAACCACTGGAAACCGACCCAGTGGCTGAATGGTTAACACGTTCGCCGTGAAACCTGATGGTCCTGAGTTCGATCCCTAGCCGGGTCGTGGGTACATACTGCTGAGGATTCCCATACTAGGATGAAAGAGCTGTCCAGTGCTCCCAGATTTCCAATGGTTCCCCAACTAATGTCAGTCAATGATGAATACTACTTCTAAATTGAAAATCCCCACTCATCTCGAAAATTCATTCTACTTTTGTTTAAGCATAAAAAATCGGAGATAAGCGACAGAAGCATTTAAATTTCCTACCCCTCACAAAGTAAATCGACAGAGTATATGTTATGTGAATAAAAGTATTTGAACGTCAATCTTTCCCGTCATTTATAGGTAAAAGTCGACTGGTACTTGAAGTCACCTTTCGAAAAAAGTGAATTATTTCCCAGATTTGAAAAATATGTATATATTCGCTTGTCCTGAATCGGGTGGAATTGAAGTTATTGGTATAACTGTGAGAAGTCGGTGTTGTAGCTGTGACATATGTTACTGATAAACCACTCCGACGTATATTTGAGCCTATAAATAGTCTACATTCTCCTATTACAATTAAAAGTGGCAGTATGCTTTGTGTTCACATGGGTAGGAGAGATGCTGTCAATGAGTGTGTGATTCTCATTTGTATGTCGGCAACTAATGTCACATTTGTTCAGTAATGATACAAACAGACGTTATGTTTTATATAACTGATGTACAGTGACTAGCGGTAGAATTCAGGAAGCATGTTTCATCCTATTTAGTATACATCATCTGAATGTACTTGCCTCCCAGTGACTTATATTGTTCCCGCAAGGACTCAAACCTACCACCGATCGATTCAAACGTCACGGTGACAGGCAGTATCGAGGCATCTACACAGAAACCTCTGTGTCAGTGGAAACCGATCAGTCCGACTTACCAGCGACGGGATAATACAAACCACAACATGAAAGTTGAGTCTGTCCAGTATGTGAGATCCGATTCAGTGATATGTGTATGTTTTTTTCGACAGATGACGTTTGGTCCAGAACTATCTAGAATCTCTCTTTCCGTCAAATTTTCGAATGGCTGGAAATGCTTTCTGAATAGTGTTGTCATACCCATTCAATGATCATTGGTAAAATAAGTGGGTAGACAAACATTATAAGTCATTATAAGACGAGATAAATGGAATTAGGTCCTTATTCAAGCAACAAAAATGAGCATTAAAGTGATAAGAAAAGATAAAAAGAGGTTAGAGGATGTTCAGACTGAGGAAGACAATTTCCATTGTACATATGTATTCATCACTTTAGTCAACTTTGAATCATGTCAACAGAAATTATCAGTTATCAGAATAAAGGTAAATCTTATTTCATCGGGGAATAGAAAGCGCTTTATGCCACTGATGTTCTGTGCAGAAAGAAACGGCCATTCACAACAAAGCTCATTAGTTACACAAGGTTCTACCTTTATAACAAGTCTAAAAACGCCTGAAAGTATTTTATTTAACTGAAAGCTTTAAGATTTTGCATTCATAAAGTTCTCCTTAACCCTACGTTCTGTAAAGAGAACCCAGAAAGCATCATCGATAGACTGATCTGGTACTGAACCTGTACGACTGTTAGTCTGAGCACTGTATTGTGTTTCGAAAAAGAGTTTTATCCTCCAAATCTGTTTATCTGCTTAGGAATAGGCCTAGCACTTATTACACTGACAACCAGACAACACTGAACTTTCTGGCAATACTGCGTAGCTATCTAAGTTGCAATAGCCCATACCAGCATTCCGTGATAAAAAGACGTAACAGGAAAGACAAGGTAGTAAAAACAACATAATCAGTTACGATGAAAGTTAGAGAACAGGTGAACAGGAAAGTGATGAAGATTAAACATATATGCATCTGCATCACAGAGACCGACTCTAACCCATATCACTTCGGATCTGCTATAAATGGTCTCCGATGCATTATTGACTCTAATCTGGAAACCCACATCTTCTTTGCGGGCTGAGACTGACAGCCATAGAAATAGTGAATTGATGTTACACTCCGGTCTGAACTCCGTTGACGTTTTTCCAATCTAATTCTGCTGAAGCTCAGATTGTCCATCAAGACATGTGGTGGCCAGGTATGCAAAAAACATGCATTAGCCACCTGATTAAATGAATATTCACGACATCATGAACTAAGTTTCCTCCCAACCACAGACGTCTCTCCCAAAATGCTACATGACACTTTTACTTCAAGAGATGAAGGCAATCTTACGAAGGTTAAAGCAGCTGTACAACTGGAGCCTTTTCATACCCTCCACATTAAATGATCATATTGCACGATATATCTAACACTTAACAGACAACTGGGTATCTCATTGGCACTATGGATGGTGTCAGTTAGCTGGAGGAAAAAAATTCAATATTTTGTTTTGAAGCGAGGATTTGTTGGACACTAACCAATGATCACTGATGTGATGTTTCATGCCATGGGAGTGGTCACAGCTGTGAACCACTTAATTTTCTTTTGTCAAATAAAACAGCAACACAAGTAACGAATCGTATCTGCACAGTAACTAAGGCCATTCCTTTTATTTCTATATCCTGATGGTAATCATTTTATAAAGTGTTTAAAAAGATGAATTACTTGGAATCACGATATATGAGTATAATTTTAAAAGGCATAAATCGGACTGTCAGATTCGGGCACTTGAAAGATCATATCGAAAATGACTATTATGAAACTAAATCATAGTAATGAACGACCTCTATCATCTGATACTATGAAGACAATAAATCATACGATTTCCCACTTTATGGCATTGACAGTTTTCGATTATCACTACACTCAACCAGTTGACAATTTATTCGATAGGACTTATTCAAAAAGATCCAGTGTATTTGTATAGAAAACTCAGTAGATGATGACATCAAAATACTAAATGAAACACTAGTGAAAAAAGGATATTCATTGAAGTTCATTAAACCTCTACAAAAATAAGCTAATTTTAAAACCTTATCTATACTCTGTTTTGAAGAAACGCGTTCATACCTAATAGTGTGATATTAAAAAGAAGGCTAAGTTCTGCTGTTAGCAAAACATACTAAGCAGGTAAGCTTACCGTAGTTGAGAAGATCAAACATCAACTGCAACATAGACCTCAATGCTCCAAAAAAAAACGATTGCACCATATTCCACTACTTTTATAAATTGACATTTGTATGTGAACACAAGCGTGTGGAAGATTAATCGAGATATGGGCTTGAGGGTAAGCGAACATGTATCGAAATGACTACAAAAGTAGCTGGATTCACAAACATTGATAAACCCAGGTGGCAGAAAATCATCATCATCCATTAAGAAACATCATTGATAAAGGTCACAGGATTGATATTAAAAGAGCCTTTACAATGTTGTATAGACACTTCTAGGGGCGCATACTTAGATTTGTTCAAACACTAGCCATAAACAAACTTAACCCCCCTATTATGTATGCAAAAGTAGCTTGTCCTTAGCTCAGCTTACCTTGGTAATGTTTATTTTGTCGTACTACCAAAGATTGTCTTTAAATCTTATCTTTTTTCTTTTCATTATCTTTTCCACTATTGAATTCCTTTATGTCACATTTATCCTTCCTCCACTTCCAGTTTTCATACATAATGCCTTAACAATTATGTGTATAATCAGATTCCGCGAAACGTATAGCTCAGATACACCATATTTTCTATGTCTTGTAATAACGTTATCCAAATTCATAAAAGGGACTAATTTTTTCAAAGTGATTGTTAAATATCAGAAAATTAGCAGTTAAAAAGTAGTAATAATCTAACAAATGAAATTATCAGAACGTATATCTAACATTTTTGGCGAACTATATGATACGTCAAGTCAGTGCTTCTATATGGCTTAGAGACTTGGCGCATCACGAAAGGGATTTCCAATAAACTACAGACATTCATCAACAACTGCTTACGCTCGCTACTGAAGATCAGATGGCCAGAATAGTAAGAATAAGCAACAAGGAGCTCTGGGGACGAACCAACCAAGAACCTATCACCCAACAAATATGCAGAATGAAGTGGAGATGGACTGTATTGGGCATATACTGAGAAGGCCGACTGGGGACATCATGCGTCAGGCCAGGTACTCGAATGGAATCCCCATGGGAAGCGACAAGTTGGGAGTCCGAGGCGAGTGTGATAGGGAGGAGATCGTGCAAGGAGGAAATGAGAGCTTGTGGGCTGTCATGGAACCAGGTTGAAAAGATTTCAGAGTCAGAGTTCACTGGAGACGTGCTAGTGAATCCCTATTTTCCATTAGGAACCCAAGGGACTAATAATAATAATAATAAATATGATAAAAACTTACGGTTCAATTCATATGTATGTCTTGTGTTGTCCACTTCAAGAATAATTTGATAATCAACTCGATAACCTCGTATTCGATGATAGAACCCATCATTTATCGGAAAATTAGGTCCACTGATATGGACTAAACCACCTCCCATATCGTAATTCAGGCGTAGTATTCCTGACTCCTAAAAGAAATTACATAAATTTGCTTTGAAATAGAACAGATATACTGCGATAATTTTCTTGGAAATTGTTTGGTGCTACCTAAGCTTTTCTGAGAAGGTGAGGAAGACTTCCATCACTGAATGGCATGAAAATGACCATGACAGTGTATTAAACTCCTATAACAACCAGCACTTTCATTCTGCATCTAAAATTCTAAATTTTCCAACTATCTCGTATTTCTTCATTTCACTTAATGACAAATTACTCAGATATTTCTTTGCAGAAGTCAGTCTGAAAGACATTCGCAACTGTATTTATCAAATAGATGATAAAACTGACGAAGAAAATTTTGAAAATCATTTCAAATCATCTATATGCCTAAATAGAAGTTAGTCAGATTGCATCTCAGTGTTTATGTAAGGAAATACCACTATAGTAATAACTTTATGATTAACGTTTGCAACACATTTTGCATAAGACATACATTATTTTTCACACACATGTGTGATATAATTATCATCAGGCCAACAAAACTTTAATAAATGATGTTCATTAATGCTCGGCTACAGGAATAATTCTGCTCCGCTTGAAAGCTATGAAGATGAAGATGAGTTCCTAATGGAAAATAGAGCTTCAGTAGCGTGTCTCCAACGCTCTCTGTTCTCTGGAATCTTTTGAACCTGGCTCCACGACAGCCCACAACCTCTCGTTTCCTCCTCACACGATCTCCTCCATGTTACCCTCACCTCAGACATCTAACTATTAGCCTCCCATCCGGGATCCACTCGACGGCCTTGCCTCGCCTGGCGACTGATGTCCCTAGTCGACATCCTCAGTGTATGCTCACTCTCATCCATCTCCACTTCATTCCAGTGCATATTTGTTGAGCGAAAACGTTCTCGCTTCGTTGGTTCGTTCTCAGTCAGAGTTCCTTGTCAATTATTCTAACTATTCTGGCCATCCTATCCTCAGTAACGAGCCAGTGTAGGTGGCAGTTGTTGATGAATATCTGTAGTTTGTTGGAAATCCCTTTCCTAACGTGCTGCCGAGTCTCTCAACCACCACATGGAAGCACTGACTTGACTGACGTTGGTGTTGGAAATCCGGATGTTGTTCAGGCTTTATGCTGAGTGCAGTGTAGTAGATCTCCACACTGGTTTCAGGTTGATCAACGCCTGTCTTGCTGCTCTTCCAATCCTGTCTGGCTGTGACGTCCTCGTCTGTGCCTGTGTCACTTGTAGTTGAAACAGTGCTGCCTTGACTGGGTTGGTGAAGGAGGCTACTTTTTTTGATTTTCTCCCATTGATGGTGACTAGAGCTTGTTGTTGTTGGTTGGGTATCTTCATCATCTCTGTCTCCTCTACATTCACTTGAAGTCCTGTCTTCGCTGCCTCTTCTGTGAACTTGTTAGTTTTCGCCTGTAGATCCTCAAGTTTGTGTGACATTAGACACATCATCGGCGAAATCCAAATCTTTTAGGTTCTTTTCCCCTGTCCAGCCAGCGTATCCCTCTCTTCTGAAGTATCCTGTTACCAAATATATTTTCGTAACCACAACTGGTCACTTCATACCTAATCTCATGTAGTTCATTCTTGCAGCCATTTTCAGGGTCATTCAGCTCAGTGATCCCTGACATTGTAGCATCCTGAACTGATATCCTCAACTGTTAACCTGTGAGTAACTTTTCTTACATTCACCATTTAAGTAGTTACTCATTTACATGCTGAATATATTCATACTTCAAGGTCACAAATAATATCAACGAATCGGTATGAAACCACTGAAAAATAGGGTAATACCTAGTGGAAAAACGAAGTGGGTAGACTTTTCCGTCACTACTTTCATTTGGCTGTGAATTTTCTATTTGCAGAGAAAGTCATGAACACAACTACTTACTGTTCTTGTAACTGTACTTACCTATATCTATTAATGTGAAAACAATGACCTAAGTAGTAAACTTTTTGGTCGTGAATTATTTTCAGCTAAAATTTCAATCCTACCTGTTGCAGAAAACGAGTTTCTTTCAAACATGCGGTTCTTTATTTTATTGTTCTATAAGTAAATGAAAATATATCACCTTAACCGGTGATATTATCGAATGCCGCGACTTTAGGATGTTAAACTATCATTTCGATCCAATATTTATAAATTAGTTTCACAATGTTCAACAAACCGATTAAAATATATTTACCTACCGAAGTAAGTTAAATAGCTTAGATGAATTAGTACTGTTATAAGATTAATCCTTAGTGTATTTGACTACGAAAAAGCTTTCCACCGATTATATTCCATCAGATTCTTCATTTTCAGCTTGTTTTGATCATTTAAATATCTTCTGAACGTATCATATACTCTTACATGTTTTTAAAATGTTTTACAACTTTCATTTCTCACACCAAGAGCAAAATAAAGTTAAACTTTTCGCCACTTGGAAATGGATTTGTAAATGTTCTGAAACATACCATATTATTATTTTTAGAATACCTGTATGGGATTGTAAATTTCTGTGTCGTCTGATCGAACAACTATCAACAAAGTTATACTCGATTTTTTGTTAATTTATGAATCGAGAACAAATGCTAATATAACATTAGCTGCCCGTTTCACACCTAAGCCTTCAATACTGTTATTATTGACACTATACAGACGTAATAATTATTTCTTTCGAAAATACTCTATGGAAGGCGAATTTGTTAGTATATTCCATACTGTATCATACTTGTTATTTGGAATAAAGCTTTCATTATTATTACGTGTATCCTGAAGTGAGCTTTTATACAACTCATTTACACATGATAATTACGTAATCATACTCGGAGTAGCTTTACGAGTTGATCAACTTTCAACAAGTACCACTACTCTCAAACTTGTTAAGATTTTAGATGACATCAACAACTATAAGATATTACATGCCAAATAATTCACGACTAGAAGCTCAGCTCAGTGATGCTTTTGAAATGAAGACAGGAATAAGACAAGGCTGCCTACCATCAGATATTCCTGATCGTGACAGACTGGATCATGCAGGAAACAGTGAGCAGCGAGAAAGAAGCATACTCTGGACTGAGTAGAAGATCCTAGAAGACTTGGATTTCGCCGATGACTTCTGTCTAACGCCATACAAACTTGAAGATCTACAGGCGAAAACTAACAAGTTCACAGAAGAGACGAGACTGGGTAGCGAAGATGGGAATTCAAGTGAACGTAGAGGAGACAGAGGTGATGAATATATCCAACCAACAACAACAACAAGCTCCAATCACCATCAGTGGGAGAAAATTAAAGGAAGTAGCCTCCTTCACCAACCAAGTCAAGGTAGCATCGTTTCAACTACAGGCGGTGGCGACACAGACGAGGATGTAAAAGCCAGGATCGGAAAAGCAGCAAGATAGGCGCTCATCAACCTGAAACCAGTGTAGAGATATTCTGCACTCAGCACGAAGAGTGAACAACATCCGGAATTTCAACACTAATCCAGTCAAGTCAGTGCTTCCATATGATGGTTGAGAGACTTGGCAAAATACGAAAGGCATTTCGAACAAAATACAAACATTCATCAACAACTGCCGTCTACACTGGCTCGTTACTGAAGATCAGATGGATGACCACAGTAATAGGAATAAGCAAGAAGGAACTCATTGTGGCCGGCTGGCTGTCAACAAACCAACGAAGAACGTTTTCGTTCAACAACCACGCAGAAGAAAGTGGAGATGGATTGGAGTGGACATACACTGAGGAGACCATTGGGGGATATCACTCGCGAGGCCAGGCACTCTAGTGGAACTCAGATGGGAAACGACGAGTTGGGCGTCCGAGGCAAGGGTGACATGGAGAAGATGGTGTGAGGAAGAAATGAGAGCTTGTGGGCAGTCGTGAAGCCAGGTTGAAAAGGTTGCAGAAAACAGAGTGCACTAGAGACGTTCCACTATGAACCCAAGGGACAAATAATAAATTGAAAAAAGTAGTAAAATAAGGGGTTCCGTAATTTTATTTATCGAAGTGCGAATAAGCATCGCACTTGGAGCAACTACTAACTGTGGACGAAATACATTCCTTTTGATGGCGTTATGTTTTTCAAGACGGCTGGTTTAATGGTGAAGCTTTCGTTTTCATCCTAGACAACGTCATAAGCACAAACTTCAGATGCTTTTGCTAATGATGCTCTCTAGAATGATAATGAAAATTTCATGACTAAACCACCCAGGTCACAGAAAGCAACATCATCAATATCATCCTACTGAGCTATACATATTCCCCATCATCTAGAAATATACCTGTACAATCCCACTTAGGAAGAGAGATAAATTTCTAGTGTTTTCCAACTTCTTGGAAACTACTTCTGCGCAGAATAAAACTTCTACAAGTTACTGAATATTTATATAATAAACAGAGGCACATCAGATTGCCTCGATCATACATAATAATAATAGTAGTAATAATATAGGAATAAATGTCATTGTTACCAGTTATTAATCCGTGAGTTGAAGGTGAAGATGTGAATCTGAAGTTCATGAGCATAAGAATCGAAGAGAAATATTAAATAATGAGTCCTGGGTTATTACGGTAGTTCAACATAGAAAAAACTTCAGAGTTATAAGGGATCCTAACAATATAAAAAAATGTTAAAGCCTCCTACAGACCAACCAACACTCGCAGAAATGCATCAGTCCGTGTGACGACTTCCTTCAGAAATTTCCATAGATCAACTGTCCTCAATTCCTGAGTTTCCTGATGTTGTGCGTTACACTACTCATGTATACACTTTAGGGAGTCTTTTTCCACAAATGCTAAATTGCCGATTTGTAATCATCAAATTCTAATGTCATCAAAAATAGTTTCAACAATTTTCGAGATTTTTGCATAGAATCGAATATGAGACGAAATTTGAACGCAATCTCTGCTTTCTTGACCTAAGACCATCTGTTCCTGAAGATATCATTTGTTGCACATAGGTAAGATTAAGTTTAATGGATGAATACAATACTGAGCAATTTTCAGCCTAACATGCACTAACGCTGAACAGAGAGAAGAAAGTAAGAGGAAAGTTAGTCAAACAAGAAACACTGGTATTAATGATTTAAAGAGACGATAAGAGGAAAGAGATTATGAAATTTGTTAAGACTAATTCATCAGTAATCATAGAGATATGACAAGTAGTTCGCGGAAAAGATAATCCAGGTTTCCACTTTACAATTTATCACTGATTTTTGATATGCTTATTAGGACTGCATACACCGATTTCGAGACGAAACGTCGTCCTGAAACTACATGACAGAATATTAGGTATGCCTCATTAAGCTTGAAGAAAGAGAATACAGTGAAAATGACTATTCAATAAAGAAAATAAACATTGAATTAGAACCTTCTACATGACAACCAATACTGCTAGGAATGCACTAGTCCACTGAAAAGATTGAATTCCTTTCACTCCCACGCAGCATCTTGTCTAGAGACTTGTCTGTGTCGATTGTGATGCTTATTATATTGTGGAACCATCCCGAGAGACCCTCATTCTTGTTGAAGTACATGCAAGTTATACAGAACGGCCACGAAATAATCCTGTGAAACTGGTGAATTTACAAATGAAATCGTCAATTACTGATCTCATGTCATCTACCATAGTCACGAAATTGTTATTGAAAATATTCAAAGTATTCAAAACAGAAATTACAAACTATAAGAAAGATGGATGATTGAAGCATTCTACATCATGTTGAATCGAAATGTACTCAAAAGAAAGAAAGAAAAGTCTAAGTACTCAACCAACTTGGACAGTGTATCTCTGAAATGATGCGTTACACACGATCATAGAGACTAAAGTATATATACACAAACAAACTGAATCCTTCATCCATAGTATTTCTATCACATATTCACATCCATTCACATATGCACACACATTCATATCTTCAACTTGAACTCACAGATTGATATCTGATGTCGATGACATTTATGTCTATATTATTATCATGTATGAACAACATGATCTGATTTGTCTCCATTTAGTATTTAAGCATGTAATAACTTGTCTATATTTTATTCTCTGAAGAAGAGACTTTCATAAGATTATGAAACACCATAAATTTCTTTTCCATCTCACTCGGATTTTACTAATGTATTTCCTTCCTAATCTATTTAATTCCCTGAGGTTTGTGGAGATTTAGTGATTTTTCAAGTTGGTATTCATCACTGACTGACATCAGCTGGAGGAACATTAGAAACATGGGAGAACTCCGGTTCGCAGTGTTTCTTCAACTGATGTCAGTTATTGATGAATACCAATCTGAAAAATCACTGTATCCCCACAAACCCTTAAATTGAATTCACCTAGTACTCCTTGGTGACTAGCTTTGAGGGGCAATTTCTGGTGTTCTATTCAGAAGTCGTGACTGGTGGGGCGAACCTAGTGGATACGACGGAAAATACTCAATAATGGCATTGTATTATGGTCATACAACCTTATGGACTAACAGAGGTTGGAGATGTAGACCACTGGATTCTGACTCCGTAGTTTGATGGTACCGTACTGGCTGAGGAACCTGGAGGTTGGATCTCTGGGGTGTGAGGTCATGGGTGCGCACTTTTGAGTCGTCTCATACTAAGATAATAAAGTATGCAGTGCTCTCAGGTGCCTAATGTTCCTACAAATTATGCCAGTCCGTGATGAACACCAGTTTCTAATCTACTTGATCAATGATCAAACTATTCAACTCTATCAGGTCGAATTTCTGGTCCTATGGTCTCCAACATTAGTAGTTAAGACAAAATAGTGAAGTTTGAACTAAGTGACTCAATGTTAAAAGGGAAGCAATAGTTTTTGAAGGTACTAAAGAAAACCAATTTTTGGTCAGTAGTGCGCTTAATTTCATGAAGATAACTATTTGAATATTTCATAGTTGATTATGGTTACTTTTCAATTTCTTCACAAAAATTAATAAATCTTACCATTGTTTGTTGAGTGATTTAAACATATCCAGACATCGAAATAGAATCTTGACAAGTTTAAATGTTGATGAGTTTTTATACAAGAGAAGAAGAACTAGGTGTATAAAACCTTCTTGCGACAGTAATTGATGGACTCTAACTCTGTTTTGCATCAGAAAAGTAACTTTATACTTTGAGGAGCTGGAAAGATCCTGTTAATTTAGAGAGTCGATAACTTTAGTAATAAGAGATGACTGATTAGTTATGATGAACACTTCACATGATTTCTTAGTTCTCACATTAACTGGTGAATTTACAAATGAAATCGTCAATTACTGATCTCATGTCATCTACCATAGTCACGAAATTGTTATTGAAAATATTCAAAGTATTCAAAACAGAAATTACAAACTATAAGGAAAGATGGATGATTGAAGCATTCTACATCATGTTGAATCGAAATGTACTCAAAAGAAAGAAAGAAAAGTCTAAGTACTCAACCAACTTGGACAGTGTATCTCTGAAATGATGCGTTACACACGATCATAGAGACTAAAGTATATATACACAAACAAACTGAATCCTTCATCCATAGTATTTCTATCACATATTCACATCCATTCACATATGCACACACATTCATATCTTCAACTTGAACTCACAGATTGATATCTGATGTCGATGACATTTATGTCTATATTATTATCATTTATGAACAACATGATCTGATTTGTCTCCATTTAGTATTTAAGCATGTAATAACTTGTCTATATTTTATTCTCTGAAGAAGAGACTTCCACAGATTCGTCAGACATCAAAAATTTATTTTCTTACGTCACTAGAATTTTACAAGAATATTTCTTTTATAATCTATTCATCTGAACGTCAAGTGAATCAGTTCCATTTAGTTAATTTTTGATCTCTGTGTCTATAAAATCACCTAAAATTACTTTTTTTTCACAAACTGGTTTGGTAGTTGTAACTGAATAACCTTTCTGAACCTCTTTCTAAAGAAGAAATTATTTAGCATCTTTCAACATCAACCCAAGAAATATGAGTGACAATGAACTCTAGAACATCCAGTGGAGGTACAAAACATACTGCTCTTATATTTTGGAATTAAGATCTGATAAAAATTCACTGAAATAGTAGGGAAATTTATAGCTTAGAAGCATCTTTTATGATGAGGAGGAGATTGAATCTAAAGTCATACTTATTGAAAACCTTGAAATAGGCACCAACCAATTATAGTTTGATAGACGACAGGGATTAAAGTGTTTTCAATGAATCATTTCACTGATGTTTTTGTATTCAAGTAGATTTCAACAGACAAGTATCTGAAATACATAAATAGACTTTTTTGGATGACACTATATACTGCCTTTATAATTTTAGTGTGATTTCATAAATCACATGGAAGGTTTTTTAAGATTTATTCATTGATTTCAGGTTTGTATTCATCATGGAATGACATCAGCTGATGAACAAATAGAAACCTAAAAGCACTGAACTGCTGTTTCGTTCTAAGGTAGAATTTCTCAGAAACGCGCACTCATGTTCCCTCAACCCAGAGATCGAACCCAGAATCTTCATGTTCTATGTCCAGCACGTTAACAATGAGTCACTAGGTCGAAATCCATTGAGCAGTATTTCCTACTTCTGTTAGTTCATGATATTTTGCAACCTCTTTCTAGTGCCGTCGCTGAGTACTTGTCCTAATACCCGACTTGGCTGGCCCTACTCCTCATAATGTCAGTCCATCATGAATGCCAGCCTGACCTAATCAGAGTTCACTTATAGTTAGTTCTAGGTGTGTATCACACAATGAAAGAGTATTTCTACTGATGAAATTTCTAGTAGAATTTATGACACTTATGCACATCAAGATAATCACACAACTACCTCACCTCGGTTATACACTATACCATTTTTTATTCTTTGATTAGTTTGTTGATAAAAGTTCCGCATATCTAAATTTTCACTTGGACTATCTGAGATAGTTGTGATTTGGCGCACTAGGCAATGAACGTGGTCAGATTCAAAACAAAGACAACCGAGTTTCCAGTTCGACGCTCGACCAACTGAGCTATGAAGTTTGACTACTGACCAGATTTTTACTTCACTTCGTAGCTCAGCTGGTAGAGCATCGGGCTGGAAACCCTGCGGTCGCTGGTTCGAATCCGACCGCGGTCCAAATTTTAATTTCACCCCCAATCATCACCTAGCATAAATGATGACAAGAACCAAGAAAACACCATGAAAATGTAAACACTCCAATAATAAAGGTGGATCAAAAGCTTGAGAAAATACATTACACAGTAATAAAGGAAGGTGTAAGTAGATAAGAAAAAGTCTAAACAAATATAGTTGGTATATAAAAAGGGGTGAAGAATAAGAATAGGGAGGAAAACGTCTGAATGACAAAGTGGTTAATTAAGTATTCTCTGGTCAAGGCAGAGATAAGAGATGTACAAAATTCATTTGGCTACAAAAACTAGGATTATTAGCTCGATTTTCCATAGCTTCTGCTATGTGTGAAAGACGAGTACAAATACCTTTCGAAAAATTAGATGGCATGCGGTGAAAGATCTTGAAAGCAATGTTCTTATCTGCCAAGTGACCACTATGAACGAGATGAGATAAAACTGAACTTCTGATGGATTTTATTTATCTCTTTCCTAAGCATGAAGGTAGATGCTCAGCAATACATCGGTTAAGTTGTCCAGTAGCATGCTCTATGTAACTTTCCACAAAGGAACAGCTAAACTTGTAAATACACATAGAAATGGCGAAACTAAATGCGTTATCTTTTGTCTATTCAACAACAACTGGTCAACAGAGTTATGCGGCGTAGAAAGTCCTCTTAACGGCTCTAGAAAGTCTCTGATAAAAACTTCCATTACAACTCCATTAAATTCCAGTTTCATGAACAGTGGTTTCTTTTTTATGGTAATAATCCCAGGTTTGTTTCTTTTCACTTTGTCTTTTTATGGAACTGTTAGGTTAGCTCATTTCGGCCAATGAATTATGAACGTATTCTAACTCCTTCTATGTTAAATCATCCGAACATATTCTCCTCGCTCCGTTAGTGAGGCATTTAACTAGGCTTGCTTTGTACGGAATGGGCATGTGACTAAAAAATGTGTGTACTGACTTATAGATTTAGTTGTCCTGTAAACACACCTGCTGAAGCAATCATCTCTTTCTCTGCTTAATAAAACATCCAAGAAATGTAGTTTACTCGTATTTCCTTTCTCACAAGTGAAAGTGAGTGAAGGGTGTACCTCGTTTGTATCCACATTCTGACCCAGGATAATGAATGTGTCGTCACTACAACGGTGATAACATATTCATCTCAATAATGATATCTTTCAATGCTCCGTTCTCCAGTTTGGCAAGAAATATGTCAGCTAGAATACGGCCAAGTGGTAAACCCAAGGCTAACCCATCAGTCTCACAAATCGATCTAACAGAAGTTATGCGAATACATATCACGTATAACTGTATAATCTTCAACCAGCAATTCATAAATACTTACCAGAAATAAGTGAACAAAATCACCCACTTGGTTTAAGCTTGTAATGAATAATAAAGTTGATATGGATGTCAAACGATCATGTTGCTCTTCTTTGTCAACCTCTGATGAAAATGTCTGAATACCAAGTATAAATTCATCTTGTCTCGTGTTTCTTACACGATCTTTATACATTATGCGTAAATAGCCTACATCATTTTTACTGTTGATTGCCTTTTTCTCATCAAATAAATGGGTAGCTGCTTGCATATTCTGATTGTTACCGAACTGAAATGTGGTACCAGCTGAAAGGTAATGCGAAATACAAACATACAGTAGCTAATCAAGAAATGGGTTGTCACTTACAGAAAAGTAGAGTTCATATACAGAATTATATACTGAAAGTGTAAGAATAAACTACTCTTGTGACATGCAAAAATGATTACCTGGGAAATTATTTGTACATCTAATCACTAACCACTGATTCAAAGAATCCCAACCAGGAAGGAGTACAAGTTTGTATCTTTAGGACTAAATGGTAACGAGCTGAACAGCATTAGTGTTTTAAAAGCCTAGTCACAGTGTGTATTTCATCTGATATTAGCTACTCTGAATCTAATGAAACACCTCTATGTATAATTATATCATTTTAAAGTTATACTAAACGTATTAACATAGGATGAGACAACAGAACTTCTAGAACTGTTTAAAAATGTCAGCTGTGTGTTGTGGATCCCCTTAATGCCAGTATTTCAAATTATTTGATTATGAGATAAACTCCTTACTGAAAAATTACTTACATCAAGGTCAGTTATTCTAAATTGAACTAATCATTGATTAGTATTTCTTGGACTACTATGTACATGAATTTCGAGCAACATCTAACCAACTGTAGAATAAAAGGTGTACTGTACTACATCTCAATGCACTACAGTCTGTTAGTGTGGATCATGCATTTTGAAAGTGGTCAACATGATAGAGTCAAGGTCGATCTGTGATACTTTCAGCCTACACTAATATCGGTAACCTGTTTATGCGTTATCCATAAAGTTACATTCACTAAAAGAAACTAAAGTTCAATGTGGTACAACTGAGAAGTGTTGTCAGTCTCTACCTACTCTGAAGGCATCAATGAGCTGAACTTTCCATTGTGAATTACTTGGCATGTGGCATCTTCATATAGTTGTTGAACGAGATTGATAAAGGTTTGTGGTATTCCGTAGTATTGAAGCAGTTTCCAAATTACCTCTCGGTCGACGCTGTCAAAGGCCTTCTCAAAGTCGATAACGTTGAGGCGGAGAGTTGACTGCCATTCTATAATCTGTTATATGGTGATGAGCAGCTTAGTGTTGCAATTTGGTCCGCACACGATTTGTACTTCCTGAATCCAGCCTGTTCTGGTCGTAGTTTTGAATCCAGTGCATCCTTTAGTCTCTCCAGGATGATACCGCTTAATATTTTGCTTGGGTTGGACAGGAACGTGATTCCTCGCCAGTTTTTTCAAACACTTAGATCTCCCTTCTTCAGGAGTTTGACAAGGTACCCCTTCTTCCAATCTGTAGGTACCTTCCTTTCCTTCCAAACCTTCTACGATAGTGGTGTGAGCATTTCCGCTGTTGTCGCTGCGTCTGCTCTCAGTGCTTCTGGCAGAATTCCGTCTGGTCCCGCTGCTCTCCCGTATTTCAGTAGCTTTGTGGCGTTTGGGACTCCCAGTTTTGTTGGAGGATTTGTGTTCACTTGTAGTTCTGTGGCTGCATGTGGTAATTCTGGAAGAATTGCAGGTGATGGTCAATTTTCTACATTATCTGATAAATATTATCACCACTTATTCAGACGCTGGTACAACTAGAAGTGTAATATCACAAGAATCACTACAAAAGTACATATATATCTCAACTAACCTCTTGTGCATCTATCTCCTTCAAATGTAGTCAATTCACAAGCACATTTTACAGATTTCCACGATTGTAAACAAATTCCATCATTTAAACAATATGGTCTTAAATGTTGTAATTTAGTACTTTGATATTCGTGTTCTGTTTCATGCTTGTGATCACGACCAATTTTATTGCAGTTTAATACATCATTAGGTCTTTCAAAACATCCAGGAATAATTTGATCTTGACAAATTGGAATTGTCCAGTTTACAGGATATTTTGTTTTAGCCATCTTCAATAAATCATACGAAGGTAATCCATTTATGGAGAAATTACTAAGACATCCCTAAATGTGGGAAAAAGTGGACAGGACTTCATGCATAATCTTTATTTGCTTATATGTCTTAAAACAAAATTAACAACTTTTCACAAAATGTTACCGAATGAATAGATCTACTATCCCATGAAGCTGCTTAGATTAAGACTTTTAGTTTTGTTTACCATATTAGGCGATTTATTAAGATGAATGGATAAAGTTCTACTTATTTCATGTATTTCCCACTGATGTAAAGATGCCACAATTTCGGATTTCTCATTTGGCATATAATTCTACAGTTCAATGTTTTGATGCTTGTGTAAATTAGAAGATATTCTAAATATTCAACAGAAATGTACATTACAGATTACCAGTATACCGAGAGACGGTCGTCAAAGATAGTCAGACTGGTGATCAGTATGATGCTACCCTCAGGCCAATTGTGGAGCTCATCAACACAGAAGCATACAGCCTTTCTAAATATCTGAGTCTTCAACAGGTACAATATCAGAATGTTCTACAGGACATCAAACACACTGTAGAGCATCTTTTTTCATTTCAAGGAAGAGACCCCTGTAGATTCATAATCTAATTATGTTTGTAAAATAAAATGCTCAGACTGTGATGCGATATACATAGAATAAACTTCATGTGCAATCAAAATTAGAAAAATTGTACACCGAAAAGCTTTCACTCAGTCCCATAGAAATCCAGTGGAAATGAAAAAAACTTCAAAACACATGAGCTATAGCTGCTGTACATGCTATAATTTCAGGTCACAGAGTTGATTTTGACAATATTGAGACCGATGGTCGCTGGTTCGAATCCGATAGCGGTCCAGATTTTCATCTCACCTTCAATCATCACCCAGTGTATAAATACTAGTCTGCCAAACTATGACTATCTCAGCTAGTCAAATGATGATATCGAAACTATTCAGAAAAGCTGTAGAAATTATAAAGAACCTGTCATAGCAGAATCTCTTCACGTAAAGTGGAATCAAAATTGTCTGCATAGGAATAAGGGAATAAATAATAGTTTGACCTGGCCTCAACCCACCCTACCACACATACTAATGTGAGTAAAATACATACGATAAGAACTATTAACACATGTGAACATAAGAATCTCAATCTGTAACTCATTCATTCTACATATACAATAAACTACAAACGGATACCATGTTTATTCTACAATTTCGACAAGAGAATCATTCTTACAGATGAACTCTTCTCAAGTTATCATATATAAGCCTGGGGGATATTGTAAATTCCGGTTTACTATAACTTTCATAAAGCTATTAACAGCATTAAGTGGCGAAATGTCAGTTGGAACAAATTTATTTTGTTTTATGCTCATTAGGAGATACAAATACCAATATAATGAAGGATGTTACCCTATTTAATTCAGCTCAATTCAGCATTGGAATGAGGAAGCTCGACTGAGAAGCCACTGCGAATACAATGAACGGACAGTAATGCATCATGAACTCACATGGTATCCAAAGAAAAACCTTGGTGAGTGAAAAGAAATTAAGACCTGATTACCAGCTGAGTTTTGTTTGGATGTGCTCTAGGCCAGTAGTAACCACTAGGACTGTGATCCTCCTCCTGCCATGACACGAAGCAAGTCAGAGGTAGGGACAAATATTTAACGCGTGCATTGGATGAAGGTTACACTATGTGGCGAATTGAGTGAGTTAGGAAAATGCAGATGATTGAATTTCGACTCCCTGGCTAAGTAGTAGTGTGTTGGCCGAAAAGCCTGTAGGTCCTGGGCTCGAGTCGTGGTGGGATCATGGATGCTGACAGCTGAGGAGCCTCATGTTATAAGAAAATATCTATCCAGTGGTTCTTCAAACGATACCAGTCCGTGATGAAACCAACCTTGAAGTCAATATATCTCCATAAACCTTTAAGTTGAATCCTATTTTAGTTAACAATTCATAGTACACAGGTGACAATAACAGGATGACTAAGCACCTACAAATCACTGATTGTAATTTTATCTACTCATGGTAGCAAACAGACCAAATGAGTACATAATAATACTCTAGAAGAATGCTGTGACTAAGTTCCAGTGATGTATACAGTTTCATGACAAAATTACTAGTCTTTCGTTTGTAAATTACGTTTCCAGTAGATATCAGTTCGAAGTAATGTTAAGATGCTAAAAGGCATTATACTCACATTCCAATCAAGATTTGACCCTGTGTATTTAAATAAAAAGTTACTTCAGTAGTTTGTTGATTAGTTCATAGAATAACTGTTAATGAATTTGTTTCCCATCATATTAAATACATATATCTGTAAAATATTTAGACAAGCGATTCGGATTGGAATATTCCAGCAAAATGGGCACTGACCGAAAAAGTTGGTATCCAGGAAATTATAAAGATGCTTTTGTATTGAATTCCAGAGAGCACAGGACCATGAACCAGAAAATCTTACCGACTTACTATTGATAGTGACAATTTGTGTGAGTGCTTCAGAATGTTTCTTTATTCATCTTAGCGTCATATTATCTCCTCACTTAAAAAAACTGTATATTGATTGGTTACTGGAGTGTAACCATTCTCTTGTTGCCTAGCCCTAAGTACTGATTACATTCTGGCAACCATTTTGCTGTGTGATCATGAATCTAGGGGGATTACCATCCCATCATTTTTTTGAGAAAGTTTAGTCAGATGAGACAAAATGAGATTGATTGTTCTCCAGTGACCAGTAAGTGTATATAGTCCAGTCTCACATGAGATAGCGTAGCTAAATACGACACTGAGTGGCACGGGTTTGAACTTCATAGGAGACATTAGTTCCCTCGAGTGTGCAGTTCCTACAGATCGCCCCCAAAATTTATTTATAAGAGATTCAAACATATTGGTAGGACATGAAGTATGATCGAAGTAGAATCCAAAGGAGGACTATGCTCTTTTTTTATGAACGTCCACTTTGTGAACAGTCTCTAAGTTACGCTGGTAATAGTTTTCATTAGCTCTGGTCTTTCTTTATTTGCTAACCATAAATTCAATGCATTTAAGATACAGTGTTTTTGAGACATTTCCGTTTCTCTTCTCAGCAAAATAGTTCTACAATTAAGCCATGTTTACCCTATGAAAAGTCCCTGACGTGTTATGTGGTGGAAAGAAAGCATTAGATTTCGGTTTGACAAAAATGGGTCTTTTCATGGAGCTCAGAACATAATACACCTTCCTATTGCTATTATCCGTAAAATCTGTAAGTAGACCATATCAGCACGCATAGTAACATGGATGACGCATCCCTATCTAAATACGATAACTGAGTTAACCTTCACAAATTGACGAATTTCTATTAATCATTAGTCAGTTAGTAATTATTGCGCATGAATGCATTTTCTGAAGGTTGTCAACTCTGGTATGTCAACAGTGACTGAATACGGCGTAATTACATGCACTAAAACAATACTCTTCGGATAGTACAAATAAAACTGTCTTGTGGTTCCTATTCCTATAGTCATATCACTTCACATTCGTTTCCTTCATTGATAGTAGACTTTTCCATATCTCTGGCACAGATAGGTGTTGTGTCATTCCTATCAAATGTACTGGGTATTAAGTCGATGAACTAAGATTCAGTAATCAATCCCTCTCTCTCTCTATACCTATCTAATTATATTGGACTTAAGTTCAGCCATTCTATACCAGCCTATTGTGTAGTTGCGTGTTAAAGCATGCATTTCATTATCAGAGCTTTTTCCTAAATTATTGATCTTGTTGGGGTCTGTCATTCTATATTTAACTACATTCCTATGTTCCACTAATCTATCCGACTCCGATAAGCCGTTCTGACTTAGTTACTTGATCTCATAGTGGTTACATGGAATTTGATAGATTAGATTATTTTGCTGAATTGAATTTGTCGGATTCTTAAGACGATAGAGCTTATCTATGGATGATTTTGTGGATTGGCTTACGAATCTGACAGAACCAATAAAGTAAAATAATCGAATCTCATTTTCACTAACTGACAGGGCTGATCATCTCAGGAGTTCTTATCCTAATCCAAATATTACTGAATTAGAGAGAAGAAGCGTCACACTAATTGTCATTTTGACCATCTAGGTTAGCTTTAGTTTAGCAAACTGGTATTGGTATTGAGTGGTGATTGAAATTTATCAAAGTTATGAGGATACTGACAACACTAATTGTCTAAAAACCATTAAAAAGTAATAAGTACTATGAAAGTATAATTACCTGAAATCCATGATATGAGCTTAGTTTTTCTCTCCATTTTAAGAAAATATGTTGTGATATACCTCCAATAAAAAGTGGATCATTTACATTGAAATTTTTTACATTTTCACCATTAACAACTGGTATCTTCATGAATTGTTCTGTACTTCTCTTTTGATCAACATACAAATAGAGAGTATTATTTTCAAGATCCGTTCTAATGGAAATAAATGTTAACCAAATCATAATTGTATAATTTTGACAACTTTAATAATTAACCTTGTATGTATTGTTTAAGTTATTAACTGGCAATTAAAAAACTACATGAAAGAAATACGTCAATTTGTCTGTTGAACAGTATTCCTAGTGCATAACATTCTGAAGAAAATATGTGTCATTTAACAGAAGACGTTTTCAACTGAAACTTTACTTATTGAATCCATATGAAGTGTGTACATCAAGAACAAGTCACTATCTGTTACAATATGTCTGAAAAGCGTTTGCTATTCATACCACAAAAGTAAAAGAATGAAGACTTCGAACACTGTGCAACTGGCCTCTATATGACTATGATTGATGTTTAATTATTTTATTCAGATGTAGTCAATTGACAGGAAGTTCTGCCTCCGTTAAAATGGACATGTCAATCAGTGCTGACGGTTAGTGAGTCTCTTACCTTGATGACAACATTGCAAAAATGATTGATAGAATTCGATCACCCGTTAGGACTAGACAACATGCATTTGGTTAGCCTGTAGTGATTAGCCAGTATACTGTTTCACTTTGTGAAGCATTCGGCATAAAAAATAACATAGAATTATACTCCAATACTGTGACTAAGATTTTTTTAAAACGGTTAAAATTATGGAACCTGACACATTATGTTCTTCCGTTCTTGTAATATGTTGAACTCAATAAGACGAATGATGTAAATAAAAAGGTTTATGTTTCTTTATAAGTACACTGCTATTGTGAAAGCATGTAAAAGACGCTGAGATACTAGAGAAGTTTAGTAACCCAAAGTGAGAATTATAATTTACGTACTAAATGCTGATGAGGTCACCTAACCTTGTGGTGAAAAATTTAGGAACAAACCCCAAGAATTATTACCCATTCAGAGAGAGGTTACATGAACTAGTACTAACTGAAACAAGACCGAAAATCAAGTTAACATCTTATTCAACAATTTTGTGCTAGCAGACCTGGTTATCATTAGACATTTACTAATTCAATGTAACACGTAAAGTTAGGAACTTTATTCATTTTAAAATAAGTGATGGAAAGAAATCTAGTGAGAAGTTCTTAGTTTCGATATGACTGGGTATGTGAATCGTACCTTTATTTTGAATTCAGGGTTCACCACTCAAAAAAATATCTTCAATACGAAGAATACTGTCGAAAAAGTTGGCAAAGTTGCTGCGCGGAATATGATACTACTTGAAACAGTCAGTTGGAGATGTTCCATTTCAACCAGTAATCCTAGCAACTAAGATCTTAATATAGGAGTAGAACTTGGGCACTGTGGTCGATTATAATTCCATTTTAGTCTGTTTATTAGAAATATTACACAGTGAAAAGTATCATTTACTGCATGAGGTTTCGGATACAATTTATTGTCATTATCCATATCAGGTAACTCTACAACTTCGACAAGAAGTAGACACATCAAGAATACCTTGTGTTTCTGATGGCCTAGACCAAATCTTCAGTCTGTCCCCAACAAAGATGTCTTTATCACTCTTCCGTACAAAGTCACACTCATTGTGCAATCCTTAAACAGAGACACAACGCCACTGTTAGAAGGATTACTGCTCAACCAGGATTCCACCATAAAACCACCAACCCATTATATTCTCTCAAACACCCACATCATGTGAACGACAATGTCACATCCCACTGTACCTACCAGTTCAAACGTACGTGTAGTGACACATATACAAGGAGGACTCGGAGATCCATGTAAGTAAAACCTCGGAACATATTCCGAAGAAAATGGTTTCAGAAGCAAATTAAATCACCTGAACTGATGAATATTGGTCTCAGACGACATCCGAGTTCTTCTATCGCGAAACATATCGTTGAGACAGGCCACAGGATGATGTGGCTGCTTTCTTTACACCCATTTACAAAATGTGATGGGGACGGATCATTACATTTGTTGAGGCCTTATCTATCAGGATGTTTGAACCACCTTTGTATGTTCATATTAAACCTGCTTTGGTGGATTCAGCTACGAAAACTATTTGAAACAATTAGTTCCCTTAATAAATTTCGATAACGCTATTAGAAGACGAAGATTATCTGAAAAATGTGTTTACCAATTTACATGTATGTGTGGGCATACATACATAGGGAGGAGTAATCGTTAAGTGGAGACTAGAGTGGGTGAACACATACCCAAATGGCTTGAAAGCAATTCAAACACAAACATTGGTAAGTGCAGGTGACAGACATCCATCGTCGTGTATGGCAAAACATCTTCATTGAAATGAATTACAAGGTTAATACGAAAACAGCCTTCAAGATATTATACGGGAATAATCAGGGGGCGCATACTGAAGTTTGCCGAAGCGTTAGCCATTCGTAAACTTAAGCTCCTGCTGTGCGTACAAAAACAATTTGTTGTTTCACTTAGTTTACCCTATAATTCTTATCTGATTATATTACCAAGACTAGTTTCACAACCTTTTCATATTCATCATATATTTGGCCTCTAATTTTCATATATAAATTGACTTGACAAGTAAATGTGTGATCAGATTGTTCGAAATGTACTGCGCAAATGCATCATATTTTTCAGATAATCTTCGTCTTCTAATAGCGTTATGTCTGATGTACTATTATTTTTGCTCTAAGGATTTTCATTGTTATTCGACCTTTAATTCAGCCTTCCTACATGACTTCTTTTAATTTTATCTCTTCATGACCTTTCATATAAGTACGTATGAGAAGTACGTATATGATGGGATAGTTTGAAATGAGTTGCTGAAACACATTAAACGGTTCAGAAAACTTAAGTCTTATTGTTTTGTAGAAGTTTATAAAGGGAACTAATTATTTTAAAGATCATTTTAGCCAAACGATGAAAACATCATGTGCTATATTATCTTAATAATACGTCTGAGGAGTGCATTTAGCACTTGCTTACGGTAGTGTTGCTGAAATCGAGGACGTTTTGACCATTCGTGCATAACGTAAGCTAACAGAGACAACATAAGACATTTGTTTCATTTCATGCTTCCAGACCCTCCCATTTAAGATATTTTAGCAGCTGAGAATTTGATTCTAAGCCAGTTAATCAGTAGTAACGCACAAATTTAGAAATAAGAATTCTTTACAGTGAAATTAAAGGCTCCATAGAATTCATTGATCTTTCTAGGTTTTGCCGATCATCAATTTGTGTTAATTCCCGTTTTTTAGGATCAAGGAGAAGATGATTAATTGGTTTAGTTCACACAGTCTTACCTGTAGCTGAAGCCAAAAACCGAACTATAACATTTCTTTAGCAATGAGTTCAATTTGTGGTTTTTTAGGGATCTACTGATTTAAATTTGGCATTCATCATGGCCCGACATCACTTAGGGGAAAATGAGAATCATGGAATCACTGGATAGCCGTTTCGTCTTAGCATGAGACTCCTCAGCATTGTGCACTCAGGGCTCGAACGCAGAACCTTCAGGTTCTGTGGTTAGCACGTTACCACTGAGCCAATGGGTTGGAATCCAGTGGTCCATATTTCCAACGTCTGTAGACTCATGATATAGCGTGACCATCACTCAATGTCATCTTTGAGTGAGTTTTCAAAAATGTCTTCGGAAACTATTTCATCTTGACAGCTATTTCTGAAGTGAAATCTTTTCATTATCACTACGAGATAACTAAAAAAATTTCAAAATGTCATAAATTTACCTCCGTTGACAAATTTAAACAATACAAGAACAAAGACATATGCAGAATGATAATGATCAACTTTACTGGCAAACTGATGGAGTAGCTATGCGTCCACCACTAGGACTTATCCTAGCTGATATATTCATGTCTCATCTCAAGCGAACAAGTCTGAACTCTACGACCAAGGAAAAGATACATTACTGCAGTATGTCGATGATACTTTCATCGTTTGTGATAATATGAACTGTGAGTCAAAGCTGTTTGACAACTTCAACTAATCTCATCCAACTAATAATTTTGCAATGGAATATGAAAATGAGGACAGATTTAATTTTTGGACCTAAGTATAAGATGGAGATCTCATGGTACAGTTGAGAAAACTATCCAGAGAAAAAACACATGAGTTGTTCAGTACCTTCACTACAATAGCTTCTGTTCTGTCACCTATAAGAGTGGTTTAGTCAACACGCTATTCACTACAATAAAAAGGCTGTGCCCTAAAAATAAACAGGGAGAAGAATTCGGCATCGTTGGGAAGGCTGTTATAGAAAATAAATATCCGAAGAAATTCATCATGAAGCATGGAAAAGAATTTATTGAGAAACCAAAACATCTAAATGTTGAGAATAAACCTGTTTTCCTTCGTCTCGCATTTACAGATGATGAGACATCTGAAAGAATCGATAGAAGAACAAAAACTCCACTGAAGAGGAGCTTCCTTGCTGCCAGACTGATCTCAGTTTATACTATATTATGCTCAATAACACAATCGAAAATAGACAAATACTAATCTCACATAACCTCCAACTCTATATCAATTCACCTATGCTTGTGAAAGCAAATACATAGGACGGACAGAAAGAAGGGCGTCTACTCGATTTTATGAGCATCGTTCGAGAAATATGTATCTGAATGGTAGTAAGGTCTTTAAAAATACAACCGTCAGTTATCTCATGGAAACAGGATATCAAACATGTCTTTCTTGATCGTTCAGCATAGTTAAAAACAAAGAACAACGTGTTGTACGCGGTTAGCAACACCTGTCGCTATCAAACATTTTCAACCCGATCTATGCACTCAGAAAGAGATGGTAATCAAACTTTCTTTACCTTCGAAAATATATAACATTTATGTATGAGTATGCATATTATTATTATAATTACTATTTGTCCCTTGGGTTCCTAGTTGAACATACCGCTTCACTAGCACGTCTCCATTATACACTCTTCTATGAAATCTTTTGAACCTCAATCCACAACTACCCACTAACTCTCATTTCTTCCTCACACCACACTCCCCACGTCAACCTCACCTCACACAACCAACTCGTAGCCTACACATCGGGGTTCCACTCGACCGCCTTGCCTCGCCTGACGACTGATGTCCCCAGTCGACATCCTCAGTGTATGCTCACTCTCATCCATCTCCACTTCATTCCAGTGCATATTTGTTGAGCGAAAACGTTCTCGCTTCGTTGGTTCGTTCTCAGTCAGAGTTCATTGTCAATTATTCTAACTATTCTGGCCATCCTATCCTCAGTAACGAGCCAGTGTAGATGGCAGTTGTTGATGAATATCTGTAGTTTGTTGGAAATCCCTTTCCTAACGTGCTGCCAAGTCTCTCAACCATCACATGGAAGCACTGACTTGACTGACGTTGGTGTTGAAAATCCGGATGTTGTTCAGGCTTTATGCTGAGTGCAGTGTAGTAGATCTCCACACTGGTTTCAGGCTGATCAACGCCTGTCTTGCTGCTCTTCCAATCCTGTCTGGCTGTGACGTCCTCGTCTGTGCCTGTGTCACTTGTAGTTGAAACAGTGCTGCCTTGACTAGGTAGGTGGGAGAGGTTACTTCCTTTAATTTTCTCCCATTGATGGTGATTGGTGTTTGTTGTTGTTGTTGTGGTGGTGGTGGTGTCGTTGGTCGGGTATCAGCATCACCTCTGTCTCCTCTATATTCACTTGAATTCCCATCTTCACTGCTCAGCCTCGCCTCTCCTGTGATCTTGTTAGTTTTCACCTGTAGATGTTCAAGTTTGTGTGGACTGACATTTGACAGAAGTCATCGACGAAATCCAAATCTTCTAGGTTCTTTTCCGCGATCCAGCGAATCTCCTCTCTTCTTGCTCCTCATAGTTGTCTGTTGCATGATCTAGTTCAGGTGACGACGATCAGGAATATCATGGGTGTCTGTAAACAGCCTTGTTTTACTCCTGTCTTCACTTCAAAAGCACCACTGAGCTTCCCTGTGTATGTATATAGTGTTCCCTTGTATTTTGATTTTATCATCTTATTAATTACCTATTGAATATTAATCACCTAACGATTCTCAAGTTTTTCACGTATTTAAGCAACCTATTGACCCTTTAACAGTTCATCTCTTTACACTGATTTTCGTTTCTTGTCTCCACTCTCCACTCCCCGGCTACAGAATTTTCTATCTCATCAAATATAAATAGCCATCGATTTTGACTTAGATATGTAACTATTAATCCTGTGTTTCCTTGACTTGTTACCTTATTGTTAATCCTGGATTTCAAATCTTCATTTATTTCTGCGTGTTTAAACTATGCCATGTTATTATTACTACTAATACTTCATTTCAGTTGTACGCTGTTTGCAGCTGATGAAAAGCCATAAAATAAAATGAGCTCATTTTATTCTCCAAATGTCAGTAACTCTTGTAAAAAAGTAGTCAATTTATCTTGTAATACTTTTTTCAAAACATGCAAAATTTTAATACGGATGCACTTGAAATGAAAGAACAGTTGAGAGATAACTAACCTTGTTAATTCCACATGATGCCATTTAGAATCAGTAACAGCATGTGTAGTCAAAGCATAACGTTGAATACCACTTCCCATGTCGAATGAAAAGTGCAGGTAACTTCCTATTAATTCAAATGCTAAAAAGTCAACACCTTGTTTATTTGAATTGAACAGTAATAGACCATATTCTTGTGATGTTTGAAATGAGAACTGTAGGTTAAATTTATCATAAAGATGGAGAGCTGGGTTATGTAGGTAACAGTCAGACTCCTTAAATGTTATACAGTTTAGTTCAGATATCTTAGCTTGAGCTGTTTTACTTGGCTGCAGTGAATTTGAACTGGCAATATGATTTTGTGTTGACCTACGCAAATGCAATCCAGTTGATTTCTGTCCTTCTTCTGGGTCTCCTTGCTGACGAATGGTGAAGTTACCGTCTGAAATTCACATAGAAATAAGTATCACGGAGTAGAGCCAACTGAAAATGAGCAATATGCTCTAGAAAATAAACAAAACAATAATACAAATCATAAGTGACTACTAAAGTTCAGTATTCATAGAAGACTTGGATTTCGCCGATGACTTCTGTCAAATGTCAGTCCACACAAACTTGAACATCTACAAGTGAAAACTAACAAGATCACAGGAGAGGCGAGGCTGAGCAGTGAAGATGGGAATTCAAGTGAATATAGAGGAGACAGAGGTGATGCTGATACCCGACCAACGACACCACCACCACCAACAACAACAACAAACACCAATCACCATCAATGGGAGAAAATTAAAGGAAGTAACCTCTCCCACCTACCTAGTCAAGGCAGCACTGTTTCAACTACAAGTGACACAGGCACAGACGAGGACGTCACAGCCAGACAGGATTGGAAGAGCAGCAAGACAGGCGTTGATCAGCCTGAAACCAGTGTGGAGATCTACTACACTGCACTCAGCATAAAGCCTGAACAACATCCGGATTTTCAACACCAACGTCAGTCAAGTCAGTGCTTCCATGTGATGGTTGAGAGACTTGGCAGCACGTTAGGAAAGGGATTTCCAACAAACTACAGATATTCATCAACAACTGCCATCTACACTGGCTCGTTACTGAGGATAGGATGGCCAGAATAGTTAGAATAAGTGGCAATGAACTCTGACTGAGAACGAACCAACGAAACGAGAACGTTTTCGCTCAACAAATATGCACTGGAATGAAGTGGAGATGGATGAGAGTGAGCATACACTGAGGATGTCGACTGGGGACATCAGTCGTCAGGCGAGGCAAGGCGGTCGAGTGGAACCCCGATGTGTAGGCTACGAGTTGGTTGTGTGAGGTGAGGTTGACGTGGGGAGTGTGGTGTGAGGAAGAAATGAGAGTTAGTGGGTAGTTGTGGATTGAGGTTCAAAAGATTTCATAGAAGAGAGTGTAATGGAGACGTGCTAGTGAAGCGGTATGTTCAACTAGGAACCCAAGTGACAAATAATAATAATAATACAGCTCAGTGTTTATAATCTTTCACTCAAATATGAAATTATTAATGGGTGAACGTTAGTGGGATATTTGAAATTTTCAAGAACATTTACTTCATCTAGTTTTCGTGTTTGCAGTCATTCTTCAGAAAGGTGTACTTGTAGCCCCAACCGGACCGACGTCCCTTCTTAGACTCAAACTTATGTCAACCAGTATTCCATATGAGCTATTCAAGCCACCGCTGACCTCTTACAGAAGTGAAGTTAATATATTGCTTTAGTCGCTGAACAGTAACCAACTTCATATTTTCTAATACTTAGTGCTGACTGAATTTTACCCATCATTTTGATGGCGAATCTTCTAGCTTAGAGGCCATATTACAAAATAAGGTATTTTTGAGTACTGTAGGATTACTGAGACCAATAAGTTTTGTTCGTAATCTCATCCTATAAATATCAGATTATCAAAATACGTTAAATTAACTGAAATACTACAAAATATCCTGATTTTATTACATTTTTCTAGCTGGATGGTTTATTGGTGAAGTTTTTATTGTCTTTCAAGGCAATATTATTAAGATTAACTTTTTTATGCAGTGAGTTATCAGTATTTCTACAAGAAACATCTAGTAAACTGTATTGACGAACATAAATATAAACTTCAGTTGGCAATCAAACGTTGTAACATTATTTTTCTTGAATAAGCTCTCGTGAACAATTACAGAAATGAGTTGGATTTTAAAAATCCAAAGATCTTTGATAGGAAACATAAAGAACATTATATAACTCCTATGGGCTTGGCATTAAGATCAATCAGCAACCAATATATCTACTGATATAGACGTAATTTGTCGGCTAATAATATGAAGAAATAACAACCATGAGGTCAGAGGGTCAGGTAGGTGAAAAACCTATGAGAAAATATGTACAGTTAGTGACGGATGAACCAAAGTAGACCACTTCCTCATGGCCACTTACTGAGTCAATCAACGAGAAATTCTGATAAATCACTTCATATTGAAGATAGTGTAAATGATTTTTTCCTGCAAGACAAAGAAATATTCACAATTAAACCATTCAGCTTAGATAATGCTATACAACATTAATCATCCACTTGAGATATAGTTATTTCTCACCCCTTCATAATCTAAAATAAAGCGATTTTCCGCCAAAGTGTTCAAGAATGCTGCCTTGAATTAAAAGTCGTTTGTCACTACGCATCAAAGGTTTTAATAGAAAGTTAGAAGAAAGTCCCCAAAAGTAAAAAGGTAGTGGTACCAGTAAAATGATTATGAAGTGAAGGAGAAACGAAGTGATGACCATTAAAATATCTAGAATTTGAATAGGATGACGATATCATGTTTATACATCGATATTGTCAGTTGATTCTTACATCTGGAGTATATCAGAAAAGTCTTTTTGTCTTTCTTATGCATATTTAGCTAGCTTTTAGTGTTTTCAAAGATTAACGGTAATCTTTAACAATTTTGCACCTTGATTCTGTCTCAGTTAACACCGTGTTTCAGAATACACTGTACGCAAATGACCTAAATAGATATTATTATATTAATTCTTTGTCCCTTGGGTTCCTAGTTGAACATACCGCTTCACTAGCACGTCTCCATTACACTCTCTTCTATGAAATCTTTTGAACCTCAATCCACAACTACCCACTAACTCTCATTTCTTCCTCACACCACACTCCCCATGTCACCCTCACCTCACACAACCAACTCGTAGCCTACACATCGGGGTTCCACTCGACCGCCTTGCCTCGCCTGACGACTGATGTCCCCAGTCGACATCCTCAGTGTATGCTCACTCTCATCCATCTCCACTTCATTCCAGTGCATATTTGTTGAGCGAAAACGTTCTTGTTTCGTTGGTTCGTTCTCAGTCAGAGTTCATTGCCACTTATTCTAACTATTCTGGCCATCCTATCCTCAGTAACGAGCCAGTGTAGATGGCAGTTGTTGATGAATATCTGTAGTTTGTTGGAAATCCCTTTCCTAACGTGCTGCCAAGTCTCTCAACCATCACATGGAAGCACTGACTTGACTGACGTTGGTGTTGAAAATCCGGATGTTGTTCAGGCTTTATGCTGAGTGCAGTGTAGTAGATCTCCACACTGGTTTCAGGCTGATCAACGCCTGTCTTGCTGCTCTTCCAATCCTGTCTGGCTGTGACGTCCTCGTCTGTGCCTGTGTCACTTGTAGTTGAAACAGTGCTGCCTTGACTAGGTAGGTGGGAGAGGTTACTTCCTTTAATTTTCTCCCATTGATGGTGATTGGTGTTTGTTGTTGGTGGTGGTGGTGGTGGTGTCGTTGGTCGGGTATCAGCATCACCTCTGTCTCCTCTATATTCACTTGAATTCCCATCTTCATTGCTCAGCCTCGCCTCTTCTGTGAACTTGTTAGTTTTCACTGTAGATCTTCAAGTTTGTGTGGAATGGCATTAGACAGAAGTCATCGACGAAATCCAAATCTTCTAGGTTCTTTTCCGCGATCCAGCGAATCTCCCCTCTTCTTGCTCCTCATAGTTGTCTGTTGCATGATCCAGACCAGTCCACCAGAATTAGGAATATCATGGATGATGTTACCGTCTTATTAAGGGATACCGATTTAAATCCCTTTTATGGAAATGTAGGATTAATTCTGTGACGCAGCATACGTCAGACAACTTTGTAGAACGTCAGTGTAATCTGCTGCAGCAATACTTTGCGCTCAATTGACAGTGAACTACTGTAACCAGTAAATATTAATAGTAGTAGTCCACTTAGCACTTACTTTTGTTCTAATGTGAGTTGTTCTGTGAATTAGATTTTAAACTGGTAAACATTTAACTGTCATTCAACACATCCTCATCAATACACTTAAGCTTCATAATGGTTGTAGACCAGTATTTATAAATTGCTACTTTACCAAAATCTAAAATTATTGGTCAGTCGGTGCATGTGAGGTTGTGGGGTGTATCAAACTGTTTGGATTCTCGCCTATGATTTTCTCGGAGGGTTGTGTTAGCATGTATGAATCAACTTCTTTCTTTTTCTTGTAGTATGCCAAGGTCGCTTTGTTACAACTGGCTGATCTTTTTTGTTTGACTAAAGTGACGACTGTCGGGTTTACTTCAACTGAAAGGATAATATACTACTTCCGGCTGGTTGAACTTTGCTCAAGATGAGCATTCATTTTGTGCTGATCAGTTAAGTGCACTATTTTAATTAACTATATGTATGCCATCTTTATCTAATTGAATAATAATCTCCTTTTTGGTATAGTAAGGGTTTCCTTGCATTTGGATTAGTTTACTCTAGATTTGTTTCGAAAACTCTCGTGTGGTACCTATAGCTTGATGTAGCCACTTATTTCTAATTTCTCCGGTATGACAGTGAAGCGTTTGCAAACCGAAACTTGTGGTCAGACAGCGAATAACTGCCAAAACATCCCTGAGCCACAAGTATTCTCCACAATTTGTATGCCTAACTTTAACACCTAAAGCAACTTACTTGGGTGTGGCTAGCGGAGGAATCCAGAAGGCGCGTGTCCGCCTATTTAGGACCCATCAACTGGATATACCTGCACTCCAGTGAGTGTTTTTATTCCCACTGGGGCTCAAACTTCGTACGCACAACTCTGAACGCCAAAGCGTTTGCCTTTAGGCCACTGCGGCAGAATAGCTATCTCTTGTACAACCGGTTTTAGGTATTACCATTTGTTGATATACTTCTAATTGTTTGTTGTTATACTCAATCAAAATGTTCCACCTCTGTTGGCTTATGAGCTCCTTTACGAATCCCTCGATATTGCCTGAATATTTATTGTGGTAACATGACAGAAGGCGCACCCTGGATCCTTCTGCCAGCCACATAATAATCACAACAAATATGCAGGCAATATAGAGGGATTCGTATAGTAGCCCATTTGCCAACATAGGCCGAACAGTTCGACTCAGTATAATAACGGAGACTTGCAAGTATATCAACAAACAGTTTTAGCGCGTATATAAAATGTCACAATTAGGAACAAAGAACTCTGGCTGACAATGAACCAACCAAAAATCCATCGCCTAAAAACTATGCAGAAGAAAGTGGAGATAGATTGGGCATACATCGAGAATACCATTTGAGGACATCACGCACTAGGCCAGGCGCCGAATGGAACTTAAGTGGGGAACGACGACTTGAGCCTCCGAGGGTGATATGCAGGAGATGGTTTTATGGAAGAAATGAAGGTTGTGGGCATTCTTGGAGCCAGTTTGAAAAGACTAGAGAGGACAGAGTGAAATGGTCACGTGCTACTGAAGCCGTATGTTCCACTAGGAATCCAAAGGACAAATAAATAACTACAATTCGAGTGCCTACACTGTAGCTCATTCTTCATCTTTCGGAGGTCTGGGTCACTTCTCTGAAATTGTTCATCTGTCTATACAATCCAGATTTACAGCACCAATTGTGAATGATGTGTTGGATACCGTTTATGAATATTCAGCTCAGAAGCTTGTGGGGATTTATTGGTTTCAAGGTGTTGTATATCGCGAGCTGACATCATTTGAAGAAACGGCGTAAATATGGCTACAGTGGACAGTACTTTGATAAAGGACTCCTCAGCATCACAGAACTGTGGGACTCTCAAGATCAAGCCGTCAACAAATACGTCTCATGGCGAACATTTAAACTTTGAATTAATGATCAAAATATAAACGGACCACATATTATTTGTCCTCTCAGCTCACAGAATATCGCCACCAACGTAAAACACTATTGGCAAGTATTTTACCTCACACATGAACTTAGTGATCCAGCGGATCATGATTCTTAGTGAGACTTTGGGAAATCTATCTCAAAATATGTCACTAATCCAGTTTGAAGGTTTGTGGGACTGAGTAGTTTCAAGGTAGTTTTTATATAGATTCTTCTTCTTTTTGTCTTGGGTTGCTAGTCGGACATAGGGCTTCACTAGCACGCCTCCATTTCACTCTCTTATCTCCAGTCTTTTCAACATCGCTCCTGACCACAAGCTTTCACTTATTCCTCACATCATCTCTTCCGTGTCAACCTCAGTTGGGACGCCCAACTCATTCTTTCCCCTTTGGATTCCACTTGAGGGGTTGGCATGTCGCATGATGATCTCAATCGACCTTCTCAGTGTATGTCCGATCCATATCCACTTCCTTCTGCTGCATATTTGTTGGGTGAAAGGTTGTTGGTCGGTTGGTTACCAATCATATTTCTTGTTGCTTATTCTAACTATTCTGGTCATCCGATCTTCAGTATAGATTAAGCGTAGGCGGCAGCTGTTGATTAATGTTTGTAGTTTGTTGGAAGTGCTTTACGTGACGTGCCAACTTTTTGAACCATATAGCAGTACTGGCTTGACATTGGCGTTCAAAATCCGGATGTTGTTCTTTGTGCTGAGTGCAGTAGTAAATTACAGTTGGAAGAAAACTCGTCTTTCAATGAATAACTTTATGGAACTGAAAATAATAAGGTAGTAACTGTTTTGAAATAGGCTAACTGAGAGTGCAATAATAGTTTTAAGCTGTATGTTGGCTAATCAAGCGTAAAATTCGATAATACTCTACACTCGAAAGAACAATACTCACTGAACAGTTTATCGGTCATTAGCTAATACTGTCATAGGTTTAAGAGAATGCCATCATTACTTCCTCTACATGAAATAAACCAATGATAATAAACACTAAGGGACAAAGTGGAAACTACAAGACTGAAGTTATAAGTCAAAGCAATTCTGTTATACTGACAGCGAGACCATAAGACAATAAACAAAGAAACAATTGAACAATAGTGTATCTTTCAAATTATTCCTTTGAACTAAAACCACAAATAACCAACGAATAAGGCGCTATTAAGTTAGTCAGTTTTGTTCTTTTAGTCATATTCTAAGAATCAATTGTTTAACACCAGAAATAATCAACACTTTAATGAAACCTACTGATTGTTAGTAGTGACTTATGACTGCTGTCACTGTTTACTGATGTCCCTCTTAATAGAATCAGCCAACGCTTCAATTAAGAAACAGTTAACAGTAAGCCTGTAAAGGTTCACTAGATCATTTTTTTAAACAAATATTCAACTTACTGCAACTTGCATACATTTGCCTTGATTTTAAACACGCTTCAGACATTTCAATGATATTCTTCTCCACATTTACTGAGTTCTTAGATCTCTGCTCATTTGTCTAAGCATTTTAAAAAAATTGAAAGGAAAATAGATGGAATTAAAAACGTGTCAGTTATATACTGTTTAATTTAATGAAGTGTAACGCTTTGCTTTATAATACACGAATGATCTTTCTCACCTCTTGATGCCTGCCTCTCAGAGGTGATGTTATTTTAGGGTACCTAACAGCTGCAAGACCTACCTAGGCAGCATCGTTTCAACTATAGGTGGTGGCACAGAGGAGGATGTCAAAATCAGGATCAGAAAGAGAGCAAGACAGGCCTTCCTGCATTCATTTGAAATCAGTGTGGAGATCTACTGAACTCAGCATAAAGTGTGAACAACATCCGGATTTTCAGCACCAATGTCAAGTCAGTGCTCCTATTTCGTTGAGAGATATGGCACGTCACGAAAAGCAATTCCAATAAACAACAGACATTCATTAACAACCGCCTACGCTCGTTACTGAAGCCCAGATGGCCAGAAAGAATTAGCAACAAGAAACTCTGGCTGACTGGCAACAAACCAACGGAGAGCCTGTTACCCAAGAAATATGCAGAAAACGGTGGAGGTAGATTGGACATACACTGAGAAGGTCGATTGAGAGCATCATGAGACATGCCAACCCCTCAAGTGGAATCCAAAGGGGAAAGAATGAGTTGGGCGTCCCAACTGAGGTTGACGTGGAAGAGATGATGTGAGGATAAATGAAAGCTTGTGGTCAGTTGTGGAGCGATGTTGAAAAGACTGGAGAGAAGAGAGTGGAATGGAGGCGTGCTAGTGAAGCCCTATCTTCGACTAGGAACCCAAGAGAAAAACAACAATAACAGCTGGAAAAGTAATCAATACACAATTTCTCATTACGCTATTGAATAAAAGCAGGTTAGCGGTGGATGAAACCTAAGTTATCAGTTGAGGAGATCGTTGGACAAAAACAAACGGTGCGTTAAGTTAAATGCAGAACTTAGAAATATCAGATAAAGCTCCAAGATATATCCTCTTCCAAAAGCGAAACTTATGAAAAGTGTTTTCACTCTTTACGTTACAGAATAAATCTGCTGATTAGTTGACTTGTACATCGATCATTCTGAACCATATCCAGAAATGTTTAAAGATTGGCTTTATAACTAAGATGCAGAACTATGCTGAATAGTAAAGTTGAAGATAGTGACTGCACGTTTAATGTTTCCTTGATTAAGATCATCTTCACAGATTAAAAAGGAGGAACTGATCAATCAGTTAATCTTTCATCATTTGGATGAAACTCGTGCCAATTAAACATTTGAAAGCCTTCACTGGAACAATAGTAAAGTGTTTTCCATAAAATCTGTTTGATACAACTATTCTGGAGGATATAATCTCATTATGCAAAGAAGAAAATGAAGATAGATGAGTGAAATTTATCTCGAATATTGAAACCTAATTATTACAGACATTTTTCAGATTTCTTCTTGATCAAACAATACAAAAGGTTTGAATAATACTGATAATGTTATGCAGAAATATGCTATACCGAGAGAATGTCTCAGTAGCCACTAAAGACTTACTCTGAACCCTTGAGAAAGACATATTCCAAAAACTGATGAAGTCAACATAGGGAATATTATCTGTAAGAAAGTTATTTATACCCAGAAATAGATTAAAAAGAATCAACCACATCAACCGTGACCACCTTCTGCTACCTTAACATACAGGTAGTAATGACTGAATAAGCTATGTTAGCTAGAATGATTGTTCTTTGAGTTTTTATGATGTTGGAAAACGTCAGTTGAATTGAGGTAAGATTAAAGGTAGTTACCATCATATGTAAATAGCGTATTTATGGTGAGAGTCCAAGGAGCATAGTGGTACTATTGTCTGTATGTCGTATAAAAGTAGGACACAATGGTCTAAACTTATGATAACTCAAAAATTTTCAAGTGACCTTATACACTTTTGTCATCATTGAATTTACTTATAAACATCATGAGAACTTTATTTGGTTGGCTGCAAATGTTTTCTGAATTTGTCTGTTTATAATTCTGAATCATTTACTTTTTCTACAGCATAATGAAACGATTCAGGTTGGCGGACTGACATTCCAGGTCTCTTCTAATCATGCATTAAGTCAAGTTATGGAGCTCTCAGTGTATGAATACATTATTTGGTTGACTTGAAAGTCGATACTCTTGCATTTCCACATACTAATAAAATCGTAAAATTGATTTGAGTTGGTGGTTGACGAAATCTCCAGTTGTACACAAAAAAGGCTGTTGGCATTCGTAAACATATAATTCAGTCAGAACTCATGACTAGATTACATCAAATAAGTTGTTTTTCAGTGACCAATCAACGTATGTACTCTGACCCTTCAGAGGTCTATTCTGCCCCGAAGAGCCCAGCTGCAACGTCGTTGACTGAAACACTAGGTAATATATGTTTGAATTATAGGTTGGATATTAATTCCATCAAGGCAGTAGACACACTATGCTGACGAGTGGCAAGAAGCACGAAACCAGGGCTTATGGCAGATAGCTTTCAATAAACTAATAAACTTAGATTACCCATATTTCATGCTACGTCTTCTCTTATCCACTGAGGGCTGAGCATAAAACAGTTCACTATCTCCCTACCATATTCCTATGAATCTTTGTCCCACAGTGTGGAAGTTATCAGCAGGCTTCACTTTTTCTGCCAACGTAAATTTCGTAAATCTGCATATGATTCTTTAAATCACGGTTTGAAAAGTATAGTGGTTGGGCATAATTTTTGGTTAGACTACGAATCTTCATCGAACTAAGTAGCAATAATAAGAAGTAAGCAGCCCTAATTACAATCCGTATCAATTTGCGAATTTGGCTGGATCATATCCAAGTAAAAAAGAAGGTAAATGCAGTCAAAATGAACCCTGCAGAGATTTGTAAGCTTCCAGGTTAAGGTCCATGAGATACCTAAAACCAATTTTTGGAAAATGCACATAGTACACATCGAAAGTGACTGCAGGAGTACAGATACATCTAAGCATTTTGGTCATCGCAGACTTTATTGCAAGTTTCAATTTCGCTTCATCCTACCATTTTCTTTTCGCATAAAAGCTCAATGATCTTCGAATCCTTTTTGTTATTCCTCTCTCTGGATCATGCAACAGACAACTGTGAACAGCAAGAAGAGGGGAATACGGTGGCTTCACCGATGAAAAGACCACACAAGAGGATTTCGATTTCATTGATGATGATGATTGTTGTGAAATGACTTGTCACACAAACTTGAAGATCCATAGGCGAAAACTAATAAGTTGGCAGAAATGGTGAGAGGAGGCAGTGAAGGAAGACAGGACTTCCTTCAGGTGAACATGGAGAAGACAGAGGTGATGAAGATACCCAACCAACAACAGCAAGTACCAATCACTATCAGTGGCAAGAATTTCAAGGAAGTTGTCTCTTTTACCTACTTAGGCAAGATAGCATCGTTTCAACTACAGGCGCCACAGGCACAGATGACGATGTCAAAACAGGATCAGAAAGACAGCAAGACAGGCCATCCTGCATTCATTTGAAATCTGTGTGGAGATCTACTGCACTCAGCATAAAGCGTCAACAACATCCACATTTTCAACACTAATGTTAGTCAAGTGAGTCAGTGTTTCCATGTGATGCTTGAGAGACTTGATAGCGAGTTACGAAAAGCATTTCCAACAAACTCCAAACACACAGCATCAACACCTGCCGCCTTTGCTTGCTCACTCGATACTGATGATGACAATCAGATGACCAGAATAATGTAATAAGCAATGAGGAACTTTGTCTGGAAACGCACCAACCAAGAACCTATTGCCCAACAAATATGCATGAGAGAGTGGAGATGGATGGGATTAGATTGGACATAGTGTGAGAAGACAGTTTGAGGTCATCATGCATCATGCATCAGGTCAGGCCAGGCCGTTGAGTGGAACCTGAATGGGAAATACGACTTATGCGTCCGATGCGAGTGTGACATGGAGGAGATTGTGTGAGGAAGAAATGAAAGGTTGTGCGCAGTGGTGGAGCCAGGCTGTAAAGACTGGAGAGAAGAGAGTGAAATGGTGATGTGCTATTGAAGCCTTATGTTCCACTAGGAACCTAAGGAACAAATAATAATAAATGAATGAAGGTCCTCAATATCAACTAACGTCTAGTGAGCAACTTCAACTAAACATGAAGCATTTCAAAAATATAGAATGATCACTCGGGATTCGATTTTAAAATTCAATCATGTTCCATATAAGTCTAGAGGGAAAAGCTGTAGATAGCCAAATTGATGGAATGAGACCAACCCAAAGTGGGAAGTCAAGATACAAAGAAGTATAACCGAATTGAGGCTGAGCTGATCAATTCGTCACAAATTCTCGTCAGAAACGAATTATGGTAATGTTGGATAGCAGCTAACAGATAAATCTAGGAAGTAAGTCTCTTCCTATTTGAGATTATTGAGTTTGATATACCTGCTGCATAGTGAGTGATGTTGTCCCCACTGAGACTCGAACACAGTACCCATCGCTTTGCACCTCAAAGCGCTAACCACTTGGTACACTGGGGTATGAGATCCACCTCTTGTTCAACGGGTATAACTTGTGTGTTATTGCTTGTAATTACTAATTGCTGATTAGATTGAATTATTTAGTCTCTGTTGGCGTATGGGTTACTGGGTGGGTTCGCATCTTAGTGAGGAAAACATTACTCACTGGGCGGTAGGTACATTCAAACAACAAGTCCCAAATAAGACGAAATGTGAGTCTTGGATTGCACTACTAGCCGCTATCCAGCAATGGGATAAAATCGAAACGACAGGCAATATCGAGGCATTTGCACGGGAGCTTATAAACCAATGAATGTGACTGACAACCTCAGTAACCAACAAATAACAGGTTAACCACAATTCTCACATAAAGTCTAGTCACAAATACTGCATTTAGCTTAAAATTACCGAATCAATTTTTTTTGAGCCACACTTGTATTTCCAGAAGAATAAAACTGTGGTATCATCTCTTTCTCAATGCTCATTAAATCCAGTACTATCTCCCTACTCACACCTTTCTACTTAGTAGTTCTTGTAATTTACTGACACTTGTAATTGTTCGTTATGCTGAATAGAATTTATCGTTGTCGATTGACAGAGAAGCTGTTATGAGACTCCCTGATTCTGTCTAGATAGTTAATGTTTAATCGTTTACTTGGTAGTGGTAGCAAAGAACATGCGTTTCCTCTCACTTGAGACTCATCAGCTGGATGCATCTACACTCCAGTGACTAATGATTTTCCCTCTGAGACTCAAATCTAGCATTTAACGCTTATTTTTTCTTATATTTACCCTAACATTAAAAAAGTTCATGTTATTAGTCATGTTAGAAAGGTCATTGTGGTAACATCTTGAAAATTATTACAACTAATGCAGACCAAAGGATGCAGCAACCAAGGAAGACAAACCGAATATCATTTACAAAATCAGTTGCAATAACTGCAGTCAACACTATACTGGACAAAGTGGTCGCCCTCTTCACCTTCGTCATTTACATAAACACCAATCGGCTGTTAAACCCACGAAATTTTATCAATCATTTCAATGCACGTGGATACTCATGAACATGAATCCAATTTCCACAATGTAGAAATTTTGGACAGAGGCGAGAAACAAAAAAATCAGAGAATTCTTAGAAGCTTGGCATTCAGATAAGTCAGCATTCAACACATGTATAGACATAGACCCTATCTATTAACCATTAAGAAAAATGATAAATGACAGTAGGGTCAGAGGTCAAGCAGAGAAACAGCCAACAGGAAAGTCTATACAATCAATGACACAACAAACAAAGGAGACAACCAATCACAAACCACATCGTCAGAGCAAACTACTAAATCACTCATGGAAAGATCAGGTCACTTCATACTGAAGTTAGTGCTGATGATGTCGTTGTCTAGAAAGACGATGGAAGCTTCACGATTAAACAATCCAGCTCAGAGAACACAATACAACCAAAACTATCCACCTGAGCTACAAATATTCTCTACTATTAATGCACATTAGCTTCTCTTTTGTTATATACTACCTTATTTTGTGTTGCGTAATATGCTAACCAAACGCACACTAGGACTGTGAGCTATTCATGTATATCAAACGTATCCCATATGTATAATTCTCTTTAATATTATGTAATACTTTTCAGTTCACATATGATTTGACAGAAACTACCCCCGCAACAAACACATAATCCTTCGAATTTACTTCACTTATCATTTGTAATTTAAGATACTTGTGTGACATTTCGCTCGTTTTGATTTCAAATGCAGAAACTTGGAGAAATTCATTGGATGCAATTCACATCAACCAAATTGACTTCCTGAAAAGAGATCACAATAGTCGCCGTACCTAAGTTTAAGACTCTAAGTGAACGTACTAAATACCATCCGACTAAAGTTACCTCTCCTTTCTTAAAAATAATAGAGAATCTAACAATACCTGTGCTGTAGCCCTCACTGAGGGCCTTTGGAGATTCTGACGAAACTGAATATAAAAGCAGGAGAAGCACTTTGGATGATACCACTATCTTAGATCACAATATTGATTATAGTCCTGAGAAAAATGCCAAGTATTTCAAGCATACCATTTTCGACTACACTTCGGCATTTCATTCTGTCCCAACATCTCTTTTGCTGAACAAAATAACAAGGACAAATACTGAGTCCTGGATAACCAACTGGCTGCATTCCTATTTCTCTGGAAGGAAACAACATACTGTTCATAGAGGGAAGCACTCCATCTCATTGCTTAACGTGACTGGCGTTCCACAAAAAGCTATCCCTGTCTCTTCTCTTTCTTTCTGTATAACTTACCACACGTAGCTGGTAACAATTACCTTAAATATCCTGATGAACTAACAGTTTCAATACCTATCTCCACTTTAGCACATTACTCACAACTGAATGATTATCTATATGGAGGACGGTCCTCTCTCAATGGCCTTATGCTCACTTCTTCAAAAGGTCGGACCACAAACATTAGTCTTAGACGTCAACATAACTTATGTAAACTGCTTTGTTCTCTTGATTCCCGTTCTATTAGTAGTTGTGCATAAAAAGAATGTTACAAGTGTCATTTATCTTGGTGTGTGTTTTTCTTCCAACCTTTCCTGGTTCTTCCATATCTTACTGATTTCAACTTAATGTAATGTACTAGGAAGTTATCAGAATGTGATATAACTCAACTTCTCCTCTTGTATTTTATAAACGCCTGCATCTTGCCTATTCTCCCCTATTATTCTCCTTCATTCTTACCAGGATAACTGAAAAAATACTATGTTATATTGTATAGAACTTCAAACATTGTCAACACAACTAGTGGTGTACACACAAATCTTCTAGTTAACACTGTTCTCCACAAACACTTTAAGTCATGTAAACATCTGGCAGCAGTTACTTTATCACATCACCAACATACACTACACTCATACCTCCCTGCGTATCAGTCATATGGAAAGATGAGGAGCAAGTAAATAAGACTCTATGCAACTACTACAAAATATAAAATCTCTAGGATATCACATTAGCTCGACTGCTGTGTGATGAAGAAAGTATTAGAAATGAAGTAACCAACCAACTTCTGTTTTTCAAAGCAAACTAATTGATTGATGATGAGCATGTTATTATTTAACGTATTATGAATGTGATTGCCAATGTGATTGTTTACCTAAATTGACTGTACATTTTGAAGACAGTTGTAGATCGAGTAAAATATTCTCATCTTTTCTTCATATAATTTCTATTTATGTTCATTTTGTTTTGTATACATATACACTGTCTCTATCCAACTGATATAGATTTTGGACGTAATTGATCGGATCTGATTATTTTTACTTTGAAACTTTGTAATAATTGATGATGGTATTGTGTCTCAGATAATTGATTGAGGAAGTTTCATCACTGGGTGTCGTAGTATTTCCAAACACTAAATTCGTTACGAAGTTAGACAACACCGAATCATCGTTTTCTTCACGATAAAATACAAATCGTCTCGGTCGTTTCCAGAGCTCCCTGTAAATAGTATCTTTATACTGAAGTATTCTAGGGAATAACAACAGTAACCTGTTACTGTTGACATTGATAAAGAAATTTAGTTAGTGAGATGAGTAATTGCTTTAGACGAACAGTATTCAGACAGTCTATCTGAACTATTGACTCTGACTGGTGTTCATATCGTAGGTTATGAGAAACTTATGGAGGAAATTTATGTGAATTGTCAGCTTCGACTATGTGTTTTGTTTATAAAATGTTTGGTATTACAACCCACCTTCCCAACAGAATATCCCATTTTCAACGTCAGTATTGAATGTAGACAAATAAACTAAAGTTTCGAATGTACTACAAAAGATTTAAGATTGTTGAGTACTCACTAACAGATTACTGAAGGATTTCACTGAAGCTAAGATAAACGAGTATAGCTTAAGGTTAAATAAAAATATTTTGATCCTGAAATGATGATACTAACAACCATATAACAAAAATAAGAACCTCAAAATGACTTACTCGTAATGGATATATCATATTTTCTTGTATCTTCGTACTCAATACAATCTGACTGATAACAATAAGAAAAAGAATCATATCATATCTATACTGGAGACATAATAGATCATGATGATATGCATATGGTCTAGATATGAGATAAACTGAAGCCAAGAAAAGCAGGACAACGCCATTATAAGGAACACTAGTTTGCTTTTATTGGTTCTATGATAGATCTAAGAAGATGTGAGTAAATAAAATAAAAAAGACGAAACATTCATTAGTGATTTAAGAACCTGAAGATAAACATTACATCAAAAATTATTACCAACGTTGAAAAAAACATCGATAATATATACGAATCAAGATCTGTATTTTATACTACGTCTGTCTATTCATAGGATCTAATCTCTGGGGGATGAACTGCTTACAGGAATCTTCAGGTTGCATGACTAGCATGTTGCCATTTAGCCACTGGTTCGTAATGCAGAAGTTTACATTTTCTTACTTCTGTCAGCTCTCAGTATAGTTCGATCTTCACTCTATCACACTACTGAGTACCTGTCTTCATATCCAACTTGGTTTGCCTAACCAACACGACTTGTCATTCAAACTTTTGGATATCTCATCTAGAAGTATATCAAGGTGGTTTCATCACTGACTGACATCAGTTGGGTAACCATTAGAAACCTGAGAAGACGAGATGGCTATTTCGACCTTGTACGGAACTCCTCGGTGGTGTGTACTCACCATCTCGCCATTTCATTTCAAAACTCCCATAAGTAACTGCATGGTTCATATTAAGTGCACTTTTATGGTGGTCTTGAAGCTCATGACAGCATTTCCTAAGACAATAATGTGGCAGAATATTTCCAACTCAAGCATAAAAAATGAATATGGTTGTCAATGTATAATGCAAAATAATGAAAATTTTCTTAGCTATTCTCAAGCATTTATGGCTCATACGATAAATACATAAAACTGTTAGAAGCATAAACGCTCATATTCTACGTGTAATAATATAAATTGGCACACAAAAACACTGTCCAATGGTTGTTGATTTTTCTGTGGCGTCAGAAAAGGCTTTGCTTATAAACTGAACAGCATATGTAGCTAAACTTTTGACTACATATTTAGATTACATAAATGCAACATTAGTATTGTCGAGCACAATGAATATCAGTATCAGCACTCCAAATAAGAATTCCATTGAAATTACACTACCACATAAGATATGCTTTACTGGACTTACCTTCTGGGTATACAAGTATTTTTTTCACTTGATTTTAAAGTTGTTTATGTCCCTACAACTGTGTGTCACTAATCTTTGAAAGCCACTCTTCCCCCATCCAGAAAAACTATTTCTATTCAATGGGACCAGAGAAATGTATGCCATTTATTGATGCCAATAATGTGGAATACCAAAACTGCACGCAGTAAGTAAATACTTAATATATGACGGCACTGAAATCCCTTATAACCGAAAATCTCAGTCATAATGGGTTTCAAGTTACTACTCAACACAACAGATATTTCAACAAAAAGCCCTAAATTGAACAGTAGTTTAGGGTTGTGTGGTTCCGCTTTATTGAAGCAACGAAATTCAGTACTTCAATCTAAACTCTATGATTATCATAGGAGAAAAACATAGGGACTGTGATAAATGGTAATTCCATTTTATATTAGTGATGGATAGTGCCTAGCAATGTAATTCAGGATGTTCATTTTGTCCTATTTGGGACTCGTCAGCAGCAAGTATTTGCCTCCCAGTTAATGATGTTGTTCCCACTGGGATTCGAACTTGAAGCCGATCACTTCAAACGCCAAAGTATTATCCACTAGACCAACGTGCCACGATAGCCACTTCTTGTGCGACGCGTATAGTTTTAAATTTTTTGTTTGTATCAGCCCGTCATTGATTGGAGCAAACTGATCGGTCTCCATTTGCATATGGGCTACTGTGTGGATGCTTTGACACTGGTCGTGTTTTAATTGAATATTAATGACGGATGGCAGCTAGTAGTGGAATCCAGGACGCCAGTTTTGTCCTGTTTGAGACTCATTAGCTCCTTATTGACGTGAATGTGGATAACAGATTATGTCCAAAACGTTGTCAATTAAATAATCCTGTTTCAGTGTGTAACAATTCGATCTACAGACTAAAATGAAACTAAACGTTATCACTGCAATTGAAAAAGATCTAAACAGCACTCTTGAAAAGCTTCCATTCACTGAATCAAGGATCAGTGAATACTAAAATGGAAGTCAATCAACTTTTGTAGTTAGTCTTCATTAAGTTAGGAAATACTTCTCAAGAATTACGCCTCTCCTAGCATTTCCTGAAAATGAAAAACAAATATTTTACAAACTTTTACTCATATAGTATTTTTGTGGTTGAAATGATGATACTTGAATTTATGTTTTCGCTTAGTACAATTATTTCCTGTGTTTTGTTCACTTCTGATACTTAGTTTTTTTCTGAAATGGTTGGCTTATATTATTTCATCCTGAAACTTAAGTGATTTATGAGCCTAGGCCAGCGTTACCATTCAAATATCACATACCAGCCACAGAGTAAACAGATGAACAGTTTGAAACTTCCGACTTTTGATTCATATCTCATAAGTCAAAAATTTTTCATCTTTCATAGGAATACGATTTTCAGGTGTATTTTTATTCCATACTAACACCTCAATGATAACAATTTATTCGGAAAAAATAATTGGTTTCATATGATGTTTTATTATAAGAGTTTTTTTAACCTGATATTAATAAAGAACTGAGAATATTTGACAAAACAGTTTCCATAAAGTGAATGGATCCTTTTTGAGTAAGATTGGTACTTCAGTTGTATCCACCTTCCTTTAGGCAAAGGGAATCAGAAAGCGTTTAAACCTAGTCTTGAGCATCTTCAATTACCTCAAGCAAACTGGATGACAATAATCTGTTCATAACTGCATTGTAAAAAGGCACCATTCAACGGGTTAGATATCATGAAAGGGAATCGCGACTTCTAATAAATGATCCACTTTGAAACACAAAATATGGCGCTGAATCCACTAGATAAGGCTAATTTCTTTTTCAAAGTACGTATGTCTATTTTAAGATCTAAGTTTTCTGTTCATTTTATATGGATAAAATATATTTGATTTATGCTATAATCGACTGTCAGACAATTATCTGTTGTATTCCATGTCATGATTTGTGATCTGAAATGTTATGAGTGGTAAGAAGATGTAATCTGAATGCGATAGACTGAATAACTCTAGCTCATAAAAATAGGTCCTCAGTAAAACTCAGTTGTATCGAATCAAAACTGACTTGTGAAATATCCCCAAATTTTATTCTCTAAGTTATAATCTCATCATTTTTTAACTTATAATTTGTTAGTCAAAATGAATACCCTAAAATCTAAAAAAAATCTCGACACCGGAATGATTTCGAAAAGCAAAGAAACGTTTCTAGTGGTTTGTAAGACCTTTTCCGATCGATCTTTCAATTCGGAACTTCTGAAGTGGATGAAGGAAATGTTAAGTTATAATATATCAAATGTAATTACATCATGCATAACTTATGGGTCATGATAAACATTATTTGGTCGCTTACGCTCATATTAGCTAAATAGTGAAATTATATAATCTTTTTCAGATACCAGTTAAAACCATCCGATTTTATGCAGACTGTCATTACTGAGATAAAATAAAGATAAGAAAATATGTTGTCTGGCATTAACCAATTATTCACACTGAAAAACATACAATGCAGTAAAAGTGTTTTCGGTACAACTTTAATTATTATTGTTATACACCGTAGACTGACATCATTTGGAGAAACAAAGGAAACCTGGGAGCAGTGGACAGATGTTTCGTCCTAGTATGGGACTCCTCCGCAGTGCACACCCTCGACCCCTCGACTTTCAGGTTCCTTGACCAGCACATTACCACTGAGCCACTGGGCCAGAACATTTCTAAATCCACACAATTCCCTCATAACCCAAAGTAATTTGAATAGATAAAATTTAAGATTTTATGCAAAGTAGCTTGTAATTCAAAGAATGAAATTTATATACTAAGATTTTTTTCAAGACAGTGTTCATCACATCTCTGAAAGAACAACTGAAAACGTGGAAACAATAGACAGACGGCTCATTTTAGTATGTGGTTCCTCAGAAGTGTGCACCGGCAACACCACCGGTGACTGAGCTCACGATTTCCACGTTTCATGGAGAATGAGCTATTATTCAACCACTGCATCTGCGGCTAATGGTCCTCAATTTCCAGCTTTAGTTTACAATATAATGCAATTATAACTGAATGCTATCGGTTGGCATTTGTCCTTACAACAAGCTGAGCCCTAAAAGTCATATGTGCTAGTACGCTTACTTTCATACTGAAATGACGCTTTTGAGGAAAATAATTATTTTTTTTAAGGCAAATTGATATGGTCCTAACTGTATTCTTGCTGCAAGTTTTCAAACAGTTCAGGTTGACAAAAATAATCAAAAGAAGTTTCTTCTCTGTCCCTAAGAAAGATATTTTCATCAAGCTACCACACACTGGCTATAATAGTAACTTGATAATCAAACAGAGACTTAACGCTACCACAAAGAAAACATATTATACAGCTAAGGTTCAGATAATTAGGAATTCAAAGCCTATATAAGCATCAAATTCCTTGGGGCACTGGAGAAGGACGAAGTCACATCGCACTGTATATACCACCTTAAATATACGTGTGGTCGGTCACATATACATATGGAGGAGTCATCAGTCATTGAAAATAAGGGCCACAAAATATATTTCAAAGTGGCTTCAGAAGCAGATAGATTCACCTGACCCAATCAGTGCTAGAAACAAAAGTTCGAACTCCTTAGTAGATAAACATATTATTGAAACGGACATAAAGTGGATATACAAACGTTATTTACATCCACCTATATGACTTTTCGGGAAAGTATTTTCAAGTTTATTGGTGGATTAGCTATCAGAAGGTTTAAGTCACCTATATGCGTTCAAAAAACAATTTTCGTCACATTAAACCCTCCTTCGTAAATTCGACCTTGAACCCAAGGTTATTGTATCATAAAAAAGATTTTGTTGTTGCTGCTTAGTTGATTTTCATTGTTATTTTGACCCTCATAATAGACCTCTCATTTGACCGATAATTATTTTACTACCCTTTAACTCTGTAGTTTTTCAAATCAGTCGAAGTAACACTGAAAACCTGGGACTATTGAAAAGTTGTTTCCTTTTAGGATAAGACTCCTCAACACTGTGCAATCAGAGCCCCGATAAGTATAAAATTAACGACCTTCAGGATTAGAGATGAATGCATAAACATTCAACCAGTGGATCACAATCCAGTGATGGACATACTACTAGTCTTGTCTATTTCCCAGTGTAGAAAAATGACCGTCATATATTACTGACAACTGTTTCTCTTCACACTGACCTTGATTGACCGCGCAAGTTACAGCTACTCATAAAAATCCATCTCAAAGCCTATCACCAGTAAACACTAGACGGGAATTCGGTTTATAGGTTTGTGGGGTTGGCAAGTTTCAAGGTATTATTCTATCAACCGTCAAATTAGTGATACATTGAAATTGATTCTCCAAGGATCTGATGAAAATCTGCAACTTGTGCTATCAAAAACGTTGTGTAAGGACAAGTAACCGCAGAAGGCATTTAATAGTGGTCTCGCTATGTTAGGGATTGATAAAAGTAAGAGAATTAGTACCAGTAAATTCCAATTCATCATTTGGGCGATAACATGTCCCCCAGAATCTGATAGTCAAGGGTTCGATCACTGATAATATCATAGGTGCACATGACACATAAGTTCTATATAAGAACAAAGCATCTATCCGACGCCTTAAAGCTTTGAATAATTATCCAAATTATGTTAGGTTGCGATGAATACTACCATAAAATCTATCAATCACTACAAAATTCTCGGGCAGAACACTAAAAGAACACAAGTAGCCTCCGAGCTCAATTAAATTGGTACGTGAAAAAAAGTACAGTAATCAACAATATGATAGTCATGTTTTTTTACCATTTTGCCACTTTATAGAAATAACTTTGATAAGTGTCAACTGTAATGAGATCTCTAAGAACATACATTTTTTTGTTATTGGCCTTTACGTTCATATGCCTCATTACAAATAGGCAGGAAGGTTGACCCTGTCTTAGAATACAGAAGATCGAGCCAAAATGGCTAGTTGAAAACTCCTCCAACTTCAATTCCGTAATTCTTCATAAACGTCAGACTTTAAAAATGGTGGTAAAAACTTAAGGTATAAACAGATAAATGAAATAACAGCCATGAATTAGGAAATTCATCATTTTCTTGAAGAGATGAATCCCATGGATAAAATTTAAACTTTGATCACTGGGATTAAATAATGAGAATTGCAGTAGTTTATTCAACAATATCATGTTAATGTGAGAAATAAGAAATCATGTGAAGTGTTCATCATAACTAATCAGTCATCTCTTATTACTAAAGTTATCGACTCTCTAAATTAACAGGATCTTTCCAGCTCCTCAAAGTATAAAGTTACTTTTCTGATGCAAAACAGAGTTAGAGTCCATCAATTACTGTCGCAAGAAGGTTTTATACACCTAGTTCTTCTTCTCTTGTATAAAAACTCATCAACATTTAAACTTGTCAAGATTCTATTTCGATGTCTGGATATGTTTAAATCACTCAACAAACAATGGTAAGATTTATTAATTTTTGTGAAGAAATCGAAAAGTAACCATAATCAGCTATGAAATATTCAAATAGTAATCTTCATGAAATTAAGCGCACTACTGACCAAAAATTGGTTTTCTTTAGTACCTTCAAAAACTATTGCTTCCCTTTTACATTGAGTCACTTAGTTCAAACTTCACTATTTTGTCTTAACTACTAATGTTGGAGACCATAGGATCAGAAATTCGACCTGATAGAGTTGAATAGTTTGATCATTGATCAAGTAGATTAGAAACTGGTATTCATCACGGACTGGCATAATTTGTAGGAACATTAGGCACCTGAGAGCACTGCACATCTTTATTATCTTAGTATGAGACGACTCAAAAGTGCGCACCCATGACCTCACACCTCAGAGATCCAACCTTGTACCTTCAGGTTCCTCAGCCAGTACGTTACCATCAAACTACGGAGTCAGAATCCAGTGGTCTACATCTCCAACCTCTGTTAGTCCATAAGGTTGTATGACCATAATACAATGCCATTATTGAGTATTTGCCGTCATGTCCACTAGGTTCGCACCACCAGTCACGACTTCTGAATAGAACACCAGAAATTGCCCCTCAAAGCTAGTCACCAAGGAGTACTAGGTGAATTCAATTTAAGGGTTTGTGGGGGTACAGTGATTTTTCAGATTGGTATTCATCAATAGCTGACATCAGTTGAAGAAACACTGCGAACCGGAGTTCTCCCATGTTTCTAATGTTCCTCCAGCTGATGTCAGTCAGTGATGAATACCAACTTGAAAAATCACTAAATCTCCACAAACCTCAGGGAATTAAATAGATTAGGAAGGAAATACATTAGTAAAATCCGAGTGAGATGGAAAAGAAATTTATGACGTTTCATAATCTTATGAAAGTCTCTTCTTCAGAGAATAAAATCTAGACAAGTTATTACATGCTTAAATACTAAATAGAGACAAATCAGATCATGTTGTTCATACATGATAATAATATAGACATAAATGTCATCGACATCAGATATCAATCTGTGAGTTCAAGTTGAAGATATGAATGTGTGTGCATATATGAATGGATATGAATATGTGGTAGAAATACTATAGATGAAGGATTCAGTTTGTTTGTGTATATATACTTTAGTCTTTATGATCGTGTGTAACGCATCATTTCAGAGATACACTGTCCAAGTTGGTTGAGTACTTAGACTTTTCTTTCTTTCTTTTGAGTACATTTCGATTCAACATGATGTAGAATGCTTCAACCATCCATCTTTCATTATAGTTTGTAATTTCTGTTTTGAATACTTTGAATATTTTCAATATCAATTTCGTGACTATGGTAGATGACATGAGATCAGTAATTGACGATTTCATTTGTAAATTCACCAGTTCCACAGGATTATTAGGTGGCCGTTCTGTTTAACTTGCATGTACTATAACAAGAATGAGGGTCTCTCGGGATGGTTCCACAATATAATAAGCATCACAATCGACACAGACAAGTCTCTAGACAAGATGCTGCGTGGGAGTGAAAGGAATTCAATCTTTCAGTGGACTAGTGCATTCCTAGCAGTATTGGTTGTCATGTAGAAGGTTCTAATTCAATGTTTATTTCTTTATTGAATAGTCATTTTCACTGTATTCTCTTTCTTCAAGCTTAATGAGGCATACCTAATATTCTGTCATGTAGTTTCAGGACGACGTTTCGTCTCGAAATTGGTGTATGCATTCCTAATAAGTATATCAAAAATCAGTGATAAATTGTAAAGTGGAAACCTGGATTATCTTTTCCGCGAACTACTTGTCATATCTCTATGATTACTGATGAATTAGCCTTAACAAATTTCGTAATCTCTTTCCTCTTATTGTCTCTTTAAATCATTAGTACCGGTGTTTCTTGTTTGACTAACTTTCCTCTTACTTTCTTCTCTGTGTTCAGCGTTAGTGCATGTTGGCTGAAAATTGCTCAGTATTGTATTCATCCATTAAACTTAATCTTACCTATGTGCAACAGATGATATCTTCAGGAACAGATGGTCTTAGGTCAAGAAAGCTGAGTTTGGGTTCAAATTTCGTCTCATATTTGATTGGATGCAAAAATCTCGAAAATTGTTGAAACTGTTTTTGATGACATTAGAATTTGATGGTTACAATGAGCAGTTTAGCATTTGTGGAAAAAGACTCCCTAAAGTGTATACATGAGTAGTGTATGGCACAACATCAGGCATCTTCGGAAATGAGAACAGTTGACTGGTGGAAATATTTGAGCGAAAAATACACACGTCAGGTAAAAGTATCGAAAGCACGATATACCAGGTTGCTGAATTATGAAAATGTATACAAACCTAACTATATGACTCTATATTTTTACGGTCACTAAGTATAATTTCTGTTCATGAATTCACCTGTGTTTATTTAAAAATAAAGTGAAGGATTTCCTCGGAAATCAATAACTAATCATTCCAGGAATAAAGTTTATCTCTGGAGAATAATGATTGGTTCTCACTTTACAATCTGTTATTGAGTTATAAATAACATGAAATCGCGTTACATTTTGGTGCATTTCAGTAAAATACTTCAATCTGTGTTACAGATACAACCTATAGTTTCACTTTTACAGGTGATTTTTTGCACTTGAGGTTAAACAATTCACCTAATAGTTTAACAGTGTTAGGAGGGTGAGTGAACATACACCTAAATAGCTTGAAAAATAATTTAATAAAAACTTTGATAAGTGCAGATACAAAGACACCATTTAAGATATTACGTAGGAACAGTGAAGGGTGCATACCAAAATTAACCGAAGAGTTAGAAGCGACCTTAAAAGGCTATCCTGAAAACTGCCAAAATAACCATTCAGGTTACATTATTTTGGCTGAAAAGACAATTTTTCAGTAGGTAGAGAAAAGTGATTGATTGTTTCGTCAGTTGCTAGAGTGACTTGTAATGTCACTCAGCGTCAGCTATTCATAAATTTAAGTATCACTGTGTGTGCAAAAGTAATTTTTTATTTCACATAAGTCATCTTAGTAATCCTTATCTGATTATATTCCCTTGCAGCCTAGTTACTCGAGCATTGGACCTGAAACCTGGTAGTCGCTTGTTCGAATCCGGCCGTGGTCAGAAATTGTCATTTCACCTTCAATCATCACGCAGTATCAATAAAATGGGATGGTTTGAAATGTTCTACGCAAATGCATTACATTTTTTAAATAATCTCCGTCTTTCAATAATGCCATGGAAATTGACCGAAAGGATTAATTGTTTCAATACTACAGATGTAAATAGCGTTGATTAAGAAGTAACTTGGCAGCTAATTCAACAATACAGTTTTACTGCCACAAAACTTTATCAACCTGATTCAACAGCTATATGCCTTATGATGGCGCAACATGCCAAGTGATTCACAATGCAAAGCTCAGTGATGCCTTCGAAGTGAGGACAGGAGTAAGACAAGGTTGCCACCTAATATCACCCATCATATTCCTGATTGTGGTCGACTCGACTGCATCATGCAACAGACAACTGTGAATAACAAGAAGAGGGGAATACGCTGGCTGCACTGATGAAAAGACCACACAAGAGGATTTCGATTTCATTGATGATGATGATTGTTGTGAAATGTCTTGTCACACAAACTTGAAGATCCACAGGCGAAAACTAACAAGTTGACAGAAGAGGTGAGAGGAGACAGTGAAGGAAGACAGGACTTCCTTCAGGTGAACACGGAGAAGACAGAGGTGATGAAGATACCCAACCAACAACAGCAAGTACCAATCACTATCAGTGGTAAGAATTTCAAGGAAGTTATCTCTTCCACCTACCTACAGGCGGCGGTGGAGGCACAGAGAGGATGTCAAAACCGGGGCCCTCCTGCATTCATTTGAAATCTGTGTGGAGATCTACTCCTCTGCACTCCACTCCACTCAACTAAGCATAAAGCATGAACAACATCCACATTTTCAACACTAATGTTAGTCAAGTGAGTCAGTGTTTCCATGTGATGCTTGAGAGACTTAGCAGCGCGTTACGAAAAGCATTTCGAACAAACTGCAAACACACAGCGTCATATCAAATGGACCGTTTAACCTTCAAGATCCCGTAATATACTACAGTAGTCTTTCATTCTTTCATTTGTGGCGGTAACATTTTGCAGATATCTGTAATGATTGATGAGTCATGTATGCTTGTAACGTGTGTTGTTTTTTCCCGGGTTTCTGAAAAAATACTATGTTATATTGTATAGAACTTCAAACATTGTCAACACAACTAGTGGTGTACACACAAATCTTCTAGTTAACACTGTTCTCCACAAACATTTTAACTCATGTAAATATCTGCAGCAGTCATTTTATCACATCACCAACATACACTACACTCATACACCTCTGCGTATCAGTCATATGGAAAGATGAGGAGCAAGTAAATAAGACTCTATGCAACTACTACAAAATATAAAATCTCTAGGATATCACATTAAGCTCGACTGCTATGTGATGAAGAAAGTATTAGAAATGAAGTAACCAACCAACTTCTGTTTTTCAAAGCAAACTAATGATTGATGATGAGCATGTTATTATTTAACGTATTATGAATGTGATTGCCAATGTGATTGTTTACCTAAATTGACTGTACATTTTGAAGACAGTTGTAGATCGAATAAAATATTCTCATCTTTTCTTCATATAATTTCTACTTATGTTCATTTTGTTTTGTATACATATACACTGTCTCTATCCAACTGATGCTATATGATGTGCTGAAGATTCTGTAGATTAATCCCGGAAATAGCTTTCAGAATAAAGCCATTATTATTATTATTCAGTAAGGAAGGATTCTACTATCAATCTCTTTCCCCACCTAGGTATATTAGATTTTAGAACAGTCACTTATCCTAACTACGCTAAATTATTATCATGGGTTAATTAATGTATGCAAAGTGATAACTGAATTTTTCTCTGAATCGCTTATCTTAATAAAGTCTATCATTGTATGTTTCGTTAAATTTTTGTGTTTGGCTATTCTAACTGATACTAATCATCTACTTCAATCTGGATATTTAACTATCCAATCATTAAATGACAGATTAGTTTAGTTTTCTGTATTGGTTCTACTGGATCTTTTGACTCATAAGTTTCTCTCTGAATGAGTTTGTGGGTTTAAATGCCATTGTAATCCCAGCTATAATAAGAATTCTACATGAAGTTTTCCATGTGCTTTTTTTTAAATGGCAACACTATAGATGGCTTGAATTCTCTTTTAAGGAAGCTGCAATCACCACTAACGTTATCCCTCCTCTCGACTATTTGTACTTTATCAGGCATACCACAACATATATGAGGTGGTGAGATGGTGTGAAATGCAAGTATCTATTCGAATCTTTTGCTTTCTGTTAACATTAGTTTCTAAGCTTTCATCTATTGTCCTTATGATTTTGCAGCGAATGTGTCATCCACATTTCGTCACTAAACTTTAAGGCTGGGTTAGAATGTTCCTAATACTATCTATTGTCAACCGTCCATGTATAGAAATGTTACGGTCGGAAATATCGTTTATATATTCGTTCTTGGAATTTCAAAACCATATGAGTTAGACATCGTCCTATCCCTAGCAAAATTTCTCCATTTAAAACTCTAGACTTGTTACTGAGTTCAAGGTTAGTTTGTCTCTGATTGCCTCGTATATTATGTTAATTGTTATATTTATATAGAGGCTCATTACATCAAAACTGACCATCTTTTCGCCTCTAATTCTATATTATTAGGTCTTGAAATGATGAAGAATATTTGTAGCTTAGGTGGATAGTCTTGCTTGCATTGTGTTCTCTCATTAAACAACCCAGCTCAGAGAACACAATACAAGCAAGATTATTAGGTCTGTGCTTCAGTTCAAATAAACCAGTCAGCCTAGATTTTGAGTGATTCCTAATAAAAAGTAGCACTGTTTGCAAACATTTTGATAATTCATATGTTGGTGTATTTCTAAAGTCAATTAAGCCAATTAGGCAAATAAATTAGCCTACCAAATACCATGCTAGACCTTACTAAGATCAGCTGTTTGGAGAGAAACTCGTCTATCCACTCCGTACGCACTAACCCATAATTACACTGTAGCGTGGGTGGGATAAGATAACAATTCTAAAATCCGAAATAGCTAGGTAGACGAAAAGATTGATAGTACAATCTTTGTTCATCGAATCAACATCTAACACATGGAACAGGTGTACATGACTCTTCACTCATTGCAGATACCTGCCAAATTTTACTACCATTAAAAGAAAGAATGGGGATTTATGGAATAGATGATAGGGTTTTTAAGATCCTTTGACATGATTATGAGCAATAAATTCTGCTAGATACGTCTTCCAGTAATTTATACTGTTTCACTGTGTGCCACATCAAATAAGCAGTCTAATATGGATGTTGTCCGTTATTTGTAATTACACTGTTGCTATACAGGGCCGAATAACTAACCTCTGTTGATAGATATGCTGCTGTGTAGATGCCTTTTACTGCCGTATATTAACGACGTCATCTTGGTCAGTAGCAGTGAAATTCAAGACTTACTCTTCGTCCTATTTAGGACTCATCAGCTGCATGTACCTTCATCCCAGCGAGTGGTGTTTTCCCACTGGGACTACGACAATATCGAGGCATCTGGATGAGAGTCTGTATGTTAACACGAGTCGAGCAATTTTGGCCTATATAGTAACAAGAAAATTTCAAATATCTAACAACAACTGATCATTGTTACTCAGGTAGTGGCTGTCGTGCTCCAATGGCCTACAGGATAACTCTTTGATATTCGAAGCGTTGCTTGGTGATTTCGAGTCTCTGTGGAGAGAACACCACTGACTAAAGTGTAAGTAAATCCAGTCGAAGAGTCTCAAATAGGACGAATCGCGCTTTCTGTATTCTACTGTTAGTCATTAAGATGAATATAATATGGGGTCTGCAGCTCATCTACACATTTCTTATTTTTCAACTTAATCTAGTTTAACTATAGTTAGCATTTCATCAACACTCGTTGTGTAGGAAATCTGTAGTCATTTATACTGAAGGTAAATGCATTCATGTTATTTATTTAATCATGGAATTTTATTGCTGATAATTTTCCCTATCTTTCAGTTCTGCATAAACGCAGACTAAATGATGTACAAAAATGTAGGAATTTATGAGGCCTTATTCGACTGACTAATCAAAGAAAGTAAGCAAATTCATAACGTATAGTTCTGACCGCTGACTGAATTCGAGTGATCATTCTGAATGTGGGTAGTGAAGCTGGGAAACTTAACATTGCAGTGTACTATAGTAGATATGATTTGTTTGGAGTCAGCTAAAAGTCCTTAAAAGGTGTGTCAGCAACTTAGTGAAAACTGAACCCGCCACATGTAGTGTTCCAGTCAAAAAAATTACTACTGAGTAACTACGGCTGTGCCACGAAACCTTATCAACCTCACAACAGATATATGCCATATGACGACGCTACATGCTAAGAAATTCACAATGGTAAGCTGCTCAACGATGCCTTTGAGGTGAAGACATTAGTAAGACAAGGTTGCCTACTATCAACGATCATCTTCCTGATTGTGGTCGATTCGACTGGATCATGCAACAAACTGGAGGAAGTTGTTTCTTTCACCCACCTACCTACCTCTCTACCTAAGCAGCATCGTTTCAACTACAGGTGGCACAGACACATGACGATGTCAAAATCAGGATCGGAAAGACAGCAAGACAGGCCCTCCTGCATTCATTTGAAATCTGTGTGGAGATCTACTGCACTCAGCATAAAGCATGAACAACATCCACATTTTCAACACTAATGTTAGTGAAGTAAATCAGTGTTTCCATGTGATGCTTGAGAGACTTGATAGCGAGTTACGAAAAGCATTTCCAACAAACTCCAAACACACAGCATCAACACCTGCCGCCTTTGCTTGCTCACTCGATACTGATGATGGCAATCAGATGACCAGAATAATATAATAAGCAAGGAGGAACTTTGTCTGGAAACGCACCAACCAAGAACCTATTGCCCAACAAATATGCATGAGAGAGTGGAGATGGATCGGATTGGATTGGACATGGTGTGAGAAGACAGTTTGGGGTCATCACGCATCAGGCCAGGTCAGGTCAGTTCAGGCCAGGCCGTGGAGTGGAACCTGAATGGGAAAAGACGACTTATGCGTCTGATGCGAGTGTGACATGGAGGAGATTGTGTGAGGAAGAAATGAAAGGTTGTAGGCAGTGGTTGAGCCAGGTTGCTGTGACTGGAGGAAGAGAGTGAAATGGTGATGTGCTAGTGAAGCCTTATGTTCCACTAGGAACCCAAGGGACAAATAATAATACACTTAGAAAGTATTTGTCCTCTATTAGGAATTACGTAGGCATATTTGTTAGTCATCGGACAGCAATCAGTTTCTTTCTGTCCAGTCTTGAATGATTTATTTTCCATAGGTAAAGCCTTTTTGAATTCCACCCAATCTAACACATAACATGTAACCGGTATAATAAAGTTTAGTCGATACATTCAACACCTAGATGATTATTTTAGTTTCATCTCATTCAAGAATAAACACGCTAAGACTTACCTCATAGTAAATTACTAAAAGTTAACATAACGTTTCAGGGAGATTAATGTACAGTATCTTCAAGATAATTACGTGTACGTGCATATTTACAAACTAGAAAAACTTGGATATATCCTTTGCTGTGTTCCCTTTTAAACTGGTAATTCACAGAGTAAAATACTTCACAATATCAGTACAAACTTCCAATATGTTAAGAAATAAAACTATATCATTCAAGTTTTTCATAATATATTTGGTCTTTAATTATAAATTTTAAGTTTTGTTTTTCCATTATATAGTTTGATTGGTAAGTCTCCTAATAACCAATCAAAGTAATGTTTTTCTTCGTTAACAAAATATATGCCACATATATGCATACAAACAGTTTTCACATTGAAATATTTTGTAAAGTATGCTTATGTATGCTTATGCTTATAGGTTAGGTTAATTATAGCAATCCCAAGCTGTATCCCTTACCACTGAAATAGTTATCTTCTTAATAAATCCAGACGTTGATTGCATCACATTGAATTAGGCAGATATGTATGAAATTAAACTATAGTCTACACTGATAAATCTGCTTAAATTTTTTTAATCTAAAACTAACCTGTTTTGTAAAGATATGAGTAAAACTTTGGCCCTGGAGTAGAATTCAGTTCAATTATAGCTGATGTAGAGTGTATCAGTATTATTCACTAGCATAACTCCACAACTTTGAGACATGATATATCTAGTTTTAACCTTCTCGCCTCCTTTATGATATAAGTAATAAGATTTTAAGGATATCCGGAACAAGTACTGAGTCATTCCAGTTGTATCTATTAAGCGTTGATTCAAGGAACAAAGATTAGGCTATCAATCTCTTCCTTCACCCTAATCACACAACAATAGAAAATTAGAACTATATAACCCTTTTGCAAAGAAAGTTATGGAGTTATTTTGATATGCCATGTCTTAGGGTCATTGCACAGAGAACTATAGCTCCAAAGAATTGAGCATCATAAAAAGTATAACCGATATATTATTTGCTCCACATCTATACTTCTACAGGACTGCATTCTGTTACATAAGAGGCAGAACATCACGAATGCACCAGGTGTGTTGAATAGATGCTATTGCACGTATTTGTTACTATCCAATATAAAAGGTAGTGCGTAATGAGTATATTCCTTCTACAAAATAAGCCAGTTTTGGGAGTATTAGTTAATTTAACTTTACAGGATGAACACTGACCATAAAGCACAAGCAAGTCTTAAAAATACCTCCTATAGTTAAGATTCGTAGTTATATCGTTAATTATTTCAACATAATGGAAGGTTTTGAGGTGAATGAAGATTTTAATCTTCAGGTAGTATTCATCACAGACTGATATTAGTTGGAATGGAAGTGGGTGCCAATTGAAGACCTTGGGTGATAGTTGCACTACATTGTGAATTGAAAGAAGTTGGAAACTATGAACTGCTGAACATCAACACAGTGGCTGGATGGTTAACACGTTCGCTGTGAAATTGGAAGGACCTAAGTTTGATCCCTAATCGGGTCGTGGATGTATATTTCTGAGAAGTCCCGTACTAAGACGGGACAGCTGTCCAGTGTTCACAGGTTTTCAGTAGTTCCCTAACTGATGTCTACTCATGATGAATACTAACTCATAAATGAAGGTTATTTTTAAGTCTCTATGCGGTGTCATATCTTTGGGAAAAAGCTAAACCAGCCTGGCATTATTATTATTATTATATTATTAGTCCCTTGGGTTCCTAGTGGAACATAGGGCTTCAGTAGCACGCCTCCAGTGACCTCTGTTCTCTGAGATCTTTTGAACCTGGTTCCACGACAGCCCAGAAGCTCTCATTTCCTCCTCGCATGACCTCCTCCATGTCACCCTCGGACGTCCAACTCGTCGCTTCCCATGGGGATTCCACTCGAGACTGGCCTGACGCGTGATGTCCTCAGTCGGCCTTCTCAGTGCATAGCCAATCCATCTCCACTTTTTCCTGCATATTTGTTGCGTGATAGGTTCTTGGTTGGTTCGTTCCCAGAGCTCCTTGTTGCTTATTTTTTCTGGCCATCTGATCTTCAGTAGCGAGCGTAAGCAGTTGTTGATGAACGTCTGTAGTTTATTGGAAATGCCTTTCGTGACGCGCCAAGTCTCTGAGCCATACAAGAGCACTGACTTGACGTTGGTGTTGAAAATCCGTATCTTGTTCCGCATGCTGAGTGCAGAAGATCTCCACACTGGTTTCAGGCTAATGAACGCCTGTCTTGCTTTTCCGATTCTGACTTTGACGTCCTCGTCCGTCCCGCCTGTAGTTGAAACAGTGCTTCCTAGATAAGTGAAGGAGGTTACTTCCTTCAAGTTTCTCCCGTTGACAGTGATTGGAGTTTGTTGTTGTTGTTGTTGATGGTGGTGGTGCGGTATCTTCATCACTTCTGTCTTCTCTATATTCACCTGAAGTCCCGTCTTAGCTGCCTCTTCTATCAACTTGTTAGTTTTTGCCTGCAGATCTTCAAGTTTATGTGACATTAGGCATAAGTCATCGGCGAAATCCAAGTCTTCTAGGTTCTTTTCCCTGGTCCAGTGTATCCCCCTCTTCTCGCTGCCTACTGTTTGCTGCATGATCCAGTCGACCACAATCAGGAATATCATAGGGGATAGTAGGCAACCTTGTTTCACTCCTGTCTTCACTTCAAAGGCATCACTGAGCTTCCCATTGTGGATTACTTGGCATGTGGCATCTTCATATAGTTGTTGAATGAGGCGGATAAAGGTTTGCGGTACTCCGTAGTATTGAAGCAGTTTCCAAATTACTTCTCGGTCGACGCTGTCAAAGGCCTTCTCAAAGTCGATGAAGTTGAGATGGAGAGGTGATTGCCATTCTATGCTCTGTTCTATGATGATGCGAAGCGTTGCAATTTGGTCTGCACATGATTTGTACTTCCTGAAGCCTGCCTGTTCCGGTCGCAGTTTTGAATCCAGTGCGTCTTTAAGCCTCTCTAGGATGATGCGGCTTAATATTTTGCTTGCTTGGTGGACAGGAGAGTGATTCCGCGCCAGTTCTTGCAAGCACTGAGGTCTCCCTTCTTCGGCAGTTTGACAAGGTAACCCTTCTTCCAATCGTCAGGTACCTTCTCTTCCTTCCACACCTTCTGCAATAGTGGTGTGAGCATGTCCGCTGTTGTCTCTGAATCTGTTCTCAGTGCTTCTGGCGGTATTCCATCTGGTCCTGCTGCTTTCCCGCATTTCAGTAGCTTTATGGCGTTCAGGACTTCCATTTTCGTTGGGGGATCTATGTTCACTTGTAATTCAGCGGCTGCAGGTGGTATTTCTGGACGAAGTGCAGGTGGTGGTCGATTCAAGAGCTTCTTGAAGTGGTCGGCCCATCGTTTCCTCTGTTTCTCTTCTTTTGTAATTAAATTTCCTTCTTCATCTTTTATTGGTTTCATCTGTGTTGGTCTCTTCCCTGATAGCAACCTGGTTATTTGATACAATGTCGTCAGGTCTCTCTTACCTGCAGCCTGTTCTGCTTCACTTGCCAGTGTTTCGTAGAAGTGTCTTTTGTCTTTGCGTGCACTCTTCTTCACTTCTTCGTCCAGTGTTTTATACATTGTGCTCAGTTCCTCTTGTCGTTGAGCATCCTTGCACTGGTTTATCTTCTGCTTCACCATCCTCCTCTCCTCTATCAGCTTCCAGGTATCCATCGAGATCCATTCCTCCTTATCTTCTTTCTTCTTCCTTCCTAATACTGTTGTGCAGGTTTCTTTCCACATAGCTTTCAAAGACTTCCAGTGTTCTTCCACACAGGTTTCTTCAGGGATGTTCCTCGATGTCTCCCATTTTGTCTTGATGGCTGCCTTGAAGATCTCCTTTGTAGTTTCATCCTTCAGTTTCCGAGTGTTGTACTTGGGTTGAGGTCTATCACCAGCTTCCTTGAAGGCTTTTAACTTGATTTCGAAGGTTCCTTGCACTAGATAGTGGTCTGAACCTACATCTGCTCCTCTTCTTGACCTTGTGTTAAGTAGACTGCGTCTCCATTTTCTTGAGATTGAGATAAAGTCGATTTGATTTTTAGTGTGTCCATCTGGTGAAATCCATGTCGCTTTGTGGATATCTTTGTGCCTGAACACACTGCCTCCAATCACCAAATCGTTGAATGCACAGAATTCTGCAAACAATTCTCCATTCTCATTCATTTCACCTAGCGCCTCTCGACCCATGGTTAGTTCTCTTCCCGTGTTGTCCCCTCCCAGTTTGGCATTCATGTCGCCCATTAGAATTTTGATATCGCCAACTGACGTCTTGTCCAGTGTTGATTGAAGTTGTCTGTAGAATTCCTCCTTTTTCTCTTGCTCTGCATTATTTGTAGGTGCATAACATTGTATGATTGTGACCTTTCTTCCTTTTGAGTTGAATCTTGCTGTCATGATCCTGGAGGAGATTGGTTTCCACTGCATGAGAGCCTTCGATGCTCTTGAGGACATCATGATAGCCACTCCCTCAGTGTGCTCGTGGTTGGCGTCTGGGTGACCGGAGTAGATTATTGATTCTCCAGTTGACAGTTTGGAGAGTCCACTCCCATTCCATCTGCTTTCGCAAATCCCAAGCACTTCGATGTTATACCTTCTCACCTCCCTTGCAATCTGGGCTGCCTTACTGGGTTCAAACATCGTACGGACATTCCATGTCCCCACGTTTACTTTCGCTTTCATCGAGGGAGAGAAGACACATCGGCCAATTGGCTTCCCGAAGGCAGGCTTTCACCAACTGGCGTCATTTCGCCTCTCCGATTCCAGCGGGGAATAAGTTTGTTTTCATTTTTTATATTTTGTTTGTGCTTTGAAGTTTCTTTAGCGGTTAGATTTGTTTTACGGGGTAGGGTTGCTAGCTCTATGCCCAACCTTCCCTCTTTACCCGGGCTTAGGACCGGCTAGTAACTAGTAAACTAGTTAGCCAGGCGAGGTTAAGCCTGGCATGCACAAGTAGAATTTCAATGAAAACACTTACTTTACCACAAACTATTTAGGTGGTGGTATTTTGGTAATCAAGTTACTGTGAGTTCTGTAGTTTTATAAATATTACTCAATGCCTTTTAATTCAAGTTGGATCATTCTAATTCGAAAATTAGCAAACTACAAAATGGTGATTATATATATATGAAGTTTTAAAGAACAGCGGCTTTCAATGAAGAGCGATATTGGGTAAATACACCAGCCCATCAAGACTCAAAACGTACTCACATATCTCATTTGAACGGAATGGAAGTGAAATCAACGTATCCAGTTTCATTTCCCCTCTGCCATAAGTACATTGCGTGCGGTTATTAAATGACACATAATTCTGGATTTTACCTGGATGATATGATGATATGTATTTCAGCTAACAAATTTCACACTTATATTAATAGTCTTTAGACGTTGCTGCATACACAATGCAGTAGAGACAGCAAAAACTTTATAGACACTCAGACATTACTATCATGTATTTACATGATTAATATCGATGTCTACTTCTTACCCATAACTTTATCTTCACCTCTAGAAATCGGTGTACTCTATATTAAACCTTTGTATACTTCTACTTTAAGGCTGCTGAAGTCATAAAAGCTAATGCTAAGTAGAGTACAGCATGAATACCTACTTGAAATCAATAAATTTTCCGCATCTAGTGCTCATTAATGACTAGCTTGAGCAGGTGATTCCTGAAGTTACAGTCAGAAATAGTCACCGGTGGGGTAAACCTGGTGGTCAATAGGACAAATACTCAACGATGTTATTAGATGATGGTCGTACCATGTCGTGAAGAGACAGAAATAGGAAATATGCATCACTGGATTCCGACCCAGTAGCTCACTGGCAAAAGGGGCTGGGCACAGAAACTGAAGGTGCAGAGTCTTGGTTGCCCATTGCGGAGAAGTTCCATACTAGGACGAAATACCTGTCCAGTGCTCTGAGGTTTCAACTTTTCCTCCATCTGGTGTCATTCCATGATGAACATCAACCTGAAATCAATAGATCCGAAGAAAAACCAAAGCTGAATAAATCAAATGTCATGTATACATTATGATTATTATTTTATTATTAGTCCCTTGGGTTCCTAATGGAACATAGGGATTCACTAGCACGTCTCCAATGCACTCTCTTCTATGAAATATTTTGAACCTGGCTCCATGACAGCCCACAACCTCTCATTTCCCCCACGCACGATCTCCTCCATGTCATATTCGCCTCGTAAGCCCAACTCGTCGCTTCCCATCAGGGTTCCACTCGACAGCCTGACCTGATGCGTGATGTCCCCAGTCGGCCTTCTCACTGCATACCCACTCCAATCCATCTCCACTTCCTTCCAGTACATATTTGTTGGGTGATAGGTTCTTGGTTGGTTCGTTCCCAGAGTTCCTTGTTGCTTATTCTAACTATTCTGGCCATCTGATCTTCAGTAAGGAGCCAGAGTAGACGGCAGTTGTTGATGAGTGTCTATAGTTTATTGGAAATGCCTTTCGTAACTCGCCAATTCTATCAAACATCACATAGAAACACTGACTTAACTGACAGTGCTGAAAATCTGCATGTTGTTCACACTTTATGCTGAGTGCAGAAGATTTCCACACTGGTTTGAGGCTAATGAACGCCTGTCTTGCTTTTCCGATTCTGTCATATAAACGTATACGTTCATAATTCCCATTGTGACATCAAAAACAAGATCTTCAGTGAGGAGAACTTTTTCCAGTGAATTTATTCTCAAGCTGTACATTCGTATATATATATATATATATATATATATATATATATATATATATATATATATAATGATATCTAAAGACTGTAATACTTAGGGAAGATTTAACTTGAATGATGGGGGGTTGAAGCAATAATAATGGTGATTATAATTATAATGTTGCTAGTCGATAACTTAAATGTCGAATGATCCACCAGTTCACCTGCTGCTGTTAAGCAAGGTACATCAGCCGTAGTCAGAGATTGCTGTCAACATGTATACGAGAACATATTCCGACCTGGTTTTATAAGGGTGAAAAGAAATGCATCAGAAGTTCTATCCTTGAATATTTAATCGATTCTAACCATTAAAACGACCCAAACAATAATTTTAAGGTTGTCTATCAAATTCGATCAAACACCTCACGTTTCCTCTGTGTTCAGCTTCTACAAAGTCCAGAAGCCTTGGCTATCCATGAACTGAAGCCTGACCTTTGTATGCAAAAGAAGTATGTACAATCCTTGTCTCTGTCTTATTCTTTATTTTAGTCTTGGTATATTACGTTCCCTTTTTTCGTTTTTCACACCCCTACACCGTTTAGTCATATTAATCTTTGTACTCTTATATCGTCATTATCACTGTTGTTTTTATATTTAATTGTTTCCCGTTTTATTTCATTGGTTCTTCCTAATAATCGCATCTTTTAACAAAATATTTTCAATTTATTCCAATAAAACCAACCGGTCCCTTTGATAAATTTAAACATCATATGTTTCAGATAATCTTCGTCTTCTCATTACGCTGTTTAAATTTACTCCGATTAACTTGTCTCACTTATATTACCTAATCCTTTGATTGTTTATTAACTCTATCACGTTCTCACCTCTTTTTAATCTATATACACCTTAAAAACGACTTAAAACCCTATGTAACTCCTTTTTGTTGTCCTTCGACCTTTATGTCATCAACTAACAACATTATAACTATAACCACGATTATTATTATTTCAATCCCCCATTATTTAAGTTAAATCTTTCTCATGGATTACAGTCTTTAAATATCCTACACATATGAATGTACAGCTTGACAGTAAATTCGCTGAATATCTGATTTTTGTATATATATATATATATATATATTTCTAAAATGCAGAAAATGCTTCGTTTTCTACACTCCCTCAGTGTACAGATTGTTGCAGACAACAATTACACACTGAGATCCAATCTTTTCCAACAGCTAAAACAATACAAGCAATAATACCAAAAGTATACCCGTGGCACAAGAAGTAGCTATCGTGACTCGGTGGTGTAGTGGATAACGCTCTCGCGTTTGGAGTGATCACTCCCGAATCTGAGTCCCAGTGAGAACAACATCACTCATTGCGATGCAGGTACATCCAGATGACAAGTCCCAAATGGAATGAAATGCACATCCTGGATTCCACTGCTAGTCACTGCCCATCATGACTATACATAATTAAAACACACGGAATATCGAGGCATGCGCACAGGAGCCCATATGCTAAGAGAGACTGAACAATTCGGTAAAATCAACGACGGTATAATACAAGCAGTAACACTAAATTTCATAAACTTATGATGAGCAGATGTTCGCCTACCCCATTCTGCTGAACTGAGGTAAACAGATGACTATGCTTATGTATGCAGAGAAGACAGGACTTCAAGTGGATGTGGAGAAGACAGAGGTGATGGAGATACCCAAACAACAACACCAAAAACAACAACAAGCTCCAATCACCATCAATGGGTGAAACTTAAACGAAATAGCCTCCTTCACCTATCTAGGAAGCACCGTTTCAAATACAGGCGCCACAGGCACAGACGAGGACGTCAGAGGCAGCCAGGATCGGAAACACAACAAGACAGGCATCCATTAGCCTCAAACCAGTATGGAGATCTACTGCACTCAGAATAAAGTGTGAACAACATGCAGATTTTCAGCACCACGTCAGTCAAGTCAGTGCTTCTGTATGGTTCAGAGACTTGGCGAGTTACGAAAGGCATTTCCAATAAACTATAGACACTCATCAACAACTGCCGTCTACGTTGGCTCCTTACTAAAGATCAGATGGCCAGAATAGTTAGAATAAACAACAAGGAACTCTGGGAACGAACCAACGAAGCAAGAAGCGATCGCCCAACAAATATGCACTGGAAGGAAGTGGAGATGGATTGGAGTGGGTATGCAGTGAGAAGGCCGACTGGGGACATCACGCATCAGGTCAGGCTGTCGAGTGGAACCCTGATGGGAAGCGACGAGTTGGGCTTACGAGGCGAATATGACATGGAGGAGATCGTGCGTGGGGGAAATGAGAGGTTGTGGGCGGTCATGGAGCCAGGTTCAAAATATTTCATAGAAGAGAGTGTATTGGAGACGTGCTACTGAATCCCTATGTTCCATTAGGAACCCAAGGCACAAATAATAATAATAATGCTTATGTATGTAGCTGGACTAATTTTGAAGTGTTCCTTATTAGTTTTCAACAAAATGTTAATTTGAAGACATGATCCCTTGAAATAAACACTGTAACATAAAAATTGAACATTGAATATTAGAAAAAGCGGGCATTTTTAAAGTTGCTCATTATAGATTAATACTGTTTTGGATAACATTAAGAAAAATTGAGAAAAAACAGTCGAAATCGTATTTAAAAAATTAATAGTTGTTATCATCAAACTTTTAATCGATAATAATATTTTCAGCATTAAATATCGCTTGATTTTGTCAACAAAAAAAAGGGAGTTTAATTTATATGAAACAGTTTTGTTTTTTTTCAAAAAAGAATTTGAATATGCTAAACATGAAACATGCTAGAAAATAAAACAAGAAAAATGTACAAGAATCATTGAATACTCTGTTGAAAGCCTATTCTATGTATATAATGAGATTTGAAAATCTATTTGGTGGCCATTATTAGAGAATTAAGAGCTTATGTTAACTATGTAACATCCATTCTCTAATACTAATAACAATACTTCTCATTCATATGTGTTTACATTTCATGAATTTAGATAATTATTATAGAACGGTCACCGCTGAAAATTCACTAAATAAAATATGAAACCTGAATAATGACAAGAATGAGTTCTTACAGTTCCTTCTTTTTCCCCTTGGATTCCTAGTGGAACATACAGCTACACGAAAACGCCTACATTCAACTCTCTTCACTCAAGTCTTTTCAACATCACTCCAACACTGCCCACAAGTACTCACTCCTTACTCACACCATCTCCTCCATGTCAACCTCAACTCACACACCCAAATCGTCCTCTCCCTCTCACAGTACACTCGAGGGATTGGCCTAGTGCGTGATGCCCCCGAATGATCTTCTCAACGTATTCCCAATCTCATCCATCTACACCTCATTCTGCTGCATATTTGTTGAGTGGTGGGTTGTTGGTCAGTCGGTTCGTTGCCAGACACAGTCCCTTGTTGCTTATTCTTATTATTCTGGTCATCTGATCTGCATCTTCAGTATGGAGTGATCGTGGGTGGCAGCTGTTGATGTGATGAATGTCTGTAGTTTGTTGGAAGTCCTCTTCGTGACGCGCCAAGTTTCTGAAGCACCACATGGAAGCACTGACTTGACTGACATTGGTGTTGAAAATCGGGATATTGTTGAAGCTTTATGGTGAGTGCAGAAGATCTGCACACTGATTTCAGATTATAGTTCCTAAGAAGACCCCAATTATGAATATTGATTACAAAAGGGGACAATGTAGTAGGGTCACCAAAGATTCACTTTTCTAAACCAGCCAGGAAAAATATTCTTTGCTGACAATCTTCTCCGGCCAACACTTGATTCAACTGGGCATAGAGGACAGAATGTCATTTTGGGTCGCAATTATATGTACCCTGCGGTTAATCTCTTCTTGTGAAATTGACAGTATAGAACATACGAACCTTAGGCTTTTCAAAAGTATTTCCAATTATTATCTTACTTTACTGTTCAGAGGAGTAGTCCGATGAAGTAGCAGTTCCATCTTGAACCAAATCCACATGTGTTGCTTCCCCGTAGTCATTTTTCAAAATCACATGTAGAGTGAAGCAGAACATCTCAGAAGGAGTGTAAATTCACCACGTACGTACACCAAAAGCATCGGGAAGTTAACAGTTAAAGCCTGAGTTCTGTCTACAGAAAAGATACATCCATTGCTTTATTTTGCCATGATCATTACCTTTTTTTAACTTTTTTCATTATTTCAATATTCACCTACTGTTACTAACTAACTACAGTTTTTACTTTTTTGGATTACTCTCCTACATCTTTGAACGTTAGTTCCCATATCCCATTAGAATTCTCGTGATATTTTACGTGAATTATTGGTCACCACTATGATAGACTGCATATTGTCTTTATGCATCCTATGATTACATAATCATTGTACAACCCTAGAAATAGTTCTGAACTTCCCCTAGGATCTTCTTTTGTGGGAGGTCATGTTGACTTACCAACTAATAATCGACTCACTTGTTTCTTATTACTATAAATATGGTTGTACAATTACTGAAAATGATTCGCTGAAAAATGTAACTGGTTCTCTATACACAATCCATTCGCTCCTAAATAAGTAATTACCGTAAAAAGTGAATAAGTTACGATTTTTGTCGATCAAGCGTTATACCAAACTGATAACAAGAAAATGTGATCGTCAGTTTGTTTTGGATTTTTCCGGTATTACCTATCAGATTGTATGTTAGTAGCCATCAGTTACGCCAGCGTATAACGTTATAAGTTCGTAAGCAGTCTGATGAAATATGTTTATTCAAATATATCTTTGATAAATTGTTTAGCATGATCCGATCCATCTACACAAACAACTTAGTACTCTCAATCACTTCTATATAACTTAGAAATGTTTCATTCCTCTTACCCGAAAGACATGACATGACATGAAGATGAACATTTCAATAAGTACATCCTCCCCAACATTTTGAACAGAGAAGTCACCTAATGATCTTATGAATGTTACCTACTAAGTACGTTTATTTAGAGAGACATTTTTGAGAAGTAATTAGATTCTACGTTCTAACTATTTAGAAGAAGAATAATCCCAGGGAACAATTGTTTTCAGCAACTTCCTCTTCATGTTCAACAGTAATAAATCCATGAGAATAAATGAAATGCAACAGCCTAAATAACGCATGATGTACAATTATGACTATATTGAAACAGCCAGTGTTATGGAGGAATGGAGATAAAATAGAATGGAATTGTGGAATTTTGAGGTAGTATTTATCACAGACTAATATCAGTTATAGAATCATTGAAAACCTGGGAGCACTGGACAGCTGTTTCGTCCTAGTATGGGACTCCTCAGCAGTACGCACCAACTACCCGGTTAGGGACCGAATTTAAGACTTTGGGTGATATTTGCGTTATATTGCGAACTGATAGAAGTTGAAAACTTTGAACTTGTTGAACTCCAACCCAGTGACTGGATGATTAACGCGTTCACCGTGAAACTTGAAGGACCTGAGTTCAACTCCCCACCGGGTCGTGGATGTGTACTGCTGAGGAGTCCACACTAGGATGAAGTAGCCGTCCAGTGCCTTCAAAGTTTGTATCTGTCCGTGATGAATACCACTTCGAAATCTACAATTGTTTAAAAAGATCCTTAGTCTTGTATAAGCAGTTTATGTTTGGTTATATGCACTACACCATAAGAGATTTAAACCGACAAGATGCTTCTTCTAAATGATTGGTGCTCCATTTTTTTCATACCTTTCTGTCAAGCAATCAAAATGCCAAGTATTTATGAAAAAATTCATTTCATATAATAATTTATTACCAAGCAGACTAGACCATGTAGTACATTTCAGGATCATTCGACATTTGTCTGATTCATTGTATTACTGCCCCTCACAAGTACACTTATACGAAGCTTATACACCTACAAATAGTCGTTGATATGAATACATTCAGTAACATTTACAAAATATTATTGTGTAGGCGCAAAACACTCTAGTCAACTAGTATAGAAAACACTATTCAGCTAATTGCTTTGTAAATATAATACAGCAATAATGATAGTAATAATGATTGAAAATCCTTACCTATCATTCTTATTGTTGCACCTTAATTTCTATGCTGGACTTCGCCATCCTCATTGTATTTTATCATTTAAAGAAAATTCACTTAATTCTAGTTTTATCTCTCAATGAAAACATGATGATTGCATTTTTTCTAGAATGTAACTTGAACAAAGTCTATGCCAGCCGACTGTTGTGATACACCTGAAGATATTCAGTCAGATACCGAAACCATTATAAAAAAAGCAGTATAACAATTCGGTTTGGTAAAGGATTCCGACAATGTTAATCTTCTCACAAAAACCCATAGAGCAGATGTTTTATCCAGAACCAGGGAGCAACGAATAGCTCTACACTACATACCTACGACCTTGCGACGGATCAAACTAAGGGCTACTAGGTTTCACGACTAGCTGGTTTCGCTCATACCAATTGGTTGGAAGCCGATCGTTCACCAGCTCACATTTCTGCGCCCAACCGCATACCTTTACCATCATCCAATGTCATCGATGAGTAAATGTCCTCACACTCGACTTGGTTGATATCCCAGACCATGGCTTATAATATGAACTACGGGATATGTATTGAAAATTAAACCACTAAAAAATACTAGAGAAAAATTCTATTAGTAGTTTTTAGAGGCCGTTTTATCGATTCCAAAGCCGTTTTCAGCAATAAATCTCATCAGTTGCAAATAATTAGTCTGACTATCACTATAGCTTCAATTATAATAATAATAATAACGGTCTGCTTAAAACTTGAGCTACCGAATATTTTCCATCGAATTTGAGTCATCATATTCTTCCCTTTCGACTTGTCTGAATCTTTTCAATAACTTTGAAACGCTTCAAGTACTCCTGTACACTTTCAAAATGCTTTCAATTTGCCTTTTACCAAGCCAACAATAAAACAAAGAATAAACGATACACTAGTAGGAGGTAAGTTTGTAAATGCACAGAAATTTAATATATTACTATTCCTTGGATAACCACAGAGAATCGCAGATTTCAGTACTGACTTAATAAACTACTGCAACTAAAACTATGCTTGATATTCTATTCATTCACTAATCCTAACCAGACAACAACGTAATACAAAGCACCTGTTTCACATTCAGACTTTTATTTTCGTTATCATCAACATTATTCAAGTGCAATGATTATTTCGCTCTAAGATATTGCACATAGAATGAGTTTGATTATATATTACGTGTTGAGAATTCCAAACAGTTGTTACTTGCAGCTTCCACAGTGATCGGTTTGACGTTTTTACTAATTGATATGATATCTCTCAAATGTGAGTCATATCACATTCACTACAGATTACCTTTTAAACACAATTCTATTGACTACGAAACATGCCCATTGAGTCATAGAGAATAGATAATTCAGAGAAGAAAATTTTCTTTTTCGATGATAACATTTTCTAAAGCTGTACAATCGTATTTATATATATCATAAATATATAACAGTCCATTATAAAACAATAGGGTATAATTACATCACTAACCAAGCGCTACAAAAAACCGAATCAAGAATGCAAAGTAGTATTGCATAATAATCTAAGACAGTAGAAATATCGAGGGAGGCAAGGAGTTTGATAAGGTGAAAATTGTTGATAGATAAGAAACGCAAATATTGAGTGTCCACTTAATAGATAGGCGTAAAGAAGGTGAAGAATGAGACAAGGGTCATTATGAAGTGATAATAATAAACTAATTAACTATAATGAAATTGAAATAAGAATGAAAGTGTTAAGACCATGGTAACATGAAAGATTGAACATACTTCTTCTGCATGCAGAAATCAGGCTTGAATTGATGAACTGCCAGTTCCTCCGCTGTGCACAACTGTTGAACTATTCCATCTGATACGATAAATGACAATGAAGGAAGATTCTGGTCTAGCTTTATGTCCAGAGTTGACCAAATGTTCAAGAATTGAAATGTTAACTGATTTACATTCTCCCTTGACAATCATGCAGGATAGTGTTCCAAGATAGGTTTGGAAAGTGTGCGCTTTGTGCGGTCTACTGTTCCAAACGGCTAATCTTGACTTTTAACTTAAACAAGTGTTAGTCAAATCTCTTCTAATTTAAATGTCCAGTAAGGAAGCAATATAGTACTTAACTAATCTTTCTTAGCTGGTTTTTTTCAACTTTTTTTCGATCCTTTTCAGCGAATTCTTTAGACAATTGTTTCGTTTTAGGATTTCTCGAACAAGTTGCCCATCTGCTTTCTGATATTTCAGTTTATTAGGTAGAAAAGAGGAAGTTCTACTAACTTTTTGGTAAATACATTTCTCAGGATAAAAGAAACTTTCATGACTTCACAATCAAAAGGATAACGTTTAACTTTTCCCAAAATGCAAACATGTAAAATACAATCATGATACAAGCATTTTACTTGGCCTCCTCTTAGATTTACCATTATTTTCAGGTTGTATATGAAAAGTCTCTCCAGTTAATCATTATTTTAAGCTTCATTTTGTTATTTATTTATAAACTATCATTCGAAAGACAAGACTATCTTAACAAAGCTTCAGCCAACAATTTCTCTCTCTCTCTCTAACTACCTACGTTTAAAAATTGTCAGTGCATCTCAGTCTACTGCATACTCATGTGTGATAGTATCCATGACTATATCTCAGTTTCTTTTCCAGGTCCTCTCTCTTTTGAAGGACTTTTGATTCTATATTTAGCAAGGTTTCCACATTCTGCTAACCTAAACATTTAGTTTACCTTATTCTATGTAATGTTTTTAAGGTCAAACTGGCCAATTGAAATCCATCAATTTAGGAAGACATAGAAACCTGACTAAATACAGAATGATAGACTCCAGCAAGATAGGAAATGTAGAAAAGATCTTTGTAATAAACATCTACGCTGTCATACACACTTATATAGTAGGATGTGACAGAGTGAAAAATTCAATGAATAAATTAGGTAGTTGGAGAGGAAGATTGATAACTGAAACTTTGTTTATCAATTTGACACCTAAAAGGTATGAAAAACATTAGATCTGTAGAGGAAAAAGGGAGTTGTGCAATAACCTTCATACGATGTTGAGTAATAAATTGTGATCGAAACGTAATCAATATATGATACAGTCTTACTGTGTCATGCATACAAAAGGAGAAGCTATAGTGGGATTCTAATGTTTATGACATGAATTCACATATCACCAGTTGACAGAAGTGGGAAACTGTGAACCACTGTACTCTGAGCCAGTGGCTGAATAGCTAATACATTCACTATGAAACTTGAAAGTCCTAATTTCAATCCATTGTGGTGTCGTGAGTGTGTATTGATTTGAAGTCCGATATTAACAGGAAACATCTATCGGATACTCCCAGGTTTTCAATGGTTCTTCAACCGATGTTAGACCATGGTGAATATAACCTAAAAACACATGTGTTCGAGGTTGTATTTCTCAGTTTGAAGCTTACCAAAGAAGAACAGTGGTAATTCAGTATCAGTTTCACCAATAAGTCACCAACTTAGAAAACATGCTTTCAAACCTTTGAGTTTCATTCAAAAATAATTAACGTTTCAAAGGAAACTTTTGTGAACTGCGTGCATAATTATTCATGATTAGAAACAGACAGACTAGTTTTTATTATCTTCAAGCAGAAATAATGTTTAAAGTAATCTTATCCTTATATTAGATTAACAGTTACAGAGGTAATAGTTAGCACGTGTACAATACCAACCAGTTCTTCAGAAATCATGGAAACTAAACATGAAATACAGTCAAAGGTATATTCATATGGTGGTTAACAAAATAAGGACAGCACGAAACGTTACATAATCAAACTGAAGAGTACAGTTTAGAATAAAATCGATAAAGCTAAGAAAGGCGTATGAAATTTTCTACATTGATATTCTCTTCTTTACAAAAGCACGATTTCTCAAGATGTCCAGAAATGATACCAAAAACAATTTTACAAAGTCAAACCAAAATGGTCTACGCAGAGTATTAGGCTTACAAATGGCAACTGGATAGGAATGTAAATCTACTAGCTAAGTACGCCATGATTCCACATTTGCCAGTAGATAATACGCTAATGTAAATTCCACATCTTTGCATCAGTCAGAAATCAATCTGTCTTACACAGATGATTTACAATTAATCAAGATGGTTATATTAGAAGAAGCACTCATTCATATAGTTGTTAAAAAAAGAAATATAATGCTTACTTGTCACTACCATAAGCATATTTATGCATATGAAAGATCCACCATCAAGAAGGAAAAGTGGCCGAAGTCCTTCCTCTTCTAAAAGAATTACATCCTGTCCATGAAAGACAGTTAGCTGACAGGAGTGTTTTTAGCAGTATCAACTGCTTGCACATTTTGGAGCATACAGCACTACTCATATGCTGTATTTTTCAGAGTTTAATTTTATTTGAGGCACCATCAACAACAAGCGCCAATCACCATCAACGGAAGAGACCTAAAGGAAGTTGTCTCCTTCACCTACCTAGGCAGCACTGTTTCAACTACAGGTGGCGGCAAAAACGACCATGTCAAAATCAGGATTGGAAACACAACAACACAGGTTTTCACTATTCCGAAATCAGTGTGCAGATCTTCTGCACTCACCATAAAGCTTCAACAATATCCCGATTTCAACACCAATGTCAGTCAAGTCAGTGCTTCCATGTGGTGGTTCAGAAACTTGGAGCGTCACGAAGAGGACTTCCAACAAACTACAGACATTCATCACATCAACAGCTGCCACCCACGATCACTCCATACTGAAGATGCAGATCAGATGACCAGAATAATAAGAATAAGCAACAAGGGACTGTGTCTGGCAACGAACCGACTGACCAACAACCCACCACTCAACAAATATGCAGCAGAATGAGGTGTAGATGGATGAGATTGGGAATACGTTGAGAAGATCATTCGGGGCATCACGCACTAGGCCAATCCCTCGAGTGTAATGTGAGAGGGAGAGGACGATTTGGGTGTGTGAGTTGAGGTTGATTTGGAGGAGATGGTGTGAGGAAGAAATGAGAGTTTGTGAGCAGTGTTGGAGTGATGTTGAAAAGACTTGAGTGAAGAGAGTTGAATGGAGACGTTTTGGTGTAGCTGTATGTTCCACTAGGAACCCAAGGGTCAAATAATAACAATAATAATAATTCTCTTCAAATGTAATTTCCAGGCATTAACCAACTTGAGAAATCTTACTTTCATCTTCAAGAGAATGAGAGAAAATAACCTTCTTTTTATCACAGAGGTATAATCTCATTTAATATTTATGAAATTATTCACTTTTTCTTGAGTTGTCTGACTATATTCAGTCGAAAGTTCAAGTGTATGACAACAATGGTTGCTGAAGTTTATGAGCTGTAAATGGTAGGAACTGACAGCTTAGCGAAAGAAAAATTCACTTACAGTTTAAGTATCAGCAATGGCTCTGATAAAATGGTCTTGTAGTGGACGAATATTCTCAGGATTAACTACGAATGCAACATATTTTAATGTTATAAAGATATTAAGGCTTGATCATCCTAAGACAAAGACTTCAAAATTTTATAATCATTACATATAAATGACAATTTTAATCCACCGTACATCTTAACTCTTATTACATAGAGTTAACATTGGAATCCAGGATGTATATTACGTCACATTTGGAACTCGTCAATATCATTAACTGGGATGCAAGTTGATTTAGCCCAGTAGTATAAGAGAAAGGATAAGATGCACTTGTTGGTTTTCACTGCTAGCCACTACAAATCAAATTACACTATTGCTATTCTCCAAAGACGATTGTGGCATCCATCCAGAATCTTACTTACCGAAAGAGAACAATGCCGTTCTTAGAAAAGCTTTCTCTTTCTATATTGGTAATGAAACTTCCCATATATCTGGTATATGCGACACGTCATTCTTATTACATGTGTTGGGTGTTGATTCGATGGACAAATATTTGATCATCAGTCTCTCTCTCCATCTAATTCTATTGTTGGACTTGAGTACAGTGATCTAATTTTATTGCACGTATTGCAATAGTCGTATTTTTCTAGATTATTGATCTTATTCGGGTCTGTCATCCTACATTTAGCTAAACTCTGTTAATCTAACTCACCCCCACCAATAAGGCTAGTTTCACCTATGTGCTTGACCTCACAGTCATTACATGGAATCTGGTAGATTAGATTATTTCGCTTAATTGGATCTATCAGATAGTTAAGCTGATAAAGCTTATCTCTGAGTAAGTTTGTAGGTTTAATTGCCACACTGATTTCAGCTTTAATGAGGATCCAATAAGAAGTTTCCGAATGTTTCCTCCTAATAGCTTAACACAACCTCGCCTGGTTAACTAGTTCACTAGTTACTAGCCGGTCCTAAGCCCGGGTAAAGAGGGAAAGTTGGGCATACAGCTAGCAACCCTACCCCGTAAAACAAATCTAACCGGTAAACAAACTTCAAAGCACAAACAAAATATAAAAAATGAAAACAAACTTATTCCCGCTGGAATCGGAGAGGCGAAATGACGCCACTCGGTGAAAGCCTGACTTCGGGAAGCCAATTGGCCGATGTGTCTTTTCTCCCTCGATGAAAGCGAAAGTAAACGTGGGGACATGGAATGTCCGCACCATGTTCGAACCCAGCAAGGCAGCCCAGATTGCAAACGAGATGAAGAGGTATCACACTGAAGTGCTTGTGATCTGCGAAAGCAGATGGAATGGGAGTGGACTCTCCAAACTGTCAACTGGAGAATCAATAATCTACTCCGGTCACCCAGACGACAACCACGAGCACACTGAGTTATGGAGTGGTTATCATGATGTCCTCAAGAGCATCGAAGGCTCTCATGTAGTGGGAAGCAATTTCCTCCAGGATCAGGATCATGACAGCAAGGTTCAACTCAAGAGGAAGGAAGATCACAATCATACAATGCTACACTGTGCACCTACAAGTAATGCAGATGAAGAGAAGAAGGAGGAATTCTACAGACAACTGCAATCAACACTGGACAAGACCCCACTTAAGTTGGCGATATCAAAATTCTAATGGGTGAGGTGACATGAATGCGAAACTGGGAGCAGACAATACAGGAACAGAACTGATCATGGGTCGAAAGGCACTTAGTGAAATGACGAATGAGAATGGATAATTGCTTGCAGAATTCTGTGCATTCAATGATTTAGTGAATGGATATTCACAAAGCGAGCGATACCGATTTTATTTCACCAGACACCATGACACACTACACTAAAAATCAGATCGACTGTATCTCAATCTCAAGAAAGTGGAGACGCAGTCTACTTGACACAAGTTGAGGAAGAGGAGCAGATGTAGGTTCAGACCACTCACTGTCTGGTGCAAGGAACCTTCCAAATCAAGTTAAGAGCCTTCAATTCAAGGAAGCTGGTGATAGACCACAGTTCAAGTACAACACCCAGACACTGAACTGAAAGACGAAACTACAAAGGAGATCTTCAAGGCAGCCAGCCATCAAGACAAAATGGGAGGTATCGAGGAACATCCCTGAAGAAACCTGTGTAGATAATTACTGGAAGTCTTTGAAAGAGATGTGGAAAGAAACCTGCACAGCCGTATTAGGAAGGAAGAATGAAGAAGACAGGACAGGGAATGGATCTTGATGGATACATGGAAGCTGATAGAAAAGTGAGGGGAGCATGGTGAAGCAGAAGATAAACCAGCGCAAAGATGAACAACGAGAAGAAGAATTGCGAACAATATATAAAACGCTGGACAAAGCCTGAACAATATCCCGATTTTCAACACCAATGTCAGTCAAGTCAGTGCTTCCATGTGGTGGTTCAGAAACTTGGAGCGTCACGAAGAGGACTTCCAACAAACTACAGACATTCATCACATCAACAGCTGCCACCCACGATCACTCCATACTGAAGATGCAGATCAGATGACCAGAATAATAAGAATAAGCAACAAGGGACTGTGTCTGGCAACGAACCGACTGACCAACAACCCACCACTCAACAAATATGCAGCAGAATGAGGTGTAGATGGATGAGATTGGGAATACGTTGAGAAGATCATTCGGGACATCACGCGCTAGGCCAATCCCTCGAGTGTAATGTGAGAGGGAGAGGACGATTTGGGTGTGTGAGTTGAGGTTGATTTGGAGGAGATGGTGTGAGGAAGAAATGAGAGTTTGTGAGCAGTGTTGGAGTGATGTTGAAAAGACTTGAGTGAAGAGAGTTGAATGGAGACGTTTTCGTGTAGCTGTATGTTCTACTAGAAACCCAAAGTAAAAATAATAATACAATGATAAAATATTGGAATTCTGAGAAATTTTTTGAGATGAGCAGTTTACTAGTAATCTTTCGAAAAGTTTACTCAATAGCTCAGAGTCCGCAATGACAGCATCTTCTATCAGGATATCAATTGCACTTTATGACAAATACATTTTCCGTAGAATAATAAAGTCACATCCAAGTACAAATGAATTCCTGGATACTGATATCATTTAGTTTTGATAACAAATTTCCACCTAAATTTTAAATCAAAGAGGATTCTTACACTTTGTGGTAACTTCCAGAAATTTCGACAAGAGAACAAAACATGAAGGTTTTGGGTTCATTTCCATATTGACGTCATGAGTGTACACTGCCTAGAAGTCACATACTAGGATAAAATAGCTTTCAAACGCTGCCAGGTTTCTAATGGTTTCCTGAGTGATATCAGTGTATGATGAATATCAACCCGAAATCGATAAATAAATCTCCACAAACCTTCAAACTAAAGAGGATTAGAAGTTATAGGTTATCTAACTAAAAGGCATGATATATTAGTGCAATGCATTTTGCACAATCTGGCCTTAAACTAATTAATCGCTTTTATTTATTCGAAATATGGTAAACAAATTGCCAATCACTTTGAAAAGAAATCCGTATAAATTGTGCTTTCTTATCAGTTTATTGGAATTCATAAAGCAGATTAACTGTTACAAACACAAAAACACCTTTGCTTAACTTTTGAGTGATGAAAATCGTTGGAGAACTATGATTTGCAAATATTCTTCAATAATCAGAAACGTAAAAACGCGTAACTATTCGAAATAGTGGATAATATTTGTGGCTCAGGTGGATAGTCTTGGTTGTACTGTGTTCCGTAGCTTTCATCGTCTTGCTAGACGACAATATCATCACTAACTTTAGTATGAAGTAAACTGTCAATGTCTCTGCGTGAGTGATTTAATAACTTGCTCTGATGAACTGGTTTTGATTGGTTGTTTCCCTTGATTGTTGTCATTGACTATTGATTTTCCTGTTGGCTGCTCCTCTGCTTGACCTCTGACCTCTCTGCCATTTATCCGTTTTCTCGTTGGTTGATAGATAATTATAAACAACAGAAAGGTCAGAGGTCAAGCAGAGGAACAACCAACAGGAATGTCTATACAGTCGATGACATAACAATCGAAGAAAACAACCGATCACAGACCACATCTGAAACAATTAGTCCCTTTTATGAATTTGGATAATGTAATTAGAAGACGTAGATTATCTGAAAAATGTGATGTATTAGCGCTATACATTTCGAACAATCTGATCACACATTTACTTGTTAAGGCAATTTATATATGAAAACTGGAAGTGGGGGAAGGACACATATGACATAAAGGAATTCAATAATAAGAAAGATAATGAGCGGAATAAAAGATAAGACTTGGAGACAATCTTGGTAATACGATAAAATAAGCATTACCAAGGTAGACTTAATGTAAGGACAAACTGTTTTTGCACACACAATGGGGGGTTAAATTTATTTATGGCTAGCGCCTCAACAAACTTAAGTATACGCCCCTGACAGTTTCGGTACAAAATTGTAAAGGCTGTCTTGATATCAATTCTGTGACTCTTATCAATGATATGTTTCGCAATGGATGATGATGGTTGTCTGCCATCTGCGCTTATCAATGTTTGTGAATCCAGCTGCTTTCGTAGCCACTTTGGAACATGTTCCCCTACCCTCAGACCCTACAGACCACATCATCAGAGCAAACCACTAAATCACTGTAGGAGAGATAAAGACAGCTCACTTCATACTGAAGTTAGTGCTGATGATGTCGTTGTCTAGAAAGCTGGGTTGTTTAATCTCACGATTAAACAACCCAGCTCAGAGAACACAATACAACCAAGGAGTAGCTATTCACTCTAAATGTTTACTTAACCTGTCATTGGAAAACAAGATATCATCAGTCAACTTATTTAATTATATTTCCAAAGCAGTCTGATTATTTGTCTAAACGTTTCATATTTACAATGCTTTTCCGAAATTTTTATTGCATCAAAAACTCTGTTTATCAGTTAGCCTTCATAACTGATATCATAGTACTACGCTGCATTGACTCACATTAGCTTTAAGTTAAAAAACGCTTCTCATGGGTAAAATTCAATCGGAATTTAATCAGAAAAGCAAATCTTAGATGAAAATCACCTACTTTTTAGATGCTATTTCAAAAAAGCACAAAATCTTGTTTAAAATATATTTTTCCGTAATAGTGAAAGGAAGTCTGATATATTCCTTTTGCCATCAAGGACATATGATCAAAAGTGGCGGTTTGTTCGAGTCCTACAACCGGTAAACTTGCAAGATTTTTTCTATCGTTGAATCCTATCCACAATGGAGTTCATGAACCTTTCTTTGTTTAACGAAATACTTTGTTAGTTACAAATACTAACCACAGTCAATAACATCGGCTTTTTACTTTTGTAACTATGCACTACCACATTACATATCTTAGAAAAAAGAAATCGAAATCATTTTTGAACCAAATCAACAATCCTCTTATAACAGTAGTGTACCTGTTTCAGCATCCAAACTGCCTAATACGCTTCATATCATTAGTTAGTGAAAGATTTCTCAGTATTGTAACAGAACTGATTTGGCAATACCATTCTATTCAACTTTTTATGACTGCAAAAAGTTGCATCTTTCAATTTATTATTACGATAATTGGTTGTCCTTTGGGTTCGTAGTGGAACATAGGACTTCACTAGCACGTCACCATTTCACTCTGTTCTCGGCAGTCTTTTCAACCTGGCTCCACCACTGCCCATAAGCTTTCGTTTCTTCTTCAACCCACCTCCTCTATGTCACCCCCAATGCCCAACTCGCCGTTTCCCCTTTGAGTTCCACTCGACGGCCTGCCCTGGCCTGACGCGTGATGTCTCAAAACCGTCTTTTCAGACTATGTCCAATCCAATCTGTTGAAAATCCGTATGTTGTTCACGCTTTATGCTGAGTGAGTGGAGTGGTGTGCAGTGGAGTAGATCTCCACACTGACTTCAGGTTAATGCAGGAAGGCCTGTCTCGCTGCCTCTCCGATCCTGGTTTTGATATCTTCATGTGTGCCTCCATCGTCGCCTGTAGTTGAAACTATGCTGCCTTGTCTAGGTTGGGGGGAGGGATGAAAGAGACAACTTCCTTTAGATCTGTCCCGTTGTTGGCGATTGTTGCTTGTTGTTGATATTGTTGTTTGGGTATCTTCATCCCATCCGTCTTCTCCACGTCTATCCGAAGTCCCTTCTTCGCTACCTCACCTCTTCTGCAAACTTGTTGGTTTTTGCCTGCAGATCTGCGAGCTTGTGCGACGCGACATTAGACATCAGTCATCATCGGCGAAATCCAAATCTCCTTCTGACACCTTTCATAGGTCTAGTTAGCTTATTCCTATCTCACAGCTCCTGACAGTTTGTTGCATGATCCAGTCCAGTCGACCACAACCAGAAAGATCAATAGTGATGTTGATAGGTGGCTACATTCTCTTACTCTTGTCTTCACTACAAAGGCATCACTGAGCAGCTTTCCATTGTGAATCACTCGGCATGTAGCATCATATAGCATAGTAGCATATAGCTACTGTTCAATGAAGTTGATCAAGGTCTGTGTCACTAAAAACATCGTGTTGAAGCAACCGCCGGTCAAATTACTTGTCGGTTGATTCTGTCGAAGGCCTAAACAAAATAGATGAAGTTAAGGTTGCGTTGAGTTGGCTGCCATTCTTTGCTCTGTTCTATGATGATGCATAGCGTAGCGTTGCATTTGATCCGCACATGATTTGTTCTTCCTGAAGCTAGCCAGCCAGGGCGTGTCAGTCTTAATTTTGAATGCAGAGCACCTTTTGATCTCTCCAGCATGATGCGGCATAATATTTCTCTTGGTTGGGGTGGACAAAGACACGAGCATGATTCCGTGCCAGTTCTTGCAAAGACCTAGATCTCCCTTCGTTTGGGTCTTTTGCAGGGACCACTCCTTCTGCAATAGTGGTGTGAGTATTTCCGCTGTTGTCTCTGTTTCTGTTTTCAGTGCTTCTGGTGGAATTCCACCTGGTCCTGATGCTTTCTCGGATTTCAGAAACTGTATGGCATTCGCGACTTCACTTCTGCTTTTGTCGGAGGGCTTGTGTTCACTAGTAATTCTGTGGCTGGGGTGTTGGTGTTATTTGTGGATGAGTTGAAGTTGTTGGTGGTGGTGGTGGTCGATTCAAGAGGTTTCTGAGGTGTCCAGCCTACTGTGTCCTTTGTCTCTCCTCTTTGGTAACTAGGTTTTCTTCATTACCTTTTATTGGTTTCATGTGCGTTGATCTCTTCCCTCCCAGTATTTTGATTATTTGATATAATGTTGTCAGGTCTGTCTCTCCTACCTGCAACCTGTTCTGTTTCAGTTGCGGGTGTGTCGTAGAAATGTCTTTTTTCTTTCCGTACACTCTTCTTCACTTCTTTGTCCATATTTCAAGCATATTATTAACAAATCTTTAGCCGAAAAATAAGTTTAAGTGTAAATAATCAGAAGAAGCCGAAATATTCCTTTATTAAATGTCCAAGTTATGGCTTTAAAATAAGTAATTGAACAACAAATGACGGATGTTTTAAAAGTACTAAAAATGATCAACTAATAACCAATGATTTCTACAAGCGCATCAAACCAAAAGGCTCCATAATTTCATAAGTTCAAGGATTACATAAAATTCACAAGGCCGATCTATCCCTTCGTCACGTTCTAGACATTTATGAACCTCTCTACCACCTAATCGCTAAATGGCTGGCCGAAATTCTAGAACTTGTAAGAAGACGAGTTGTCATTCCCTCTCTGCTTGATACTTTTGAATTTGTTGATTCCATAAGAGACGAAGACATTTCTAACAAATGTATGATGTCACATGATGTCATTTTTTATCAATGTTCCACTTACTGAAACTATCTAATTCTTATGCAGGTACATAGAAGACAATAACAAAAATGCTGGGATACCGACCCCTTGCCGTAATGAACTGTTACTCAGACGCACATTCAACGTTCAGTTCTAACTAAACCACATGATTTACATACAGAAAGATGGAATAGCCATGAGATCCCCACTAGATCCACTACTAGCAAACTGTTTTAGGGCCAGTTTGGAAAGTAGACCCTTGAAATCAGCGACTGAAGGTTTTCATATGTACAGAAGGTACATGAACGATGCTTTTATTATCTGTGATCATCAATATAATTTGAATCATGTTCTACAAATATTCAGTAACTGCCACTTAGCAATTAGATTCATCCTTGAGGTCGGAAATCGACCGAAAATTCAATTTCTTGATGTAGAGCTGATAAGAACAGCTGATGGAATGTTAAGTAGGTCATTTCACAGAAAACCATCGTGAAATGGTCAACTGACGAAGCTTAATAGATGGGTCCCTGTGAGTTATAAGCAAAATCTGATCATATCTTCTGCCGCTCGTAGTAGACGTATCTGTAATCCCGATGTATTAGAAGAGGAATTTTCTGTTCTAAAGAACATCCTGAGAGAAAATGAATCCTCATAGACGAAAATATCAAGCCTAAACCTCACAAAGGAGACCTTACCACAGTACCAAAAAGGACACTTTATATGAATGTAAACTTCAAAGGTGATTCTACCGTTGACACTTTAAAAAGGAGGATATCGAACGCTTCAAGGAGAAGATTTTTTGCATCACCTATGAGACTAGTATTCTCTTGTCGCCAAACGATTTCTAATAACTTAAAGAAAACACTTTCGCATCCGACCACCTCAATGTGCATACATCAATTCACCTGCTCTTATGGAGTCAGACATATTGGTCGTTCGATACGACTCTTATCCAAAAGTGTTCAAGATCACTATCCCAGGTGGTTACAAAGAGGTAACAATGGAGTGATAAGGAATGCTATAGTTGAACACATCGTGAACACAAATCACCCTATCTCAAAAACCTCGTTTAAAGTCGTCTATAAAGTGAAAAGAAACCTCCCAAAGGCCGAATATCTTCGTATTCTCTGCACCACGGAAGCTCTTGCCATCCAAATGGAGAAGCCCGAACTGTGTAAACAAAAGAAGATTGTTCAACAGCTTCTCCTTTCATGGTCTTAGTTTTCAGTCTCTACTCCTCTCCCCTCTTTTTCTTTTCATCTTTTAGTGTTGACACTATTCACTTCCTTAGTAATTTGCTACTCATTCCTGTTGCTATGTTCTGCCTGATCACAATTCAGTTTCCAAACTTCTTGTTCAAACTTATCTTGATTAATATTCACTACTCATCACTGGTTTTTGGTTTTTTGATCTTAATGACCATTCATTTTTTGACACTATTTGTGTTGTCATGGTTGACAAACCGTTTTTAACTATTAAATACTTATTAAAAAATTAATTAGTCCCTTGGGTTCCTAGTGGAACTTAGGGCTTCAGTAGCACGTCTCCAGTGAACTCTCTCCTCTGAAATCTTCCGAACCTGATTCCACGACAGCCCACAACCTCTCATTTCCTCCTCCCACGATCTCCTCCATGTCACCCTCGGACGTCCAACTCGTCGCTTCCCATGGGGATTTCACTCGAGTGACTGGCCTGACGCGTTATGTCCCAAGTCGGCCTTCTCAGTGCATGCCCGATCCATCTACACTTCCTCCTGCATATTTGTTACGTGATAGGTTCTTGGTTGGTTCGTTACCAGAGCTCCTATTAAATACTTATACTAAATTATTATTATTATTGCTATTTATCCCTTGGGTTCCTAGCGAAATATAGGGTTTCAGTAGCACCTCTCTATTCCATTCTGTTCTCTGCAGTCTTTTCAACCTCATTCCAACACTGCCCACAAGCTCTCATTTCTTCCTCACATGATCTTCTCCATGTCACCCTCATCTCAGAGACCCAACTCACCGTTTTCCATCTGGGTTCCACTCGAGGATTGGTCTGGCACGTGATATCTCCGTTGCGTCTTCTCAGTGTTTGCTCAATCCATCTCCACTTCTTGTTGGGTGAACTTACACTGGAAGAATGTATAAATTTGCGATTGTACAGCTTTGAGAATGAAATCGCTGAAAAGAAACTCTTCACTGAAACATACTTGTTCCTTCTTTCATATCCTGAAGGGTATACTTCGCGCATAGTATTTACATACTAATTTTTTATTACATCTTGTAAGCTAACAGTGTGAAGTTCAGAATAATTTATCTTGGAATAAATAATCCCTTTTATTTAATGCAAGAAATCAATAAGGGAGGAGCCCTGTACTATTGTTTTATGTTTTTTGGCCCTTATCAGTAGGACATATCTGCAAACTTGTAGAAACTGATATTTCTTTGGTGGTTAACAGCTGTATTAGTCAGTAAGGAAATCATAGAATTAACAACTGGGGCGATAAGGCTATGACTTATTCTTTTGCAAAATTAGATTATGCAGTTGAATCTGTTACTAGTTCGTAATCGATCTATTTTTCTAGTCTCTAGCGTTTAGTACTGATGACGACCCATGCAGGAAGTTTTGAAATTCGGTCACTTAGCTAAGTCTAAAGCCATCTATCAGCCTAATCTTCACACTCACTATATTTCAAGTGGTGTAATATCACATATCTTAGTGAATGAATTCAACAACTTAGACGATAGACTTCGATCAGCGTTAATCGCTAAAGACTAAAGAACTAAAATTGATTCCAGTTCCCAAAAGGATATTAATAAATGCGCAAAACAATAATAACGCTATGTGATACTTGGACTGGATATGAGTAGCAACTGTTCCTCCTCAGACCTGATACTCTACTGAACTGCTAAAATCAGAAGATAAAGACCAACCTGTGACTGTACGGAAGACAAGTCCATTTAACAGAAAAACATTTTTATTGGTCAGCTAGAGAACAAAATTGGTCAATAAGGTTTTACCACTGATACTGTAATACAAAACCAAGGTTACAATCTAAAACCTCTCCTTTGGCGGCTGAGGATCTTGAATGCTGATTTCGATTTGGGCTACTTCCTATCAAGGATGATCAATTTGCAAATGATTAACAAGTTGCACCATTTACACCAAAATTTTTCACAGTTGAATAGCTTTAAACTGACCAACTGTGGTATCAACAAGGTTTCTGCTAGAAATCATCTAGCCAATATCACAAAGTGTGACATCTGACACAAAGTGTCATGAGCCGGCAAAATTTACAACTAGAAGACTGAGTTCATCTGAACGATGTGATGCATTTGCGTAATATATTTAGAACAGTCTGAGCATGCATTTCATTCAAAGATACTTTTTAACCTGTTGACAGTCTTAGTGACATGAATATCAAAAACAAGACTGTGTACTCCTTCGATGTAAATTCTTTAGTCAGTAACAAACTACTGTCCAAGACTATTAACATTCTGTATGATTACATACCTACTAGAAACTTCTCATCTCCTATCACTCCAACTTTTCTGAGGGAGCTATTGTTCCTGTGTACCAACAAAGTTCACTTCACGTTTGAAGGGGAACGCTTTCGACAAATTGGTACTGTAGTCATGGGAAATCCCTGAGAAACAATGCTAGTTGATATTTAAATGTCACATATAGAAAATCTGGCCAATGGTCTCATCACTAAAGTTTCTCTTTAGAAGGAATATGTTGATGGCATCACAGTAATTTGTGAGAGGTGTGAGGATATGACTTGTTTACTAAAATGACTTAATACTGTACAAACTCATATCAGCCGAACTTGTGAGAGAAAGAATAGTAATTATGTATCATTCTTAGACGTACTCCTCAGTCGACGAAAAGATGGTTCAAAAAGAGGGTCAGCTTACAGAAACCCTAAATGGGCAGGATAGTTTCTGAATTTTCACTTTTTTTCCAATCCAGTAGAAGTGAAGTTTAATGAAATGCCTTTTCAATAAGATCTATCGTATCTGTACATCAGACACAATGAATGAAAATATCAAATTACTGACCAAAACACTTATGGAAAACGAATATTCATTGAAGTTCATAAAACGTTACAGAAGTCAGGTAACATATCACTCGACCACATAGAGAGGAGCTAAATAATATAATTCTGAGACAGGCTACCATAACCAATTAAGAAAATATATTACTCTGCCAATCTTATCATTGTCCAAAAACCAAAGCATATGCCTCACCACCAATGGTTATGTCACATCCCACTGCGTTTACCAACTTGTGTATATGATCATATATACATAGGGAGGAGTAACCGACCCATGCACTTACGGGTGGAAGAACAAATGGAGTGCAAAATTGTGATAAACACTGGTAGGTGACGACTATCTTCGTCTATAGTTAAACATACTATAGAAAAATTAATGTTCAAACAGCTTTCGAACTTTTATGTAGAAATAGTCAAGGATGTATACTGAGATTTGTGGAAGCGATAGTTATACGCAAATTGAAACCACCTTTATGTGTATAAAAACAGTTTGTCCTTACACTATACCTACCTCGGTAAACTACGTTTTACGACTTGACTATCTAAGATAGCTGTAGTTTGGCAGACAATTATTTGCACTGGTGGTCGCTGGTTCGAATCCGTTCGCAGTCCAGATTTTCATCTTACTTTCAATCATCACTCAGTACAAAAACTATATTTTCTTGCCAAGTTTAGGATCAATTATACTACTTCCTGCTTGTCCTCATCTTTCTTGACTTTAATTTCCTATTATCTTAGTTGTTACGCTTGTCCTCCGTCTCTTCGGCTTTATATAAAGGGACTTGACAAGTAAACGTGTGATCAGATTGTTCGGAATGTATTAAGCAAATACGTCGCACGTTGTTCACATAAGTTTCGTCTTCTAATTACACTACCAAACTTCATAAAAGGGACTAAATGTTTCGAAATTTACAGCTACCGAAGAACTTGAGTCGTTAGATAGCACTTAGGTTGATACGGAGATTTCGTTAGCCGGTCAGATAAAAATGAGCTGAATATTGAACAGTTGTTTCACTCGTTTTAGGCCAAGCTTATCAGCGGTGTACCCAAACTCACCACATGTGGCCGAATTAGTTGAGATCAACTGAATCTGGCTGGCATACTTATATGAACGGGAATATCTAAAACTGGATGATAATTTGTAAATAATCTACAAGTGGTATGAACTGATTTGGCCCTTTTATCGGAATTTGTCAGCTTACACCGCTGATGAGCTCGGCTCCAAATGAGCCAAACAACCATGAGGTGTTTAGGCTACTCTAATCTGGCTGATGAAACCCTACAGATCAGTCTAAGTGGCTTCTAAGCGTTCAGGTTATTCATAATGGTTGACCGTTGGCAGCAGACTCAGGTGCACAATTCTTCTTGTATCTAACCACTCTGACAAGTGAATGAAAATGTAATTTTACGGCGAATTCTAAAGAAATACCATAAATCTCTCTCGGTTTCATTTACAAACTTCTTTCTGAACACTAAAATAAATGGATCCTTTCAATTTACAGAGTAGATAATTTGGTAACTCAGAGAAATTGACAATGACAACAAAAGATTAGCGTTGCCATTTTTCACATATAATAACCTACACCAGAATATTTCACTTAACTTTGACCAACCTAAATAAAAATTATCCAATAAATAGCTCATTATGCATTCAATAAGTTTCACTTATTGAAACAGTTTTTCGAAGTTTTCATACAATTATGGAAAAGCTAGAACAACAAGAAAAGACAGAGAGGAGGGCTGAGACTAGATTTTGTGAATACATTCTAAATAAGTTAAACTTAAAGGAACCAAAGTGAGATAGAAGTTCGATTACTAAGTTTCTTATGAATACAGGATACGACGTTCTAGATCTCAAAAAACTTTTAAAATAATTGACGAACAAAACAATGCTAATATAGGAGTATAACTTGGGCACTGTGATCGACTGTAGTTCAATATTAATCCGTTCATTAGAAATGTTATACAGTGAAACAGTTTCATATACTGAACAACGTTTCGGACACAATTTATTATCAAATTCATATCAGGTCAGGTAACTCCACAACTTCGAGACAGAGTTTATATACTCCCAATTTTCTCTCTTTCTCTGTGATAACAAAGGTAGTAGAATTTTTCATATATCTGGGATAAGTGAAGAATCATTTCTATTGCTACATTTATTTGGTGTTGATTCGATAAATAAACATTCGAATATCAATCTCTCCCTCGACCTAACTAAGTTCTTAATACTGTCACTTTCTCTCAACCTATTGTATGCAGAGCTATAGCCGAGCTTTTCTCTAAATTTCTTATCTTAATATGATCTACTAATCTTGACTTAGCTAAGCTTTTGTGCTCTGTTACTCTAATCAACTGTGGCTGGTCGACTGCTTTGACCTATATATTTGACCTTGTAATCATTGCAAGGGATTTTGTAAACCAAATTAATTGCATCAATAGGATCTTTTAACCTGAAAAGCTTGTTTCTAAGCGAGTTTGTTGGTTTAAATGCCACTTTAATCCCAACCTTATTAAGAATTCTTCGTAATGCTTCTGAGGTGCTTTGAATTGTTTCTCAACCCTGTCACCATTATTAACATTGGTAGTAGAATTATTATTATTATTATTATTATTAACACCTGTATTACTACTGATACCACTGATAATATTTTTCTTTCGATTTATAAATTTAGATGGGTAATAATTGAGACGCAATAAACAAACTGAAATAGAAAGGTAGTGCTAGGCTACTCAGATTCATAGAATCGATTGACACCAGAAGAATTAAACCGAAATTATACACCCCAAAAGCTGCAGTTTTCAGCTTCCAACTTCCTTGGTAGCCATTAAGTTGTCAGTTCCTATTTCGTCTCCACCAGTTTACTACTTGACCCTGTCTGGCTTGACCTTAAGCCATGCAAAGTAAAAAATTTTGAGCCTATATTTACGCTATTAACTCATCACGTACACTTAAGTAATACTTTCTATTCCCTTTTGATTGGTCACTTGTAGCAGGATAAAAATCTGACTAGATAAACACAAGATAACTTCAAGTTTTGTAATCACAAATTATTTCACTTAAACTTTCTTCATCACTATGTTATCAATGTACTATCACCTTCGACCCTACACCCCACGAATATAACCACTGAGCTACTGGATCGGTATCCAATCGTTCATATGTCTTACTTCTGTCAGTTCACCATACAGAGCTATCCGTAATCCCTGGCAGGGTCATGCTTGCACATTACTGAGTAGTCTCATGCTAGGAGGAAACAGCTGTTCAGTGCTACCAGTCTTCCAATGTTCCTTCAACTTATGTCAGTCTGTGATAAATTCCAACTTGAAATCAATTAGTAAATCTCCACACACCTCCAGGTAGATTTATTTTAAGACAAACCTATAGAATTGGGTATTTGTTATGGACGCCTACATCCCTTATATTCTATACTTACAGTTTGTGTATATTTGAACTGGTTTATTTGCGCTCTTTTCCCCTCGCGTGGGTCCTATTTCGTATGACCCGCTATTGTTTTGATTGCCTCCTGCCTCTTCAAACGTACTGTTTTTGAAGATAACTGTAAACTCTATAAATAGGGTCCATAAACTTGTCAGTCCGATATATTGTAAACTCGTTTGATTTCCAGTCTTTCGTTTTCCCCTGCGAATCACTCAGGTTGAATCGTCACAACCCTCGACTAACAATCGTTAAGTATTTCCGTTCGTTCTTACAACTCCGCATCATAACAGTACATTGGAAATCTGGGAGCACTGGACAGCTGATTCGTCCTAGTATGGGACTCCTCAGCAGTGCGCACCCACGACCCACGTGACCTTCAGGTTCCGTGGCCAGCACGTTACCACTGAGCCACTGAGAAGTCGTGACCAATGTGCAAACCCGGTAGCTGTGAGGACACATACTGAAAGATGACATTGGGTGGCGGTCGCGCTATGTCGTCAACTGCATAAGCTGGAAATATGGACGACTGGATTCCGACCCGGTGGCGCAATGGTAACGTGCTGGCTACGGAACCTGAAGGTCACAGGCTCGATCCTTAGTGGGGTCACGGGTGCGCGCTCCCGAAGAGTCATACACTAGGAAGAAACAGCCATCCAGTGACTCCAGGTTTCCAGTGTTCCTCCAACTGATGTCAGTCTACGACGAATACCAACTTGAAATATCTCTATATCTCCACAAAGCCCCCAAATTCAGAAGAATAATTCCAGCTGTGCTTTCATATGTACACATTCCTATTCCCGCAAAAAATCTTTCACTCAACTTACTGTAACCACTAGCCACATGTTTACTAATTGTTTACATCCTAACAATTTCAAAATAATTGTTCACTGGATTCCTCTTTGTGTATGTGCAACCAAATAGTATTAGGATTAGGTTACATAAGCGCTGAGAGAAATTGATTTACGTCAGTCTTTCTGCTTTAGAAAAAACGTCAACTGTTAAACAGTTAACCATCTAGAAGTTAATATTTATAAGATGATTGTAAAACGAATAATTTAAACCACTAGAATTAGGTAAACACTAGTGTATTATGGAGATTTTTCCCTAACCTTTTTAAAATGAATACATGAAACAGTGTCATTTATTTACCTACCTCATATTAAATGATCATATTGATATTGTACACTTTTAAAGTTTTGAAATGATAAACACTTCTTGCTTCAAATTTATAAAATAATAAAAAAAACATTGTCCATGCTAAGTTCCCTTTTTTTTTTCTATCATCTAAATAATCACCTAAATTCTGGACTTTGATTACCATAAATTGCTTGAACAGTATGCAAATTATTTATATGTCACATGTTCTAATCTAACATTTCTCACTATTATGAAATTTTTATAAAAATCACTATAATTTAGGGTGAAAATAGTTGTTACTGTTATTGCTTACAATAACTGAACAATGCTCAAATGATTCTACGTGTATCCATGGGTTGAACAGTTAACAAAGTCAACAACTAAATAGTTATCAAGTTAAGAGACATTCAGATTGGTGTATGGATCATTTTGAAGTTATCTCTAAAGCAAACATTAATCTCTCTGTTCCAAATTTATTTCATGTGTTCATCAACAAGCAAAGCTTGTTTCTTATGATTGGTTTGGTTGTGGCTAGTATAGGAATTCGGTACGCACTTTTCGTCCTATATGGGACCCGTCAGCTGGATTCACCTGCACCCTGGTGAGTGATTTTGTTCCCATTGAGGCTCTAACCTCGTTCACGTCACCTCAAACGCCAAAACACTGTCCACTAAGGTATTGAGTGGTGATGCATGACCGTTCTTGGTTGGGAGAGCTATTTATCTGGTTAATTCCATTAACGAACAAGACGTTGATTTACTCAATGGTAGACTTGTCCTCCGTACTAGTCGAAGGCGAGGTTTCTATTGCTTCTTAATGGAGTGATGTAGTCATGTTGCGGTGGGCACGGTATCAAGTTCTTCTTCCTAGAGAGACAAGCAACACAATTATGTCGTACTAAATTGAGAAACAGTAGGTCTGTTTTGTCCTTAGATGTCTGAGGGCATACTTGTGTTACAGCGATGGTGACAGAGAGTTCAGAAACCTGGCGAAAAAAAGTTGAGTGGGATCGGGGTTTTCAGTTATTCTCCATGAACAAAAGATTCCTGATAAATGCAAGTTATAAGCTTGCACTGATTAACTCCCGACCCTTTGTACACACCGGTAGTCACTACTGCTAACTGAATATTTTAGTAAAGTTGCTGGATTGGTGTCGCTGAAGTGGCTTTACTCTTGAATGATGCCTAGAAGATGATCTAATTTGACTATTTAGAGGAAGTAGAAGTCGTGAAAAGGTTTCTTCAGGTTCACATGCTAAATATAGAAAAAAATCAAAATAATAAGCGTGACCTACTCAAAAAATATGACGTGTCATTAAAATCCCAAAAAATATATTTGTGATGGATAGTGAACACTAATCAGAATATGACTGAAGTTGTATAGAGTGCTTATAATACGGTACAGATAAGAAGTTTTACAACATGATCATATATTTGGAAACTGAACTATGACCAGAAACAGAATAGTAACAAGAATGAATAGTAAACTACTTTAATAGTGCATATAATACAAAGGAATACAGCCTTTAGAAGGTTTTCTTTCACATTACAAATCCACTGGGACTGTTTTTTGCCATGGTTAATAAACCACTTTTAACTATCAAAATCTTAATACAGAAAAAATGTATAAATTTATGATTGTACAGCAAAGAGTAGAAAATATCCGAAAATGACGTTAATAACACTTGGTAAACAACTGCTTGCAATATAATTTATCAATACAATTTACCTAGTCGTGGCTATCAGAAGGATTCAGAAGGCGAATGTCGTCTTCCTTGGAATTTGTCAGCTGGATGTGCCTACATCTCATATGAGGTGATCTAACTATACAAGAAACCCAAGGAACAAATAATAATAATGATATCTGAAAAAATCAAATGTCGAGAGTTGTTTGACTACATTGATATAATTATGAGCAATGATAATTTATGCTCGAAACGTCATTAATAATATATCACTGTGTGTTATACATAAAATACACAACAAAAGTAATATGCCAAGTAGGCTATCTCAATCAATTTTCGGGCAGTATTAAGGCATTCGCCTAGGAAGCCGTATGTCGACTGAAGTTGGAAATTTGATCAAGTAAAACAACAGAAAATTACAAGAAATATCAACATGTAGTGGCATTATTATATCATTATTATTTGTGTCTTGGGTACCCAGTGGAACATAGAGCTTACAGTAACATGTCTCTATTCCACTCTCTTCTATAAAATCTTTTCAACCTGATTCCACGACAGCCCACAACCTCTCATCTCCTCCTCACACCATCTCATCCATGTCACCCTCACCACCAACGCCCAACTAGTCGCTTCCCATCGAGGTTCCACTCCAGAGTCTGGACTGACGCGTGATGTCCACAGTTGGCCTTCTCACTGTATGCCCGCTCAAATCCATCTCCACTTCTTTCCAGTGCATATTTGTTGAGCCATCGGTTCTTGCTTCGTTGGTTCGTTCCCAGAGTTCCTTGTTGCTTATGCTAACTATTCTTCAGTAACTAGCCAGTGTAGACGGCAGTTGTTGATGAATGTCTCTAGTTTATTGGAAATCCCTTTCGCAAATCGCCAAGTCTCTCAAACATCACGTAGAAACACTGACTTGACTACAGTGGTGTTGAAAATCTGCATGTTGTTCAAGCTTTATGCTGAGTGCAGTGTAGTAGATTTCCACACTGGTTTCAGGCTGATCAACGCCTGTCTTGCTGTTTCCCATTCTGACTCTGACATCCTCGTCTGTGCCTGTGCCGCCTGTAGTTGAGACGATGCTGCTCTGCCTAGATAGGTGAGAGAGGTCACTTCCTTCATGTTTCTCTCCTTGATGGTGAATGGAGTTTGATGTTACTGTTGGAGTTGTTGGTGCGGTAACTTCATCACCTCTGTCTTCTCTATATTCATTTGAAGGAAGTCCCGTCTTCGCTGCCCTGCCTCGCCTCACCTATCCTGCCAACTTGTTAGTTTTTGCCTGTAGATCTTCAAGTTTTTGTGACATCAGACACAAGTCATCGTTGGCGAAATCTAAGTCTTCTAGGCTTTTTCCCCGGTCCAGGTAGTGTATCCCCCTCTTCTCACAGCTCCTCACTGTTTGTTGCATGATCCAGTCAGTCCAGTTGACCACAATCAGGAATATCATGGGTGATGGTAGGCAACCTTGTTTCACTCCTGTCTTCACTTCAAAAGCATCACTGAACTTCCCGTTATGAATTACTTGGCATGTGGCGTCTTCATATAGTTATTGAATGAGGCTGATAAATGTTTGTGATATTCCGTAGTGTTGAAGCAGTTTCTAAATTCCTTATTGGTCGACGTTGTCGAAGGCCTTCTCAAAGTCGACGAAGTTGAGGTAGAGTTGAGTTGACTGCCATTTTATACTCTGTTCTATGATGATACGTAGAGTAGCGTTGCAATTTCGTCCGCACATGATGAAACATTCATATATTAATCACTAATTGTTAAGTTTCGAGGTAATATAACAAATTTTCTGGCAAATATATATGGACAGCAACCGTTCGGGCTGACTTATAAACATCTCCAGGTCAGTAGGATTAGTTTTACTGTGAGACAGCTTTTCGAATCACTTGAGTTAAGTTCCCTGTCAGTGTAACCAATCAAAGTAAGATCGCATTGGAGGACAATTGTCGGACTGAATAAATGACATTATGCCTTCCTCTTAACCGGTTATCCAAAACAAGACGATTAGAATTAATCACCATGATCTGTCTACCTTTTTGAATAACTTTTCAAAAGTAGGATTATACGCATTGACTGGTCACTGGAGAGTAACCAGTTTCATACTGTCTAGTACTGAGTGTCCACTGGAATACTATCGATCATTTTATAGTGTCACCATAAAGTTTAGAGGCTCAGCATCACTGTTCAACCAGCTGACTTAGAAGTATGTCATCTTAATTAAAAAAGAATATTGAATGGTTTCAATTTCCTTGTTAACTTCATAATATCTCTACTGCTTTTTCTCCTTAATTTTATTGGTGATAAGATTTTCCGCTAATCTGGGACCAATGTCCAACCATTCCTATACCTATATTAAACACTGAACCGATGAACAGAAGTTCAGAGATGAACCTCCCTTTCTCCTTAATTAGTCTTTAGGACTATTAATCTATCCTACCCTACAGTGCCATTGTGTGATATTACATGCATATCTATAGTTTGTTCCTTTTGGATTAGTCATCTTAGTAGGGTTTCTCAGTCTAGACTTAGCTAGGTTGCTATGTTCTGCTAACCGGACTAACCCCGATCAGTCATTCTGACCTACTTACTTGACTTCACACTCATTGCCATGTATCTGGTAAACTAAATTATTGTGTCGAATAGGGTACGTTTATGATTTCGAATGTCACACAGGTTCCAGTCTTAGTAAAAGCCTTACTCAAGGTTTCTGATGTTCCTTCTTCATATACCAGCAATACTGACACCTCAGATTCCTTCTTAGTCACGTTCTTATTACTGTTCATATCACTACTTCTCCCATTTCTATGCATCTTATGCGTTTTTTTAATGAGTTTGCGAAGACAAACATTAAGAAATAAAGCTTCTTCATTTAAGTTTTTGACTAACTGGATAACATCCAAGCTTGACCTCTTGAAAATTCAACCAAAACCTACCTTCCCTGATATAGGGTAAGACATTCTAAATTATGGATCATTGTTAAAATGAAGTCGATTTCTATAAATACTGTTGTCTGAACCACTGTTTATTTTCTGTTTTACCGTACTCCATCACGTAACTAGTTCCCGTCGTTCATTTTCTAACCAGAAGGTAAACTGTAGCCAATCCACCACCAAGTCTGTAAATCTCAAGAAGCTATAATGTCTACAGTCATTACCCTAGTTCTATAAGCAAGCCAAGAGAAAATCAATGTGAAGTTAACTTCTGAAAGCCTCTAGAGTCATATTGATTGATAGACTTGAATTTAGACCCGTCACATCAAAGCTAATCATTTTTTCATTTTCATCTATCAAAATATTATCTAACCTTTGACTTTATTTCACGTGTTATAGGAATGATTAAACACCGAATAAATCAAAGAATTAAAAACTATTTGTCTTGATATGAGTCTGAGCAATAAATTCTACTTAAAAGGTCATCTAGTAAATAATACTACATCATTATGGGGACATCATGCGCTAGGCCCTTGAGTGGAATCCAAGGCGGAAACAACGAGTTGGGAGTCCCAGTTGACGGTGACATTGAGGAGATCATGTGTAGAAGAAATGAAAGCTTATGGGCAGTCATGGAGTCAGTTTCAAAAGACTGCAGGGAATAGAGTAGAATGGAGGTGTGCTACTGAAGTCCTATGTTCCACTAGGAACCCAAGGGAATAATAATAAATGGTGTGTTACGTCATATAGATTAATCAAATATGGGATTAGATTCAAACACTGAGCAAATTCGAATGACTTTAAAGATCACCTTAGCAAATGATGAAGCAGCCAATCACGTTTCTTTATTCTATGAAAAATTATTTTCCCAGACAAACTACCGCAGTCTGATTGGTTATTTTTGCAGTTGTTAGGGTCACCGTTAACGTCGCCTGCAAATTCTCTAGTTATATTAATTTTCTAGATTATATTCAGCTGAAAACACAAAAATCAAGAGATGAAGTTTATGAAAACAAGTTTGAATTTACGTTTACACCCCAAAGACAATACAATAAAGCTAATTTTACTTCATTGAAATTTTTGCTGAGCGTAAAACATGAAATTTCGACAACATTTACAAACATTAAATGTATAAACCAAACAAAATTTAAGAATATGAAACGATGAATTTTTTAAAATGTTTATAATGAATTTACTTATACTTTTTTCAGCCTACAATTAATGTTTCGCAGCAGAGAAATAGTTCCAGGTAAAACCCAGTGTTAGTACTCTGTTCAACCAGTTATATTTTTTACAAACTATTTGAAACTCTTTGCTGTGGAAATAAAGAAAATCTTCTAAACATTTAGATTTCATTTTTCGTTACCTAGTAACTATTTATTTTATCGAAAAAAAGCATCTTATACTCCATTCGGTTTGCTTTCTAAAGGATAACTAGACTAGTTTTCAGATTATATAGGAAATAGAGTTAAGAAAATGTCGCGTACCATTGGGTTTTGAACAAATTCGTAATGTAAGCAAATTTCAATATTTCAGCTGGTATTTTTAAAGCTTATAATTGCAAAGTTCATTACTCATATTCATTATCACCTGAAAAATATTGTTATAGAATATATCCACAAGAGAATGTCAACCATGCATAAAAGACTAACATCAGTTGGAGGAACAAAGGAAATCTAGGAGCACTGAACAGCTGTTTCGTCCTAGTATGGGAATCCTCAGCAGTAGGCACACATGACCTCGCACCACCAGGGATCGAACCGGCGACTTTTAGGTCCCATGTCCACCACGTTACCATTGAGCCACTGGGTCAGAATCCAATCGTCCATATTTCCAACTTCTGTTAGCTCATGATATAGCGCAACCGCCACCTAATGTCATCGTTAAGTAAATATCCTCACGACCATCAGGCTTCGCCCCCACTGGTCACCACTTCTCATTGGAACTTCGGAAATAACTCTCGAAGCCAGTCATCAATGAGCACCAGTTTGATTGAATTTTGAGGGAGTTGTGGGGATTTTGAAATATTTCACTTTGTTATTTATCGTAGACTGACATCAGTTGGAGGAAAAAAGGAAACCTGGGAGTACTGGCCATCTGTTTCGTCCTAGTATGGGACTCCTCAGCAGTGCACATCCATGACCCCCATCCTCCAGGTATCAAACTCGTGACCTTCAGGTTCCTTCGGGTTATAGAATATATCCACTAGAGAATGTGAACCATGCATAAAAGACTAAACTTTTTATCTTTGTCGATTTAGAAGACTCTTAAATACGTTCATGAAAAAATCAATTTTTGACGGAATTTTTCGTTTTATACAAGTAGTACAGACGAAACATTTGAGGGTGAATAGTTGACTAATAGAAATTACATTCGCTTTTGAGCTTCTGGAGGTATTCTTCTTGGAATACTTCAGCCATTTGGGTATTTGCTTTTGCAGGTACATTTGAATTTATATATATATATATATATATTTACATGTGTAGAGGATCAGATACCTGTCTTTCACTGATTGTTGCAGTACCATTTTAATGATATTTTAAAAAAGAGTTTAGTAGCATGATAAGTCCTTCTGATAGACTTCTCCAGTCCCCATATAACTACTTCCAAGCACATCGTCACCTGTGAATGGCAAGGCGATATAGACTAGCTTCTTTTGCACTGTTGCGTACGTTGTTCTCCTTCCTACTCACTAAGCGTACTTATTGATAAAGCTTTCTGGGTACACATTCTCCACTAATATATTTTTCAAAGTAATCATTTAGTAGTCTCATGTGCTGTCCAAACAAATTTTCTTGGCTCTGTCAGACAGAGTTCTGACTACATTCACTTTGTATTGAAACAGGACTAAGCTCATAAAATGAAAGTTTTCTACAGATGGACGTTTTAATAGATCCATCGATTCTTTTCTCTAATGAAACATCTAAGAAACTAATCGTATTATTTTCCTCGTTTTCAGTAGCAAAGGTCAGGTTTAAGTGAAGTGAATTAGAGCTCTTTAGTAGTGCTTCTGCCTCCATTTTGCTATTACATATAATGAATATGTCGCCCATGTAACTCTGGTGCAGTTCCGTCTGATCTATGGAGCACTTCCAGCTACAATTTTCCAGACACAATAGAAAAGGGGACGCAGATGGTTTCCCACCGCGACTCCGTCACTTTAACAGGATAAATGTCCACTGAACTGGAACCGTATGGTCTAGCTGCTTGTTTGTTAGGAAACGGATACTATCGGTTTTTCGAAAAATATGAAATCAAGTATGCAGAGTATCTAGCTATGGAGTGCTGCTAAAATTTATGCATTCAGTGAATCCTGCTTTTTTCCACTTTTTTGCTTGTTTTAAATCTGTATCGGAAAAGTACTTTCAATAAACCTCATTGTTTTATGGCAGCAGGATCTTACAGTTGCAAAAACTCACTATGACAGAAATAACGAACCTAAGTATCACCATTCCTGAATTGCATAACAGTCAGCACGGACAGGAATTTTCTTGCCATTTTCTATCTAATGGACTTGATAACTAGGCTAAAAAACAATATGCTCTCAAATAGACGTTGAAGTTAATCTTCCTATAAGTTAATTACTGAGGATAAAATGTACTACAATTCTCATTTGATAGAATACTGGGTCGACTCTTATTTCAAACCCGACAGTTCATGTTTTGAAACACTATGCAAGACTGTCTTATTGAAGAATTTATGCACGGTGATATAAACCATGAAACTTTAAAGGAAAATACTATTTTCCACTTTGATTCTATTCATAAAGCATAAATGAAATGTCTGAACTATGATTATCTATGTTCCTAAGGAATTTCGACTCGACTTCCTCAACAATGGCTGGAATTCAATGTTAACAGATATAAGGCTTAACATGAGTAGTTATAAACCGTTGATTCTTATCCGAGTAACAGAATCGTCAGATGAGAGTGATCTAATCATTGGATAGCTACCTCGCTCGTTTAGAACCAAGTTCAACTGCAGTTTACTCCGACAAATTCAGCTAACAGCCAAATCTAGCCAGATAACTCTTAAGAAAGATAAATATCCAATTGATTTATGAACTGTAAGATCTACAACAATATTTCTCACAGTTGAGTAGTTTTCAACTGCCCAAATGTGCTGTTAACAGGATTTCCTTTGGAAACCAGTCCTCAACCAAAGTCACAAAGTATTATCTTTGACAGTCTCGTGAACTCGAAGAAGTATGCTTATGGACAGTATGAGTAGTAAGAAAATACGCTGATCCGCAGATTTCAGTAGCCAGATCGGAGTGACTGAAAAATGGGGTTAAGTTCATTATCAGTTTAACAAATATACTTAATGAGATGAATGGGGATTTTTAATTTAGAAGTAGTATTCATCAGGGACTGACATCAGTTGAGGAACCACTGAAAATGTGAAAGCACTGGACAGCTGTTTCGTCTTAGTACGAGAATCCTCATCAGTACGCACCTACGACCCGGCCAGGGTTGGAAATTGTGAACCACTGGAAATCGACCCAGTGGCTGAATGGTAAACGCGTTCCCCGTGAAGCCAGAAGGTCCTGAGTTCGATCCCTAGTCGGGTTGTGGGTGAGTACTGCTGAGGAGTCCTATACTGGGACGAAGGAGCTGTCCAGTGCTCCCAGATTTTCAATGGTTCCCCAATTGATGTCAGCTCATGGTGAATACTACTTCTAAATATACTTTTCTTACAAGCCATTGGTTTTGGTAATATCAGTTTATTTACTGATTTGTCCTCAGTTTCTAGTCATTATTATAACTGACTGACTACATGATGAACTCTAATTCTGTCATCAAGATAGTATCTCGTACTCTCTACTTTTTTGACCATAGCTTATTGTAACCTCGGATTTTCAGGAGCATCACAGTAGCATAAATTGGGATATACCTGATCTTTATTGTTCATTTCCTAAATATCATACGATAAGAACTTGATTACAAAGTCGTTAAACAACTTTTGGTGAATCAAACTATCTGTTGTCTAGGGTTTTTGTTTCGTACCAAATAACTTCTTTCCACAATGTTTTTATTTATCTGCTATCTCTCTTCTGCTAACATAAGGTATACTACTATCCCTTTTTTGAATACACTTCAAACCTTTTCAGCTTATGTGCACACGAAATAACAAAAAGTTACTAAGAATTATCCATGTCATTCAAAAATCTACCTACTTCGCTTGCCAAAGTTTTTGAGCTTAACTAACAGCATAGATTTTATGCACATCGCCTATTTTTTATATACACATAAGAAATAGTTACGATAAAATAATTTCTGACACCTTATTAATATATTACAATCTATAAATCATTTGTTAAGTAAGTAAACTGATGTTTAACTTTACCATTTGCTTTGTTTTCAGTTAAACATTGACTAGACGTAACCTCAATTATTAGAAGTAAGTCAGGAAGTCAAATAAACTTGTCAAAAGATGCGACTAGTTAGATAATGTTTTAATCTAACTCTTTAATGATTGAAGAAAATTGCTTTTTGACGTTTCATATGACCAGTAGTGTATGCATTGATAGTGACATTACAAATATCTTAGATGTATGAAAGATTATTTCACTTGTTAGTATGGTTCATCTACACTTCTATGCAGTATTTTCCATAATTTGAAGAGTGATTCTTGTAATACACCTTGCTTTTGTTGCTTTACAGCGTATTTTAAGTTATCAAATTTGGATCTGTTTCATGGTTATCCACATCTTTAATGTACTACAAATATTCTTTGTAAAGAACCGTACACATAAGAATACTGCGAAATGCGCTTTCATTTACCAAAACTGAAGTCCTCATTTGATTTAAAATTAGATGATGATTGAAGGTGAAATGAAAATATACACCATGATATGATCTAAACCAGTGACCATCGGGTTTCCGGCTCGGTGCTATGCCAACTGAACTATGAGGTCCGACTGTTGGCCAGCTTATTATTTTACTTCAATCAATAACAGTATTGCCCGACTACGATATGAATTCATGACGCATTACTATCGTTTGGTCTAGCTGCCTAGACAAAACTAAATATTGCAACCGACATTTACCTGAATTGTAAATAAAAGTATGGTCAGCAGTTGGGTCTCATAACTGAATTGGCAGAGAAGCGCATCAATAACTGAAAAGTCGCTGACTTGAATCCTGCCATGGGTTATATTTTCTTTTCGCTTTCAGTCATCACCCAGTATCGTTGCAAGTCTATCGAACTACAGCTAACTCAGATTGCCAAATTGTTCATTAAGAATTATTTTAAGTGGTGCAAATAAATTTCTAGAGATCTAAGAAACATTCCCATCTGCAAAGTTTTATTCATGAGCGTAGAGATCAGAAAGTTTTAAAAATTGATCGGAAGCTTTCTATCCTTGCCTGACACTGAAAACTAGACAGCTACATGAGTTATTCAATGGCAACTGGGTTATGAATACAGTTCAGTCCTAAAAAAGGTTAGTCATCGGTTGAAAAAACCAGTGATAAATTCTATGAATTCAATATTGAGTGATCCAAACTCGATTCACTACAAAAGCACCAATCTCCTCATGTTTGCACATTAGTATTCTTAGTATTATTAGTCCCTTGGGTTCCTAGTGGAACATAGAGCTTACAGTAGCACATCTCCAGTGAACTATCTCCTCTGAAATCTTTCCAACCTGATTCCACGACAGCCCACAACCTCTCATCTCCTCCTCACACCATCTCATCCATGTCACCCTCACCACCAACGCCCAACTCGTCGCTTCCCATCGGGGTTCCACTCCAGAGTCTGGCCTGACACGTGATGTCCCCAGTCGGCCTTCTCAGTGTATACCCACTCCAATCCATCTCCACTTCTTTCCAGTGCATATTTGTTGAGCCATCGGTTCTTGCTTCGTTGGTTCGTTCCCAGAGATCCTTGCTGCTTATTCTAACTATTCTGCCCATCTGATCTTCAGTAACGAGCCAGCGTAGACGGCAGTTGTTGATGAATGTCTCTAGTTTATTGGAAATCCCTTTCGCAAATCGCCAAGTCTCTCAAACATCACGTAGAAACACTGACTTGACTACAGTGGTGTTGAAAATCTGCATGTTGTTCAAGCTTTATGCTGAGTGCAGTGTAGTAGATTTCCACACTGGTTTCAGGCTGATCAACGCCTGTCTTGCTGTTTCCCATTCTGACTCTGACATCCTCGTCTGTGCCTGTGCCGCCTGTAGTTGAGACGATGCTGCTCTGCCTAGATAGGTGAGAGAGGTCACTTCCTTCATGTTTCTCTCCTTGATGGTGAATGGAGTTTGATGTTACTGTTGGAGTTGTTGGTGCGGTAACTTCGTCACCTCTGTCTTCTCTATATTCATTTGAAGGAAGTCCCGTCTTCGCTGCCCTGCCTCGCCTCACCTATCCTGCCAACTTGTTAGTTTTTGCCTGTAGATCTTCAAGTTTTTGTGACATCAGACACAAGTCATCGTTGGCGAAATCCAAATCTTCTAGGTTCTTTTCCCCGGTCCAGGTAGTGTATCCCCCTCTTCTCACAGCTCCTCACTGTTTGTTGCATGATCCAGTCAGTCCAGTTGACCACAATCAGGAATATCATGGGTGATGGTAGGCAACCTTGTTTCACTCCTGTCTTCACTTCAAAAGCATCACTGAACTTCCCGTTATGAATTACTTGGCATGTGGCATCTTCATATAGTTATTGAATGAGGCTGATAAATGTTTGTGATATTCCGTAGTGTTGAAGCAGTTTCTAAATTCCTTATTGGTCGACGTTGTCGAAGGCCTTCTCAAAGTCGACGAAGTTGAGGTAGAGTTGATTTGACTGACATTCTATGCTTTGTTCTATGATGATACGTAGAGAAGCGTTGCAATTTGGTCGGTAGATGATTTGTACTTCCTGAATCCAGCCAACCAGCCTGTTCCGGTCGTAGTTTTGAATCCAGTGCATCCTTTACTCTCTCCAGGATGATGTGGCTTAATATTTTGCTTGGGGTCGACAGGGGTGTGATTCCGCGCCAGTTCTTGCAAACACTGAGGTCTCCCTTCCTCGGAGTTTGACAAGGTAACCCTTCTTCCTATCAATGGGCAGGTACCTTCCCTTCCTTCCACACCTTCTGCAATAGTGGTGTGAGTATATCCACTGTTGTCTCTGCGTCTGTTTTCAGTGCTTCTGGTGGGATCCCATCTGGTCTTGCTGCTTTCCCGCATTTCAGTAGCTTTATGGCGTTCACTAATTCCACTTTTGTTGGAGGATTTATGTTCACTTGTAGTTCAGCGGCTGTAGGTGGTATTTCTGCACGAGGTGCAGGTTGTGGTCAATTCAAGAGCTTCTTGAAGTGGTCGGCCCATTGTTTCCTCTGTTTCTCTTCTTTGTAATTAAATTTCCTCTATCATCTTTTATTGGTTTCATCTGCATTGATCTCTCCCCAAATAGCAACCTGGTTTTGTCTGATGTCACAAAAACTTGAAGATCTACAGGCAAAAACTAACAAGTTGGCAGGATAGGTAAGGCGAGGCAGGGCAGCGAAGACTGGACTTCCTTCAAATGAATATAGAGGAGACAGAGGTAATGAAGATACCGCACCAACAGCTCCAACAAACAACAAACTCCATTCACCATCAAGGAGAGAAACTTGAAGGAAGTAACCTCTTCACCTATCTAGGCAGAGCAGCATGGTCCAACTACAGGCGGCATAGGCACAGACGAGGATGTCAAGTCAGAATGGGAAACACAGCAAGACAGGCGTTGATCAGCCTGAAACCAGTGTGGAAATCTACTACACTGCACTCAGCATAAAGCTTGAACAACATGCAGATTTTCAACACCACTGTAGTCAAGTCAGTGTTTCTACGTGATGTTTGAGAGACTTGGCGATTTGCGAAAGGGATTTCCAATAAACTAGAGACATTCATCAACAACTGCCGTCTACGCTGGCTCGTTACTGAGATCAGAAGAATAGTTAGCATAAGCAGCAAGGATCTCTGGGAACGAACCAACGAAGCAAGAACCGATGGCCCAACAAATATGCACTGGAAAGAAGTGGAGATGGATTGGAGTGGGTATACACTGAGAAGGCCGACTGGGGACATCACGTGTCAGGCCAGACTCTGGAGTGGAACCCCGATGGGAAGCGACGAGTTGGGCGTTGGTGGTGAGGGTGACATGGATGAGATGGTGTGAGGAGGAGATGAGAGGTTGTGGGCTGTCGTGGAATCAGGTTGGAAAGATTTCAGAGGAGATAGTTCACTGGAGATGTGCTACTGTAAGCTCTATGTTCCACTAGGAACCCAAGGGTCAAATAATATTAATAATATATGATAACTTGGCAAGTGTTCTATTTGAGTGATTCTGCCGTATCGAAATTGTCGAATATACGTTATATCCATATGTAGTGTATTCTTTGCTTTTGATGTGTGTATGACCCACAGATTGAAATTAGTTTGTTCACGTCTGTTGATATTTCTTGTCATGTGCATGTTGTTTATGTCGGTGAGTGAGGGGTAACTTGGTTCAGACTACAACTTATTCCCTTATTTCTTTGCAGACAATGTTTGATTCCACTTTACGTAAATAGATTCTGCTATGACAGGTTCTTTATAATTTCTAAAGCTTTTCTGAATAATTTCCATATTGTTATAATCGATCTTGTTACCTGAAATTATAGTATGTAGAGCTATAGCTAATGTTTTCATGTTTTTTTCAATTCCACTGGATTTCTAAGGGGTCGAGTGGAAGCTCTTCGGTGTTCATTTTCCTTAATTTCGATTTCGTAGAAAGTTCGTTCTGTTTATACTGCATCACAGTTTAAGCATTTTATTTTATAAATATAATTAGATTATGAATCTACAGGGATCTCATTCTTGAAATGGACTGAAGTTCGCTGTAATGTGTTTGATGTTCTGTAAAACACTCTGAAGATATTGTACTTGTTGAACACCCTCTTAACTTCATTAGATGTGTGTGATGTGTATGCGATAACTATTGTTGAGACTTATGATTTGAGTGTAGTTCTACGATCTAATTTAATGTTATTTTCTATTCCATGAATGGATTTCATCCGATAACTATTCATTCTAAGTATCTTGTTCATATATTTCAACTCCTTAACTCTTTCATTTTCATCCGTTTATAGAGTGTATCCTCTCCTTAAGAGACTCGAGGCAACAGAAATTGATATACTGGTTGATTTTTAAGTTAAAATCTAAATCTTTGTTCGATTGCGCTGCTTTCTTAAAAGTAGTTATATACCTAAATAGCCAAACATAAGTTGAAAAAAATTTTGTTTGTTTTTTTGTCATCCTACTACCAGATCTGAACATTAGCAACAAGTAAAATCTTTACTAAGCTGAAAACTAAAAATTAGATTTGAAAAGTTGAAGGAAAAATAGATGAAAAATCTCTTAGATTAAAAATGTCGATTATAAACTAACAGATGAATGTGATATGACTAATTGAAGGAGATCGTCACCAACCTACTTTTATTTGAAGATTGTTTTCAAATATCATTTCAGTCAGTATTGCATTTTCAAATATACATGTTAATATTATTCTTATGTTGTACGACTATACATATAATTGCAATTGGTGATTTTTGGTTCATTGTCATATACACTTTAAATTTCTTAGTTGTATTATGTTTTCTGATCTGGGTTGTTTAATCGTGAAGCTTTCATCGTCTTGCTAGACAACGACATCATCAGCACTAACTTCAGTATGAAGTGACCTGTCAGTAACTCTCCATCAGTGATTTAATGGCTTGTTCTGACGATGTGGTCTGTGATTGGGTGTTTCCTTCTATCTTTGTGTCGTTGACTGCACAGATTTTCCTGTTGGCTATTCCTCTGCTTCACCTCTTACCTTTCTGTTGTTTGTCATTTCTCTTATCGGTTGATAGATTGGGTTATGTCTATACATCTGTTGATTGCTGACTGACTGACGTGAATGCCAAGCTTCTAGGAATTCTCTGACATTATCTGTGTTTCCTCTGTCCAGAATTTCTACATTGTCGAAATTAACTTCATGTCCGTAATTATCCATATACATTTAAATGAGTGATGAAACGTCATGTGCGACGGCCGCTTTGTCCAGTGTTGTGCGACTACAGTTATTGCAGTTGATTTTGTAAATGATATTCGGTTTGTCTTCTTTGGTTGTTGAATCCTTTCGTCTGCATAATAGTGTCTGGAGGGAACTTTTTGGTTTGTGAGCCACACTAATTCCAAATATAATGCACAGATGAATAATGAGGTGCAAGGTGTTCTTAAAATGTGTACCATATGAATCGGTCACCATTCGATAACCAATTCCGCTTCCTAGTCCTTAGTCCTTACCACTGGTTTAAGTTGATCGTTTAAGTATTCCAATGTGGCTACTAAGTGGATTGGTACCATCAATCATCAGCTGACTCCTAACGAAATATGGTTTACTGTAGACTCGCATAACTTTGTTTGGTGGACACATTGCAAGACTTGATCCGTAGACTTCGACCAGTAGCTATCACTCTGGGCTAGATAGCTACATATCTTGTCCACTGATGACTGATACGCGCGAATAATCCCATCCTAAAGAAGGTCACTTGTTGCTCGAACCAACTAGTGGTTAGGTCTCTGATCTCAGCAATGACTGACGCAGATTTAGATCCTCAAAGAAGCAACAGTTTCCCCACGCTCGTAGATAAAAGTTGCTGATTAGTGCTATCAGAAAAGATATCTAAGTCTAGGAGTCAATTGAATACCACCCCACGATACCCGAAAATATACAATGTTGTCTAGACTCATTATTCATGCATTTGTCTACTATGGAGTGTTTCCGGTTTGAAATTGCTGAGAGCTTACTTCTTCTAGATGCCACTGCTACCCGGTGACATCCTACAACTCGATCATTTCCTGCACATTTCTATTAGAAGTCTCAACTGAAGGACTTAAGTACAGAGAAAGTTTAACAAGTTACCTGGTCATATTGTTTATGAACATTACAATACCCGTACACTGTAGCTTAAAACTGCGGTAAAACACTCTAGGCCCATCTTCCATTCATTCACACCTCCTTCAGAAGGACTCTTTAAATTTATGTAGAGGAATGACTCAATCTCTTAAGGAACGAAAGAATACTTAACAGCTTTTCCATAACGTATAATACCATTAGGTATAGTAAAAGTTAGTACAAACTTCTGGGGTCGGTTAGATATATTCATGAGAAATCATCATGCACAATGCAACCAGAAACCGTAGATTTTATTTTTGGCAATTAAAAATAGCACTAAACTGGTTAGTTTGTTTTCTGAAACACTAATTCACCTAGAGAATCAAAAGTTTTGAATATATGTAATACATTGCAAGATAATTGTGGTTTTTATAAACTGCAAAGTTTTATCAACTTCCATAGACTATGAGAAGGAATACTCATCAGTTGCTTCACAACTATTGTTCGGTTATTTTTCAAAAACAGTGACTCTGTGGTAAATCATGGTGTTCTTTTGCGGAACACTGCTTCCTATATAATTCCAAATGTTTTGTAGATTTAAATACCTTCAATGAGTTGCAAAAGAGTTAGGACTTATGCTAAAAAGTCTATTTTTGGCGGTATCATCCTCTGCAGCTGTAGGATCCCATTCAAACATAGTGAGTGTATATAAAAACATTGAATATTCGCTAATCAACAATTCCATATAGTTTCTGACCCTAAAAATAACACAAGAAATTGGAAGGTTGGTCGAATGTGAGTCAATATGAGTTGGAATCAAGAAGCAAAAATCCGTAACAGAGTAGACCATTGTCAGTGAGTAAGAATCTGCGAAACCTGTTACTCAGTTGACGGAAAATCTTTTACTTCATAATAACTGGAAAATAAAAAGATTAGTCAGGCTTAAAAACTGGAGAGTTTAAGAAATATAAAGTGGTGTGTTTTTGAGGTAAATGGGAATTTTTAATTTAGAAGTGGTATTCATCATGGACTGACATCATTTGGGAAGCCATGACCTGTGGGTCAACCTGTTTGGAAGTGAAGTGAATGCTAACTGAAAACCTTGGATGACAGTCACGCTATGTAGTGAATTGACAGAAGTTGGAAATTATGAACTACTGGAAATCGACGCAGTGGCTGAATTGTTAACGCGTTCGCCGTGAAATCTGAAGGTCCTGGGTTCGATCCCTATTTAGGTCGTGGGTGCGTACTGCTGAGGAGTCCCATACTAGAACAAATCAGCTGTTCAGTGCTCCCAGATTTTCAGTAGTTTACCGACTGATATCAGCCCATGATGAATGCTACTTCTGAATATAAAGTGGATCAGGAAAAAGAAAGGGGAAAGTCACTTCTGGAAATACAATTCCAGTTTCAACATTTGTATTTCCAGAGATTTAGGAGTTCAAAGTAAACATTTTCTCATACACTTTGTATGGTTACGTTACACTTAGCTAGTATTCCGCAACTGTGTAAGCTGCCAGTTAAATGTTGTAATATGAAACCGTTCAGTGATTTGCGTTGACCGTGCAGAACCATTCCTGAAGGTGTTGGAGTCGGCTCTGAACAATCCCCATCTGTGCATGGCCGATGTATTCAGCTCCATAAGAAAAGGTGAAATAATATATCCATACTGAAGTGGCTAGCAGTGACCACTGACCCTTTGTGAATGTGTTCACCACTGAGAGAAATATATAAGTAATTTCCATAGTGGCTCGATAAAATATCTCTCTGACAGCCTTTGGTATTCTGCCTTTTAGTATCTACTCTGCTACATCTACAATGAATTTCAAGCCGAGCTTTTTCCACTCCACAGAGATAGGAAACTATTGTATAGCATTTCTATGTGAATTCTGATCCACGAATCTCTCTGGGTATAAATTTATGATGAACGTTGATCTCAAAAGTTAAATTTCATCTTCTTAAGCGTTAAGATTGCAAAACGTCTGGATTCGAGAGGAAAGAAAAAGGAGAAAATTTCTCTCCGACTGAAGGAAACCCAAATGTAAAAGCACATTATTTTCCCACTCCATGTAGGTTTTCGATAAGTGGATTTCTCAAGCGTCCCATCATCTCTTCTTGTCAACAAATCGTCGAGGAATGGTATCTTTTTTTGTGACTACATCTGTATTGATGGGTTGATGGTGGGTTGATATTTATTGAAAAACTGAAATTATTTCTGTATGTCAAAATTCTTTTCACAAACAAAATATCTTATGTGGAGTTTAAACTGGATTTAATATGATTGTTTTCAGTTTTCCTAGTCTAAGGGATTTCTTAAGATAATCAGTAAACTTTGAAGAATAAATCACCGACTTTTGTAGCTTGATAACAGAATTTTGCGCAAACGCATCGAAATCTACGTTACGCTTTGATAAAAGGTCTCTAAAATGGAAGTGATTACGACTACATTCATTTCATACTTCTTGTTCATATCCTCATCACTGCGATTATTTGAATAACAGCTTAGCGAGGTAGCATTTTTGCACTGAATACTTTTACACAGACAGCACTGCTACCATGAGTTAAATCTCTGGTATAAATATGAAGGAGAAGAGGCAAAAAAAATATAATGATGGTTAATTTATTCATTCTCGCTGGATAAATTATAAGAACAGATATACGCTCACAAAAGGTGTACACATAATCAATGGGCTACGCATAGTTTTAACCAGAAAGGTGGATCAGAAAAAATAATCATAAATTACAGTGGAAAATAAAGTTTGCAATAATAGGGTTAAGAAAGTTTTATATAACTGTAACTAAGTATTAACAGTATTTATTCCAGAACACTTCTGGTATACTTCTTTCATTAGAAAAATTCTAATTTCTCATTGGGAAGATATTGCTAACTGTTCCATTCCTTGGAATAAAGTCTTCGCTTACTAGTTGTTGATCATGTCACAATGGCTTACTAGTTTTCCCTAAATGTGATGTGTAGCAGATGTAATGCAGGATTCCGGAAAAACTGGTTATTTCCTTTATAATGTATCTGATATTTGTGCCCTAATACTTGTTCTACATCTACAAACTGACCAACGAGTGTTGAAATTATTTTGTCTTTCCTCAGATTGTTAAGGAAAATTTACAGACAATGCTGAGTAATGTCGTAAGAAGTCACTTCTTTTCTACTGAAGACAGACATCTGGAAAATAAAACTACGAATAAGTCATTAAAAGAAATGGGTTCAACTACCTCAATCACAGCAACCGAAAAGACTAAAAAAGATAACCATTTCAGTACTACTCGAAATAGAGTTATCACTTAGGTAGATGAATAATTAAGTTAGATTAACGAATACCATACAACTGTCTTTTACTGTTTGCAATTACACACACGTTGTATTATTCTGAAACCAATGGAATTTCTGAACTTGCCTAATAAGGTGATTAACTTATCGAAAATGATCAGCACCATAATGTGCAGCTAAGTTCAAATCTATGAAATACTGATTACAAATAATCGCAATATTCTACCAAATAAGTATGATAAGTCGTTCACCAATATCTTCCTATCAATCTATTCAAAACGGATATATTTTTTTCTTTATTGACAAACAGTTCCTTTTATTAGTATATGTAAATAAGCATTTACCCTCTACTTCAAATGTTCTACTTACATGAGCTAAATATCTTTTTATTAATCAAAACATGTTTGCATAAATTAGGTATTTGCAAAAAACTAGAAATGAAAAACTAAATTTTTAAAAAATGATCCTGTTAGATTTGTTTATACGGATAAATATATACATAGATGATCTGTTCAATAAGCTATTAAATATGCTTTAAATGTAGCTGTTTAAAAGCTTAAAACAGTGACCGCCTAAATTAACTTTCATTTTGACATACTAAAACAATTTAGATTGAAAAGAGGAATCAATTTCTTTGAATTATTATACATATAGCTACTCGTGAATGAATACATTTTTTTTTCTATGTAATAACTGGAAATATAAGATTATAAGAGGAATAATTTCCATTTTGTATAAGTTCCATGTCGTTTATCGACCGACGGGTAAAAACTCTGTATGCAATTAGAATTGTAATGTAGAAGAAATCCTTATTTAATAATTTAATAATTCCCATTGTAACATTAAGAACAAGATATTCAGCGAAGAGACTCTTTTCAACGAATTTATTTTCAAGCTGTACAATCGTATATATATGGTATTTGGAAAAAATTATATCCTGTGAGGAAAACTAAACACTATATGGTGATGACAATAATAATAGAGCGGGTGATGACATAGGCATTTATGATTATAATAACAATTGAAGTGCGAATGATAACAAATAGATTATGTAATATATGGAATGGTACATAGAGAGTATATAACTCAGAAGGGGGTGAAAAAATTGTTCAAAATGGTAAATCAATCAAGAATTATGTAATGGCAAATTGGACAAGATGAAGTCAATGTTTTCTAAAAGGATTCAGACAATTAAGTGAAACAACACCGGAAACTAACTAAAGTGAAGGCGATTATAATAACAATAATAGTGATAAAGGAAGGATACAAAGGTTAAACTAACAAAGTGGGAGGGGGAGCTAGTGGGTGGGGGTGGGAAAATGTTATGGCCATGATAAAGACAGTGACTGCACATACTTCTTTTGTACACACAGATCAGGTCTTAGTTCATGAATAGCTAGAGCCTCCGCTGTTTTAAGAAGTCGAAAACGAAGAGAACGTGGGAGGTTTGGGCGAATTTGATAAATAATTTCAAAGTCATTGCCTGGATTTGTTGTGTGATGGAAGTCAATCAAATGTTCTAGAGTCGAACTTCTAACAGACTTCTTTCACCTTTATAAAACCAAGCAGGAACATGTTCTCGTATCCGTGTAGAAAGCATTCTCTGGCTATGGCCGATGTACCTTGCTCCACAAGAGCAGGTGAACTGGTAGATGCACATAGAGGCGGCCAAACGAGGAAGCTTGTCTTTGACGCAGGTGGAGAATAGGTTGCGGCTGGTAAAAGTCAACTGAAGTCTTGCTGCGAAGAAAGTCCTATTGATTGATCTGGTAAGACGATTCTTCAGTACATCAGTACATCACCCACTCTATTATTATTGTCATCACCATATAGTGTTTAGTTTTCCTTACAGGATATATTTTTTTCCAAATACCATATATATACGATTGTACAGCTTGAAAATAAATTCGTTGAAAAGAGTCTCTTCACTGAAATCCTTATTTACCTTGAAAAGTGAATAACTTATAAATCAGCCTACTAGCAAAAATTATTCCTTTCAATTTTATGACTATCTTTTTTAAAATATCCTACTCTAACTATTCAACCGTTATCGTGCAATACGTTCACCTATGTACAGATAAGAGAATGAGTTCATTAGATGAAAAATGTTTTCTTCTTCATCTCTTTACGACAATTAAGCTTTGAGCTAAACACTCGGTTTACTTTAATACAACTAAGAATATGCTATTTTAATTTATACTTCAATTAGTTGAGTTCTAGACAAAAGTATCATTTAAAAAAAGTAGTTTTAAGAATTCCATTTGAAAGGAAAGAATTTCTATTCAAATAAAATACTAAATTAATAATTGCTGCCAAATTAGCATACTTTAGCCATATATTGTTCTAAATCCAAGTAAATAAATCCAAGTAAAGACACATCGATTGATATCCTCGATTCCACATGAAATTGGGCTTTGTGGCATCAGCTGTAACATTAAAAGCGTTTTCGTTTCGAAACTGAGTTAAAACCGATTTATTCAGTTCAAAATGTTTTGTTTACCTCCTAGTATAGCACAATTACTGTTCACTACTATCAGATAAAATTTATGGGAATGATATATAAAGGTTGCCAGAGCAACACAGGATATGCATCTCATTCTTTATGAGGCTCATCAACTAGATGTAATTGCACCTCAGTGAATGATTCTGTTCTCACTAATACTCAGACTCAGGAGCGATCGTTTCAAATGTCAAGGCAGTATCCACTGAGACACAGAGAAGCGATTGCTACTTCTGGTGCAATGGGTATAGTTTTTCTTCGTCGGTAATTCAATCGGATCAATTGATCATTATCTGCATATGAGCTCCTGAGCGAATACTTTTACTTTGCTTGTAATTCTATTAATCATCATTACTGTTAGAATGATACTACAGCCAATAGAAACCGATCAGTTTGGTCCAATCAGCGACAGAAATTACAAGCAAAAATAAACTTAGCACGTATGATTTTCCTGAATTTCTAGACCAGAAAATCTCAGTGGGTCACCATAAATCTAATAAAGTCTCTATATCCCCTTTCAGATTGCGATCAAAAAGTCTTACATTATATGCTACTTACATATTGTATTAGGTTATGCGGCAGATTTACCAAAATACATGACATTAGCACCAACTTACTGGGAGTAAATATTTATTTTAAAGTGTATTTCTGTCAGTTCCATTCTGTTATAGTGGAAATAACACTTAGCTTGAGATTGCGCCTTACTATGGTAAACACATCTATGCCGCTTTATTTCGATTCAATTGAAAGTAAAGTTCTAACCTGGTACCAGATTATATCTGTTTTTACCACCAGGATTTCATCGTACATTGCGTTATTAAAGGTTTACGAGGATTTTATTCTTAAGGTATTATTCACTACAGACTGATATCAACTGGAGAACTGTTGAAAACCTGCTACTACTGAGTACCTGTTTCGTCCTATTATGGGAATTATTAGCAATACGCAAACAAAACCCCATCCGGGACCTATGGGGTCAACCGATCAGAAAGGAAGCGGATGGCAAGTGGAAAATTTTGGTAGAAAGTTATGCTATACCAGGAAGTAAAAGAAAAGTCAAACTGTGAACTTTAGGAAATCAATAAAGTTACTGATGGATCAGCTCGTTTTCCGTGAAACTTGCAGGTCCCGAGTCGATTCTGTAGTGTGGTAAAGAGTAGGTATTTCTGAGAAGCCCAACACTGGGACAAAACAGTTGTCCAGTGCTTTAAGATTTTTAACGTTTCTCCGACTGACATCAGTCGGTGATGAATATCATCTTCAAAATGCGGTTACCTCAAAAAAGACTATCTACTAGTTTGATAACTGTTTCACCCTGAATACAACGGCATTTGAATTTATCTCTTCGACAAACTTAACTTCTTACCCACATAAAGAATTTTAGTAACAAACTTCCAAAAGTCTACAAAGAATTACTACTTTTAGTTTTCAGTCACAGAAAATTTGCAGTAACCACACAAAAAAGCATATTAACAAAGAATATTTTGACAAGTCGTATGACCGAAGTACAACACTTTATTATGAAAATCACTAGCTATTATGTGAATCTTTAGTGGTAGAGTCAGGTTAAAAGAACCGCTAACTAGTTTATGGGAATCAAATACGATCTCCTCTGACTGGTCTAAATCACCGATTATCCCAGTCTTCAAGAAAGGCTATTAGTCCTCCTGTGATGACCACAGAGAAATCAACCTGTCAAACATAGTATCCAAGATCCTAGGTTCTACAATTCTTTGAAGCCTAAGTGGAGCTCAGGAACAGCAAGCCCGAGAAAACCAGGCAGGCAAGCTTTAAACCCTGCCGCGGGAGTAGCAACCGAATATTGACACTGCGCCAGGCTCTGAAACACACACACGCTAACTGACGCCCAACGATGCTGTATTTCTTGACCCGAAGGCGGCATTTGACTCCGTTGATCGAGAAGTCTTATTGGCAATGTCTGTCACTGAGAGGCGTGTCGAGTTAGTACATCAGTTTATTGAAGGATGTCTACTCGAACACTTGTGGGCGTGTTACAGCCTATGGTGAGATGTCCAGAGAGCTATGTTCATCGAGTGGTGTCTGTCAATCATGCTCACTCTCTCCATTATTATTCAATTTCATCATAAATATTGATGTGGAGGTCTCCTTCTCGTCACTTGACTACACAGAGGTTGACCTAATCACAGGAGAATTTTCGTTGAACCTAGAATATGCAATGACATAGTTCTGTTAGTTGAAAACACTGACAAGATATAAAGTCTTCTGAACACTTTGAGTGGGAATTTTAGAATGTTTGGGATGCATTTCTCACCACCCAAATGAAAATTGCTGCTCCAGGATTACTCTTCAACGGTACCATGACTAACAATAGAGAGTGAAGTGGTTGAGTGTGTCGACCACTTCACTTACCTGGGAAATAGGATCAGCCCTGTGCTGGTGGGTCAGTTACCGATGAAATCTCTGCACGGATACAAAAGGCTCGGCTGGCTTTCGCCAATTTACGCTACCTATGGCGCCGCCGCGGTATCCGTTCGTCTATTAAGGGTCGCGTGTACTGCACAGCAGTCCGCTCTGTTCTACTGTATGGCTGCGAAATATGGCCATTGAAGATGGAAGACATGAAAAGGAGGGCTTCAGATGTTTGACCACCGTTGCCTTCGTGGTATGGGCCGTATTCCGTGGTGTCACTATGTGAGTAACGCAGAAATCAGGAGTAGAGTTATAGGGAGAAGGGGTAATTCAGTTGACGAGGTTATGAACCTTCATCGATTGAGATGGTTGGAACACGTACTACGTATGCATAGTCACCGATTGCCTCGTCACACAATGTTGGCCGAAGTAGGTCCAGGTTGGATAAAGGCTCGAGGTGCCAGACTAATACATGGCACCAATGTATGAAGTGTTTGACTGTTGGTTTAAGCCATGTGGAACGATGCAGACAAGTCAGTTGGGATCCGCAGGACAAGAGGAATCAGTGGTTGGAAACTGTAGGTGATATGGCTGAGAACCGATGTAAGTGGGGCAGATGTACACACACACTATCCTCATCTTACCATTATGCCGATTCTAACCACAGTGTCATTATTTCTTTCTTTCTTCTGATAATTTATAATCCTTTCAACTGAATTTTCTTATCTTCATGTTTCACCTCACTGCCATTTTATTTTATGTAATATGAGGTGTGGCACCTCGGACCGTTACGCAGTAATTACTAGTCCTATGTTGACTTGGATGACGGATGAATCTTTGCGTATATTCTTCATGAGTAAGTAACAAGGAAAGGTGGAAGCTATTTTCAAACGGCAAAGAAAGGAGATGACTAGGAAATGTAATAAAAATACCAGTTATTAAGATATATGTCAAAAAGACGAAAAATAACTACACATCCCTTTCTGTTGGTTTAATAAAGGCAACAAGATTACTTCCTTACAGTCTGCTTAGAAATACAAGGGAACAGGATCACGATGATTCAATTTTGGAGCTGCTTTCTCGAAAATAACTAAATTTATTAGTTCCTATTAGAAAGTGTATAAGATGTTTAACTGAAACTCCCCATAAGATCGTTCATAGTTCAAAGATGTACAGTCAGAAATTCTATTTTGATATGACTGAAGCAAAGTTATATTGCTTCACAGGCGGGAGCTACATAATAATAATAATAGTTACAGTAATAGCTTTATTCCAAAACAATATGTTGGATAAGTTGTAGAATTCTCAGCATATAATAAACTAATAAATCTACTCCGAAAACAATATTTTCAGACAAAATGATTATTCAGTCTGTATGATGTTCATAATGACAGTATCGAAGGTAATAATGTGAAGCATCCGGTTGGTGCTGGGTTACCTTCTGGTGTTTAGTGATGATGGTGACTCATTCAGCCAGTAGAAGAACGTACTATTCGAGGCAGATATTCAAAGGATAGAAATATGATGTACTTTTGTGCATTTAAAACACCATTTCCGTTTCATATGATATTTCCCCTTCATTTTGCTACTACATCGATAACCGACATTTATAGTATACAGTGTCTGCCTTCATAAGAACCGATCTACAGTTCCCCTGAAGCTCATTAGAAAGTAATGCAACAAGCAAATGCAAACAGTCAAGTTTGTTTAGTGATCACTCAGTGACACTGAATACAATTAATTAAGGATACCGCTTTTTGTTTGTTCAAAGAAATTGAATTGGTAAAATAATTGGTAAAATAATTCAGATTTGCAAAAAAACTTTTGTGTTCTAAATCAAACTGTTCTTTGTGTAAACAGCTTATATGAATTTATGACGGGAAATAGTGGAGAATATTTGTGACTCGGGTGGATGATCTTGGTTGCGTTATGTTCGCCAAACTAGGAGGTTTAATCATGAAGCTCTCATTGTCTTTCTAGACAACATCAGCAGTACTAGCATCAATATGAAGTGAGGCGTCAGTATCTGTCTGTGACTGATTCATTAGTTTTCCCTGGCGAACTGGTTTGTGACTCGTTGTCTCCCTTGACTGTTGTGTCGTTCACTGCATAGATTTTCTTGTTGATGTTTCTCTGCCTGACATCTCACCTCCCAGTTGTTTGCCATAGTGAGTTGGTTTTTATACATCCATTGATTGCTGACTAACTTGAGTACCAAGCTTTAAGGAACCCTCTGATATTCTTTGTGTTTCCTCTCTCTCTCTCTTCCCCAATCTAAGATTTCTACATTGTCGAAATTGAACTCATGTTCATACTTATCCGCGTGAGTCGAAATAAGCGACGAAATGTGGTGACGTTTAATAGCCAGTTGATGTTCATATAAACGAAGGCGGAGAGGGTGACCACTTTCCCCATTATAGTGTTGACTACAGTTATTGCAGTTGATTTTGTAAGTGATATTTGGTTAGTTCTTTGGCTATAGCGTCCTCTGATCGGCATAATATGGTTTGAAGGGAATTTGTTGATTTATAAGCCACACCAACTCTAAGTGGTCCCAGTAATTTTGTGGTGATCCCTGATACATTCTTCATGTACAGTAGGATGTTGCGTTTGTTGATTTCCGTAGATAACTTTGTAATTAATGATGAATGGGATAGACATCTTCTGATGACGTTCCGTGGGTAGCCGTTCTTCTCTGGGATAGACATCAAGTAATTTTCTTCGTTTCTCTGTGACGTTTTTGTACTGTAGTGCGTTCTTGCTTTTTGAATAGAGTCCCATTGAGTTGGGTTATTGTTACTGTAGTTCAGGATTCTATCAGATAAGATCAGATTCGGAACTCACTTCGAAAACATCGAGTGTTTACTTCTGGTCTCACTCACTTATTTTTTTACCACTCTACAAAAGGCCTGCCATTAAGCATTATCAATTATAAGGCTCTATCTAGATGATAAACTGAGCAGTTTGAAACTCTGACTTTCAAAACACAACTCGTTACCGAAAGAAACTGACCAACATCACGAACAAGATCAGTTAAAAGATGCTGTTTAACACGTCGAAAGAAGAGGTAAGCAGTTTCCATGTCTAACAAACAGTTTTAATAAATTATGTTTAAGGCAGCTACTCATACAACAGCAGGAATTATCTGAAGAGGACTTACATAAAGCTATGTTATGCAGTTCAGATGCTTCATACTGTCCACTATAAATTACGATAACTATTGTTACTCATGAGTCAAAAGTCTTCCTTAGTGGATTCATTTGTCTCGTTATTTAAGGTAAGATATCCTTATAAATAATTTTCAAGCCGTCGTTAAGTGAGTCCCTTCAGTGTCCATTAAACATCCTCAATCCAAAACATTAGATTTGCTACCTGATGAATGAACAAATTTAATTTGGTACCCATGACTCTAGAGTCTTCAACTTGAAAAGAGGAATTCTAAACTATTGTCGTTTACTTGCACATAGCTAAAACAGAATGAGATCTATTTCATTTTATTCCTTCAGCAACTTGAGACTTTGTCTCCCGTTTTGCTTTGAGTTTTCAGTAAATATGAAGATTATAGTTCAACTTGATGGGGTACATGAGATCAAGCAGCTCAACAGTTGACAGTAACAGTTGACATGGCATACAGTTTGAACCAAGGACAATCATGCTGAAGCCTTCTCGTTTCTTTTATTATTGAGAAGTAAAACGATGGTAATGAATGCATCTTTCAGACTGCTTATCTAATCGCTCACTTTTTATTTTCGTTCAGATTTCTGTCCCACCTTTTGAAAAGTGGACCTTTCGTGAACCCTGAGGCTATGAAGACAAATACTCCACGATGATATTGGGTGATGGTCGCTCTATATCATGAACTGACAGAAGTGTGGAATATGCATCATTGGATTCCGACCCAGTGGCTAAATGCTAACGTGCTGGCCACAGAACCTGATGGTCCTCACTTTGACCCTTGGAATACAGGGTAGTGGGTGCGCTTTGGTGAGAAGTCCTATATTAGGACGAAACAGCTGTCCAAAGGTCCCGTCTCCAATTTTCCTCCGCTGATTTCAGTCCATGATGAATACCAACTTGCAAAAAAATATCTTTTTGGTGTCAATTAGGTATCTTTGCATATCTCATCCGACTGTACCCATGTTGTATCGAGGTTGTGTTCTAAATAACTAAGTCATTCAGCGTATAATGGTTTCGATGGATTTACTTTATGCCTAAATTGAAACATACGTTTAATCTTCGCTAACCTGTACATTTATAGAATTGCGTCATTGTTCATCATTTGGTTAGGTTTTATAATTGTTTACTACTGGGTAATTTCTATTTATATCCAGCTATTGTGTATCTAGCGCTGCAGGTGTCAAAATAACAGCCTTAGCTTATGTGCAATAAAAGTATAATGCATAACACACGTAAACTTAACTTATAAAGTAACTACTGAAGAAAAAGTATACAACTGTCTAAATACTGAATTTCAGTGCAGTAAGTTTGATCAGACTATGATTATTATCATTACTGAACGTATATAGACAGCACGCGAACTAAGATGAATCGAAAATAAACTAGATAAAGAAAACAAAAACATGAATAACGGAATTTGTAATTGCACAACAGTTCATTTTTGTTCGATGATTCTAACTGAAATGTCAAATTGAGAGATACTTTACCGAAATTTTTATATCTTTTTGCCTATAACAAATTTATAGTGATCATTAATTGATATAGGATACGTTATTTTAGTATCCTACCTTTTTTTCTATCCAGCCTGTGAATGAAGAAATTCAATTCAATGTCCTATATACATTAATTTGAAACAAATAGCATTTCATATAGACGTTAGAAATCTTATCTAATGACCGATTTTCATTTACTTCAAGCATAAGAATTATTTAACCTCGCCTGGTTAACTAGTTTACTAGTTACTAGCCGGTCCTAAGCCCGGGTAAAGAGGGAAGGTTGGGCATAGGGCTAGCAACCCTACCCCGTAAAACAAATCTAACCGCTAAAAAAACTTCAAAGCACAAACAAAATATAAAAAATGAAAACAAAATTATTCCTCGCTGGAATCGGAGAGGCGAAATGATGCCAATTGGTGAAAGCCTGCCCTCGGGAAGCCAATTGGCCGATGTGTCTTCTCTCCCTCGATGAAAGCGAAAGTAAACGTGGGGACATGGAATGTCCGCACCATGTTTGAACCCAGTAAGGCAGCCCAGATTGCAAGGGAGATGAGAAGGTATAACATCGAAGTGCTTGGGATTTGCGAAAGCAGATGGAATGGGAGTGGACTCTCCAAACTGTCAACTGGAGAATCAATAATCTACTGCGGTCATCCAGACGACAACCACGAGCACACCGAGTGGTGGAGTGGCTATCATGATGTCCCCTGAAGAGCATCGAAGGTTCTCATGCGGTGGGAACCAATCTCCTCCAGGATCAGGATCATGACAGCAAGGTTCAACTCAAGAGGAAGGAAGGTCACAATCATACAATGTTACACTGTGCACCTACAAGTAATGCGGATCAAGAGAAGAAGGAGGAATTCTACAGACAACTTCAATCAACACTGGACAAGACCCCACTTCAGTTGGCGATATCAAAATTCTAATGGATGAGGTGACATGAATGCTAAACTGGGAGTGCACAACACAGGAAGAGAACTAACCATGGGTCGAGAAGCGTTCGGTGAGGTGATGAACTAGAATGGATAATTGTTTGCAGAATTCTGTGCATTCAACGATTTGGTGATTGGAGGCGAGGCAGTGTGTTCAAGCACAAGGATATCCACAAAGCGAGCGACATGGATTTCACCAGACACCAGGACACACTATAAATCAGAAAAACTTTATTTCAATCTGAAGAGAGTGGAGATGCAGTCTACTTGACACAAGGTGAGGAAGAGGAGCAGATGTAGGTTCAGACCACTATCTAGTGCAAGGAACCTTCCAACTCAAGTTAAAAGCCTTCAAGGAAGCTGGAGATAGACCTCAATTCAAGTACAACACTCGGAAACTGAAAGATGAAACTACAAAGGAGATCTTCACAGCAGCCATCAAGACAAAATGGGAGATATCGAGCAACATCCCTGAAGAAACCTGTGTGGAAGAACACTGGAAGTCTTTGAAAGCTATGTGGAAAGAAACCTGCACAACAGTGTTAGGAAGGAAGAAGAAAGAAGACAGGACAGGGAATGGATCTCGATGGATACCTGGAAGCTGATAGAGGAGAGGAGGATGGTGAAGCAAAAGGTAAACCAGTGCAAAGATGAACAACGAGAAGAGGAACTGAGTACAATGTATAAAACACACTGGATAAAGAAGTGAAGAAGAGTGCACGCAAAGACAAAATACACTTCTACGAAACACTGGCAAGTGAAGCAGAACAGGCTGCAGGTAAGAGAGACCTGACGACACTGTAACAAATAACCAGGTTGCTATCAGGGAAGAGACCAACACAGATGAAACCAATAAAAGATGAAGAAGGAAATTTAATTACGAAAGAAGAGAAAGGGAAAAATGGGCCGACCACTTCAAGAAGCTCTTCAATCGACCACTACCTACACTTCGTCCAGAAATACCACCAGCATTGGCAGAACTACAAGTGAACATAAATCCCCCAACAAAAATGGGAGTCCTGAACGCCATAAAGCTACTGAAATGTGGGAAAGCAGCAGGACCAGATGGAATACCGCCAGAAGCACTGAGAACAGACGCAGAGACAACAGCAGACATGCTCACACCACTATTGCAGAAGGTGTGGAAGGAAGAGAAGGTACCTGGCGATTAGAAGAAGGGTAGCCTCGTTAAACTGCCGAAGAAGGGAGACCTCAGTGTTTGCAAGAACTGGCGCGGAATCACTCTCCTGTCCACCCACAGCAAGCAAAATATTAAGCCGCATCATCCTGGAGAGGCTTAAAGATGCACTCGATCCAAAACTACGACCGGAACAGGCTGGCAGGCTGGTTCAGGAAGTACAAATCATGTGCAGACCAAATTGCAACGCTGCACTACGCATCATCATAGAACAGAGCATAGAATGGCAATCAGCTCTCTACCTCAACTTCATCGACTTTGAGAAGGCCTTTGACAGCGTCGACCGAGAAGTAATTTGGAAACTACTTCACTACTACGGAGTACCGCAGACCTTTATCCGCCTCATTCAACAACTATATGAAGATGCCACATGACAAGTAATTCACAATGGAAAGCTCAGCTCAGTGATGCTTTTGAAGTGAAGACAGGAATGAAACAAGGTTGCCCTACTAACAAGCATGATACTCCTGATTGTGGTGGACTGGATCATGCAGCAAACAGTAGGGAGCGAGAAGGGGGGGATACGCTGGACTGCGGAAAAGAACCTAGAAGACTTGGATTTCGCCAACGATGACTTGTGCCTGATGTCACATAAACTTCAAGATCTACAGGCAAAAACTAACAAGTTGGTAGAAGAGGCAGCGAAGACGGGACTTCAAGTGAATATAGAGAAGACAGAAGTAATGAAGATACCGCACCACCACCATCAACAACAACAACAAACTCCAATCACCGTCAACGGGAGAAACTTGAAGGAAGTAACCTCCTTCACTTATCTAGGAAGCACTGTTTCAACTACAGGCGGCACAGACACAGATGAGGATGTCAGAGCCAGAATCGGAAAAGCAAGACAGGCCAGCGTTCATTAGCCTGAAACCAGTGTGGAGATCTTCTGCACTGCACTCAGCATGCGGAGCAAGATACGGATTTTCAACACCAACCCAGTCAAGTCAGTGCTTCTGTATGGTTGAGAGACTTGGCGCGTCACGAAAGGCATTTCCAATAAACTACAGACATTCATCAACAACTGCTTACACTGGCTCGCTACTGAAGATCAGATGGATTGCCAGAAAGAATAAGCAACAAGGAACTCTGACTGGGAACGAACCAACCAAGAACCTATCACCCAACAAATATGCAGGAGGAAGTGGAGATGGATTGGAGTAGGCATGCAGTGAGAAGGCCGACTGGGGACATCACGCGTCAGGCCAGTTGCTCGAGTGGAATCCCCATGGGAAGCGACGAGTTGGACGTCCGAGGGTGACATGGAGGAGGTCGTGGGAGGAGGAAATGAGAGGTTGTGGGCTGTCGTGGAACCAGGTTCAAAAGATCTCAGAGAACACAATGTGATGGAGACGTGCTACTGAAGCCCTATGTTCCACTAGGAACCCAAGGGACTAATAATATAATAATAATAAGAATTATTTGAGGTAATTTGGAAACTACTTCACTACTACGGAATATCACAAACCTTTATCCGCCTCATTCAACAAATATATGAAGACGCCAGATGACAAATAATTCAAAATAGGAAGTTCAGTGATGCTTTTGAATTGAAGACAGGAGTGAAACAAGGTTGCCTACCATCACCCATGATATTCCTGATTGTGGTCTACTGGACTGGATCATGCAACAAACAGTGAGGAGCTGTGAGAAGAAGGGGAAACACTGCCTGGACCGGGAAAAGATCCTAGAAGATTTGGATTTCACCGATAACTTGTGTCTGATGTCACACAAACTTAATGATCTACAGGCGCAAATTAACAAGTTGACAGAAGAGGTGAGGCGAGGCAAAGTAGCGAAGATGGGAATTCAAGTGAATATAGAGAAGACAGGGGTGATGAAGATACCCAACTAACACCACCAACAACAACAAACTCCAATCACCATCAAGGAGAGAAACTTGAAGGAAGTAGCCTCTCTCACCTATCTAGGCAAGGAAGCATCGTTTCAACTACAGGTGGCGGCGGCACAGATGAGGACGTCGAAGCCAGCCAGTATCAGAAAAGCAAGACAGGCGTTCATTAGCCTGGAACCAGTGTGGAGATCTTCTTCACTCAGTATAAAGCCTGAACAACATCCAGATTTTCAGCACTGTCAGTCAAGTCAGTGTTTCTATGTGATGTTTGATAGGGTTGGCGAGTTACGAAAGGGATTTCCAATAAACTAGAGACACTCATCAACAACTGCCGTCTACACTGGCTCGTTACTGAAGATCACATGGGCAGAATAGTTAGAATAAGCAGCAAGGAACTCTGGTTGGCTGGCAACGAATCAACCATGAACCCATCGCTCAACATATGTGCAGTAGAAGAAAGTGGAGATGGACTGGATTGGAGATACAGTGAGAAGGCTGCCTAGGGACATCACGTGTCAGGCCAGACTCTCGAGTGGGACTCCCATGGGAAGCGACTAGTTGGGCGTTGGTGGTGAGGGTGACATGGAGGAGATGGTGTGAGGAGGAAATGAGAGGTCGTGGGCTGTCGTGGATCCAGGTTCAAAGATTTCAGATAAGAGAGCGCATTGGAGACGTGCTACTGTAAGCCCTATTTTCGATTAGGAACTCAAGGGTCAAGTGATAACAATAATACTAGCGTGGGTAAAACCTATGTTTGGTTTACTTAGTTCTGAGAATTTTGAAAAGGCGTAAACTGTTACATTTCAGTGATTTCAGAAGAGTGGTAAGGAATTCTATTTCATTAACATCTGTAATACATGAAACTCAAAGAAATGATGATGGAGAATACTCGTAGCTCAGGTTGATGATATTGTACATGCTGTATTCACTGAGCTTATTGAGACATTTTGGAATGGATATAGCTCATAAACTAACAAATTATCTTCATAACATATTATGCAGACCACAAATTTCAAAAATGAAGTGTCAGTTATAAAGTAGACTTCAACAACTGCTATCTACACTACACTCCTCAGGTTGGTCACCTTTCTCTAAAGTGACATAAGACTGCTATTTAACATCATGACATTTTCTTCCTTATATATTTCCCTATGAATAAACAAGTATAATAATTCAACTTTGACCAGATCTGAAACAGAAAAAGTACAAAGGATATCATAGAATATTTAGAAGCACTGAAATCAGATAAATTAGAAAAATGAAGTTCTGCAGAAGTAGATCCAGTCAAGTAACCAATTAAAAAAGTGACAAGATGTAAATGGTTAGTGGTCAAGCAGAGAAACGGCTAATAGGGAATATCTTTGCAGTATATGATACAGCAATCAAAAGTTAATTTATCAGGAAACACCATTGACCATAGACATATCTTGATAGCTCATGTAAAAACAGTGCTGACAGTCTTCTCGAATCCCTTTTAATTTGATACATATTTTAAATGAGTCAATAGAAAGCATGATTGATTCCGCAGGAATAAACTTAGGTAAATTCGACTGAAATCACTAACAAGTGGATTCTATAACACCTTAACTGAAGAATTTCTAATCAGATCTGTATATAGTATTTTTCAGTGATCATACTGTATCTGAGGTTATATTGAGTGTCGAATTCATGTTAACACTAACGGCATTACAAAATATTTCCTAGTCTGTTTAGGTCATGAAATTAAGTTTCATTGTGTAAATTATGACACTTCTCATGAAATATGTATGTATCCAAGGCTCCTTCGATTTTATGACTCCTACAGTGTTGATGATACTACCTTGGATTGAGTTTTACTTTTGATCTTTAATGGTCATCTCATATCTTATTCACTTCTGAGAAAATCGTTCATCTAACATATTACAGAAAGAAACTGAAACGCTTTTTTACAGTTTACATATTCCTGTATTTTACCTATTCTTATTTTTCTCCGCTGATCTTTCCAGGTCTGTTGAAAAAGAACTACGTCACAATATTGCATAAGGCTTTGAAAGCCGTCATTGGGGTGAGTGATGTTCCAATGACCCAAATGATGAACAGTGTAGGTAACAGACACTTCGATTCTAGCAGGGAATCAGCTACAGTATTTTAACTGACACTGAGCTTCCACTTCATTCACACCTTTGTACCTCCTCACACACGACAAAAAGAAATTACACAAGACTGTTCGCTTGTATGGCTAAACATAAGAACTTAATTGAATTTACATCTTCGACGAAATATCTAAATATACTTTCGCATCAATTAAACTTCAAACATAGTAGACATTTACTCCAAATATTTCCCTTTGACCAAAGATATCAGTATAGTATCTTAAATCAATTTGTATCGAAGTAATATTCTTATAATTTTGATGATTTTACTCCTTAGCTCGATCACTAATAAACTTAAGATTTCAGTGAAGTTTAGCCGATCATTGACACTCAGACTAATAGATTGTCTACATGAAATTATTTATTTATTTATTATTAGTCCCTTGGGTTCCTAGTGGAACATAGAGCTTCAGTAGCACGTCTCCAGTGACCTCTGTTCTCTGAGATCTTTTGAACCTGATTCCACGACAGCCCACAACCTCTCATTTCCTCCTCACACCATCTCCTCCATGTCACCCTCAGCTGGGACGCCAACTCGTCGCTTCCCATCGGGGTTCCACTCGAGCAACTGGCCTGACGCGTGATGTCCCAGTCGGCCTTCTCACTGCATGCCCACTCCAATCCATCTCCACTTCCTCCTGCATATTTGTTGGGTGATAGGTTCTTGGTTGGTTCGTTCCCAGTCAGAGTTCCTTGTTGCTTATTCTAACTATTCTGCCCATCTGATCTTCAGTAGCGAGCCAGCGTAAGCAGTTGTTGATGAATGTCTGCAGTTTATTGGAAATACCTTTCGTGACGCGCCAAGTCTCTCAAACATCACACAGAAGCACTGACTTGACTGGGTTGGTGTTGAAAATCCGTATCTTGTTCCGCATGATGAGTGCAGTGCAGAAGATCTCCACACTGGTTTCAGGCTAATGAACGCTGGCCTGTCTTGCTTTTACGATTCTGGCTTTGACGTCCTCGTCCCTCCCGCCTGTAGTTGAAACAGTGCTTCCTAGATAAGTGAAGGAGATTACTTCCTTTAAGTTTCTCCCGTTGATGGTGATTGGAGTTTGTTGTTGTTGTTGATGGTGGTGGTGCGGTATCATCATCACCTCTGTCTTCTCTATATTCATCTGAAGTCTCGTCTTCGCTGTCTCTTCTATCAAGTTGTTAGTTTTTGCCTGCAGATCTTCAAGTTTGTGACATCAGGAACAACTACATGAAATTATAATTATCTTATTTCATATCTAGTCTTCATAAATTATTCTTTGTGGAACAAAGAAACAAAACTGCTTAAAGAGATAATAATGCATAGAAAATTCGCTTTCACAATGATTACGCTTAAAAATGCCTATGAGTATTATTAGGAAATATATATTTGATGATAGATTATTTCATATATTTTGTCGGTATAATTTAGAAATATCCACTAACCAATTTCAATGAATAAAAAATTGTTTCCCATGCTTTAGTTAAATGCGTAGGACACTTATAAATTTCATGATAAATGAAAAAAATTCTTCTCCATAGGCTGCTAAATTACAATCAATACAAGTGGATAAGTGCCATATTTTCTAGATAAAAAGCAAATCGAATAGGGCTATTTTCTAAAAACGCATTCTCAAGCAATATATATGTATATCAGTCTCCATCCATCTATCCATCTATCTATCTTTTTTTGAAATTTATTTATTTATTTCAGTTCCAGTGATTACACCCGCTATCTTCATGTTTCTTAACGAGCACGTTAGCGCTGAGGCACTGGTTTGGAAACCAAGTTAGTGGTTCGTCAAGTTGTGTCATTCTTTCTTGAATACCAATTTGAGACCAGTTAAAATCCTCGAAAACCTCCAAACTGCACTATATATATGTATAACGCATAAAGACTGAAAGTGATGAGAAGAGTTTAGTAATAGAGAATACAGATAGCAATAATGATGGTCATATTTATAACCATGTAGTTTGTCGTAAACATAGTGGTTGAATTATAAAAGATAAGAGTTTCGAAAGACTTGTAAACCCTTCATACAGCTTACAAATGAGACGAAAAGATGGGAAGGCTAATAATCACGTAGACGATTGGCTAACATGAATGAGACAAGCTAATCAAAGTTAAAAGAATATGTTCCTGTTAAAAGTTGTTTCTATGAATAAAACTAGGTGAAGTAACATCGGGAACTGCTAAGTATAATAACACTTATGGCAAAGATAATTTAAAATGACCAACAAACATGAAAAAGTAGGGTTTGATGAGATTGTAAATCTCAACGATACTCGTCTGCTGGATACTCTACTTACTGCACCACAAAAACCATTAGGCAATATAGGGAAGCAGAGATGCATACACAAGTACATAAATTAAACTGAGATATTGACTAAGGTGCAACAACTGAGAAATAAACAATCTTTACAAGTGAGATGACAGTGTTTAGCGTAGGTGTAGATACTCAAATTAAGCGGGTTAAAGATAAACTAAGCCGTCTTGAATAGGAGAGAAAGTAATCAGACAAGAATTTGAATAGCAGTGCAAGCTAATGTGATTCTAGGTTAAAATCGGAATATGTTGAAGGTAGATTACATAATTCTGAAGAGAGTAGATAGTGACTAGTTAACTTGCTTGATAAAGTTGAGCGAATATACATCATAAGGAAATCAAGTATAAATATGATAAAAACAATGCTAATAGGAATAAGGTTCTTTGATGCTTGTAATTTCGCATTGCTACACTGAGTTGAATTGCTCGACCTTTGTTGATAGATGGGCTTCTCTGCGAATAACTCGATACTGAGAGATACTGGTGATGTAGAGTTGATCTTTTTGACCTGCAGTGAATCCAGGACTCTCATTTCCTCCTATCTGGGACTCGTCAACTAGGGTTGCAGGTACATCCAACTGACAAGTTCCATATAGGACGGAACATACCCCCTATATTCCCCCACTAGTCAGTATGATCAATAAAATACCAGGAATAAGGTGATTTAAATGAAACAGACCATGTTCGAGATTATAATGTTGATATCTACAAGTCCTTTACTACCATTATTAGACAGTGGAATTAGATCCCTATAGTTGTAGAGACCTGTGAGATTTGAGTTGTCAATCTAAATCTCTTTGCGTATGAGGAACAAAGGTTAGCTTAAATCTACCATGGTATTAATTGCCGAGTCATCTAATCATATTTACCTTCCCCTCAGCTACCCTCGCTCTACCTTCCCCTAACACCTCAATTTTACAGCTACGGTGTTTTGTTTATTTACATAAGAAGTCAGACCATAAAGTTGTCATAAATGATAAGAATATTTGTTCACTACTCGACTTTTAAATGAGGATGATATGTCGTTTATAATATTACCAATGTCACTACAGATTAATATTCATCATGGACTAAGACGAGCTGGAGGAACATTTGAAACGTAGGACTGCTCAACAGCTGTTTTATCCTTGTATGAGACTCCTAAGCAATAGGAAACAGTGACCTCACCATGGGTCAAACAAAAGACATTTGGATTCCAGTATCTGCTTGTTACCATTCGACCACTGTGTCGGACTCCAGTGGTGCATATTTCCTACTTCTGTCAGTTCCCAGTATAGTGTGACCTCTACCCAATGCAGTCATTAAGTGACTTTTCACATGTTCGACTTGGTTAGCCCCAACGGTCACGACGCCTTACTGGTACTTCGGGAATAACCTCTTGCCTGAAATCAGTAAATCTTCACAAACCTTCAGATTGAATTAATGTTGTGCTCACTGGTGACTGGCTTCGAGAGATGATTTCTAAAGTTCTAGTTAGAAGTCATGACTAGTTGAGTCAACTAAGTAGAATATGAAAACAGTTGCTCAACAACGGCATTGGATGGAGGTCGTGGTATATGGTAAACTGACAGGAGTAGGAAGTATGCAACAGATGATTCCGACACTGCGGTTCAGTGGTAAGGTGCTGGCCGCAGAACCTAAAGGTCGTCAGTTCGATCTTTGGGGGGTGGGATCACAGAGTCATATATCAGGTTTCTAATTCCCTCAATCTGATATCAGTCCATGATGAATACCAAACTGAAATCAATAAATCCTCACAGACCTCCAAATTGAATATCACTACAGTCAAACGATTCTCTTAAATACTAAAAGGCCGAACTAAGCTGTCAACTAATCGATTTTCTTAAAAATATAAATTTTTCCCAAAAAACGATTTCCAGATATTACTTGGTTTCATGGACTTGTAGGTATTATTATCAACAATAATGTAAAAGAGTTGTGCGTGAAAACAAAACTCTGATAACTTCAAAAGCATTTTAGTGTTATGCTGTTGAAGTCAACACCCTGCACCTGAATTTCAGGCTTGCTGGAGGTTATCATCAAGGTGTATCTGTAAAAATGAGGAGACTGGTGCTTACTTATTGATTTGAACCTGCATCACTTACTGATGAAGCGATAGAATCAACCACTAAGCCATTCGGAACAATATTCAAAACCAGTAGAACAAGATTATATGTGCGAATCAGTCACCATTGGGGAACAGATATAATTTTCTAATTCTTAGCGCTATGCACTACGCTGGCCTATATTTCACTGGGGGAGCTGTTGCATAACGTTTTAGAGAGTTGATTTTCAAATGACAGATCATGGGTTCGAATACCGTTAAGTCTACTCTACTCACAAAATTGCTGAGTGTATTTCGAATTTCTACCCAGAACTGACAGAAAGCTTTAATAGTCTTCTAGTCATCTGTACTCATCTACAAAATGTTCAGACACATGAATGATCCCTTTAAGAACTGTATGTGAACAATACAAGAGATTAGTATGTATAATTGTTTTTTTTATATATCATACTGTCGTTGATTGGACCGAATTGATCGGTCTCCATTGGCACATGGGATACTGTGCGGATGCCCCGATATTACCTGTGCTCTTATGATAGTAATGATGGATAGTGGCTAGCAGTGGAATCCAGGATGCGCATTTCGTCCTATTTGGGACTCATCAGCTGGATGTACCTGCTTCCCAGTGAGTGATGTTGTTCCCACCGGTAGGAACAGAAAAATCAATTCGGTCCAATCAACGACTGCATGATATAAAAAAACAATTATAGATACTAAAAAATACACCCGTCGCACAAGAAATGGTTATCGTGACTTGGTGATGTAGTGGATAATGCTCTGGCGTTTGAAGTGATCGCTCCTGAGTCTGAATCCTGGTGGGAACAACATCACTCACCGAGAGACATTTACATTCAGCTGATCAGTCTCAAATAGGGCGAAATGCACATCTTGGATTCCAATTTCCATCATTAATACAAGAGATTGTTTTAAATAAAACATTGACTGTAATTTTGGTAAATAAAGTTATAATTCACAATATTCGCTTATCGCTTCATATATAAATACCTGAAGTTGTGACAGTAAACTGAAATGCATCACAATTGAGTGTATATTATTGATAAAAGGAATGAATCAAAAATGCTCATAAAAAAACTGTGATAATCTTCATACAATGTAAGTTATGTACTCAATTTACAGTTAGGGAAATTTGTTCCGCTTTCGGTACAGTTGCATTCTTGGATACTTTCTCTCAATTATTTGAGTGTTTCCTACAGTCTCTCTCTGTGATGTTTACTTTCCGTATAATTAAATCTCATACAAATATGTTAAACTGTATCAATCAGTGAGTTTCTGGTTTTGAACTGCTACATTTTTTTTAATGTATATCCGTAATCTATCACATCAATAAGAGCTCATAGATGTTACTCATTAGATTTTTCAAAACATCTTGAATTCTAGAATAAATAATCTAATAAGACTCATAATTAGAATAGTAACAACAAAATGACACCTTGTGACATAGGAGATTGTTAACATAGTGAACTATATAAGTTGTATTGAAGATGTATACTGTATTTCAGCTTCATGACAAATGAAGACAACTAATTCAATAATGACTTCTACTCATTTTTAACAAATTAATATGGTAACAGTTGAGGATAATTATATGTTATTGCCTTAAATATTCATGTAATTAGTGAAATAATGTTTTAACCGTACACTGTTGTAATACATTCAAACTACCACTCACAGATGTCAAGTACAACATACATTGGAGCTAGTAGAATTAAAGTATCCTTGATAATTAATGATGTTAAAATTACTACTGCTTTCTAGTAATCAGATGAATTCTATACAAATGGAAAATTGAATGGTTCACTTATTGAATACGGAATTTTACAGAAAATATTTTACTACTTATCTGCAAAACATTCAGCGACCTCATGAAGAGAAAATACGTTTATTTGAAGTACCTGTAGTTAATAGTTAGCTGGAAATTCAGTGATGGACTTGAATTTTATGTGCAAGTCAATGTGTATACCTTATTTTTTATATAATTTTTTTTATAGGAAATCCAGTTAAATATTAGACAAATAACGAACAATTTTTAGGTATCTAAATCTGATAAACATGATGATGAGTAAGGTGCCATGGGGGATACGCTTGACCAGGGAAAAGAACTTAGAAGACTTGGATTTCACCGATGATGACTTGTGTCTGATGTCACGCAAACTTGAACATCTACAGGCGAAAACTAACAAGTTAGCAGAAGAGGCGAGGCAGGGCTGCGAACACGGGACTTCAAGTTAATATAGAGAAGACAGAGGTAATGAAGATATTCAAACAACACCACCATCAACAACAAACTCCAATCACCATCAAGGAGAGAAACTTGAAGGAAGTAGCCTCTCTCACCTATCTAGGCAAGGAAACATCGTTTCAACTACAGGTGGCGGCGGCACAGATGAGGACGCCAAAGCCAGCCAGTATCAGAAAAGCAAGACAGGCGTTCATTAGCCTGGAACCAGTGTGGAGATCTCCTGCACTCAGTATAAAGCCTGAACAACATCCAGATTTTCAGCACTGTCAGTCAAGTCAGTGTTTCTATGTGATGTTTGATAGGGTTGGCGAGTTACGAAAGGGAATTCTAATAAACTAGAGACATTCATCATCAACTGCCGTCTACGCTCACTACTGGAGATCGGATGGATGGCCAGAAGGAACAAGCAACAAAAAACTGTGACTGGCAACGAACTAACGAAGCAAGAACCTATCACTCAACATATATGCAGAAGGAAGTGGAGATGGACTGGATTGTGGATACACTGAGAAGGCCGACTAGGGACATCACGCGTCAGATTAGGCCATCGAGTGGAACCCCCATGGGAAACGACGATTTGGGCGTTTGTGGTGAGGGTGACATTGAGGAGATTGTGTGAGCAGGAAATTAGAGGTTGTGGGCTGTCATGGATCCAGGTTCAAAAGATTTCAGATAAGAGAGGGCATTGGAAACGTGTTGCTGAAGCCCTATGTTTCATTAGGAATCCAAGGGACAAATAATAAATAATAATAAGTGAGACGCCATGGCTTGGAAGATTTCTGTGACCTTTTCGTGAGTTATTTCATTCAATATTTGATGAGTTTCTCATCAATTGAATTCAGTGCTCACTGGTGAGTAGTTTCGAGAGGTGATTTCCGAAGTTTTACTTGCAAGGCCTGACTAGTTGAGCCAATCAAGTAGAACATATAAAGCGGTTTTTTAACAACGGCATTGAATGGAGGTCGTGCTATATATTGAACTGAAAGAGGTAGGAAATATGCACTATCGGATACCGACCCACTGACTCAATGGTAATATGCTGACTATGGTTTAGTCCCTGGTGAGTGAATTGAATAAACACTGGATATCATGAGTTTATTCCAGAGTTTTTCAAACAAGTTTTCCTTCTAAATTCATATCACCCAGAGGACCACCGTAGACCAGAAGAAATTAAATAGCTTCTTCTTCCTACTTTGAAACTTTTAAGTGTAACCATACAATTTGTGACAGATTCGGACCGGAGCCATAAGCTTGAAGCCCAAGCACGTTACCTTAGTTATTGTGCTGGGATCAACAGTCCACTTTTCCCGACTTCTATCGGTTCACAACATTTAGGAACTGATAATGAATCTTCATTAATGATACTAAATTACGACCGTTTTCTATCGTAAACTGACAGAAACCGAACAATATGAGCCATCGGCTCATGGCTAGACAACTTAGTGGCGATGCAGGTACCCCAAGACCTTATCCCGGGATTGAATTTTAATTTGGAAGAAAAAATGTTTTCAGTGTTCTTAAATTGGTCGTCCGAGGTGATGGTGACATGGTGGGGATCATGTGAAGAAGAAATGAAAGCGCATGCACAGTCGCGTAGCCAGATGGAAAAGACTTCAGTGAAGCAAGTGAAATGGAGATGTGCTATTGAAGCCCTTTGTCTGACTAGCAACCCAAGGAACAAATAATAATGCGAAAAGAAGAGCGGAGGAACTGCCTCGAAAGTTATCAACAAGTTAAAACGATTTCATAACTTCGTTCTTAAAATATGGTAAATATAATTTAGAATCATTAGGATAAAAGGTATAGATTTTAAATCTTGTAGAAGGTATGATAAAATGAAGTCTAAGTTTCACTGGAAGAATAAAATTTTAAACATCATAATTTTATATAGGAGTATAATTTGGGCACTGTGGTACATTGTTATTCCCTTTTGGTCTGTTTATTAGGAATGCCATACAGTGAAACAGTACCATTTACTTGATAACAATGTTTCGGACACAATTTACCAACCATATTCATATCAGGTCAGAAAATTCCATAACTTCGGAGCAGAGTTTGTATATTCCTAATTTTTTCACCTTCTCCGTGATGACAAGGGTAGTGGAATTTTTCGTGTATCTTGAAAAAGTGTAGAATCATTTCTGTTACTGTATGTGTTTGGTGTTTTGAATAGACAAACAATGACTCCCGAGTCCTAGTCCCGGTGGGAATAACATCACTCACTGGGAGGCAGGTACATCCATCTGACGAGTCCCAAATAGGACGAAATGCGCATCCTGGATTCCACTGCTAGCCGCTGCCCATTATTACTAGACAATGACTCGGTTATCAATCTCTCCCTGAACCCAACTAAGTTTTTAATACTCTCTCTACGCTCTATCCCCCCTTATCCTGTGATTGCGTGTTATTGCGTGTAGAGCTATAACCGAGCTTTTCTCTAAATTTCCCATCTTATCCGGTTCTAGTAATCTTCATTTAGCTACGATTTTGTGCTGTGTTATTCTATCGGACACCGGTCGACCACACCAACACATATACTTCACTTCACAATCATTGCAAGAGATTTGGCAAACTAAGTCATTCTGGCTAGTTGCATCAATAGGATCTTTCATTTGTTTCTAAGAGAGTTAGTTGGTTTGAATGCCACTGTAATCCTAGCCAGCCTTACTGAGAAGTTTTCGTAATGCTTGTGAGATGCTTTCCTTGTATGGTAATACAGCAGAGGCTTTGAATTCTCTCCCAACCCTGTCACCATCATTACTATTAGTAGTAGAGTCATTATTAATAACACCTGTAAAACTACTATTACCGCTCCTAATAGTTTGTTTTTGATTTCCTATGCGTTTATTTCTAAATGTAGTTGGGTAATAATTGAGACGTATGTATTCTTAATATGGCTTATTTCTTGTGGGTTGCGCACAAGGAAGGCATTTCACAAGCATTACGGAGAATTGTCAACAAGGCTGGCTGGGATTAAAGTGGCATCGAAACTAATAAACTCAATTAGAAACAACATCCCATAGATCCAATTAAGCAAAATAATCTGGTTAACCAAATCCCTTGCAATGGTTATGAAGTCAAATGCATACGTAAAATTAGTCGAACAGGGTTGATTAGTTAGATAAATCAAGATTTGTAGGAGGTGACCAGTGCAAGAGAGAGAGACGAATCATAAAGATGTTGAAAGAACTTCTGATAAATAAACTGACTGATAGTTGTACATAACATGACCTGAAGCCTTGAGGGTCTAGTCTGCCCTATATGTATGGATTACTAAAAATGCATTGCCAAAGAATTCTGCTCGGACCTATTCTCTTCATGGTTAGTTCACTTCATTACAAACTGCCTTATTAGCTTGCTGAAAAATTTGGAACCGGCTTGCAGATAACTGACTGTATATGATCAGGCAGACACCTTTCAATTTGATGTTTCAAAAAAGTTCATGGTGCTGTTTGACATAGGTTCCATATTCACAAACATACCACTTGAAGAAACCATAGATATTATATTCCACTATCCGGATCTTCATCCTATCCTAGTTACAGAGTGCAGGCCCCTTCTACTTGTGTGTACTAAGGGTATTCAGTTGCGATTTAACGAAAAACTCTACTGACAAACTGATGTAGCAGCTATGGGAAGTCACCTAGGTTCCATATTGGCAGATATCTTCGTTGACAATCTAGAAATTACTGAACTTAAAGATCTAATCGGTGAAATCACATTTACACCAGGTACGCCGATGACGCTTTTATTGTTTAGAAAGATTTATTCTATGCACCTCATTTGTTAGAAAGTTTTAATAAAGCTTATAACATTATTAAGTGTACCACAGAATACGAAAATGATGTAAAGTTCAATTTCTGAATGTTGCCGTACAACATGTGACAGATGATACGCCCTAAATGTTCATTCGTCGAAAGAGGACATAGAACGGCATCTAGATGAATTTTAATAGCTTTTGTACGATTAATTACAAACACGAATTAGCTAAAATTCTGTTTCACTGAGTAATAATGATATGTTTCAGCAATAAAGTATAGGAAGAGTTTCAAACAGCTAAAAGATGCTAACGGGATAATGGTTACCCACAAGCATTTAGCAACAGAGAAGGAAGGGAAGAAAACAAAAGGTCAAAAAACTTTCAGTCAGCAAAAAACTGTATTCATTCACCGCAATTTCAAAGGTGATCATATTGCATGAACTATCAGTTGTCGGTTGAAAACATCATTGATTAGAGCTCTCCAGATAACAAGGTTATTTCTTGTGTACTAAACAATGCGCTTATTAGTTCGGTTAAAAGTCGTCACATACCCTTTTTATGTTACTTCCAACTGTGTATGTCAATTTACGGGTCGCTGCCGAAGCAGATACGTGGCAAAGATAGAAGAAGAGAGTACCTTAGATTTCTTGAGCACATCCCGAAGAGCATACAGCTGGAGAGAAGCAACACTTCAGGTAGTGAGATTACTTGGTCTCTCAGTAACAGTGAACATGAAACAGATATCTTCAAGTACTTCAGAATAAATAGAAGAACCTCACTCTACTGAAGTTTGCAGAGGTGATATCCATTAAACCTCCCAAATCTGATTTATGTATCCAAAAAGAAGCTATAGTCAACCTCTGTCTACCTTGGTAATCCTTCATAACTGTTTTTTAATTACATCATCCTGAATCTTTCTTAGACGTTTATTCCTTCACTTTTATGTAGGTGCATCATCTTTTATGCATAACGAATGTTTTTAGCCCACTGAGCTTAACTCCCATTATTTTGCTTATTATTGGCATGACCTACTCTTATAGTTTTAAGCACCTCAATATTTTGATTGCTACTTTTGTCACTGTTATTCGATAAAATCCCATTGGACTATACCTATAAGTACGACTATTTATAATAATAAGGCTCAAATCTTATTCTGCTTTTCTTTTACCTTTATTCTTTCCTAAAGTCCTGATAAATTACTGCCTTACATTACGTAGAGCTTGACAGCCATCACAATATCTGCTGCTGCACCCTCAATCCCATTGATATTTGACCCACTTTTTGGCAGGCATTAGGCATCTGTGAAAAAGGTCAGCTTCAGTCATTTGCGGAGATGTCAATCACCGCCTTTATTCACAAACTTTCCATCGTTCTACCTCAGAAACGGTAAAAGTAAATTGGGAAGATACGAGACAAAATGAGCCCAATAAAGTCACTTCGTACCTATTTTGCTAACCAATTGAGAAAACAAGTAAAACAATAACAACTTTTCACCAAACCAGCCATTTAAAATGTAATTTTTTTCATCAATGCTCTCATTCATATTGAAATACTATTCCATTTTATAATTTAATCAGAAAGTGTACTTGATTTTCACATTTTTACACACCAAAAACTGCGCTCTACTCTCAAAGTTATTCAGTCCAATGAGATAATTAGGACCACAGTCTTTGTACAAGTGAACTTTCATATAGTGCAAACTATTTTATAAGAACTGAGGCATTTCATCTAATCTGTGAAGGCAAACTATATATGTTAGAAACCGTGGCAGGAATGCCATTATCTAGCAGACAAAGACATGAACACAAATGAACACACTACGAAATATATCTTACAAACAGAAATGTATTTTGCTTGATCGTGGCTAGTAGAGGAATCCGAGATGTGCATCTCCTTCTATTTGAGACCCATCAGCTAGGTGTACTTTCACTCCCCTGTGTGATTTTGTTGCCAACAGGACTCGAACCTCCTAACTATCGCTCCAATAGCCACAGGGTTATCCACCTGGCCCCTGAAGCTCGATAGCCACCCCTTGTACTATTACTATTTACTGACGTGCTTGTAATCCTCTGTTGTCTTACTGCATTGAATTATTTGACCTCTATTGGCATATGAGCTCCTATGTGGATGCATAGCAAATTGTATAACAAGTTAATTGGTTTAACAAAAGCCTGTCGTTTTAGAAAACGTAGGAAAACGTTCTGTAAGACTACTAATGAGAGACATACATTGACCGAAGTTGAGCATTAGTCTGAAGTTTGTAGCAGTTCTTCAACACAAAGCGTATAGCAAAGTACATTCAAAAATACATTAGGAAAATTATGTTTAGCTGGAAAAGCTTAAATGGTATTTGTCTAGCAGTTTTAAATAAATTCAAGATGGCATTCATCACAAACTGAAATGACTTGATAAATAATCAAAAAACTTAGAGCAAAAGATTGCTTTTTGTCGTGAAATGGGACTACAAAAATGTGCTCACCGAAAACTCCATCAGGATCGTCAGATCTCCTGGCCAGTGACTCACTATTCAATTAATGGGTTCCTTCAATTCGCTATCAGCGAATAGTTTTCCTCACTTCTGTATTGGCTAATGCTGCAGGTCACGACTTTGAATCAGAATTTCAAGAAATCCATCTCAAAACATCTCATTAGTGAGAACACTCTGATAATCTAGCTTAAAGGCTTGTAGGAATCGATTGATTTCAAGTTGGCATCCATCGAGAACTGACATTCATTGGAGAAATAATGAAATTTAGGAGTACTGGTCAGTTGTTTGTCCTACTATGCAACTTTCGTTATCCAACATTTTCAAACGTTTTATTTTTTTTCCCCCCTTCATTGAAATAATAATCATCACACATATAAACTGTTATTACGCTTTGTAGACAAGAGTATTCGAAGCGTATTCTTCTGGTTACCTTGTTTCAAATTAATGAAATTATAGCAAGCTGTAAAAGATAGTTAAGTGCTGAATCCAAGGACAGAATCCAACTTCTTTCTCTTCCGGTATCGATCAGTTTCTTTGTCCGCTACATAACACTGGTGGAATTTCAATATTTTCTTCTATAAAATAAAAACTAACCTTAGTAGCATTGCTGAATCATTTTAACCAGTTAAAATTATCTTCAGATAATTCCAATGAGGGAATGTATGAGTCTATTAAAATGCTTCTAGAGGTTAAATTATTTGCAAACAAACAAGTGATGTTTATAGCTTATGCTTAATTCGCCTTCTAAGTCAGTAGACGAAGAGACATTTGACTGAAAATTATACATTTTCTGCATAGTCTAAGATGTGAATCTTCGAGAACTGAAGTTTACTTTGACTCTCTTTTTTCATGTCTGAGGGTACACTGCAACTCCATCTTTGGAAAATATTTTCATATAATCTATAACGAGTAGAGGGAATGTAGCGTTGTTGTTCAAAAATGCATAGTATTCAATCCTTTTCTAGACATACGGTTTTTAGATATGAATAACCCAGTAGTTAGTTAAGTGTCCTTTGATAATCATGAATTCATGATTGTGGTGGACTGCACCATGTAGCAAGCAGTGAGGAGTCAGAAGATGGGCTTACGCTGGGTGGACAGATGAAAAGACCCTAGAGGAAGATTAGGATTCACCGATGACTTGTGTCTACAGGTGAAAACTAACAAGTTGACAGGAGAAGCAGCGAAGACGGGACTTCAAGTAAATGTAGAGAAGAAGGAGATGATGAACATAACAAACCAACAACAAGAGGCACCAGTCACCCTGAACGGTAGAAACCTAAAAAAAAGTAGTCTCTTTCACCCAACACCTAGGTAGCATCGTTTCAATTACAGGCGACACAGGCAAAGACAAGAATGTCAAAACTGGGATAGGAAAAGCAAGACAAGCCTTTCTTCATTAATCTGAAATCACTGTGGAGATCCACTCGACTCAGTATTAAGAACAAGATCCGGATTTTCAACACCAATGTCATTCAAGTCAGTGCTTCTGTGTGATGGTTCAGAAACTTGGCGCGTCACGCAAAGCACTTCCAACAAACTACAGACATTCATCAGCAGCTGCCGCCTACACTCACTCGATACTGAAGATCAAATGGCCAGAATAATAAGAATAAACAACAAGGAACTCTGGGAACTAACCAACGAAGCAAGAAGCTATCACTCAACAAATATGCACAGGGAAGAAGTGGAGATGGATTGGGCATTCCCTGAGAAGGCAGCCTGGAGACATATGCACCAGGCCATTCCACGATATCGAGTGAAACTCAAAGGGGAAATGACGAGTTGAGCATTGGAGGGTAACATGGAGGAAATGATGTGAGGAAGAAACGAAAGCTTGTAGGCAGTCGTGTGCCAGTTGAAAAGAATGCAGAGAAGAGAGTGGAATAGAGGCATGCTACTGAATATTTATGTTCCACTAGGAACTAAGGTGAAAATAATAATAATGATTGTCACGAATGGCGTCATAAGTTTTTACTAAGCAAAGTATTTTCGATGTTTAGTGCATCTATTCACCAAGATTTGCATTAAAAAAGTGAAGTTTGTACTCATTAATTAATCAACGTACACTTAACAGCATGGAACGTTTCACTTAAATCGCAAACATTCCATGAGTTCAGACAAGAAAGAAAATAATTCTTTCTACTGAAGACCAAAATAGTTAAATCGGGAATCTTATGATATATGTCTGCGTAGATAAGCGATAGATTAAGTAGGACGCCTATGATATGATAATCGTTGACAGCATAATATCTTAACTGTGAATATACGATAAATAAAATATTCTTTGTCTTTTAAGGATTATATCATGTTAGTTTTACTTCTAGAAAAAATGTTCACACTTATGACATTTTTAGAATATGAAACACAGGAAAAGTTATATTACAATTGCGTGTGAAGCAATTAATTGTAATAATAATTTGTAAGAGATTTTTCTGCCATTTGATACACTTTCATAAGGTTTTTATAAAGTTTAAAATAGACAATTCTAAACTTGTAACTTTTAAACTCCAAAGTATTGAGAAATTAATATTCTTTTGAAGAGAAACATTTGAAGAATTATCTATCGAATAAATAAAAATGGTTCGCAAAATTTTCGTTCAAGTTAACGTTCTGGTGAATTCAGAAATTGATGAATTTGTCAGCTAAAGAATAAGGCCTAAAACGTTTTGATACTATATTTTCATATTCAGTTGAAGAAATACTGGATACCTGAAACCAATAGAAAGCTGTTTCATCAATGTGAACCCATGACCCTTCACTCCGGGAATCGAACTGAGGGCCTTAAGGTCCCATGTCCAACAAGTTAACATTGAGTCACTGGGTCACAATGGCCTATATCACTTACTCCTGTCAGTTCACGATATAGCGCGAACATCATCCATTAGTGACTAGCTTCGAGGGGTGATTCACGAAGTTCCAATTGAAGACTTGACCGGCGGGGAAAACTTGGTAGCCGTGTGGACAAATACTCAGTTATGTCATGAACTGACAGAAGTTGGAAATATGGATGATTGAATTCCGACCTATCGGCTCAATGGTAACGTACTGAACATGGAACCTGAAGGTCCTAGATCCACCATTTGGAATGTGAGATCAAGTGTGCGCACTACTGAGGAGTTCTATACTAGGACGAAACAGCTGTCTATTGTTCCGAGGTTTTCATTGTTCCTGCAATTGATATCAGTTCATGATGAATACCTATTTTGCTTTATTGTGAATGTTTCTAGTGATTAAATTCTGTTACGTAGATAAAATTCTTCAAAGAAATTTACAGCTTTAATACTTATTTTATCTCTAGAAAACTTCAGTGTGCTTAAAATGTAAACCCAGTACAACAGCAGGTTACTTGTCGAAACCGCTTAGAAGTCTCAGATGAGGACGATTACCCCTCTGACATCATAATTTGATGCAATAAGACCTGCTTTTATTCGATCAACTGCATACATGATGAGTAGCCCTAACTAAGTTAGCACTATGAAAGCCTACTTGCCTTTGTGGAGCCAAATACACTTACTGTACCATGTACCAGCATTTGAAACGTGCTGCTAAGCATTACTCAACGTGGTTGACAAGGTAAAAACAAAAACACATCTTCAGCTCTTCTTTTGATAAATCCTTCAAAACTCTGTACGAAACACAATCAAGCCACTAGAAAAGAGTAAAGACATCTAAAAAAATAACTGAAGCATTAGTAACTCAAACATTCAAACCATGATTATGCATTCAATAGAAGTATGTACAACTGCTTTCTTTCCAATGATCATCGTAGAAGCTCAACCACTCCACATAATTTCTTCATGATCTAATTGTCTTATTTTCTTATTTGCTTAGTTATACGCCTATATACCTATTTAAGCCTACATATATGCAACCTTTTAAGCGGAGACTACTCCGGAATGCTATTTGTTTGGAAGCAGTTAGCATACAGCCTTACTTGACCTAGATTTGATATTTGCTGATGAATGCCAATAAGCACTAAACTTAAGTAAAGTAGGACTTTCTACGGACTCTATCGTTTCAATTATATGTTCATAAATGTAAAGCTATGAGAATGATTACATCTCTGCAGTCGTCTTCTTTTCATATAAACTATGTATAATCTTAAATAAAAAGGAGAAATAAATACATTACGCTACATAACATTGACCTAACCTCTGCTCTGTAAACAAATGAGACTGGTCCAGTGATGAATAACTAGTTTAATTTGATTTTGATGTGGCTATCTGCACAACTTCTTGTTTAAGACACGATTGATAATAAGTCAATTAACAGACGTTATCGAGCATTCGATAATTTTTACTTTCTTAGGCTGGCATTCATCATGAACTAAAATCTGTTGGCAAAACTGTTGAGTCCTGGGAGGAGTGGAAAGGTGTTTCGTTCTAGTATAGGACTTCTCAGCAGTATGCACTTATGACCCCACCAGGAATCGAACCAAGCACCCTCAGGTCTCGTAGCCACCCCCCCCACTCATGAGTTCTCATTGGAACTTCGGATATCACCTCTCGAAGCTAGTCATCAATGAGCACCAGTTCATGTGGGGCCAACTAAGTCGAACATGAAGGCAGTTACTTAAAGACAGCAGTAGATGGAGGTTGCGCAATATCGTAAAGTGATGGAAGTAGGAAATATGGACCATTGGATACCGACTCACTGGCTCAATAGTAAAGTGTTGACCACGGAAATTAAAGGTCTCGGGTTCGATCCTTGGCAATGTAATGGGTACCCCCACTAAGAAGTATCATACTAGGTCTAAACATCTGCTCACAGCTTCCAGGTTTCTATTAGTTTTCCAAGTGATATCAGTCCATAATGAATAACAACCTGAAATAAATAAATAAAATTCCTCCCAACCTGAAAATGGAATCTATTATTTTAGTCAGCAACTAAATGAAATGTGCTGATTACTTTTTATCTGCCTGGTAGATGACATCAAGATGATTTTATCAGAAATCAACACAACCTCACAAATACTTCAACTTACATGATTAGGTAGACCGTAAATGTACTGAGAAAATTGACTCAGTTTAAAAACTTTATGACTAATCTGTCGTATAAGCTTCATGAACATTTATTGAGAGGATCATTTGTATGATTTCACTGTTGAAATAAACATCTCTACACACTAGTATACTCTTTATAGATGATACTTCATAGTTGAACTTCAAAGTTGAGATCATATTTATTATTATTATTTATTAGTCCCTTGGGTTCCTAGTGGAACATAGGGATTCAGTAGCACGTCTCCATCACACTCTGTTCTCTGAGATCCTTTGAACCTGGCTCCACGACAGCCCACAACCTCTCATTTCCTCCTCGCACGATCCCCTCCATATCACCCCTCGGACGTCTAACTCGTCGCTTCCCATGGGGATTCCACTCGAGCAACTGGCCTGACGCGTGATGTCCCCAGTCGGCCTTCTCACTGCATGCCCACTCCAATCCATCTCCACTTCCTCCTGCATATTTGTTGGGTGATAGGTTCTTGGTTGGTTCGTTCCCAGAGTTCCTTGTTGCTTATTCTAACTATTCTGCCCATCTGATCTTCAGTAGCGAGCGTACGCAGTTGTTGATGAATGTCTGTAGTTTATTGGAAATCCCTTTCGTGACGCGCCAAGTCTCTGAACCATACAGAAGCACTGACTTGACTGGGTTGGTGTTGAAAATCCGTATCTTGTTCCGCATGCTGAGTGCAGTGCAGAAGATCTCCACACTGGTTTCAGGCTAATGAACGCCTGTCTTGCTTTTCCGATTCTGACTTTGACATCCTCGTCCGTCCCGCCTGTAGTTGAAACAGTGCTTCCTAGATATGTGAAGGAGGTTACTTCCTTCAAGTTTCTCCCGTTGATGGTGATTGGAGTTTGTTGTTGTTGTTGATGGTGGTGGTGGTGCGGTATCTTCATCACTTCTGTCTTCTCTATATTCACCTGAAGACCCGTCTTCGCTGCCTCTTCTACCAACTTGTTAGTTTTTGCCTGTAGATCTTCAAGTTTGTGTGATATCAGGCACAAGTCATCGGTGAAATCCAAGTCCTCTAGGTTCTTTTCCGCAGTTCAGCCAGTGTATCCCCCTCTTCTCGCTGCCTACTGTTTGCTGCATGATCTAGTCCATCACAATCAGGAATATTATGGGGGATAGTAAGCAACCTTGTTTCACTCCTGTCTTTACTTCAAAAGCATCACTGAGCTTTCCATTCTGAATTACTTGGCTGGCATGTGGCATCTTCATATAGTTGTTGAATGAGGCGGATAAAGCTTTGCGGTACTCCGTAGTAATGAAGCAGTTTCCAAATTACTTCTCGGTCGACGCTGTCAAAGGCCTTCTCAAAATCGATGGAGTTGAGGTAGAGAGCTGATTGCCATTCTATGCTCTGTTCTATGATGATGCGTAGTGCAGCGTTGCAATTTGGTCTGCACATGATTTGTACTTCCTGAATCCAGCCAGCCAGCCTGTTCTGGTCGTAGTTTTGGATCGAGTGCATCCTTTAGCCTCTCCAGGATGGTGCGGCTTAATATTTTACTTGTGGTGGACAGGAGAGTGATTCCGCGCCAGTTCTTGCAAACACTGAGGTCTCCTTTCTTCGGCAGTTTGACAAGGTAACCCTTCTTCTAATCAATAGACAGGTACCTTCTCTTCCTTCCACACCTTCTGCAATAGTGGTGTGAGCATGTCCGCTGTTGTCTCTGCATCTGTTCTCAGTGCTTCTGGCGGGATCCCATCTGGTCCTGCTGCTTTCCCACATTTCAGTAGCTTTATGGCGTCCAGGACTTCCCTTTTTGTCGGAGGGCCTGTGTTCACTTGTAACTCAGCGGCTGCAATTGGTATTTCTGGACGAAGTGCAGGTGGTGGTCGATTCAAGAGCTTGAGATCATATAAATAATAGGAAATATACGATTACATCAACAGTTATTTTGCATATTTCTTTGCACATTTCTTTAAACAGCTTTCATAAGAGTATTGAAGAAGGGTTATCAGAGGAAATCAATTTTTTATGCATTGTCTACACTGTCTATTTTACAGATTTTGTTAAGCTGTTTCATAAAAATAAGAATCAAGTTTATCATCTTGATTAGAAGTATTGATATTCTCATTGGGCTACAAGATTTAAGATAGTTTTGCCTAGGATCTGCTCAGTTTTTATAATTATTCGTGCATTCCATACATTTCGACATCCTTTTAAATCGTATTTGTAGTAATTTATTAGCTTTAATACCTACTTCCTAAGAATTGTACTATGATTCTGTTCATTATCACAGTAAAACTATTATTATAAAGGTAATAGACTAATGCTTATTTTTTTGTGCATAAATTATGTATAGATTTGACGACCTCAGACATCTTTTGATGAAAGACCGTCCCTTGTGACTTCGTACTACAATGCGGTCTTTCATAATGAGACTACCATTTTTAATATGAATAATTAATTAGGTAAACAGATTCTTTTTATATTTGTCCTCCGTAGCTACTGTGGGGGCTTAATTGTATATATATATATATATATATATAGGTTGGTATGTATTTTGCTTTTGTCCAGAAGACTAAACTAAGTTACACATAAAATTCTTGTGTCATATGGAATTTCTATAAATTCATGAATACTCGTGAATAAAGAACTATAAAGGAAGAAACATCCTGATATTCTGCTAAACAAGCTGTGACATATGAAACTGTTTAGGAAATTTATATTTTGATTTTCTAAATAACCTAGAATTTTTTGGTTGTGTTGCGTTGTCTCATCTACAGGGTTTATCTTGGAAGCATTTATTGTCTTTCTAGGCAATATCATCAACACTAACTTCGATATGAAGTGAGCTGTTAGTATTTTTCCGTGAGTAGTTGGTAGTTTAGCTTAATTATTCCGTCATAGATTTTCAAATTGGCTGTTTCCCTGCCTGGTAGATCAAATAAATTAGACGCTATGTTCAAATTCTTCAGGGATATTCTTAGCATCATTGAACCTCCCAAATTTGAGTCCACATCACTTTATTGTTTTAATCAGCAACGTTATCCCTGAGCTATTTGGGCCATGATTTATTTTCTGCAGGGCTGGACTACATACATTGATGGGTCACTGGATATTTATGCTACGAAAGGATGTTTTGAAAGTCTTTTCCGTGAAATAGTTTGCATAAATAAGTGATTTAAATATATCATCATCATCATCATCATTAATATCAACATAGGATCAGGCATTACTGCCTGCCGTTCCGAGTTGCCACACCTCATATCAGTATATCAAGTAGAAAGGTAGTGAGGTGAAGCATGAAGATAAGAGAATGTAGTCAAAAGAAATATAAAGTGCGAGAAGAAAGAAAGGAGGAGTGACAAAATGGTGAGATTCAGCATAATGGTAAGATGAGGAGAATGTGTGTATGCGTCTGCACCACTGACATCGGTTCTCAGCCATATCACCTAGAGTCTCCAACCACTGCTTCCTCTTGTCCCGCAGACCCCGACCACCTGGTCTGCACCGCCCTACATGGCTCAACCAACAGTCAAACACTTCATACATTGGTGCCATGTTTTAGTCTAGCACCTCGAGCCTTTATCCAACCTGGACCTACTTCGGCCAACATTGTGTGACGAGGCAATCGGTGACTAGGCATAAGTAGTACGTGTTCCAACCATCTCAATCGATGAAGGTTCATAACCTCGTCAACTGAATTACCCCTTCTTCCTATAACTCTACTCCTGACCTCTGCGTTACTCACATAGTGGCACCACGGAATACGGCCCATACTACGAAGGCGACGGTGGTCAAACACCTGAAGCCATCCTTCTCATATCTTTCACCTTCAATGGCCATCTTTCACAGCCACACAGTAGAACAGAGCGGACTCCTGTGCATTGCACGCGACCCTCAATAGACAATCGGATATCAGGGTAGCACCATAAGTGGTGTAAGTTAGCGAGAGTCGGCCGAGCCTTTTGTATCCATGCAGAGATTTCATCGGTAACTGACCCACCAGCACAGGGCTGATCCCGCTTCACTTACAACTATTCAACCACTGCACTCTCTACTAATAGCCGCGGTGGGTCACCGTTGAAGACCAATCCTGGAGCAACAATTTTCATTTGGGTGGTGATAAATGCATCCCAAACATTCTAAAATTCCCACTTAACGTGTTCAGAAGACTTTATATCTTGTCAGTGTCTTCAACTAACAGAACTATGTCATTTGCATATTCTAGGTTCAACGAAAATTCTCCTGTGATTACGTCAACCTCTGTGTAGTCAAGTGATGAGAAGGAGACCTCCACATCAATATTTATGATAAAATTGAATAATAATGGAGAGAGTGAGCATGATTGACAGACACCGCTCGACCATTACAGCTCCCTGGACATCTCACCATAGGCTGTAACACGCCCACAAGTGTTCGAGTAGACATCCTTCAATAAACTGATGTACTTACTCGACACGCCTTTCAGTGAGAAACATTGTCATAAGACTTGTCGATCAACGGAGTCGAACGCTGCCTTCAGGTTGAGAAATTTAGCTACTGTCGGGCGTCGGTAAGCGCGTCTATGTTCCAGAACCTTGCGCAGTGTGAACATTTGGTCGATACTCCCGTGGCCGGGTTTAAAGCTTGCCTGCCTGGTTTTCTCAGGCTTAATGCGTATCAGTTTATCAATACAATAACTAATGCTGCACAGAATCCATACTCAATAATTTATTATTTCTACTAGCATATACTACTTTTAACTTTGAACATTTTCGAAACGAATTGGTCAGTGAAAATAATGGTTACTTGAAAACATGGTACATTAATACTAAAAAGGGTGTACATCATCAATACTCCAGTGTTTCAGTCATGATAACACATTTATAAATTGATTTTTAACTAAACGTAAGTACCGAACTATTGCCCTAGACAGATGTATCTTCATCTCTAGGAAAGATGGAGTCCAAAATCGATTATCCAAAGTCCCTTAATTTCTTTAGTGATACTGAAGAGGGTTTTAAGAAAGACTCGTACAATGTAACGTCATTTGTCATTATCACCAAGTCGTTCAGAGTTAAACACAGATCTTCAGACAATAAGTCTTCCAGTAAATTCTATCCCATTCCCGTAAAATTAGTTATGAATATTCTCTAAATTTGACTTAATCACTTTCATTAAACAAGTACTGACAGACATGTGGATACTGGCCCAATCTCTGGCAGCTAGACTGAATTCAATATAAGATCAAAGAGGTCAATTCGTGATAAAATTTCTCTTCCTCTCTACGACGTTATTGGCTGATGGTAGTGCTACGTTGTGAACTGACGGTAGTTGGAAATGTGCATCACTGGATTCACACCCAGTGGCTTAGTGGTAACGTGCTGCACAAGGAATCTGAAGGTCTCACGTTCGAGCCCTGGAGTGTGAGGTCATGGATGTGCACTGGTCTGAAGTCCCATACTTAGACGAAACAGCTGGCCAGTGCTCTCAGGTTTCTAATGTTCCTTCAACTGATGTCAGTCCATGATAAATACCAATATGAAAAATTACTGAACCCCCAAATCTATTATTGCTTATTGGAAATCGGTGAGAAATCGAAGTTTCTGGAGGTGTACGTAGAACGACTAACTTCCTAAGATTATTGTCATTACAACCATTTATTTATATTATAAGCTATGGTTGATAATTATTTGTTATTCTCCGAGCTTTCAAGTTTGTTCTTGGAAGGTTCATCCCCACGCTAAGTGAATACATCAACGTTTACATTAAACACATCGTCTACTGCCTTGGCTAAAAATCTCTTTTATTCTAGAAACTGAAGTCATTATATAATATAGAATATAAAAAGTAGCATAACATACTTTAGTGAACAGTGAAATAAAGGAAATACTAAGGAAGACATAGAAGTTACTCCATTTTCGTCTATTATTTCATAGGGATTTTCCCCTATGTCGCTGTAGTTGTTCATTTTCATTGAACAAGATATTCGAATTTCTGACTGCTGTAAATTTATACTCATAAGAGCCTTAGAAAATCTTATATTGAATTGAGTCCCTCAACGTGTTCAAATTTCTTGATAAATTCTTTCCAACTAAAACTTAAAGAAAAGCTCTGAATTCAAAGTCTAGAAAGTCGGCCTGCTTAAATTTTGGGCTACCAAAAAAAATTTCCACCAATCATATTCTTCACTTTCAATTTTTCTTAATCATCAAATGTCTTCTGAACGTATCATGTACTCTCACATGTTTTTAAAATGTTTTCGGACTTTCATTGTGTAGCGCATTCGAAATCTTACTCATTCACCTTAGAGTTTTGCCTCACCTCTTCGTTGTCCAGCTCTACTGTTTGTCAGTTATCTTTTATGATTAAATTTAAGTAGATTCTGTGTACTTGCTGAGTAGTTGGCTCAACTTTTTTCTCTTCCCTTTTACTTTTCCAGATTCTCATAGTTATCACCAAACTCACACTGTTGTTCACGCCCTCCTGCGACAACGTACCTATCTACAGGTTAGACGAAAAATTATCAACAACTAGTCGTTACATTTCTGAAGCTAAGAACAAAACAAAAGGAAAGCGTTCAACCGGTTGAAAATAGACATGTAAATGCTCAGAAACACACTACATTACTATACGTAGGACACCTACATAGGATTAAGAATTTCGGTGCTGGCTAACTGAATAGGTACCATCAAAATTACACTCGATTTTGTGTATATTTTCGAATCGAAAACAGATGCTAACGTAAAAATAGCTACCCGTTTCACTCTTATACCTTCAATACTGTTATTACTTTTACACTATGCAGATATAGTAATTATTTCTTTAAGAAATGTTGTACGGAAAAGGGAATTTGTTGCAATATCCATGCTGAAAATTCTATACTGTATCATACATATTGTTCGGAATAAAGCTGTTATCATTATTATTATTATTATTAAATTCCCCGGATTCACTTTGTTCGACTAGTTCATCCGCTTGTCCTGGCGCACCACTTTCCCCTAACAACAGTTCCGATGATGTTGTATATTTTGCTTTTTGTAAACTGATGAACTGTAACTTGTAACGAAGTTCAAAACACAGGTTCTAGATAAATCCATTGTTTTTGAACAACAATTGAAATGATCTGATTTTTCGTCACATGAATGTTTTGCATACAATAAGAAATAGAAAAGTGTTACTGCTTTTGAAAAGATACTAATATCTCTTACACCAAACAGTGACACCAAAAATTACATTCATCAGGAATAAGTGGTATCTGCATGAGTAAAAGGTTATCATTAAGCTGGATAAATTGGATTGAGATGTTTACAATGACTCATGAGCTTGAAGATTTCAGTTCAAATCTATGAGTGTACGATGTGAAATTATTTTAAGAAAAGGGTTCTTAACTGCTCGTTTTACTAGATAATGTCTTGGGAATTCATGTGATCTCTCGGTTACTGCTATGCAACTTAATCCAGCACTTCTTGATAAAGATCAAGTGAAACCTCATAAATTACCAAGAATATACACTTATAGAATTTGTTCCAAAAGAAACAGATTTAACAAAAGACAATTATGAGACAAAAATATTTTTAGAAGAATCGCTTCTGAACAAATTGTACAATTGTGGTCATATAGTAATGATTGGCTGTGGCTAGTGGTAGGAAAAAGATCACTCACTGAGAGGCAGGTACATCTAGCTGATGAGTCCTAAACAGGACGAAATGCGCATCCCGGATTTCACTGCTAGCCACTGCCCATCATCACTATACATAGTTAAAGAGACAGGCAGTATCGAGGCATCCGCATAGGGACTTATATGTCAAGAGAGACTAGTCAATTCGGTCGAATCAACGACGGTTTAATACAAGTAATAACACCAATTGTGGTCATAGTTACAACAAAATATGTATCCAATAATATCCAATAGTCATGGTAAAGTCGTTGAAAAACGATCAGTAGAATCACAAGGTTATAACGGCTAGAAGGTCAGCTCAAGGTCATCAACAATTGTTGACGGGATTACAATAAAAGAACACAAAGTAAACAGACCGAATGTACATCTTTGGAACGCAAAGATAAGGCTTGTAAGGCTAGATTACCGAAGCCTATTCTGTGATGAGTTGGTGAATACGCACTTCCTAGGAAACATTTGACTTCAATTTATGAGCAGCTTAAAAAGAAGGCCCTCGAGGAGTAGAGTGACCAGAGTTAACCAAATGCTCAAGATTCAAGCTGCTGATGGCTTTACACACTCTTTTAAATAGTCAAGCAAGATAGTTTTTGAAGATGCATTTGAATAGAAGAGATCTGATACCCCTTGTAAGTAAAAGTGGTAGTGGTTTGTGCTTTGAATGCGATAAAAATTCGTTCGGTATAAACCGTAGCATAGAATAAACGCCTAACGCTTAAGCATTATCGAAAAATGGAACCGAGCATTTCAAGTCAGGTGGGATTCATCATTATCTACAGCAAAATACAAATTACAAAAAGGTGTGGTGACAAATGTGCAGAATGTTTCTGTTTTATAAACTTCCTTGACTTACTACTTCAACTTCATATTTTTCCGGACAATCCCCAGTTATACCTTTCATTTGACTATCTGAGATGGTCATAGTTTGGAAGGCTAGTATTTATACTGGGTGGTGATTGAAGGTGAAGTGAAAAGTTGAACCACGGGCGAGTTCAAAACAAGCGACCAACATGGCTATCTCAGACAGCCAGAATGATAATAAATATGCTCTTACTGTCTAATTCAGTTACATTTTTATTGAGATGCGAAATCTTGACTAGGCAACCAGTGTGAATACGATCAAGCGATAGTAACACATCACGAATTCACATGGTAGCCGGTCAAAAATCCTTGATTATCAAAGTGAAATAAAAATCTGGTCAGCACTCGGACCTCATAGTTCAGTTGTGAGAGCATCGGACCAGAAACCTATCGGTCTCTGAGTCAAATCCTGCTGCAGTCTGCATTTTCATTCCACTTTTAATCAGCACCCATTAAAACTTATACTCTGACCAAATATTTTGAATCCTGTTGCTTAGTCTAACATAAAAATACTCAATAAAGATAATGGTTGCATTTATCTTGTAGATAGATGGCTTCATCACAATGCTTTCCACTTCACATTAAATGTGTAATACCGTTCTTTGAAAAACTAGTCATTCATCTGATTAGGTGTGCAGCCCGAAGAAGAATAATTTATAAAAAACGAATTAGTAGTCTGAGAAGTCACAACCAGCTTGTCAATGAGCAAAGGAGTAACTGAATTTTCTCATTACGGTAACTATCAGTTTACCCCACAGTGGTATTACTTTTCTAACAACCATCTGCTACGTTAAATAACTTAGATAAAAGCAAAAAAGGTAGCATAGTGATATCAGTGAAGTACGAAGATTTTTAGGTGACAAGCACAGTTGTAATTACTTTGGTTATGGCTAGCGATGGAGTCCAGAAGACAAACCTCATCCTGTCCGAATCTCGTCCGCATCCTAGTCACTGATGATGTCCCCAATAATGTTCAGACAAGCAAATAAATTGAAACATAATCAGTAAATGGGCAACATCAACGCAACCGCATAGTAGCCCATACGACAGCAGAGTTCGATCAACTCGATCCAAAATAGCAGCAGGAAATTATAAGTATCAGTAAGTAATTATGAACACATCACCGATGGATGGTGACTAGCAGTGGAATCGGCTGAATGTACCTGTTTCTCAGTAAGCCTTTTGGTGGCCTGGTGGATAACTCTTTGATATTTGAAGCAATGAGACCTGGGTTCGAATCTTACTTAGTAGGAACAACATCACTCATTAAGAGGTAGATAAATCCAGCTGACGAGTCCTAAATAGGATGAAAAGCGTATCCTGGACTCCACTGCTAGCCACTATCCATCAGTGATATAAAAATTGAAACGACAGGCAATATTGAGGCATACGCAGAGGAGCCCATTTGCTAATAGAGACCGATCGATCCGGTCTAATCAACGATGGAGGAATACAGGAAACATCATATGGATTATAAACACAGTTTATTTACCGTATTACTTAAGTGTATACGACAGTTTCATTTGCTATAGGTATATATTATGGAAAGAATCTACTAGTGTACCCATAGAAAAATGTGTTTCTGTTAATTTTAAGGGATTTCTGTTCATATTAGTATTCATATGATCGTTTATTCTGATTGCAAAGTTATAAAATTTAGGAACACAAACTGAAACTGGATTGAAATGACATGATTCATGATTACAGTATACTCTTTTGACAGCTTAAAACGTGACAAAATAAGCAATTTATAAATTTTCTCACAATTATGCAATTAGGTTCACAAATTATGTGCATTTTCCTTCAGAAAGTTAAAACAATTAGTCCTCTCCACATGTTGTGACGAAACATATAACCGGAATATTTGACTTCATTTTTATTCTACTAATTCATTATTCACAGTAGAAAGAATATAATCTTTATATCAGTCTAAATGTCCCTTCTTTTTGTATAGTAAAACAATATGCTTGTGCTTAAAAGCAATGAGACGTAAGACACGTAGTTAACAAAGGCTGGATACAATAAATAGATTGCCAAGGATACATAATTTCACTAGCTCTAGTAAAAAAGAATATAGCACAACACAATGTATTAGTGTATACCGCTTGTGGAAGATTAAGCGAATTCGTCACCATTAAGTCTCTTGATTAGAAATGTCACACACTGAAGAAACAGTAGATTTTACTCCATGACCATTCAGACATAATTCATCGTCCGTATTCACGTCAGGTCAGGTAACTCCACAACTCTAAAACACACTTTATATAATCCTAATTTTGTCTCCTTCCCTCCCACAAGACAAGAGAGTAGAATCATCCATATATCTACAACACCTGAAAATCATTCCCATTACTACATATATTTTCGGTGTCGACTCGATAAACAAGGATTCAGTCATCAATCTCTCCCAACCTCCATCCAACTCACCCAACTTTTTATAATCTCCATACGCTCCATCCTCCATCCTCCCTCACCCCTCCCCCACCCCCTCCCCCACTCCTCCCACCCCACTCATCGTCGGATTGCGTCTTATTGCCTGCAGAGCTACAACACAGATTCTACATAAATTTCTCATCCCAATGCCATCTACTAATCTTCATTTAGCTAACTTCTTGTACTCCGTCATTCTAACACACACATGTATTTCACTTCATAATCATTGCAAGAGATTTGGCAAACTAAGTCATTCTGACTAATCAAATCAATAGGATATTTTACTTGTTTCGAAGAGAGTTTATTGCTTCCAATGCCAACAGAATCCTAGTCAGCCTCACTGAGAATTCTTCGTAATGCTTGTGGCCTGTCTTCCTTGTATGGTAACACATAACAGGGCTTTGAATTTTGTCTCAGTCCCGTCACCGTCATCACTATTATTAGTTGAACTGTCATTAATAACGCCTGTGTTACTGCCACTGCTGCTAATATTTTTCTCTCGATTTCTTATGAATATCTTTGTAGATGTGGGTGGGTAATTATTGAGATGCAATATATTCTTGAAGTGTTTAATTTCTCGTTGTAGATTTTTTGTTCAACGAGTGGGCTGTTTTGCCTTATTACTTATACATTTAACTAAGTTTGCATTAAGTGAGATGGGGTTGGATGATTTGAAGTTTGGTTAGTGAAGTGAATGGGAAGGTCTCCTATGCAGACAAGTCTGTAAACTTTCATCTTGTTTCCATTTAATCCTGCAATCCAGTGAAGGCGAAGTACCCTAGTTGATGCACAGCATTATATACATACTAATAAATCTTTCAGTGTAATTCATCGTAATCTAAAAACAATACTTTATATAGCTCGCCAACGCCTATTCAACTTATCGGAGGCTAGTGGAATAGGGTTGGTTACACGACTAAGCTGTGCACTCAGAAAGAACTTGATCAGGCATTATTCGTCGCTTAGCTTTCTGTAAACTAAAGGACACTTCTATCTTCTTTCAAATATTTCTTAACTTAAATATCTTCCTATTATCATCCACATAATGAATGTTGGCATTTTCACATTCTCCACAAACTGTATCACACACAACAGCCTGGCAACTCGAACCTTGTTTGATAAAAATCAGTAGATTTTAATTCCACAGTTTTTATGATCATCGGTATTTTGTCTGCTTTCTCTCCATTTTTCATTTTATGTAAGACACCTTGACTAATTAAAAGTGTAACAAACTTTTCAGAAATGACACTTTTCATTTCGACTTTGTCTTCCAGTCAACTTTACAATCAGTAAGTAACTGTTCTAATATAACTGTGTGAAAAAGAAAGATTCTTTCCAATATATATATGATGTGATATATCCAATTTACAGTAGAAATACACCTTCTGAAAAATTAAAATGATACCTTCTTCAAAAAAAACCACTAACTATTCCTGTCATTAGATCTTCACTTCTAATACTGTTCACAAGTCCAAAAAACGTAATAAACTTCTTTACTAACGTTTGTTAGGTATGCAATATACTTTACTTATATACTCATATAAATCATATGCAAAGAAAATTTCAATCATTTTTCATCGAAAGGTCTTTAATCTTATACTTATCCAAAGAAATAAGGCCCATCAAAGTTGCATTCTGTAGTCGAACATATAATTTGACACATGAAATGAAGTACATCAAAGACATGTAGAAAATTATATATGAGCTTGATAATATATAGGTTGGCAAAGTAGTCAGCTAGAGAATTTATGTAATCAACGAAAAAATATTATTTAATTTGTATGAATGACATCAGATTCAAGACTACTTACTCGTCGGACGACCGAAAATCGTTTTCAACTGATATCACCCGACAGCTGTTTCGTCCTAGTATGGGTGGCGGTCTGCGCTATATCGTGAGCTAACAGAAGTTGGAAATATGGAGCATTGGATTCTGACCCAGTGGCTCAATGGTAACGCGCTGGTCGCGGAACCTGAAGGTCGCGGGTTCGATCCCTGCTGGTGGGGTCGTGGGTGCGCACTGCTGAGGAGCCCCATACAAGTGTGACGAAACAGCTGTCCAGTGCTCCCAGGTTTCCTTTGTTCCTCCAACTGATGTCAGTCTATGATGAATAACAACTTGAAATAATTCCAAATCTCCACAACCCCTCAAAATTTGATATCACCCGGTTTTACGGTATCTATATGTTTATTCAATAGTGAGTAAAATTTATCAAATCATGAGAATTCTTCAATAAACCGATTATTTACAGGAAAACCTGTTTGCCTGTATTAATTTAACCCTGAAATGAATATGGATAATCAGTGGAATCCAAAAAGTTATCCAGTAAATAGTACTATTTCACTGTGTGATATAGCTACTAAGCAAACTGGAATGGAATTCCAGTTTACCAAAGTACCCAAACTGTACTCCGTAAAGCATTAATTTTTGTGTAGAGTCCAAACAAGAGATGCTTAATGTTATTTCAATGATCTTCATGGTATCAGAATTGTATAACACGGCTATATAATGCATACCATTAGTTTCCGTTTCGAGGCAACTTCACCTGGTGTAATGCTTGCGCTGAACTTACTGGATTTCGAATAATGTTAGCTTCAAGAATTTCCGAATTCACGAAGTTCCAATGAGAGGTGGTGACCAGTGTAGTCAACCAAGTCGAACATGAGGACAATCACTCAACGACGACATTGAATGTAGGTCATTCTGTATCGTGAACTGACAGAAGTAGGAAATTTGTACGACTTGATTCCAACCCAGTGGGTCAATGATAACGTGCCGGCCACGGTTCTAGCCCTGGGGTTATGGGTGCGTGGTGCTGAGGTGTCCAATACTGGGACGAAATAGCTGTCTAGGGCTCCCAGGTTTCCAATGTTCCTCTAACTGATTTCAGTCTATGATGACTTTCGACCTAAAACGAATTAATAAACCTCCACAAACCTCCAGATTCAACTAAGTGTTTGATGAATCATCTAATCTACCAGAATTATTCCTAAAGATTTTATTCTGAAATATCCGTAAAACCATTTCTTGAAAACTTTTCATTAAGCTTAAAGTTATTAGCCTAATCCAAGTAAAGTGCAGCCGGAAAACTTTCAACCAAGATGTTTATTCGTTAAAGTCTCAAGTGTAAATGGTAAACCCACTATAAACTGGTTAGATTAAAGCTGGAAATTAGTAAATGTGCGATGTAAGACAACTTATTACTAGGATACACTGAATCAACAATAATTACATAGTGAAGTTCAGAATTATTAGATATATTGACATTTTTATATGTTGCTTCTTGTTAGAATCTCCAAAATAATGTTTCTGATATTTGTTTAAAAGTTAATTATAGATCAAAAAGCTTAGGAAGAATACCGCGAACATGAAAACAGTTTATCTTTTACACAACATTATCCTCTTTTTTTGTCCATGAATAAATATTCTCTTATTTCTTAGTGAACAGATTGAAGTATACATTATGTTGAATACAAAAGATGTTAATACGATAATCTTCAAAGCATAACTTCAAATTTGGTGAATTAATATAACTTCATTTCGCTACTATAACCACAAGAAGGCGATTGTATCAGGTTGAATACATTGAATCTCATAAAACTATTTCACTTGGTTTCAATAATTCGATTTGATGAGCTGAATTTGTCTGAGTACACCACTAATAAGCCTAACTCGGAAGCAACGAAACAGCTATCTGGTATTTAAATCATTGTGTTCTGGTTAGCGAAATGTACAGATTGGTATAGTTGGTTTCTAACTACTCATATAGGTCAGTAGTATGTTTTGAATGAGTTGGATTATTTTTAATTTACCATTTCTGCCATTAAGGCAAAGGTTTTCTCTGCTAAATAAGATCAAAATTTATCTGGCAAACTCATTCGATCGACAGTGGAAAAATCAATCTGATTTTTTAATGTAGTGACATTACCCAGCAGTAGTGATAACACAATCACAACAGCGTGTTTCTACTACACAAAATATTAACATCCCCAAATAAGGCTCCTCCAGGTTTCTGTTTTAACTGGCAGTAATGTTGCAGATGGAAAAACACCTCCATATTCCTCATCTTCATGATTCCTGACTACAGTATTAAAACACTCTTTCATTTGAGAATGATAGCCCGACAGTCTAGGACTGATCTAATTTTTTAAAGTACATTGTCGAAAAAGCCCATGATCATAAGCAATACCTCATTAGTATACCTTTTGTAAAATGCAGACATTAGTTTTCCTTTCAGTTACATCCTGTTTGCGAAGTTTATTGAAGTAAAAGTTGTAGCAAATGGTAAAAACACTGATGTTTATACGTATTCATAAGATGACTTCTAGGTTAAGGACCTGAAGTCAAAACTCATGCATTAACTACTAACAATAAGAAATAAGTTCACAGAAAGATAACATGAAGTGGACACATTATTAACTTCCAGAGCTTAGTCAATCTCACCAGAAAACAAAACCTGATACGTTAGTCACGTTCAAGGGTCCGGGAGGTCTATCCCGAGGATGAACAAGATAGTAAGTTAAAAGCTTCGCCTAAAATCCTACTCATCTACATTTTATGGATCTAAGAAAACCCCACATATAACCTTAGAGCTTAAAAGCAACATTACAGCTAAAATCCTTAGAAACTGACATATAGGACTGTTTAAGAAGATATTTCATGCAACTACTCTGAGAATCACATAAGCCGCTTAATTCTTCAACCTATTAAAAGCAGGATACCGCTTTCCATCACATTATTGTGCATTCGTCAGCGCATCTGTTCTTGTTAGGCAGTGTAAAGTCGACGCATAAGACATAAATTTCGTAAACGTATTTTAGAACATTGTCCAACCTGTTATCCAGCGACAAGAAGGAAATACTAACAATTCCTATTCTTACAAACCCTCAGTAGTTGTTTCATAACAATTTACTTAGTGTCTCCTTAGAATTCTAACAAACCTTGATAGCATCATCTATGCATATCGGAATCATTGAGCAGGTCGGATTGAAAAACCTGATCTTTGTGTTCTAAAACATTACATGCACTAATTATCCCCATGATGGCCAAAGTAGAACTTCCTTCTGTCTTCAGAAACAACTTGTTATTCTACTTACGAACATTATATTGATAACGCAACTTTGTAGATTGATAACCGACTTTTTGTTCCCAATACCTGTCAAAATGATCATGCAATGACATCAGTGAAAAATGATCTCTTCGTCTGTTACATCTTTACCCTTTGTCCTAAGAATGCTTGTTTTCGAAATCAAGTCTGACGACCTGAAAGCTACTGGTTCGAAACTGGACTTGACCCGGGTTTCATTTCATCTGCAGTCATCACCGACTTTTAAGAAGAACTACGATTGAAACATAGAGACTATCCTGCCTTACACATACAATTCAAATAAAAATAAGATTTTCTTACTCCAACTGCTTTATTTAAGTTAACAAATTTCATGTTTTGAATTCATGATGCCTTTACACCTTTAATAAACATTCCATAACAAAGGTTACACACATGTTCTTATCTTAACTTCGATAGGGATTATTTGATACATATTTAGTCTCTTGGTCAGAAGTGCTACACAGTGAAGAAACAGTAGAATTTACTCCATGACCATTCAGACATAATTCATTGTCCATATTCACATCAGGTCAGTAACTCCACAACTCTGAAATACACTTTATTAATCCTAGTTTTGTCTCCTTCCCTCCCACAAGACAAGAGAGTAGAATCTTCCATATATCTGCAACACGTGAAAATCATTCCCATTACTACATATATTTTCGGTGTCGACTCGATAAACAAGGATTCAGTCATCAATCTCTCCCAACCTCCATCCAACTCACCCAACTTTTTATAATCTCCATACGCTCCATCCTCCCTACCCCCTACCCCTCCCCCACTCCCCCCACCCCACTCATCGTCGGATTGCGTCTTATTGCCTGCAGAGCTACAACACAGATTCTACATAAATTTCTCATCCCAATGCCATCTACTAATCTTCATTTAGCTAACTTCTTGTACTCCGTCATTCTAACACACACATGTATTTCACTTCATAATCATTGCAAGAGATTTGGCAAACTAAGTCATTCTGACTAATCAAATCAATAGGATATTTTACTTGTTTCGAAGAGAGTTTATTGCTTCCAATGCCAACCGAATCCTAGTCAGCCTCACTGAGAATTCTTCGTAATGCTTGTGACCTGTCTTCCTTGTATGGTAACACATAACAGGGCTTTGAATTTTGTCTCAGTCCCGTCACCGTCATCACTATTATTAGTTGAACTGTCATTAATAACACCTGTGTTACTGCCACTGCTGCTAATATTTTCTCTCGATTTCTTATGAATATCTTTGTAGATGTGGGTGGGTAATTATTGAGATGCAATATATTCTTGAAGTGTTTAATTTCTCGTTGTAGATTTTTTGTTCAACGAGTGGGCTGTTTTGCCTTATTACTTATACATTTAACTAAGTTTGCATTAAGTGAGATGGGGTTGGATGATTTGAAGTTTGGTTAGTGATGTGAATGGGAGGTCTCCTATAGAGACAAGTCTGTAAACTTTCATCTTGTTTTCGCTTAATCTTTCAATCAACCTTGCTAGTTCACCTTCATCACTTTTCAGGTCATGGACGAGTATTTCTCCATTCACTAATGAATTTGTGTGTACCAAAAACCTATTGATGTAGTTGGATCACAATACTTCAAACATATTAGCTACTCTCAGAACCATATTTTTAAAGCAGGACTAAATGTCTGAAGACCACCTGTTCCTAACTATTCATAAGTATGTCTGCGATGATTTGTGGATATTGATGATCCCATGTAATCCCTTCATATTTTTATATATTATATTTTGAAATATAAAATCTGTAATATCAGGCAAAATCATCCTCCTCGATCGTTGCCTTTGTTTAATGCTTGAACACACTTTCATGCTTAAGTGCATTTCTAACTGCTTCTAGAGGCATATCGATCGGTGTATTTGTGTAAAGCCTAGTTACGGTAAATCTGACCATTTTTTCACTCTTATCGACTCGTATGTACATCACCTAATCTATGCTTTAAGTCATAATAGTTAATAAGTCGAAATTTTGAGTGACTTTTTAATTGGTTTAGGCAGTTCATGAGTTGGAGCGTTCCTGAAGTCTACAGTAGACCTTATGAATTGGGACTATACAAAATGTCTCAAAGCTGTCGAGTTACCTGATATGAATAGGACATTCAGATCTGACGGCAAATGCATTAACCACCGGGCCATAGCTTTTTATGGATGTTATGCATATACGGTGATAGGAAACATACCCGAAAAACCTAATATTATGTAAATATTCCTAAACGTTAAAACTTTAATGCAGCTGTGTGATGTGTGCTAACAACGACACATGAAACACAAGTCCCAGTTATACATAGATCTTTGGTATATTGATCTAGGTGTTTGATTTTCAACCATAGAGTTAAAGATTCTAACCACACGGCACCTCCCGAGGCCTTGTCAGATAAACAACCTTACTGGTTAACGTGTACATGGTTGTTGACATGCATTTCATTTATTTTATATTCTCCAACAGGAATGCTGTTTGTGTTGATAACTGCAGTTAACTGTCTTTGATTTGTTGTTAGAGTTAAGGTTCTCTTTCAACATTCATTTTCAATGAGGCATTTCTACATGGACAACATATAGCACCGGTACTCACTAGTGAAACGTGCTGTTGTCATATCATAAAAAACATTTGTAAGACAATGTTTATTACTATAACTGGTTCACAATAAAGTGCTGATTAGAGAGACTTTTTAACAGTATTCAATAATAGCTGTGCAAAGCATTCAAAGTGTTACAATGTACTTCTTGTTGTTAGCACTTTTCGTTGTGCACTAAATCAGATGGTAATTTTTTTCTAAATATTCCTTATTTTAGTATTGTGTCATCTCATGAGCATGTCATTGGTGAAAAAAAATTTTAGAACGAATTTGGCTTAGAATAGATATTCACAACGATGCGAAAGCTCCTGAAGTTATTATTAAGGCTAGTATTACGATCATGTTACCCAGTGATTATTTATTGATGTTCGCTTTGTCAATCTGATTCATATTGAGTCATATGAGGATATAATTGAAGGCGAAACGAAATTCCAGACCGCAGTCGGACTCGAACCGGCGACCACTGACTTTCCGGTTCGATGTTCTGCCAACTGAGTTACAAGGTCCGACTGCTAACCACATTTTTATTCCACTTCAATTACCAAGGGTTTTGCCTGATTACCATGTGAATTCGTGACGTGTTACTATCGCCTGATCGTACTCACACTGGCTACCTGGTCAGAATTTCTTATCCGAATCCAAACCTAACTGAATTAGAGAGAGAGAGAGCATCATATTGATAATCATTTTGTAAAACCGCAGCCATCACCGACAGTCAAAATGATGACCGAATTAATGTGTAAAGTATTGAATGGGAAAGATCCATATTGTTTTTAGTGTACTGAAAACACTGTTTACCTATTTCTATATATATTTCATCCATCGGGAATTTCTTATTGATTCAAAAGCATTTTTCAGCCGACTATTTCATTAATATTAAGTTATAAGGAGCAGATTTTGTGAGGGTGACCTTCATTAACATACAGTTAGATTACGGCTTATTTTATCAGTGCACGAAAACCTCTATATAAACTAGAAAAACACGGACTTTTGGACTGAAGCCTAATGGCTGAATGATAAAATGCTCACCGTAACACCTGATAGTACTGAGTTCATTGCCTGGTGTTGTCATGGGCCCTCAATTTTTGGGTAATTCCATACTAAGGGGGAAACAGTTTTTTAGTATGTAATCAGATTGTGTGAAAATTTGATACATATATATTTCATGTATCACACATACAATCCCTATTTTTAGTGCATTATTCAAACATGTTCTCTATTTGAGTGTAGGTCATTTGACCGAAAAGTATATAAACCAACCATGTAATATCGCTCTCTTGCTTCTGAGTAAGATAATCATTGAATTACTAATAAATTTCGATTAAAAACATCAACTACTCAATGGATTATACTTCAAGTTTTGATTTTATCTCTCGTACATTTAAATATTTCTACTTTGAGGCGATTAATTTCGATGTTTCAAACACACCAGTCATCAACAGATGCCTACAAAGAAGTATAGCGTACTCACCAAATTTCAGGCTACAGTTATAGTATCTATCGAAGAAAGACTTATCAATTAAGTAAAATCTTCAGTTACAAACTTTTTTTTCTAATTTCATGTTTATAAACTTTTAAAGGAAGAAATGTACAGAGAAATAAGTATATAATTAACAAGTAATTAAATGTTCACAAATATATTACAATTTATACCCGAGGCAAATCAAATCTTTACGTGTTTTCTAGCTAACAAACATATATTCTTAAGCTCATTAGTATCTTCTCAAAATTTCAGTGAATTTCTTAAATAAACACTTAAAACTAAGTTGAATAGCAATTAAATATAGACCATCTTTTACATGATATTATGTATTCACCCTATTATTCTTATTGAAAATTGAAGTACACGATGCTTTTAACGTGCCAAAATTTAAAAAAACCTTTTCATTCAGAGTGTTCACGGAAATTCTCATTGAATTCAAGATTACAATATACTCCACCTTAAATTGGTAGTCTAAATCGAATATCTATCTACTTTGAAATGATTCAGTAAGTGGCTTATTTAACGCAATAAGACCAGTCTGCTTGTGAGGAAAGGCCTTTCTAATACTCCTTTAAGATCCTTTAGTCGACTTCTAAACATAAATCCAGTAAAAACCAGCTTCTTTTGAGCTGTTCAATAAACAATTTCTTACCTTTCACATGTGAAATAAAACTATGAATACCTATTCTTCAAAAAAATTATTGTTTCTACCATCTGCAATTTCGAACATAACGAAAGATGTCCTGGATGAATAACCCTGACATCAGTCTAACAAAGGATACAGGCTACTCAAATTCCTTCCTACAAGCTATCATTTCAAAGAATCTGTGGGACTTTGTTCCTTAAGCAGCACATTTTCACGAAATATTGTGGTTCACTTCCTTCTGAAAATCTAAAACTTGTTTTTACTACTGTATGCAACTCGTCAATGTTCAATGTCCAAATAGCTGTTAAAAAACCACCAAATTAGTAGGTTAACTACCCCTAATTGACTAGTTCAAATGTTACAAGCCGGTCCTAAACCCGGATAAAGAGGGAGTATCTGGCACAGGGCTAACAGTCCTACCCCACAAAACCAATCCAATCGCTAAAGAAACTTCTAAGCATAGAAAAAATATGTAAAATTAAAAAAAACTTATTCATCTCTGGAATCGAAGAGACGAAATGATGCCAGTTGGTGAAAGCATTCAGGAAGCCATTGGCAGATGTGTCTTCTCTCCCTCGATAAAAGCAAAAGTAAACATAAGGACATGAAATGTCCGCACTATGTTTGAACCTAGCAAGGCTACCTAGATTGCAAAAAAGATGACGTGTAGCATAGAATTGCTAGGAATCTACAGATGGAATGGAAGTGGACTATCTAAACTCTTAACTGGAGAGTCAATATTCACACCCAGACGACAACCACGAGCACAGCACACTGAGTTTTCGAGTGGCTATCATGATATCCCTGAGGGCATCGAAGGCTCTCACACAGTGGGAACCAGTCTCCTCCACGATCAGAATCATGACGGCAAGATGGATTCGACTCAAAAGGAAGAAATGTCATAATCATACAGTGCTACGCTATGAGCCTACAGATAATGCAGATGAAGAGAAGAAGGAGGAATTCCGCAGACAACTGCAATCAGTAGTGGATAAGACCCCTCCCCAGTTGGTGACATCAAAATTCTAATGGATGGGGTGACGTGAATACCAAACCCGGAGCAGACAACACAGGAAGAGAACTCATCATATGTCTAGAAAGACTGGGTGAAATGAATGAGAATGGAGAACTGTTTGCAGACTTCTGCGCATTCAACGATTTGGTGATTGGAGACGAGGCACTGTGTTCGAGCACAAGGATATTTACAAAGCAACATGGATTTCACCAGATGGACACAATAAAAATCAGATCGACTTCACCTCAATGTGAAGAAAGTAGAGACGCACTTAGCCTACTGCAGGAAAGATCAGATCACGAAGGGGAGGAGGTGCAGGCTCACATCAATCACTATCCAGTGAAAGGAAGCCACCTACAAAATCAAGTTGAAAGCCTTCAGAGAAGATGGTGGTAGACCACAGTTCAAGTCAAACATCCAGAACAGAAAGTAAAGCACGAAACCACGAAGGACATCTTCACTTCAGCCATCAGAACAAAATGGGAGATATCGAGTAACATCTCTGAAGAAACCTGTGTCAATGAGCACTGGAACTCTTCAAAAGCTATGTGAAAAGAAACCTGCATAACAGTATTAGGAAGGAAGAAGAAGTAAGACACGACAAGGAACGGATCTCGATGGACACATGGAAGCTGATAGAGGAGGGAGAGGGAGATGGTGAAGTAGGAGACAAACCAGTGCAGCGCAAGGAGGAACAACGAAAAGACGAAATGAACACAACCTATAAAACACTACACTGGACAAAGAAGTAGAGAAGAGTGCACTGAAAGTCTAAAAACACTTCTAGGACACACTGGCTAATGAAGCATAACAGGCTGCAGTAGAAGAGACAAAGACCTGAGGACATTGTATCCAATTACCAGGTTGCTACCTGGGAAGAAAGAGATCAACTCAGATGAAACCAATGAAAGATACTGAAGGAAAGCTAGTTAACAAAGAGGAGAAACAAAGGAAACATTGGGCTGACCACTTCAAAAAACTCTTGAATAAACCACCACCACCATCCACAAACACCACCAGCATCTCAGACACAAAATTACCAGTGAAGACAAGCCCTCCGACAGAAGCAGAAGTGATGTCCTGAACGCCATAAAGTTGCTAAAATCCATGAAAGAAGCAGGTCCAGATGGAATTATGCCAGAACCACTGAAAATAGACCTAGAGACGTCAGCTGACATGCTCACATCACTATTACAGAAGATTTGGAAGGAAGGAAGGAAGGAAAGATACCAACCTATTGACTGGAAGAAGCTCTAACTTGCCAAACTTCCAAAGAAGGGAGACCTAATGTCTGCGCAACAACCGGTGAGGAACCATGCTCCACCCCTGTCCACCCCAAGGAGAATATTAAGCCGCATCATCCACCAGACATTAAAAGGTGGTCTGCATTCAAAAATATGACCGGAACAGGTTGGCTGGCTGGCTGGCTGGCTGGCTGGCTGGCAGGCTGGCTGGCTGGCTGGATACCATCAGGAAGAACAAATCATGTGCACATCAAATTGCAACTCAATTCAACGCAACGCGACGCTACACACCATCATAGAACAGAGTATACAATGACAGTCAACTCAACTCAACTCAACTCTACCTCAACTTCATCCACATTGTAAAGGACTTCGACAGCCTCAACCGAGAAGGAATTCGGCAACTGCTTCAATACTACGGCTTCAATAACACAAACCTCTATCAACCTCATTCAACAACCAGATGCTACATGACGACGCTACATGCCAAGTGATTCACAATGGAAAGCTCAGCTCACTGACGCCTTTCAAGTGAAGATAGGAAGGAGTGGGACAAGGTTGCCGCCTACTATCATCACCAATGATCTTCCTGTCTGAATGATGGTCGACTGCAATGGACTGGGTGATGCAACAGACAACTGTGGGGAGCTGTGAGAAGATGGGTATATGCTGGTTGGACAGATGGAAGGACCCGAGAAGAAGATGTGGATTTCACCAACGATGATGATTTATGTCTGATGTCTTGTTGCACAAATCCAAAAGATCTACAGGCAGAAACCAACAAGTTGAGAAAAGAGACAGTGAAGATGGGACTTTACATGAATGTATAGAAGACAGAGATGACAGATGAAGACAATTAATCAACAACCATAACAAGCACCAATAACCATTAACGGGAGAAACCTAAAGGAAGTTGTCTCTTTCACCTACCGAGTGAAGGCAGCATCGTTTTAACTACAGGTGGCATAGATGAGGAAGTCAAAACCAGTCAGGAGCAGAAAGACAGCAAGATAGGCCTTCCTTCACTAATCTGAAACCAGTGTACAAATCTACTCTACTCCACTCTACTCCACTGCACTCCACTCAGCATGGAACGTGAACAACATCCGGATTTTCAACACTGATGTCAGTCAAGTAAGTCAGTGTTTCTATGTGGTGGTTGAGGCACTTGTCACGTTACGAAAAGCAATCCCAACAAACTGAACACATGCTTCATCAACAGCTGCTGCCTACGCTGACTCGATACTGAAGATCAGATAGATGGCCAGAATAATAAGAATAAGCAACAAGGAACTGTGGTCGGACAACGAACCAACCAAGAACTCATTGCCCAACAAATATGAAGCAGAAGACAGTGGAGATAGATTGGATTGGACATAGACTGAGAAGACTGACTGCGGACATCACACGCCAGGCCAGGCCTTCGAGCAGAACCCTCATGCGGAACGACTACTTGGGCGTCCGAGCCGGGGGTGACGTGGAGGAGATCGTGCGGGGAAGAAATAAGAGCTTGTGGGCTGTCGTGGAGCCATGTTGACAAGACTGTAGAGAAGAGAGTGCAACGGTGACGTGCTACTGAAACCGTATGTTCCACTAGGAACCTAAGGGGCGAATAATAATAATACTAATAATAATAAATATCAGTTACACAAAATTTCCGACTGGAATCAGTTCTGCATTTTATTCTAGGATGAATGTCTCTTATCTGCCAATGATTTGTTTTAGCAAAGAGGTGTAAAATTTTGCATCTATGCTTTATTTATTGAAGGGAAATTTCCCCTTGATTCTAATATTATGAACATGGATTAAGGAATCTGGATAAAATGAAAACCTGGGTTGTGTTAAGATTTGAAACAGTGGCCAATAGTTTCCTGTTAATTGAGCTACGACACCCAACTGCTGACTAGAACTTGACTTGACTTCAGTCACCTAAGATTTTGCCTTGCTACCATGTGAATTCATGATACTTAACTTGTGAAGCACTGAACAGGTAACACGGAGGCTAGTAGTTTGAATTTCAACAATACCAGTCTGCTAAACCGTAGCTATCTGACGTAGTTGGATTAATTCCACTAAAATTAAATTCTCTTGAAATGGTTACAAGAAGCAGTAAATCAACAATATTCAAATAGATTAGATGTATTTGTATAAGTTTCAAAATGCGAAAGGTAAAATAATTACCATGATTTACTCAAAGTACAGTTGAAGGCTCCTTCAAGAAGTAATCAAATCCAAAATCCATGGAAATATAATTGAAATCAAAATTATATAATTTATCTCTTTGTCTCACCAATTTTGAAGTTTAGCAGATTTCATGCAAGAACGTTAATCATTCTGGGAGAAACTTCATTTGATCTGCTACATATTATGATAATTATCACTCAAATATATATGTATGTATCATCAATGAATTAGTTAAATGCAATAACGTTGTTTTCATTGATTGATCACTGGCGAGTAGCTAATAAGATATTTACTAACAGGGAATGCTAATTGAACTATATGGATCATATTATAATATGGCTACCAAGCTGGGAGACTTAGCATCACTGTTCACCTTCATAGGTGTTATATGGTTGAATGTAATCAGCTGTAAACCCTTCTTAGGAGGACTGATGTGTTTTCTGAGGTTAGAATGCACCCGACTCAGTGTTAATATTGAGGATGCTATCACTGAGATATTTGGACTACAACTGATATCCTATAGCCTTAGATTAGGCTCAGTGATTGGCCATTACGGAGTTACCAATTTCATATTGTCTATTTTAAAATGCTGACCAAATTCTAACAATTATCGTGTATTACCGTTATCATCCATCTCAACCAGATTAGAGAAATATTACTTCTGACCATGGAATTGTAAGTAATATGCTAACCTAACTTGCTTATCTTATCTTACACAGACATATCACATATAACGTTTTTGTGTAATAAACAGAAGCGAGATAATAACTTATGTGGAGTTTCCGAAAGAAGAGTAAATATTTGCGTTTAAACACCATGAATATTTAAAGAGAAAGGAATTTAACAACACAACTTTTGCCTCTGATATATGTCCTTGAAATTCGGAACTGAACTAGTTACCTAAGGAGATCTTTCAGACTTGTAACTTTATGACTGACTCCCACAATTTCATGCTTAAATGTAACTGAAAGTTGAGCAAATCTTTAAAAAAATGAAAATAATGCATCTGACACTATTATGCTGGTGAGTTCAGTGGTGTCCACATCTATTAAAAACGCCAGTCTATACTACTTACTACTTAGAAAGAAAAGTGAGGAAGTATTCTTCTTACTTGAAATACTTCGAAAGTTAAGAACAAGGGGTTTTTTATCGAGTATTTCTACGATTTAAGTTTTTACTAATTTATTATTAAGATTATTCCTCCCTTAGGTTCCTAGTGGAAAATACGGTTTCAGTAGCACGTCACCGTTGCACTCTCTTCTCTACAGTCTTGTCAACATGGCTCCACGACAGCCCACAAGCTCTTATTTCTTCCCCGCACGATCTCCTCCACGTCACCCCCGGCTCGGACGCCCAAGTAGTCGTTCCGCATGAGGGTTCTGCTCGAAGGCCTGGCCTGGCGTGTGATGTCCGCAGTCAGTCTTCTCAGTCTATGTCCAATCCAATCCATCTCCACTGTCTTCTGCTTCATATTTGTTGGGCGATGAGTTCTTGGTTGGTTCGTTGTCCGACCACAGTTCCTTGTTGCTTATTCTTATTATTCTGGCCATCTATCTGATCTTCAGTATCGAGTCAGCGTAGGCAGCAGCTGTTGATGAAGCATGTGTTCAGTTTGTTGGGATTGCTTTTCGTAACGTGACAAGTGCCTCAACCACCACATAGGAGCACTGACTTACTTGACTGACATCAGTGTTGAAAATCCGGATGTTGTTCACGTTTCATGCTGAGTGGAGTGCAGTGGAGTGGAGTAGATTTGTACACTGGTTTCAGATTAGTGAAGGAAGGCCTATCTTGCTGTCTTTCTGCTCCTGACTGGTTTTGACTTCCTCATCTATGCAGCCTTTAGTCTAAATGATGCAGACAACAGATCACTTCAAACATAGTTAGAATTTCACTGCTTTCTTCCCTAACAACTCTGTCATCAAAACTGTTATATACCTTTGCAAACAATTATTAAAAATGAAAGTAGACAGTGACATTCATGTTATGAATTTGTGGGAATTATTGCTAAATTTTACAATAAATTTTTAGTTCATCTTCAATTGTAATTTATACAGACAAGTTGACGAAGTGGCCAACAGATCTTCACTGAGCCCAATATTTTCAGTCATATTTCTGAAAAAGTTGGGGAACGGTTCTTTGAACGATAAAATTGTCATACTGAGTTGTCCTGCCGATATACAGCTGATCCTTTTTTCAATCCTTGATTAGTACCTATGGATTAGTTCTATACTCAAAAACTTCAACTTTGCTCATCCACTTGTTCATTTTACATAGGAAAATGAAATCAATGATACCATATAGTAATGATGGATAGTGGCTAGCAGCGGAATCCAGGATGTGCATTTCGCCCTATTTGGGACTCGTCAGCTGGATGAGACTGATCAGTTAGGTCCAATCAACGATGGTGTAATACAAGCAATAACACTAATGATTCGATGTGTTTTCCTGATGTGCTAATGACAGGAGTATATATCGAAAACTGATGTCTAAGTCACAGTTTACACACTTTCTCATCTTCGTACAGATGTGGTACAAATATCACATAATCGCATGACTGGCATGTAGATAGATTTATTTCAAAGGCTGTATGGAAAAGGAACGACTAGGTATCCGTGATATTCTAAATGAAAACGGCTATTCAGATTAGTTCATCTCATCTAACATAAATTACAGTGGTTTTTAAGGAGAACTAATGGCAGTAGGGAAGAAGTTTTCGTTCCTGAGTTTGCAATTCTTAGAAGACGCTCCATGTGACATCCCATCGCAACTCCCAGCTGAAGCAGTCAATAGGATGCCTTATGCAGGTCGTCTCTGAATATCTCTCAGTAGTCGGCCAATGCTCAATTCCAACCTGGACGATAGCTTAACTAATTCTATCTCTTCATCTTGCATATCTCAGTTAAACTGTTCCTCTGGAACAAGTTATACAGGGCGTACATTTAGGCACGTGCATCTCCGTATACGAGAACATTTACCGGCTTGGTTCCGAAATGGCAAAGTTCCGTCCTAGCACATGGATTAGACAAAGAGCATCTTACAGATGTTAACAAAGCTTTCAGTGTCATTCATCATATTCCAAAAAAATACAACAAGTAGCTAGCGAGTGCCTACTCAACAAAACTGAGGCTGACCCAATAATGTTGTCAAACCTGAGGTGTACATTCAAAAGACCATGTTCAAGCTATCCGTCAGGTCGGGAGCGGCAAGAGACATATAAATAACATTTCAGTTGTCTCGGATCAAAAGACTGGGTCAAATAAAACTCTAGAGATTTTCGAAAACGCTCACTTATCAATCAGTTTTTCACTTGACGACGATTCAGAACGTAATTCCAATTTCATTGATAAGATTTATCACAGTGTAACAGTGCTGTTACTGGATTACGTTTCGGACATAATTTATTGTCTATAGTCATATCAAGATAACTACACAACTTTGAGATATCCTTTATATAATCTTAATTTCCTCATCGTTTTGTGATGGGTAGTAGGATTTCCCATATATCCGGAACAGGTGCCACTGAGTCATTCCTGTTGCTTCATGCATTAGGTGTTGATTCCATAAACAAAGATTCAGTTAACCATCTCTCCCTCCATCCTGATATGTGAATTTTAAGGATTTTCACCCTGTCCCATCCTATTGTGTGGTTGTATGTAGTCAAGTGCGTAACTATGGCTGAGCTTTTTCAAAATTCCTTATTTTACTAGGATCAACCAATTTTGACCTAGATAGGTTTTTTTGCTCGGATAGACTAATGGGAATTTTAATCGACCAATTTGATTGATGCATTTAACCTCGGTATCGTTGCAAGGAAGTTTGTAAACTAGGTTATTTTGAGGGAGTTGTGACGATTGGAAATATTTCAAGTTGTTATTCATCATATACTTACATCAGTTGGAGAACAAAGGAAACCTGGAAGCACTGGACAGATGTTTCGTCCTAGTATGGGACTCCTCAGCAGTGCGCATCCACGACCCCCGCCCCCCCCCGGGGATCAAACCCGCGACCTTAAGTCAGTCAACGATGAATAGCAACTTAAAACATTTCCAAATCCCCACAACTCCCTCAAAATCCAATTGAACTGGTGCTCACTGGTGACTGGCTTTGAGAAGTATCCCCGAAGTTCCAATGCGAAGTCATGACCGGTGGGGGCAAAGTCTGAGAGTCGTGAGGACAGTTACGCAACGATGACATTGGGTGGCGGTTGCGCTATATCGTGAACTAACAGAAGTTGGGAATATGGAGCATTGGATACTGACTCAGTGGCTCAATGGTAAGGTGCTGACCGCGGAAGCTGAAGGTCGCGAGTTCGATCCCTGGTGGTGTGGGGTCGTGGATGCGCACTGCTGAGGAGTCCCATACTAGTGTGACGAAACAGCTGTCCAGTGCTCCCGGGTTTCCTTTGTTCCTCCAACTGATGTCAGTCTACGATGAATAACAACTTGAAACTAAGTTATTCAGGCTAACTGGATCAATAAAATATTTATACCTACAAAACTTATTTCAAAGTGAGTTTGTAGGTTTAAATGCCACTGTAATCCCAGCATTATTAATAATTTTAGGTAGTGTTTCTGAGGTGCCTTCTTTGTATGGTAATACTGTAGAGATTTTGAACTCCTTCTTCATAGTATTGTCTCTACTATTATTAACATTATTATCACCACTATTATTAATATTCTTGTTGCTATTATTATCACTATTATTCCTATCATTATTAACTGTGTTACTGATATTTTCCTTAATATTCCTAAGGAACTTATCAACCAATTAAGGAGGGTAATTGTAGATGGTTAAGGTGTCCTTAATGTATCTGGTTTCTTGTCTTAGGTATCCTGTTTTACTAGTACGTGTTTTGACCCTGTTACTTAGACACTTTACCAAGCCAACTTTAACTGATAAGGTAAGATGATTTGAAGTCTAAGTAACGATTTGAATGTGCAAGTTTTCTGTAGACACTAGTGTCTAAACTTCCATCTTGTTTCCCTTTTGTTCTGCAATCCAATAGATTTAATACTCCTTCACTATTTTCTAATTCTTAGGTGAATTGGATTGCGTTGACTACTGAATTTATGCGTTAAGAAATTATGTATTTGCTCCGATTTCAACGCTGTAAACGTATCATCTACATATCAAAACCATATTTTTGGAGGCGGACTAAATTTTTCTACAGCCATCCGATCTCAAATATTCATAAATACTAATATAGGTGTAAAATATGTCAACAACAATAGGGGATATTGGTGATCCCATGGGAACTTGGGTTTGTTTGTATATTGTTTCTGAAATCTGCATATTGTGGAAGTTAGGTATAACTGCACTCCTAGCATGATATCATCTACTAGTACCTTAGTTCGTAGTGTAAGCCCATGGTCATTATTAAGCTCATTTCTAACTGCTTCCAGAGCCATGTCAATCGGTCTGCTGGTACACAAACTAACTACATCAAAACTAACCGTTTTTTTTCATCGTCATCTAAATGTATGTCATCTAATCTTTGCTTCAAGTCATAAGATTCACCACCTGTTTCGGATATATGGGAAATCCTACTAACCATCTCACAAAACGATGAGGAAATTAGGATTATATAAAGGATATTTCAAAGTTGTGTAGTTATCTTAATACGACTATAGACAGTAAGTTATGTCCGAAACGTAATCCAGTAAAGTACACTGTTACTTCTGCTAACTATATGAAAGAGAAGCCTGATGTTCCACACGATGTAACAGTACCTACAATTTCCTTTTTTATGTTTCTAAAGTTGAAGAGTGAAACAGTTAGTCAAGTTTAACAAGGTCGTCTATCAAAAGCCCCTGGGAGTATACTGTGTACTTCATCCGTGCCTCCTACTTTCTATGCACAAGCTCCAGTTCATCAGGATGTAAAAGGTAAGGTATCGTTACCCGCAAAATCCACAGAGCCTCCGTAAAACGTCTCCATTCCACTCTGTCCTCTGAAATCTTTTGAACCTGGCTCCACGACAACCCACAGCTCTCATTGCCTCCTCACACGATCTCCTCCACGTCACCCTCACCTCGGACGTCCAACTCGTCGCTTCCCATCTGGGTTCCACCCGAGTGCCTGGTCTGGCGCGTGATGTCCCCAGTCGATCTTCTCAGTGTATGCCCAATCCATCTCCACTTCCTTCTGCTGCATATTTGTTGAGCGATAGGTTCTTGCTTCGTTGGTTCGTTCCCAGCCAGAGTTCCTTCTTGCTTCTTATTACTCAGGCCATCTGATCTTCAGTAACGAGCCAGCGTAGCTGGCTGCTGTTGATGAATATCTGTAGTTTTTTGGAAATCCCTTTCGTAAAGCGCCAAGTCTCTCAACCATATAGGAGCATTGACTTGACGTTGGTGTTGAAAATCCGGATCCCGTTCACGTTTTACGCTGGGTGCAGTCGATCTCCACATTGGTTTCAGGTTAATAAACGCCTGTCTTGCTTTCCAATCCTGGCTGCTGTGACGTCCTCGTCTGTGCCACCTGTAATTTAAACAGTGAACCCTAGATAGGTGAAGGAGGCTACTTCCGTTAGGCTTCTCACGCTCACCCTGATTGAAGCTTGTTGTTGTTGTTGTTGGTGGTGGTGGTTGGGTATCTTCATCACCTCTGTCTTCTCTACGTTCACTTGAAGGAAGTCCTGTCTTCGCTGCCCTGCCCTGCCCTGCCTCACCTCACCTCACCTCTTCTGTCAACTTCTTAGTTTTCGCCTGTAGATCTTCAAGTTTATGCAACATCACAAACAAGTCATCGGTGAAATCCAAGTCTTCTAAGTTCTTTTCCCGATCCAGCCAGCGTATCCCCCTCTTCTCGCTCCTCACTGTTTGTTGCATGATCCAGTCCACTACAAACAGGAACATAAACGTTGAACTGACTGTAAATTTACTCAACAGTTTTATCACATTTCACCATCATTTGTTGATCAAAATTATAGCTTTCTGAAATAGCAAGTTTGTAGAAGAAATTCTTCTAATCGCATTAACTTTTAAAAGTTATATTCAAATTGGTACAACCATCACATTTCCAACCTCCGCTGTCTAAATTCTGATGTAATCCCCAAATCCTTGACGTTTAAAGTCTCTTTGAAATCTTATCGTTCACTTATCGCAGCAAAATTCGCCACAAAATCATTTTTTCAAGAAAGAACACATGAAAGCGTAATAATCCTTGAATCGTATCGCAATCATATAAAAACCTAGGTGATTGCATAAGACTTCTTGTTCTGGAAACGTACTATTTGACTTCATGAAAGAAAGACAAGATTATCATATGAAAAAAGCCAAATTAAGGCAGATAAGGAAATTCAATGCTTTAAGTTCAAACTCTAACAAACGAAATATTATGCAACGTAACAAATCATCTAATCTCAAAGTAGTATGCAATATGTCCGATCGTATCTTCACAAATGAGGAATATTCACTATTATCCAAAGGATTAGACTAATTTAAATCCCCCACCAATGACCATACTGGAAAGTCGCACCGTCATTAGAACCGGTACTAAAACTAATCCGGCAGGATATCGCAGAAGTTAGATATAAAGTCTCACATGTTCTGATTAGTTAAAAATGGTCAAATATGAACATATCAATAAAAGAGGAAAGCGCCCTTCGCGCCTTAAAAAATGATAAGAACATACGGATTATGAAAGCTGACAAAGGACAAAGGAAACATAACCAATGTCGTGAATATATCACACTATGAACAAAAGGATTCAGAACACTGGCTCTCCTAGACTGCAAAGTGATATGAAACAATGATGGGACATTTGACATTGATGTCGATCGAAAAGAGACATTCTAACAAGTACCTTGACTTCGATTCTGCTCATCCATTCGAAACTAAGTTAAACGTGGCCAAAAACCTGTTGACGAGATCACAAAGGATACCAAATAAAGGGGAATCTCAGGAAGCAAAATAGGCACCTTGTTATGGAAGTCTTAAAACAAAAAAAACTATCCGCAAAAGCCATCAAAAAGGATAGAAAAAAGTTTGTCGAATAAAGATATGAAAAAGCCAAGCCATAAAGATTGGATAAGTACTATAGTACTTCCTTATCGAACATCCACTTTAGAGGAAATAAGACGTATCCTTAATAACCGCAACATCAGAGGTTTCTTTAAGGTGACGAATATATTACATTCACACCTATGTAAATTAAAAGATCCAGTTCTTCAGCTAGAACAACAGAATTGTGTTTAAAAAGTAGACTGTAGTGAATGCGATGCTACATACATTGGAGAGACATCACGTCAAGTACTAGCACGTCTAGCCGAACATGGTCGAAGTTCCAAGAAACCACAAAAAAGTCCCTATGATCTAGAAAAACTTAAAAAAGCTCTACCATCGCGGCTCATGCCCTATATTCAGGTCATAAAATATCATTCGAACAGACAAAGGTCCTGCTAAATAGTTTCCTTTCTCCTAAAGAGCGGACCATTGCAGAAGCTTTGCATATCAGTTCGTATCCTTCCTCGGTCAACAGAAAAGATGGATTAGACATCCCACTAATATGGTAAACATTAATGACTCGCATAGGTAGTTGTAAATAATATTTAAAAAGAAGGTAGAACACAATTTCGTTCCACATGATTTATTCCGAATTTATTCTTGCTTGAATAGTTTCCGGTGTTATTTCACTTAATCGTCTTAATTACGTCACAAAAGAATATTGGTTGTAATTCTAGCATGTCTATTCCTATTACATAACACTTTATTGATCTTGAAATGATGGAGAATATTTGTAGCTCAGGTGGATGGTCTTGGTTGTATTGTGTTCTCTGATCTGCGTTGTTTAATCGTGAAGCCTCCATCGTCTTGCTAGACAGCGGCATCATCATCACCAACTTCAGTATGAAGTGACTTGTCAATATCTCTCCATCAGTGATTTAGTAGCTTGCCTTGACGGAGTGATCTGTGATTGGTTGTTTTCTTCGATTGTTGTGTCATTGATTGTATAGAAAAGTCTATACAATCACTGATGGAGAGATATTGACAAGTCACTTCATACTGAAGTTAGTGCTGATGATGTCGCTGTCTAGCAAGACGATGGAGGCTTCACGTTTAAACAACGCAGATAAGAGAACACAATACAGCCAAGACTTTATTGATCTACGGTTTTCATAAGTTTTAAGCTCCTTTCCGAGTTATATACATTCTATGGACGATTCTATATATTACATAATCCATTTTGTTGTCATTCATGCTTCAAGTTAATCAAAAGTACCTTTATCGTTGTCATTATTTTTAGTAATTTATTATATATAGTCTGATGTTCAAATATTCATCCTTCCAATCTAGTAATCTATTAGTATAATTGTTTGATACAATAATGTCGTTGATTGGACCGAATTGATCGGTCACTATCGGCATGGGGGCTCATGTACAGATGCCTCGACATTTTCTGTGTTCAAATTATGTATTAATGATGGATCGTGGCTAGCAGTGGAATCCAGGATAAGAATTTCGTTCTATTAGGGACTGGTCAGCTGGATGAGCCTGCTTCCCAGTGAGCGATGTTATTCCCGTCGGGATTCGGACTCGGGAGCGATCGCTTCAAACGCCAGAGCGTTATCCACTACACCACTGAGCTACGATAACCACTTCTTGTGCAACGGTGGGAACAACATCACTCACTGGGAAGCAGGTACATCCAGCTGACGAGTCCTAAATAGGACGAAATGCGCATCCTGGATTCCACTGCTAGCGACGATCCATCATTAATATTGTAATCTATTCTTTCTCACCCTTGATGATTCACAACCCCATTGTACTTTTCATAGACGAACTAAATTTTTCCAAACCCTATTTTTGTTCCACCTTACTTGCATAACTGAGAAAAGCTTCTCTAACCGATTTGCTTATTCACTCCTTGTATTACATCGATCTTTGCTCCATATCACTATGTAAAATTGGATGATTGTAAAGGTCAACCACCACTTTCTGTACCAAAACTTGAATATTAACCTGAAAACTTGATTATGATAATTTGGTTGGTTGTGGTTAGAAGAAGAATCCAGTACCTAATGTTAGATTCATACTCTTGAAGAAAAGGATCTTCCTAGCAAGATTGAAAGGTTGAAGAATGATACAAAATATTTGTTTATTTTGTTATTTGTTCTATGCCGAGATTATACAAGTAAAAATAAACCTTATACAATGAATTCTTAAGTAGGTGGTAATTCTTAATTAGAGACTAGACTAACTGTATTACATTTTAATAATACTTGTACTTATCCAGTTGACTGATACATCAAACAAAAATATCTGCACATATATGAAATTATGAAAATTTCGACAAAATAGCTACATGAGATTCTTCTTAAATGGTTAAAATCTGTTTACAATTAGTTTATCAGCCTACTACAAGTTTTTTTAAGCTGATTGAGTTTCCCCATTATTTAGGACACTTTTATTTTACAAAATCGATTTCAATGACAATTAAGTATTACTTTTTTTTCAATGTTTTTTTAAAACATTGATACCAGATGTTCAAATTTATATTTTGTAGTAACCATATACATTTGGCACTCAGCACAAAGAACATGATTTGGATTTTCAACACTCATGTCAGTTAAGTCAGTGTTTCTATGTGATGGTTCAAAAACTTGGCATGTTATGAAAAGCATTTCCAACAAACTACATACACATATCATCAATAGCTGCTGCCTACGCTCACTCAACACTGAAGATCAGATGGGTAGAAAGAATAAGCGAGGAGGAACTATGACTGACAATGAATCAACCAGGAACCCATCACTCAACAAATATGCAGAAGATAGTGGAGATTAACTGGATTGGATCGAGCATACACTGAGAAAGCCGAATGAGGACATCATGCTGCAGACTAGGTCTTCGAATGGAATCCAAAGGGGAAACACCGAGTTGGGCGTTGGAGGGTGACATGGAGGAGATGGTATGAGGTAGAAATGAAAGCTTGTGGTCAGTGATAGACTCGGGTCAACAAGACTGCAGAGAACAGAGTGCAATGGAGGTGTGCCACTGAAGCCCTTTGATCCACTAGGAATCCAAGGTACGAATAATAATCATAATATACACTTGGCTTTATGTGTAAAAAATAAGCAGCAATTGTAGAAAACGTAAATAGTGTGGGAGGAAACCCCACTGGCATATTACAGATTTTCTACCTCATACTATGCAATTAAACATCCTTATGGGAGTCTTGACTACAGCTCAACTTTGAGTTCAACATTATGAAAGGTTAATACAGCTCGAAGTCACTTAAAGAAAATGTGAAACATGAAGTTTTATGCTCTTACAAATGAAAGGGGAGTCTTTAAGTGCTAACATTTGTTATAACCAGCCTTCTCTACATGAGTTTATTTATGAAACACTCGCAAAAACAATTTAGAAACATTTTTTTTCCTTTTGATTTTCCTTATGATAACTAGCAGCGGATCCAGAAAGCATGTTTCTTCCCACTTAGAACTCCTTAACTAGATGTAACTGTACTTAAGGAAGCAATGAAATAGGCTTCCTGGATTCTACTGGTAGCCACTATTGATCAATATACAACGGAATGAGTCTGTTTGCACCTTTAAGACATCCTCATGAGAACTTATATCAATCGATTCACTACAGTACAACAACGTGGAATAACTAAGTTTAGCCTTTGTGTATAAGCCGCTGAGGATTCTGTACAGTTTGGGATTATCTAAATTGATAACTTATGCCACTCTGTAATCCACCAGGTTATGACTCAACTTTGTATACTCAGGTTTTTTGTAGCATTCTGAACCTGATGGAGATGGAGAATATTTTTAGCTCAAGTAAATCATCTTAGTTATGTTGTGTTCTCTAAGCTGGACGGTTTAATTGCGAAGTTTTCAATGCTTATGAAGACAACATTATCAGCACTAACTTCACTATGAAGTGAAATGAGAGTATCTCTCCGTGACTGACTCAGCAGTTTGCCCTGAAGAATTAATTTGAGACTGGCTGTTTCCCTTGATTGTTGCGTCATTGACTACGTAGATTTTCTTGTTGACTGTTTCACTGTATGACATCTTACTCAACATTTGTTTATCATTTCTCTTATTGGTCGATAGACTACGTCTTTGTCTATTGATTGCTGACTGACTTAAGTGTCAAACTTCCAGGAATTCTGTGATATCCTTTGTGTTTCCTATCTCCCTCCAAGATCCCTACATTGTCAAAATCAAATTTATGTTCACAATTATCAAGATGCATTGAAATAAGCGATGAAATATTGTGACGTTTAATAGTCAGTTGTTCATGTAAACGAAGACGACGAGGGCGACCACTTTCTCTGATGTAGTGTCGATCACAATAATTACAGTTGACTTTGTAATTGATATTTGGTTTGTCTTCTTTGGGTGTTATGTCCTTTGGTCTGCATAATAGTGTTTGAAGGAATTTGTTGGTTTATGGTCACACTAACTCCAAGCTGTCTCCAATGTATTTTTTTTACGGTCTAGTGATGCGTTCGTCGATTTCTGTCGGTGACTTTGTTGTCGATGGGGCATAGATCCGTGGATAATGGTAATTTTCTTCGCTTCTTCTTGAAGTTATAGTACTGCAGTGTGTTCTCTTTCCTCAGAATTGAGTCTTCAGTCAATTAATTTCTTGCGCTGTTGGGTTGTCTGTACTGTAGTTCTATTAGCTGCTGGCTGAATTCCAAACCGTTGGACCTGATAGTCTTGATTTCAGTCTCTGGCGGTGTCGTTGTTGTGAACCACTGAGGAGTACCGAAACAGGACTTAACACCTGTCTATCACTTTCAGATCTAAACGATTCTCCAACTAATATTAATTCCTTCTAAAATGATTTTTTTACTATGAACCTCAAAATCAACCAAAGCTGTGGTACTGATAGCATAATATTTGATGAGATCCCTCCAAACCTTCTATTCTATGAACTGATAACCGATCATCATTAAAGACATTTGGTGTTCATATTATTTATACAGATTTCTCAGTCATTCTACTACCATCCACGTTGTTTTTCATGAATTTCAAGTGTACTGTTACTTGATGATTCATATAAACAAACCTGTTAATTTCAAGTTGTTATTCATCATAGACTGATATCAGTTGGAGAAACAAACGGAACCCGGGAGCACTCGACAGCTGTTTCGTCACACTAGTATGGGACTCCTCAGAAGTGCTCGCCTACGACCCCACACCACCAGGGATCGAACCCGCAACCTTCAGCTTCCGCGGCCAGCACCTTACCACTGAGCCACTGGGTCAGTATCCAATGCTCCATATCCCCAACTTCTGTTAGTTCACGATATAGCGCAACCGCCACCCAATTCATATAACAAAACCTGTTAAGGTTTAATTCTCAGTAAAGGTCAGCAATAAATTTAAAACACGTCTAACTAGACTAATCGTCTCATTCACGATATTATTCTCTTGAATAGAAGTTCAAGTTACCAACAGTTGACCTTAATGTCAAAGCATAGCATTTAAACGCAATAATCGTAAATCTTTCAATGGTTATCAGTTTGGTATATTTCAAGATAACATTTCGGTGAGCTTACAAATAGATTAGTCATTCCAAAATCACTTTTGGTGTGAGGATTACGTGTAAAAATATCAACTAATCGATTGTAGTCACTTCATATATTGGTCATTATATTCATTCGGATGAACTGGGCTGTTTAGCAGGGAACTTTAAAAAACTACATTTTATACTGGATATCTCTAGTATGAATCAATTGGCTAACGAATAAAAATCTAGTGGTGGTGTGGAATATTTAACTGGTGAATACTGAAGTAAATAGAGACAGACCTCAGGTTTAATTCAATTAAAAGGAAATTATGAAAGTACAACAAATGTAATCATCACCTGCACTGAACACTGAGTGTTGACCCAGAGACTACTGGGTTTCTGGCCTGATGCTCTACCAACTGCGCTACTGGTAGAACATCGGGCCGGAAACCCAATGGTTGCTGATTCGAATCCAGCTGCTGTCTAAATTTTCATTTCACTTCAGTCATCACCCATTATTTAAAAATAACTTACATCATAGCCTTCTTCCCCAAAAATAAAACTGAAAAAAACTGATTTTATTCATCAAAGAAGCCTATATGTTTACAAAATAGTATATTACCTTTGAGATGAGTGTTGAAGGAGACTAGGTCATGTGACTTTCCATCTTGGAAGCAAGTTCATCCCTTAGAAGTAAATTGAACAAATAATATCTACTCAAAGTTATCTTAGCTCACTTCCCAGTAAAATTAGACTATATCATACATATTCAATAATTTCACTCACGTTTTAAATCTTAAAAGTTACCACATATAAGAATATATATAATAATCACGATGTGTTGATATACTTCATCGTTGTTATGTTGGATTCAGTTGTTCGACCTCTGTTTGTAGATGGGCCCGTGTGTGAGGCTTTGATATTGCCTGAATACTTATTATGGTAGCTAACATGCTTGTGGCTAATAGAGGAATCCAGGATGCATGTTTCCTCCTATTTAAGACTCATTTGTTAGCTGGATGAACCTACACCTGAGTGAGGTGAGATATTGTTCCCATTACGACTCATACCCATCGCTTTACTAGGCTATTGAAGCACGATAGCTAACTCTTGTACAAAAGGCATCAGTTATTACTATTTGTTGATACATTTGTAATTCGATGAAACAATAAGAAGACATAATTTCTCAGCGCATTTTGGACTATCTGGTCTGATGAAAAGCAGTGAAAAGAGGTCAAATAGAGGAAGACTAAATTAAAACCCAAAACAACAATGAAACTCATGAGAAAGAAAATAATAGTGCATTGGACTGGATTTTATAAACACTCTGGCATTATTAGTGTTATCGCTTGTATTACACCGTCGTTGATTGGACCGAATACAAGCAACAACACTAAATCTATACCCGGCGCAAAAAAGGTGGCTGTTGTGGCTCGGTGGTGTAGTGGATAACGCTCTGGAGTTTGAAGTTATAGCTCCTGAGTCTGAATACCAGTGGAACAACATCACTCACTGGGAAGCAGGTACATCCAGCTGACGAGTCAAATAGGACGTAATGCGCATCCTGGATTTCACTGCTAGCGACGATCCATCATTACTATACTCTGGCATTATATTAAAACTTATTTGTATCATTGTTAAACTAAATCTGGTCACAAATTCTTTCTGAAAATTCGAAAGTGGAGGAATGATATCAATACCTAACCCTAACCCTAACCAGCTGAAGTGATAGACACAAACTGAACTGATTGGTCAAGAAGTTATCTTTCACAATGAGGCATATTAAAGAGCAATTATGATGTATTGTTATTGCGAATATCATTAACGGTATCTCTTGAGTTCCAAGTTCAAGAATAATATTTTCTTCGAAAAAGTGCTAGTAGTCTTTAAAGTGTTTTTACGCCTCATATTTTTCTTAGAGAAGATAATAAATAAGAGATGAATTCAGGAGATTTATTTCCTCTTCTGTGCAGTCGATGGAATAAATCTAATGGTATCGAGAAAATGAAGAGAGGATAAAAATGTATTTTCTGATGTCAAACTGTAGAGGTTTGTTAACTCTCCACTTTATGCTGGCTTTCTTTACATGAACATCTTCAGTGTACCACGATTGGTTGCAGCAAGTGAGCAAGAAAACTAATATCTATTTCTTGAATGACATTTTTCATTGATTAACATCATCTTACAGAGGACGTCAATTTCCTCGAGGTTAGAGACGTAACTTGTTCATGAGTGCTAACGAGCGAAAAACTTAGATTAATGGTCTCCAACCAACTAAAATCTATAAAGTTCACTGTTATTGTAAATCTTCTAGTACCCTGATTAGCTTAGTCGTCAGGTTTTTGACTTCAGCATTGAGTGATGCTAATTGGATTTATCGACGGAATACCAGTTTCTTCATAATCGTAAATGAACCCACAACCTTCAGGTTCCGTAGACAGCACGTTAATGATGTCAGTCCATGAAGAATACCAACTTGAAAAATCAATAAATCCTCACAAACTCGTAAACTTAAATGAACTAGTGCTCATAAGTAATTAGCTTCGAAAGAGGATTCCTGAAGTTACAATAAGAAATCGTGACCAGTAAAGCATATCTGGTGATCGTGAGGATAAATACTCAACGATGAAATTGGATGATGGTCTCACTATATGGTGAAGTGACAGAAGTAAGCATCGTTGAATTCCTACCCAGTGGGTCAATAGTAATACTCTGGTCACAGAACCCGAAGCTCCTGGGCTCGATCCCTGGAGCGTAGGATCATTTGCGCTCACTATTGAGGAGTCTCACGCTACAACGAAACATCTGTCCAGTGCTTTTAGGTTTCCAGTGTTTCTCCAACAGTGTCAGTCCATGTTGAATACCAACTTTTATGAAATTGTCAACAGTTATCCTATTAATTTTGTAAAACATTTTTCGATATGCAGGAAATAAAAGCAATAAAAAAGAGAAAAAATTTATAACATTTTAAAGTCTGTACGGTATTGTTATTACTGCTATAAAAGTGACTGATATAATTCATTTATAGGTAGATCATTCATACAGAGAAAAAAGTTCATGGAGTGCAGTTTATTTCTTTTGTAAAATAAAGCATAGAACAGTGAACCAGTAATGTAAGATTATTGTTATTTTACCGGTTTTTCCTGACATGTAACAAGTATTTATGATTCCAATGATACCATATAACTTGTCCTTCTTGTGAGGCATTTACACAATCACTACAAAAATATCTTTTTACAGAACATTAGAACAATTTCTTTTTTAATTTGGAGGTATGTAGAGACATATTTATTGAGTCTAGATTGATATTCACTATGGACTGACATCCGTTGGAGAACCGCGAGTAATGGACAGTTGTTTCATCTTAGAATTAAACTCCTCAGAAGTGCTCACCCATGATTCTATCAGAGATTGAATATGAGGCCTACAATTTCCACAGTTAGCACTTTACCACTAAGCCACCTGGTTGGCATCCACAAACCACATTCCCTACTTTTGATACTTCATGGCATAGTGCGACAATGATCCAAAACTGTCGTTGAACAACTGTCGTCATGTCCTATTAAGTTATTTTTTAATGGCTCCAGAAGTGAATGTAAGATCGTTACTTATTGTCTTGAAGTTTAAAGTATGAATTCACTAAGACAGTAGAGTTTATTCCTCAAACGATAATAAGTCAAATAAAAGCTACAAAATACATATCTACGCTTGAAAAATCAGTCAGCATTTGCAAAGTGGCCGATCAGATAAGAATTTTTTTTCAAAATCAAGCAATCCTCACAGACGTCTAAACTATCCAGTGAACTAAAATATCAGCTAAATGAAACCGCTTCATTGTGTATTATACCACCTACCACTTGGTGATCATTAGTGACATGCTTCGAGATGATTTCTCAAAGTTCTTATTAGAAGCTATAACTTGCGGGGTCAGTCAAGTCAGTTGTAAGGAAAAATACTCATTCACATCACTGGATGGAAACATGCACTTTGTCAGAACTGAAGTCTAGTCAAGTCATGGGTAAGCACAGCTAAGGAGTCCCATACCAGACCAAAACACTTGTTCACTGCTCCCAGTTTTTCAATGTTTCCCCAAATGACATCTGTCCGTGTTGAATATTACCTTAAAATGCTTATAAAAATCTGAGTATTATATATTCAACTGTAGGTAAACAATTCGAAAGTGCTTCTAAATTAAAATAGGTACTGTCTCCCAAAAAGTGAGAAATTATTTCTCAGTCATTTATTCAGTAGAACAAATGACTATCGCTATTGGTTACACTGTGGAATTAATGCAAATCTGAATGCATATCAGGTATATATTCAGAGTTAGTTGGCGAAAATTATGATGTAGATTTTATATAATCCATTGAATGTGTTATGTATTCTTCTTGTAACTTTAGAAGCGTCTAAAGTTTATTCACTCTGATCTACAATAAATGTCTGCTGGAATCTTACAACTTTTGAGTAATATTAAAAAAGATAATCCTCAGACCCGAATTTTTATTAACATTCTGCCTGTTTTAAATGATCAGAGCCAAATATAATGTTTATATGCAACTTATTTTTACTTAAATCTGCTTACTGTAGTCTCATTAGCGTAGCTTATTACATGACATTCAGCATTGTTATAAACGTAATAAACTAAACGACGGTCACTCCAAAACAGCTTTAACAGCTGGGTCCTTATAAGTCGTAAGCAAATTCTGATCATATCTTCTGCTGCTCGTAGTAGACGAATCTGTAATGCCAATGTATTAGAAGAGGAATTTTCTGTTCTAAAAAACATCCTGAGAGAAAATGAATCCCCACGACCCCTCATAGACGAAAATATCAAGCCTAAACCTCACAAAGGAAATCTTACCACAGTACCAAAAAGGACACTTTATATGAATGTAAACTTCAAAGGTGATTCTACCGTTGACACTTTAAAAAGGAGGATAACGAACGCTCCAAGGAGAAGATTTTTTGCATCACCTATGAGACTAGTATTCTCTTGTCGCCAAACGATTTCTAATAACTTAGAGAAAAAACTTTCGCATCCGACCACCTCAATGCGCATATATCAATTCACCTGCTCTTATGGAGTCAGACATATTGGTCGTTCGATGCGACTGATATCCGAAAGTGTTCAAGATCACTATCCCACGTGGTTACAAAGAGGTAACAATGGAGTGATAAGGAATGCTATAGTTGAACACGTCGTGAACACAAATCACCCTATCTCAAAAACCTCCTCGTTTAAAGTCGTCTATAAAGTGAAAAGAAACCTCCTAAAGGCTGTATGTCTTCGTATTCTCTGCACCACGGAAGCTCTTGCCATCCAAATGGTGAAGCCTGAACTGTGTACACAAAAGAAGATTGTTCGACAGCTTCTTTTATGGTTTTAACTTCTAGTCTTTGAAATCACCTCTCCCCACCCCCTTATTTTTCTGTTTTGACACTATTCACTTCTGAAGTTAACTACTACTCTTTCTGATCACATTTCAGTTTCCACTTATGTTGTCATGTCACAAAACTTCTTATCCAAACTTATTTTGATTAATATTGACTACTCATCACAGTTTTTTGACTTTGTGACAGCTCATGTAATCACACTAATTGTGTTGCCGTTTGACAAACCGTCTATAGAATTTAAAAGTTTGTGGGTATTCGGATATTCTTCAAAAGTTAGTTTTGATCACTGAATAACATCAGTTGGAAGAACATTTGATACTTGAGAGCACTGGGCATCTGTTTTGGTCCTAGTATGAGACTCCTCAGCGGTAAGCACCCACGACTCCGACAGGGATAGAACACGTGACCTTCATGTTCCATGACCAACATTTGACCAATGGCCCACTGGGTCGGAATCCAGTGGTCCATATTTCCAAGTTCTGTCAGTTCACGACATAGCATGACCGCCACCTAATGTCATCGTTTAGCATTTGTCCTCACGGCCACCAGGTTTTCCCCACTGGTCACTATGTCCCTCCAACTGATGTCAGTTCATAATGAATACCAAATTGAAAAATTAATAAATCCTCACAAACCCACAAATTCAAATCAATTGGTGCTCATTGATGAGTACCTTGGAGAGATGATTCCTAATATTCCATTGAGAAGTCGTGACCAGTGGGACCAACCTAGTGGTCATGAGGACAAATAGTCAGCGATGACATTAGAGGATGGTCACACTATGTGGTGAACCGACAGAAGTTGGAAAAGTGCATCATTAGATTCCATCCCAATGGGTCAATGGTAAAGTGCCACCCCCAGAACCTGAATGTCACGGGTTCATTCCATTGCGGGATCATGGGTGTACACTGCTAAAGAATACCATAATAAGGCAAAACAGACGTCCCAGTGCTCCTAGGTTTCCAATCTTCTTCCAACAAATGTCAGTCAATGATCAAAACCGACTTGAAGGAAAGAAAATACTTTATAACTATCAAATCCATAAACTAGAAGAATGTATAAATTTGCTAACGTAGAGCTTTGAAAATGAAATCGCTGAAATACTTGTCCTTCTTTCATATCCTGACTGGTATATTTCATACTCCTAAAGAAAACTTCTTTTCCAAGTGTATTTATAACCAACAATAATATAAACAAAATACACTTTGTAAAATCCTGATGAAGTAGAAAAAAATTAATTCCTGAAGTTTCACGACTACGTGGAAATCACTTCTTCAGAGAATAAAACCTGTACAAGTTATCGAATAGTTTAAAAAGTAAAAGGTGATGAATCAGATCATATTGTCCATTCATGATGATAAAATGAGGGTAAATGTCATCGTTATGCTGGTCAAGGAGCGTTCACAAATTGTCTTGTTTATCAGTTAATTAGTCTGAAGATCAAGGTGATATGAATATGTGCACATGTGACTGGGTGTGAAAGTGTAGGAAATATAATGAATAATAAATAATTTTGAGGGATTTGTGGAGATTTGGAAATATTTCAAGTTGTTATTCATCTGACATCAGTCAGTCTTCGATGAATAACAACTTGAAATATTTCCAAATCTCTACAACTCCCTCAAAATTTATTTGAACTGGTGCTCACTGGTGACTAGCTTCGAGAAGTATCCCCGAAGTTCCAATGAGAAGTCGTGACCGGTAGAGTCAAGGCCTGATGGCCGTGAGGACAGATACTCAACGATGACATTGGGTGGGGGTTTGCGCTATATATCGTGAGCTAACAGAAGTTGGAAATATGGAGCATTGGATTCTGACCCAGTGGCTCAATGGTAACGCGCTGGCCGCGGAAGCTGAAGGTCGCGGGTTCGATCCCTAATGGTGAGGGGTCGTGGATGCGCACTGCTGGGGAGTCCCATACAAGTGTGACGAAACAGCTGTCGAGTGCTCCCGGGTTTCCTTTGTTCCTCCAGCTGATGTCAGTCTTCGATGAATAACAACTTGGAATAATAAATAAATAATACGGATGACAAATTCGGTTTGTTTGTGTGTGGATACTTTTGATCAGATCATTGTGCGTGATATATTGTTTCTGGAAATACTGTCAAGGTTGGTTGAATATTTAGGCCTTTCTTTCTGTTGAGTCTATTAGGATTCAATATAGTATGAAGTGCCTCGGCTATTTTTCATCTTTGTAGTTTGAAAATCCCTTTTGAATAATTTTAATATTTTCACTATCGATTTAATGACTTTGATAGATGGCGTGAACTGCGATCGACGACTCGATTTGTAAGTTCTCTAGTTCTACGGAATTATTTGGTGGTCATTTTGCGTAACTTGCATGTTATTCGGCTTAAATGAGGATCTCACGGGATGATTCTCCAATATAATAGGCATCACAGTCGACACAGGCTATTTTGTACACAAACTTTTGTGTGGAGGTAAAAGAAACTGTATCTTTTACGTGGACTAGAGCATTCCTCAGAGTGTTAGTTGTCTTTTAAAAGGTCTTAATTCGGTGTTTTCATAAGTTTCTCTGCAGCTCTTCGGTTTTGCCTTGGCGGAATGATAGAACTACTGTATCAATCCAAGAGTCATCATTTCAATTGTGTCTTGGGTCCCACTATTCACGTTTCTGGATCTTTTGAATGACATCATTAAAGTAGTTATTGGAATATAATACTTCTGTCATCTTCATTCGTAATGAGCTTTATTGCTCTCCTGAATAAGATCCGAGCAAGTGAAAGTTTAGCACTGAGTGAATGTGATGAGTTAAAATCAAGATATCCGTTTGAATGTGTTGGTTTATGATAAATCGATAAACTTAGACTCCCATTTCCATCCTTTTAACTAAACAGTTCAGAAATGATGGTTTGCTGCTTGCATTTTCATGTTCACATGTGAACTTGATATGTGGAGAATAAGTGTTAATTAATTCAGAAAAAATTCTGAGGCCAGATCTCTCTGAAATTATGAATTTATCTGAACCAAATACGTGGTTTGATGGTGTTCGAAAAGATGATTGATTCAATCTGGGACATGAAAAGGTTTGGAACGATAGGGGACACCGGAGAACCCATAACTACTCGATTAGTTTGCGTACATATAGTTTACCTCTAAACGTGAAGTATCGACTTAAAACAAAAGTTGAGTGTTTCATGATGAGACTGGGTTCAACGGAGATCTACCTGGCAACCTGTGATCACATTCTAGTAATCCACTCATGAACTCTAAACATTTTTCAATGGAAATACTAACTTTCATTTTCTCCAGTAGATAATTCCGATAATTTTGAATTGAATTCATGTGCACATATTCATATCACCTTGATCTTCAGACTAATTAACTGATAAACAAAGACAATTTGTGAACGCTCCTTGACCAGCATAACGATGACATTTACCCTCATTTTATCATCATGAATGGACAATGTGATCTGATTCATCATCTTTTACTTTTTAAACTATTCGATAACTTGTACAGGTTTTATTCTCTGAAGAAGTGATTTCCACGTAGTCGCGGAACTTCAGGAATTAATTTTTTCTACTTCATCAGGATTCTACAAAGTATATTTCAATTATAATCCAACTGCCCAATGGTCAACTTATTCAACTCTATCAGGTCAAATTTTCATCCTGAAGTTTACAAAACAATAGTAATATATTTGCTGTATTTCGAAACTTAATTGTGTTCACAGTATAGAATTCTCAGCATAGGATATTGCATAAGTTTAGTCGTTGTACAACACTTTTCATGTGTACGTATTAATGACTATATATTATTATTGTTATTCTATATTATATATATATATATATATATATATATATATATATATATATATATATATAAAATACAGAATAACAGGATTGTTGAAATGTCTAATGACTACAGAGTCATGATAACTGTTCGCTATTGTAAAGTTGATTAATAAAACTATGTCTAACAAGATTTTCTTCATACAATACACAAGTTAAGTAGTGTATAGCTAAACCTTTTTATGGAGTTGTGCATGCATACAGCTTAGCATATTTGCTTTTTGTCTTCTCAGAGAAAGGATATGGAGAGAGGTGCGGTTGCAGAATATGCTTATCATCAAATAAATCATTGGTAGCCAGCAGTCAATAAGATTTCAAATGCTGTATTTATCATTATGGTTAGCGGTGTACCACTAGTCCTACTAACAACCTTCAGAATTCAGGAAAGATTATTTGAGAAGCGTAAGTAAGTATAGGTTAATCACAAGAATTATTGAAACGTAAGAATAGTAGCTTGGTTATGTCAGATGGTCTGATTTTCCTAGCGTAAAGTGTCAAACGAAGGTTTTTGCTGTAAATCAGTAATATATAAGGGGACCAAGAAATGTCAGGACAGAAGAATAAGCCAAGATGGACCACGCTTGCTACATTCTCTACAACCGGGGCATCTTTAAGAGAAGAGTCATGGGACTGAAGCAATGTGCAAACATCCTCCACGTCTTAAGCTTTAATTAATCATCTGCCGTTTGGCGGGATTGAATGTGAAAGTACTTAAGGAAGACCGGTGATTAATTTCCTTTAGGACGTTAATAAAGTGAGAACAATCAGAAGAGATGAACAGTATGGATGCTATTAGGTCACAAAGTTAGCTTTAGTCGATGTTGGTAAGTCGTATAAAAAGAAAGAGAAAAGAAAAGGAGGAACAATAGCAGCTTGATGCATACCGGATTCCCTAAGCAGCGAATGACAGCGCTTTCATCTTAACAGATTGAAATGTCTTCTCTCAGAAAAATATGAATCAAGCCAGTTCGCAATCTAGGACTCCATGTGACTACTTACTGACTTGTTTAATAAGAGGAGTCTAGGGATAAAGTCAAAGGCAGAAGTGGTAATTTAGAAGTATAGACCTAACATACTTAGCAACTTTGTCTAGACTAGTGATGATACTATGGTGTAAAACAACTGCAGTATCTGAATTGCTTCTTCCTAGTTTGTAGGCAAAGTGATTTGGATCGCTGAAAGCCCCAAACGAGATTGAAGCAAATGAAGAAAGAGTTTCTCAACTACTTTTAAGAATGATGAGTTCATTGCGATCAGCCAGAATTTAACTTTTGTTACAGAAGTTATGGAAACGTTCCAATTTTCTCCAGGAGGTTCGTACGTGATTCATCGAAAACGTGAGTGTGTGGATGACATTTCCTAAGAGGAATACCTATCAATAACAGTAACTTAAAGATAGAGCTGACTAGAATTGCTTTGTAACTGGATGAAAAAATCTTGGGAAACATTGTTAGTCAAGTGCCTAATGTAGTTTGAATGTAAACAACGCCTAAATTTATAATAATTATTATTTGTCCCTTGGATTCATAGTGGAACACAGAGATTCAGTAACACGTCTCCATTTCACTCTCGTCTCTGCAGTCTTTTCAACTTGGCTCCACCACTGTCCACAAGCTTTCATTTCTTCCTCACACCATCTCCTCCATGTCACCCTTGGCTCGAATGCCCAACTCATCGTTTCCCACTTCGGATTCCACTTGAGGACTTGGGCATGTGGTGTCTCCGAATGTTTTTCTCATAGTATGCCGAACCCATATCCACTTTCTTCTGCATATTTGTTGGGCGATGGGTTGTTGGTTGGTTTGTTGTCAGTCACAGGTCCTTACTGCCTATTGTTTCTGGCCTTCTGATCTTCAGTGTCGAGTGAGCGTAGGCAGCTGTTGATTTATATGTATGTAGTTTATTGGAAATGCTTTTCGTAACGCGACAAGTCTCTCAACCACCAATTAGCAGCAATGACTTACTTGACTGACATCAGTGCTCACGCTTTATTCGGAGTGAGTGGAGTGGACTGGAGTGGATCTCCACACTGATTTCAGGTTAATGCAGGAAGGCCTGTCTTGCTTGCTCATCCCGGCTTTCACGTCCTCATCTATGCTACCTCTAATTAATACGATGCTGCCTTCACTGTGTAGGTGAAAGAGTCAACTTCCTTTAGGTTTCTCCCGTTAATGGTTATTCGTGCTTCTGATTGTTGTTGATTAATTGTCTTCATCTGTCATCTCTGTCTTCCATACTTTCATGTAAAGTCCCATCTTCGCTGTCTCTTTTATCAACTTGTTGGCTTCTGCCTGTAGATCTTCGAGTTTGTGCAACAAGACATCAGACATAAATCATCATCGTTGGTGAAATCCACATCTTCTTCTGGGGTCCTTCCATCTGTCCAACCAGTGTATACCCATCTTCTCACAGCTCCCCACAGTTGTCTGTTGCATGACCCAGTCCATTGCAGTCGACCATCATTCAGACAGGAAGATCATCGGTGATGATAGTAGGCGGCAACCTTGTCTTACTCCTTCCTGTCTTCACTTGAAAGGCATCAGTGAGCTGAGCTTTCCATTGTGAATCACTTGGCATGTAGCGTCGTCATGTAGCATCTGGTTGTTGAATGAGGTTGATAGAGGTTTGTGGTATTGAAGCCGTAGTATTGAAGCAGTTGCCGAATTCCTTCTCGGTTGAGGCTGTCGAGGTCCTTTTCAAAGTGGATGAAGTTGAGGTAGAGTTGAGTTGACTGTCAATGTATACTCTGTTCTATGATAATGCTTTGCGTTGCGTTGCGTTGAACTGAGTTGTAATTTGATCCGCACATGATTTGTTCTTCCGGATGGTATCCAGCCAGCCAGCCAGGCAGCCAACCTGTTCCCGTCATATTTTTGAATGCAGAGCATATTTTAATCTCTCCAGAATTAAGCGGCATTATATTTTGCTGAGTTGAGTTGGACGGGGACAACAGCATGATTCCTCGCCAGTTCTTACAAAGACAATAGGTTGCCCTTCTTTTGAGGTTTGACAAAGTAGCCCTTCTTCAAATCAATAGGCAGGTACCTTTCCTTCCTTCCTTGTGAATCTTCTGCATCGGTGGTGTGAGCACGCACGCTGTTGTCTCTACGTCAGTCTTTAGTGCTTCTGATTGTATTCCATTTGGTTCTGCTGCTTTCCCAGATTTCAGCAACTTTACGGCGTTCAGGACATCACTTCTGCTTCTGTCGGAGAGCTTGTATTCACTGATAATTTGTGTCTGGTCTTTTTGTGGTATTTGTGGTCAAGTTGCAGTTGGTGGTGGTGGTTTATTCGAGAGTTTTTTGAAGTGGTCAGCTCATTGTTTCCTTTGTTTCTCCTCTTTGCTTACTCAGTTTTCCTCACTATCTTTCATTGGTTTCGTCTGTGTTGATCTCTTCACTCCTAGATAGTGACCTGGTTATTTGATACAATGTTGTCAGGTCTCTTTCTCTCCTACCTGCAGCCTGTTCTGCTTCACTTGCCAGTGTTTCGTAGAAGTGTATTTTGTATTTCTGTGCACTCTTCTTCACTTCTTTGTCCAGTGTTTTATACATTGTAATCAGTTCCTCTTCTCGTTGATCATTCTTGCACTGGTTTATCTTCTGCTTCACCATCCTCCTCTCCTCTATCAGCTTCCATGTATCCATCGAGATCCATTCCCTGTCCTGTCTTCTTTCTTCTTCTTTCCTAATACTGTTATGCATGTTTCTTTCCACACAGCTTTCACAGAGTTCTAGTGTTCTTCCACACAGGATGTTGCTCAATGTCTCCCATTTTGTCCTGATGGCTGACAACGTGAAGATGTCCTGTGTAGTTTCGTTCTTCAGTTCAGTTCCTAGGTATTGAACTTGAACTATGGTCTGTCACCAACTTCTTTCAAGGTTTCCAACTTCATTTTCAGGATAATTTTCTTGCATCAGATAGTGAGTCGTGTGAACCTACATCTGCTCCTCTTCTTAATCTTATGCCCAGTAGGCTGCGTCTCCACTTTCTTCACATTGAGATGAAGTCGATCTGATTTTAAGCGCGTCCTGATGTCTGGTGAAATCGCTTTGTGAATGAATATCATTGTGTTTGTGCACACTGCCTCCAATCACCAAATCGTTGAATGCACAGACGTCTGCAAACAGTTCTTCCTTCTCGTTCATTTCGCAGAGTGCCTCTTGACCTATAACGAGTTCTCTTCTTGTGTTGTCTGTTCCCAGTTTGAGATTCATGACACCTAACCCATCAGAATTTTGGTGCTCTGTCACCCTCTGGGGTCTTGTCCAGTACTGCGTGCAGTTGTCCGTGAAATTCCCTCTTCTTCTCTTCATCTGGATTATTTGTAGGTGCATAGCGTAGCATTGTATGATTGTAACTTTCCTTCCTTTTGATTTGAACCTTACTGCCATGATTCCGATTGCAGAGAAGACTGGTTTCCACTGCTTGACAGACAGCCTTCATAGCTCTTCGGGACATTATGATAGCCACTGCAGAGCTCAGTGTGCTCGTGGTTGTCGTCCGGGTGTGAATATCGGAGTCGATTACCGACTCTTCAGCTGACAGTTTGGAGAGTCCACTTCCATTCCATCTGCAGATTCCTTGCAGATTCCTAGCACTTCAACGTGATACTTCTTCATCTCGTTTGCAATCTGGGCTGCCTTGCTGGGTTCAAACATAGCGCGGACATTTCATGTCCCCATGTTTACTTTTGCTTTCATCGAGAGAATATACATTGGCCGACTGGCTTCCTGAAGTCTT